>AP025070.1:13838122-13915023 GCA_036186865.1 Eustoma russellianum | reverse complement strand
TGAATATCAAAATGACGTTAAAAAGGCTCCTCATTTTGAATAATAAGTGACGTTGAAAGGGCCTTGAAGATAGGCATTGGACAATAGGTCAAATATAGATAGAAATCAGCCAAGTTTGTTTGAGAATAAGTCTTCAATTTTGAATCACATAGCCGTTGCCTTTGGTTGAAGAATGAGAAAATTCAGCTAAGCCTTTGAATTTGACTTGGTCTTCAATATTTTGAACATATATAGCCGTTTGCTATCTTCCTTGGTTGAGAGATTTTTGCTCCAACTTTGAACCAAAATAAACGTTGGAATCAAATAGAAATCAGCCTTAAACTTTTGAATCATATAGCCGTTTGTATCAAGATAGTTTTGCTCCATATTTTAGCCAAAATAGCCGTTGTCATTATCTCCAAGAATATACAAGATAATCACTTAAAATCAGCACCAAAATAGGATGTAATTCATCTTGCCTTGACTTGTTCAAAATCTGAAGTTTGAACATGATATATGCGTCCAAATCCGTATGTCACCATATAATATATAATCTTCAACATGTAGCATAGAAAACCATATGAAGAATACCAAGAATTCCAAGAAAACCATAGATGTGATAACCATGATATAAGAATTTCCAATTGATAGACCATGCTGCCCGTTTCCATAAAAATAGGGCACGTACCATATGTGACATAAACACATATAAACATCATATAAGCAATATATAACATGTTGGAAGACCCATTGGCAAGTGAAGAGACCAGAATACCCCTTAGCACAAAAATAGGAACTTTGTCCTAGGATGAACCTAGACATGGTGCTGCTCCAGATTCATTTTTGCCATGATGTGACATGACTTATAAATGTGTCATATGATCATATAAGTCCGTTGGAAAAAGACCAAATAAGAATGAGAAGTCCAAATGGTGAAATTACCAAAATAACCCTTATATAGGTCAATAAGCTTCACCACCGTGTCAAGTCAATATTTGTCCGTGTCAAACATGCTTTACCTCAGCCAATTAGATTCTAAATTGAATAAGGATCATGTGGGCTTTTGAATGACTCAATTTGGAGTTCATTTGCTCAAGATATGAACCAAAACCTGCAATAGGATACTAAACCGAACAATTTGCCTTATATTGTAAGTCATGTGACTTCAAGGCTTGGTTAGATCATATAATTAACATGTATTGGCATATATATCTTCTAAGATCAGTTTGAACAACATGTATTGGCATATATAATCTAAGATCAGTTTGAACATGTCTTGATTAAGATATGTGATTGAATTGGCCAAGTTCAATCTCATGATCTTAATCAAACTTGTTCAATCTTGATTCATTCAAGCAATTTCACATTTAGCTCATAAGTTCATAAGTTCATGCCTTGCCAAAACAATTTCACATTTAAACGTTAAACATACATGCTCACATATGCATCTTCCAATCATTCAAACATGATATATCTATTTGCAATCATCATAACAATTACACATATGCACACATATACATTTTGCACAACAATTACACATATGCACACATATACATTTTGCAATCACTCAAACATAATATATCACAACAATCTCCCCCTTTTGATGATTTGCAAAATTACCCCACATATGTGTATATTAAGCATTTAAATCAAGTGTGCATCTACATCAAGTGTTGTAATCTGTGTAATCAAGTAAGCATCTAAATCAAGTGTAAGCTGCTCTTTAAATCAAGTTAAGCTGCTCCCCCTTAATGTGTTATCTCCCCCTTAACTTAAGCTGCTCCCCCTTAATGTGTTATCTCCCCCTTAACATGATATCTATCTTTCCCTTAACAGGATATATATACACATTTATTTCTCCCCCTTAATTTTGTAAATTATGCAAAAGACTGAATGGTGTAGTAGTCAGTTGTAAGCAATTAATCCAAGTCTTGCACGTAAAGTCTCAAAGATAGCTTGATTAAGGGGTTTAGTGAATATGTCAGCTACTTGTTGATCAGTTCTAACATGTTCAATGTGTATATGTCCAAGATTAACATGATCACGGAGAAATGATAACGTACTTCTATATGCTTTGCCTTAGAGTGTAGTACAGGGTTTTTAGACAAATTTATAGCACTTGTACTATCACAATAGATGGGAATATTATTTACTTGTATTTCAAAGTCTGAAAGTTGTTGTTTAATCCATAATAGTTGAGTACAACATAGACTTAAAGCCATATATTCTGCTTCAGTAGTAGAAAGTGCAACACTAGATTGTTTCTTTGAAAACCAAGATATGAGTGAGTTTCCTAGGAATTGACATGTTCCACTAGTGCTCTTTCTATCTACTCTACATCCACCATAATCTGCATCTGAATATGCATGTAGACTTAGACTAGATTGTCTATCATACCATAAGCCTAATGTTGGTGTATGTTGAAGATATCTAAATATTCTTTTTACAGCTTTAAAGTGTGACAACTTAGGCATACTTTGAAATCTTGCACACATACATACTGCAAACATAATATCAGGTCTACTAGCAGTTAGATATAGCAATGAACCAATCATAGACCTATATAGTTTTTCATCAAATGCAACACCATTTTCATCTTTGTCTAATTTTGTTGAAGTACACATTGGTGTTGGAGATGGTTTCAAGTTTTCAAAGTTGAATTTCTTTATCATATCTCTTATGTATTTGGCTTGATTGATATGTATACCATTTGATGTTTGTTTTATTTGCAAGCCTAAGAAGTAATTTAATTCACCAATCATGGACATTTCAAACTCAGACTTCATACAATCTTCAAAGTCTTTTACTAAGTTAGGATTAGTTGAACCAAAGATTATGTCATCTACATATATTTGTATTACAAGCAAATCTTTGTCTTTCTTTTTCAAAAATAAGGTACTATCTATGGTTCCTCTTTGAAAGTTGTTACTTAGTAAAAAGTTGGCAAATCTTTCATACCATGCACGGGGGGCTTGTTTCAAACCATATAAGGCTTTCTTAAGTTTATATACATGATTAGGGTTCTTTGGATCTTCAAAGCCTGGTGGTTGTTTAACAAAAACTTCTTCTTGGATATAGCCATTTAAGAATGCACTCTTAACATCCATTTGGAATAATTTGATGTCATTATAACATGCAAAAGCTAATAAGAGGCGTATGGATTCTAATCTTGCTACGGGGGCAAATGTTTCATCGTAATCAATACCCTCTTCTTGATTATATCCTTGAGCTACAAGTCTTGCTTTATTTCTTACTACAATCCCTTGCTCATTCATTTTGTTCCTAAACACCCATTTAGTTCCAATGATTGATTTATCCTCGGGTTTAGGTACTAAATCCCACACATTGTTTCTTTCAAATTGGTTTAACTCTTCATGCATTGCATCTATCCAATATGCATCGTTTAAGGCATCATTCACATTCTTGGGTTCAATTTGGGATATAAGTGCATGCCATTGATCATATTCATTAGGATCTATTTGCCTACGTGTTCTAACCCCTTGATTTACATCTCCTATGATAAGTTCTTGAGGATGCTTTTGTTTATCTCTTATTTGCCACCAATTACTTGGTTGTGCATCTTCAATAAGTTCATGATGTTCAATAGGTTGGTTAGGCACATTATGTTCTTGTGTAGGGGGAGTTTGAACTTCATGCATTTCAAGAGTTTGATTTGGTGTTTCAATTTGATCATTTGTAGGTGGTAGGATAAGTTCATCTTCATCATGAAGTATTTGATCATTTGGTACATAGATTTCATGTTGATTACTTGTTTGGAGATATGCATTTTCATTGAACTTCACATGTATAGATTCAACTATCTTTCTTGTTTGTGCATTATAACATCTATATGCTTTAGAGTTCATTGAATATCCCACAAATATATGTTCATCAGACTTAGGATCAAATTTATCTAAGTTATCTTTTGTGTTCAATACAAAGCATTTACAACCAAAGACTTTTAGATAGTTTACTTTTGGGAGTCGTCCATTTAAGATTTCAAATGGTGTTTTGTTCAATTTCTTTCTTATTGATAGTCTGTTGATCATATAACTTGATGTGTTTACTGCTTCAGCCCATAAGAATTTAGGTACTTTGTTTTCTACCATCATTGTTCTTGCTACTTCTTGAATAGTCCTATTCTTTCTTTCAACTACACCATTAAGTTGAGGAGTTCTTGATGGGGAGAATTCATGTTTTATACCCTTTTCATTACAGAATTTGATTAATTCACTATTTTTAAACTCACCACCTCTATCACTCCTTATCTTAATAACATGTGATTCATGTTCATTTTCAAGTTGTCTAATTTGATTAGATATAGATGATGCACTTTCATCTTTTGAAGCAAGAAACAATGTCCAAGTATATCTTGAGAAATCATCAACTATTACACATACATAATAACTTCCACCTAAGCTTCTTGTTCTACATGGACCAAATAAGTCTATATGCAAGAGTTCTAGTATTCTTGATGTTGTGACCTCGGTTTTAGGCTTAAGGGATTCTCTAACATGTTTGCCTTTGATACAAGATTCACATAGTTGAAAATCATTCAAGTTAAGTTTAGGCAATCCTTTAACAAGACTTTTAACGTGTAGTTTTTCTAAGGTTGATATACCCATGTGTCCTAAACGTCTATGCCAAAGATTGGGATCAGATTCATGTGAAACAAGACATTTTGTGCTACTACTTAGCATATCATCCATGTTAAGCACATATATGTTTCCTTCACGTTTTCCTTTTAACACAACTTGATTGTTTTTATCCATTATCTTACAAGAAGTGGAAGAGAAGAGAACATTCAAGTTGTTGTCACATAGTTGAGAAACGCTTAAAAGCTCAAAGATTAAGTTACTTACAAGTAGGACGTTTTTGATCTCAAACTTGTTTGGATCACCAACCTTGCCTTTGCCAATTATTTGGCCTTGGTTGTTGTCTCCAAAGGTAACTTTGCCACCTTTTGCAACGTTTTTAAGTGTGCTAAACAAATTTTTGTTGCCCGTCATATGTCTTGAGCAACCACTATCAACTATCCAATTGGTTTTGTTCTTTTCATCTTCTTTGTTGTTATAACTAGCAACTTGTCTTTCTTTGATGTTATGTACCTACAAATGTAAATAACAACTTAGGTACCCTTTGATTTTGGGTCCTTTCAAGGTTAGACAAGTTAAGTTTATGTTAGTGTACCTTTAGGTACCCAAACTTGAACAACCTTTCTTGGTTTTGAAATGTTAAAATCATGTTGCATATAATGAACAAATAGTGGATTTTGATACATAGAATATGATGGAAAAGGGGCTGCACATTTATGTCTAGTTGGATAAGCATTGTAAGTTCTATATGCATTTGAATGTTGCCATGTATATGAGTTATTTCTTGGCCGTGTATAAGCATGATGTTGTGTGTGTCTAGGCCGTGTGTTGTAGACTGATTTAGGCCGAGAGTATGTCATGTTATTCACATAAGCATGTTGTTGCATATAAGGCATAACTTGAGCAGATTGCATACAACTTTGTTTAGGCATTCTTGTATACATGTAAGCATGGTTTCTAGGTGTATTTACCTTCCTATATGTTGATGCATTTTGCAATCTTTGTGATGAAGGTGGTGTGGGCAGAATAGGTTCATTTCTAAATGCATTTGGCCTATATTTCATGTTGGTTGAAGATGATACAAATGTTGTTTCCTTAGGTGTGCATTCAGCTTCTTTAACATATCCAAGACCTTGTTTGTCATTTCCATGCTTTTGAGATGCAATAAGAGTGTCTAACATGTTGGAAGCATTCTTAGATTGTTCTAAAGATTTGTTCAAGTCTAGGTTGCATGCTTTCAATGATTCAAATTCAGTTTGTATTTCATGCAATTTAGACTTTAAAACGTTGAAATCAACACATTGCACACATTGCACATTTTCATGTTTGTTCTTAAGTTCCTTAATCTGATTTTGCATTGAACTAATAGTGTTAGATGATTCAAGTTGAAGAACTTCTAGTTGAGAAGTTAGATTCAAGTTAGACGTCTCCAACTTGTTCTTCTCCTCAACTATTCTTTTCTTCTCCTTGGATAGCTTCTTATATTTAACATGCAACTTTTCTAATTCATCCAACAATTCATCTTGAGTAAAATCACATTCAGAGTCAGAATCGAATGTTACCTCATTTGTAGACTTTGAAGCCAAACATGTTAGAGCAACTTCAGGTTCCTCCTCGGATTCGGATGAAGATGTGTCATCCCAAGTGTTTGCCTTAAGAGCTTTCTTCCTCCTTTGCTTAGGTTCTACTCTAGTTTGTGTCCTTGTCTTTTCATCCATGTCACGGTTTTTGTTCTTGTTTGGACAATCATATGAGATGTGTCCTTGTTTGCCACATTCATAACACTTAAGATCTTTATCATACCATTTACCATCTTGTTTGTTAGATTTCACATTGATAGGGGCAGCTGATTTTGCTTGTCTTTTAGTTGGTCTTTGTGTGGACATGCCTTCTAGGTGTGTGAGAAAACGTTTTAAAACACTTATAAGAAGGAAAGAAAGTGTCACCTTGTTGAAGATACCAAATATGAAGAATATAAGACAACCAGAAAATTTTCAGCAACTTTGCAACTTGGAGTGTAGACTGTTTTCAGCTCAAATCAGAATATGGTGCTCAACCAGGCTCTGATACCAATTGTTGGACCTGTATAGCACCACTAGAGGGGGGGGTGAATAGTGGATTAGCGGAAATTACACTATAATTACCTTCAAAAACTTGTTTGAAGACCCCTTTGCCTCTTTAGCCTTAGGTTCTGAAAATTCCAGAAACAGTTCAACGTTTTGAGTGCTTTGGTTGAACCACTTATACACCTGTGCAAGTTCTCAAACTTGGCAGAGATCAAGTTTAGAATGTATATAGTATGTCATAAAAATTTCAGTCAATTCCAAGCAAGTTAGCACGTTCAAATAAGCAAGAAAAGTAAAGTGTGCAATTCTGGCAGTTTCAGGCAGAATGTTAGCTTAACTTCAAACAATGATATCTCAAAATCTACCCGTGCTATTTTGATGAATCTTATGTCAAATTAAACCTTATGATGTCTAGTTTAATTTGATATAAGGCTCACTTCAAGATTCGCAGGATAGCCTGTTCAAATTGAACAAGTTTTGCACACTGGTCAGAATTGTTCACAGAATGTAGCAACAATTTTGTGAAGACGATTTGACCATGCTAAACACCTTAGAATTTAGTGATTCTTGCGGCTAATGAAAGCTAACACATTGAAGTATAATATATCCAAAATTCATGCAATTCTAAGACTGTTTGCTTGTTCAATTATACGTGCCAAGTTAGTGTAATTCTCAGGCAGAAAACAGTAAGTGCAGGAAATAAGTAAAGAACACAAGGAATTATCCTGGTTCGGTCAATGTGACCTACTCCAGTCCCAAGAGACACCTTCTCTTGGATTTCACTAAACACCAAACACAAATATCACCTTACAAAGTCAAAGGAAGAAGCTTTTCACCAACTTCTTCAAGAGACTTCACCAAAACACCTAGTTTGTATCACCTTTGCACCTTTGCACCTTTTCACCTTTTGCTCACCTCTAAGGAGTAAGCTTTATACACCAGCTTCTCCTTCACAAATATGTCGTATAAAGGTGTTGAAAATGACAAGAATTGAAGAACTATACAATCATAAAGCTTGCTACAAATGTGTTCTTCAATATAGAAGAGAAGAAGAGAAGAATGGAGACAAAGAGCTGAATCTTGCTTGCTTTTCTTTTTGCTTTCGTTGGTGTGCCATTCTTCTTCAACCTTGGGAGCTATTTATAGCCAAGAGATCAGCCTTTAGGCTCCTCAATATAGCCGTTTGAAGTGTGGATAAAAGGAGAAAATTCAGCACCTTTTTAGCTATCCAAATGAGACTTATCTTTGGTTACTTTGAAATGGTCTTTCACCTTGACTTTTATCCTCTTATGGCCGTTGGAATGAGATGAAAATTGTCTCCATTTAAACGTTAAAAAATCAGCTCCAATCATCAACATCCATGTGTAAATAACTTGCCATGTATGCAGCTGATTTGGCATATGTTTTTGAACAGATTTTTGCTCCTCATTTGAATATCAAAATGACGTTAAAAAGGCTCCTCATTTTGAATAATAAGTGACGTTGAAAGGGCCTTGAAGATAGGCATTGGACAATAGGTCAAATATAGATAGAAATCAGCCAAGTTTGTTTGAGAATAAGTCTTCAATTTTGAATCACATAGCCGTTGCCTTTGGTTGAAGAATGAGAAAATTCAGCTAAGCCTTTGAATTTGACTTGGTCTTCAATATTTTGAACATATATAGCCGTTTGCTATCTTCCTTGGTTGAGAGATTTTTGCTCCAACTTTGAACCAAAATAAACGTTGGAATCAAATAGAAATCAGCCTTAAACTTTTGAATCATATAGCCGTTTGTATCAAGATAGTTTTGCTCCATATTTTAGCCAAAATAGCCGTTGTCATTATCTCCAAGAATATACAAGATAATCACTTAAAATCAGCACCAAAATAGGATGTAATTCATCTTGCCTTGACTTGTTCAAAATCTGAAGTTTGAACATGATATATGCGTCCAAATCCGTATGTCACCATATAATATATAATCTTCAACATGTAGCATAGAAAACCATATGAAGAATACCAAGAATTCCAAGAAAACCATAGATGTGATAACCATGATATAAGAATTTCCAATTGATAGACCATGCTGCCCGTTTCCATAAAAATAGGGCACGTACCATATGTGACATAAACACATATAAACATCATATAAGCAATATATAACATGTTGGAAGACCCATTGGCAAGTGAAGAGACCAGAATACCCCTTAGCACAAAAATAGGAACTTTGTCCTAGGATGAACCTAGACATGGTGCTGCTCCAGATTCATTTTTGCCATGATGTGACATGACTTATAAATGTGTCATATGATCATATAAGTCCGTTGGAAAAAGACCAAATAAGAATGAGAAGTCCAAATGGTGAAATTACCAAAATAACCCTTATATAGGTCAATAAGCTTCACCACCGTGTCAAGTCAATATTTGTCCGTGTCAAACATGCTTTACCTCAGCCAATTAGATTCTAAATTGAATAAGGATCATGTGGGCTTTTGAATGACTCAATTTGGAGTTCATTTGCTCAAGATATGAACCAAAACCTGCAATAGGATACTAAACCGAACAATTTGCCTTATATTGTAAGTCATGTGACTTCAAGGCTTGGTTAGATCATATAATTAACATGTATTGGCATATATATCTTCTAAGATCAGTTTGAACAACATGTATTGGCATATATAATCTAAGATCAGTTTGAACATGTCTTGATTAAGATATGTGATTGAATTGGCCAAGTTCAATCTCATGATCTTAATCAAACTTGTTCAATCTTGATTCATTCAAGCAATTTCACATTTAGCTCATAAGTTCATAAGTTCATGCCTTGCCAAAACAATTTCACATTTAAACGTTAAACATACATGCTCACATATGCATCTTCCAATCATTCAAACATGATATATCTATTTGCAATCATCATAACAATTACACATATGCACACATATACATTTTGCACAACAATTACACATATGCACACATATACATTTTGCAATCACTCAAACATAATATATCACAACATTTTATACATGTCATAAAGTGATGAGAATTTTTCATTTAACATGCAATCGGCAATTTCTTTATCTAGACCAGCAAAGAACCTAATCATGCTTAATTCCTCATTTTCATCAACATAAGCATAGTACAAATCATCAAGCATTTCATTGTAATATGCACTAACGTCTTTATTGCACTGAGAAAGAGTTTGATATCTAGGAGTTTTACATTCCCAATATCCAACCCATAAACCATTCGTACGACCAAAGGAGTTTATACGTTTTTCCAGTTCATCATAGTCTCTCCTATGGCATTCAACTCCCCAAATGGTTTTTAGAATCATGTTTAATCAAAACAATCTCAAAAGCCAATTAAAATATTGACAAGATGCAAATGCTCTACTTAATGTTGACAATTCCTTAAAACAACAACTTGGACTATTTCTCCTAAGGATTCAAGTAAATCACAGAAGTCAAATTGTTGTTCGGGCTGAAAGAAATCTACGGGGTTGTTTTAAGACAATCCCTCAATTTACTTTACAGCATATGCAATTATCAATTGTAATAAAGTGAAAGTAAAGACACACAAACAAAGTGCTAGCAAGGGTTTGCTTTAGAAACTTTCAATATTTCAAAACTACAACACTTTGGGGTTTGGTTTGGGCACTTTCTTTCTTTTGAGCTTTGCACGGGATTTTCCCTTTATGCAACGTTTATCTTTGGGCTTTTTCCTCACTTGGCTTTCTTGTGCAATTCTCTCTTGTCTTGCCTCTTACTTGTTGACAAATATTGGCTTTTCTCTCGCGTATTTCTCAATCAAGCTTAATTTTCTTTCTTTGGGTGGTTTGCTTGATTGTTGTGAGACTACTCCTCACGGCCTACATGAGACATTGCCCACGGCCTTTAATTGCACAAGGTTTGTTGTATTTGGAATTTGAAAGTTCCTCGTACACAACACGGCTAAACACTATGTAGTGAGAATTCAAATCACAATTACAACAAGTTCAAATTGTATACAGTGCAATGTAAGTTCAAAGATTGATATAAAACAACAATTGGATAGCTCTTTAACAATGTGGGGCTTAAACAATTCCTAACTTTCAGAATATATCTAAGTCCAACAAGTTGTTTGAAACAATTGAAATCAACAAAGAGATAAATCTATTAGCATGTACCAAGATTTCAAATGAGCTTTAAAAGTTGTTTTAATCCACACGGTTTTTGGGCAGGTTGTTCTTTTTCCTTTTTCTGTTTTTGATGCAAGTGATCTAACTAATTCTAAGATGGCTAAATGCAACTTAGTTGTGTCTAAATGAAGTTTACAAAGGCTGGTTACTAACAACTAATGGAAAATCAGTTTTGATGCAACTAGGCTATCTTGTTTTGTTTGGTTTTTAAGTGATCTATCCTACTTTGTTTTTGTTTGGTTTTTGTTTGTATGATGCAATCAGATTCTAAACTAAATGAGACTAGATGCAAGCTCCTAATCAAACGTGTATGGACTAGAACTAGGCAGCACACTTAGTTAGCTAAAACTACTTGGTTTTGGTTCTTTGGTTTTCGGATTTTTGGTGCTGAACTAATCAACCAACTAAAACACTTAAACTATGTTGTAATCTAGTCTAACTAAGCTATATAAGGCAGCACTAAAACGTTTTGGACAGTTTGCACACAAGTTACTAAAACAGAATTTTAACTACTTGATTACAAGCTAACTACCAACTAATCTATTTTGTGTTCAAGTTTTTTCTTTTAAGGACACAACTAAACTAACACTTAAGCTACTAGATTAAGGTCTAATGAAGATCATCTAAGCTAAATAAGACAGCACATAAAACGTTTAAATAGATTGCACACGAACTAAAAACAGAATTTCAACTACTACAATTTGATAAACTATCAACTAATCTATTTTTGTGTTCAAAGTTTTCTGATTTAAGGAGTCAATTAAACTACCATTTAAAACTTCTAGATTAGGGTCTAATGAACAATATCTAAGCTAGATTGAACAATTACAAGCTGGTCAAACATGGTTTTTGTTTCAAGCTACACAATCAACTCCTAACACACTTAAGTCTAGTCTAAGTTGTTTTTGTGGGATGTTTTCGTTTTCCCTACTTAACTAAGTTACCAAACTATAGTATACTATCTAACAACACTTTAAATACATAAATTATCTACCTAAACAAACAGCAACAAAACGCAATAAAAATCAGTACACAAACGGTTTGGGCAGCAACATTCATTTGCAAATTTAAGCAATGTAAACATGAATAGAAGACTAACCAAGGCTCTGATACCAATTGATGAGCCAAACGAAGGCTAGAAAACGTTGCCAAGGACTTTGTCTCCTATTCCAAACTGATTTGAACACAAGCCATGTCAAAGAACATCTCAAAGATACCCCTTGAACTGTAACCGTTGTTCTTGGCTCAATTTATGCCAACACCTCTTCCTCTTTGGCACTCCAACACATCTAAAACCTCAATGAGACCCTAAGATGCTGTAAACCAAATGATGAAGCAAATACTAACAAGTTCTAGGCTAGGAACTTGAAAGAAAACCGTTAGTGGTTTCAAACTTCAACTATGAAATAGTTGTAAACTCCTTGAAGGAAATTTGATTGAAATATGTTTGATAATGGTTGTATATTGTTGTATGTACATTCAGCTTCCTATGCTATTTATAACAAATGAAAATGATAAAGAGTACAAGTTTTAATGTACAAAGTACAAGACTAAAATAACATGCTTGCTTTTGATGACTTTGGTTCCAAGATTCTGGTTGCTTTGCCGTGCTTCCCATGCCTTGTTTCTAGCCTTTTTCTTGATCAATTTGATTGGTTTAGGCATGGAGCAGCTTGCTTTGGAATGGCCTTTGATTGGATGCAAGTTGGTGTTTGAATTTTCAACAAATATTCCTAGACAACCGTTGGTTTCCTTGCTTGAATTCAGCCAAAATTCTGATTGGTTCTTGTAGTGAGCAGCTTGCTTTGGATTGCATTTGATTGGTAGAAACTTTGGTGTTGAATTTTCAAACCTATTTGCCATGAACCAGCCGTTTCTTCCATGGTTGTGATTGAATCATTTAAGGTGCAGCTTGCTAGTTGTTTCCTTGCTTGTTTGTGATTGGTTTAAGCATTTGCAAGACTTCTTTCTATTGGTTCATGATGAGCTACAGCCTAACCTTGTAGATACAAACACTGACGATGACACCTCATTGCCCCACAATGGTCCCATAACAAGGAGTATGACTAAGAAGTTGTTACATTGTGTTCAATCATTCCTTTACAGGCATGAAGAGGATGAGCCAAGCAAAGATGACATCCATTGGGTTTATATGATACAAGCTATGATCTAGTTGTATCAAATGCATGTTGTACATATCTTTATATGTTTTTTTAATATTGTTAGTTTGTTAACTTTGTTTTAGGATAGTTTGTGTTGTATTCTTGCCTTATCTTTCAGGTACACGTTTTTAGCTTGAAGATGCAAATCAAACCTGAATTTTTGTTCAAACAAAGAGGTGAAATTCAAGTAGCTTGCAAGCAAGGTGGTGACAAGCACCCATCTCAAAAACCAGATTTGCTTCTCACGCAAACAAGGAGGAAATAAGCAGCTCAAGCCTTCAACCAATAGAAAGGAGTCTTCCAAATGATTTAACTAATCACAAACAAGTAAGGAAAATTCAACAAGATGCTCAACCAAGGATCCAATCAAAAGGCATGAAGTTTTCGGCTGGTTCATAAGATATTTTGTTTGAATATTCAACACCAAAGGAAGAACCAATCAAGGCCAAGTACAAACCAAGCTGCACACTCCATAAACCAATCAAAACCTTGGCTGAATTCAAGCAAGCAAGAAACGGATGATTAAGAGAAATTGGTTGAAAATTCAAGCCACAACTCACAACCAATCAAAGCTAAGATTCAAGCAAGCAGCTCAATGTTTAAACCAATCAAAATTATGGCTCAAGACAAGCAAAGAAGAAGAAGGAAGCAACCAGCTCCTTTTCAACCGAAAGTTACTCCAACTTGTTCAAAAAGAAAGCATGTTATTCCTAGACTTGTACTTTGTATTTTAAACTTTGTACCTTGTTTATTTTCGTTGGTTATAAGTAGTATTAGAAGCTGAATGTAAAGGACAACCATTATCAATATACATTTCAACCAGAATTTCCTTCAAGGAGTTATCAACATTTCAAGTTGAAGTCTAAAGCCACTTACGGTTTTCTCTCAAGTTCCTAGCCTAGAACTTGTTAGTATTTGCTTCATCTTTTGGTTTACAAGCATCTTAAGGTCTCTTGAGGTTTTAGATGTGTTGGAGTGCCAAAGAGGGAGAGGTGTTGGCATAGATTGAGCCAAGAACAACGGTTAAAGATCAAGGGGTATCTTGGAGATGTTCTTTGACATAGCTTGGGTTCAAATCAGTTTGGAATAGGAGACAAAGTCCTTGGCAAGGTTTTCTAGCCTTCGTTTGGCTCATCAAGTGGTATCAGAGCCTTGGTTAGTCTTCTATTCATGTTTACATTGCTTAAATTTGCAAATGAATGTTGCTGCCCAAACCGTTTATGTACTGATTTTTATTGCGTATTGTTGCTGTTTGTTTAGGTAGATAATTTATGTATTTAAAGTATTGTTAGATAGTATACTATAGTTTAGTAACTTAGTTAAGTAGGCAAAACGAAAACACCCCACAAAAAACAACTTAGACTAGACTTAAGTGTGTTAGGAGTTGATTGTGTAGCTTGAAACAAAAAAACCGTGTGTGACCAGTTTGTAATTAATCAATCTAGCTTAGATATTGCTCATTAGGTCCTAATCTAGAAGTTTAAATGGTAGTTTAGGTAAGTCCCTTAAATCAGAAAACCTTGAACACAAAAATAGACTAGTTGATAGATTATCAAATTGTAGTAGTTAAAATTCTGTTTTTAGTCACTTGTGTACAAACTGATTAAAACGTTTAGTGCTACCTTATTTAGCTTGGTTAGGCTACTTTACATCATAGTTTAAGTGTTTTAGTTGGTTGATTAGTTTAGCTCAAGAAAACCGAAAACCAAAAAACCAAAACCAAGTAGTTTTAGCTAACTAAGTGTGCTGCCTAGTCCTAGTTCGTACACGTTTATTAGGGCTTGCATCTAGTCTCATTTAGTTTAGAATCTGATTGCATCAAACAAGAAAACCAAACAAAAACTAAGTAGGTTAGATCACTTGAAAACAAAACAAAACAAGTTATCATACTTAGCATCAAAACTGCTTTTCCAATAGTTACTAGTAACCAGCCTTTGTAAACTTCATTTAGACACAACTAAGTTGCATTTAGCCATCTTAGAATTAGTTAGATCACTTGCATCAAAAACAGAAAATAGAAAAAGAACAAACTGCCCAAAAACCGTGTGGATTAAAACAACTTTTAAAGGCTCATTTGAAATCTTGGTACATGCTAATAGCTTTATCTTTTTGTTGATTTCAATTGTTTCAAACAACTTGTTGGACTTAGATATATTCTGAAAGTTAGGAATTGTTTAAGCCCCACATTGTTAAAGAGCTATCCAATTGTTGTTTTATATCAATCTCTGAACTTACATTGCACTGTATACAATTTGAACTTGTTGTAATTGTGATTTGAATTCTCACTACATAGTGTTTAGCCGTGTTGTGTACGAGGAACTTTCAAATTCCAAATACAACAAACCTTGTGCAATTAAAGGCCGTGGGCAATGTCTCATGTAGGCCGTGAGGAGTAGTCTCACAACAATCAAGCAAACCATCCAAAGAAAGAAAATTAAGCTTGATTGAGAAATACGCGAGAGAAAAGCCAATATTTGTCAACAAGTAAGAGGCAAGACAAGAGAGAATTGCACAAGAAAGCCAAGTGAGGAAAAAGCCCAAAGATAAACGTTGCATAAAGGGAAAATCCCGTGCAAAGCTCAAAAGAAAGAAAGTGCCCAAACCAAACCCCAAAGTGTTGTAGATTTGAAATATTGAAAGTTTCTAAAGCAAACCCTTGCTAGCACTTTGTTTGTGTGTCTTTACTTTCACTTTACTACAATTGATAATTGCATATGCTGTAAAGTAAATTGAGGGATTGTCTTAAAACAACCCCGTAGATTTCCTTCAGCCCGAACAACAATTTGGCTTCTGTGATTTACTTGAATCTTTAGGAAATATAGTCCAAATTGCTGTTTTGAACAATTGTCAACATAAAGTAGAGTATTTGCATCTTGTCAATATTTTATTTGGCTTTTGAGATTGTTTTTCTGAAACATGGGTCCCCAATAGAAAGATAATGCATCCTCCCCGTCCCCATCTACACCTGTCCCATCCCCAGTCCCTGTTACCCTAGAGAATATACAACAAACACTCACTTTCCTTGTTAATCAATTTGGTTTAATGAGAAGTGACATAGAGGATAACAAACAAAGGCTAAGCAGAGTAGAAAAACCTACCTCAGAACAAAAGGAACCTAGTATACCTTTTCAAGAAGGCACCTGTTATGATAATGAGTCTCATGTTGAACGCAGAAAAAGCACATCACTTAGAGGTAGAGGTAGAGGTCGAGGTAGTAATGGTGGTCGTAGGAACATTTCTTTTGAGGAAAGATTTGATAGTCTCCTTGAGTACAATGAAGAACCCTATCTAGAGGAAAGATATGATGAACGTCAGCCTGATAGAGATGAACGTCCTGAAGAAGAATACATTACTACAAAACTGACAATTCCCCCCTTCCAGGGAAAAAGTGATCCTGAAACATATTTGCAATGGGAAACAAAGGTAGATCATATGTATTCTTGCACTAACTATTCTGAATTGGCCAAAGTGCGGTATGCAACTTTTGAATTTGTAGACTATGCTTTACTTTGGTGGAACAACTGAAGAACACCAGGAGAAGAACAAGACAACCCCCTGTTGTCACTTGGTCTGAGCTGAAACAAGAGATGCGGAAGAGATTCATATCTCCTTCCTATGAAAGAAGCGTTTTCCAGAAATTGCAACAACTTTCTCAAGGTAATAGATCTGTCGATGAATTTTATAAAGAGTTAGAACATTTGCTTACCAGGGCTAACATAGAAGAAGCGGAGGAAGCCACAATGGCTAGATTTCTAGCTGGGTTGAACAAAGAAATTGCATTTAAGGTGGAACTTACACCTTACTCAGATCTGGCTTCTATGGTGCACATTGCTGAGAAAGTGGAAAGACAATTGAAGGTAAAAACTTCTAACCCTTCTTTTCGGACTAATCCTTTTAGTTTTCCTAGAACACAGCCCAGAACGCCTTTCCGTCCACAACAAGGTCAAGGCCGTGGATTCCAAGAAAAATCAACCCAGAACATCCAAAATCGTCCAAAGTTTCCAATCCCTGATAAAGGCAAAGCCAAGGTGGAAGGTACGCCTAATGTTAAGACTCGTGATATTCAATGTTTTAAATGCTTAGGAAAAGGTCATTTTGCTAATCAATGCCCCAACCCTAAACGCATCATGTTTATTGAAGAGTCTAATGAGTATTATTCTGAGGAAGAATTGGAAGAGAATGAAGAAAACAAAGAAATTGAGCAAACGTGTGAGGAAGAAGAAGAAATTAGTGAAGAGATTGAAGAGTGTGAAACAAAAGAGTTCTTAGTTGTCCGTCGAGCCCTAAGTGCCCAAGTTAAAACTGAAGAACCTGAAATACAACGAGAGAACATATTCCACATTCACTGTATGGTTAAGAAGAAAGTCTGCACTTTAATCATTGACTCCGGTTCATGTACTAATGTTGCAAGTTTTGAACTTGTTAGGAAACTTGAGTTACCTTTAATTAACCACCCCCGTCCTTATAGACTTACGTGGCTTAATGAGTGTGGTGAAGTTAAAGTAACAAAGCAAGTCCTAGTTCCTTTGTCGATTGGTGGGTATTCTGCTGAGGTGTTATGTGACGTAGCCCCTATGCAATCGAGTCATATCTTATTAGGTAGACCGTGGCAATTTGACAACAAGGTTACATATGATGGTTACCTAAATAGATATTCCTTTAGGCATAACAACAAACTGTTCAAATTAAATGCCTTACCCCCGCACAAAGTCTTTGAGGATCAACAACGAATGTTAAAAAGCTACAATGATCCAAAAGAAAAGGAATTAGAAAGGATCTTTATCAAAGAACACCAACTGAGAAGCTCTCATCTCAAAGTTGAACCGAAAGAAAACAAAGTTTTTGCTGAACCATCTCTAAAGAAAAGTGCATTCTTTGCATCTCAAAGTGAGGTATTCCATGCTATCAATTCAAACAAAAATGTTTATATCTTGCTTTACAAAGAAGCTCTATTCTCTTCATCTGAGATACCATCTACTTTACCTAGTGAAGTTGCATCATTACTTCAAGAATTTTCTAGCTTGTTTCCTGAAGGAGATCCCCCAGGTTTACCCCCTCTAAGAGGCATTGAGCATCAAATAGATTTCATTCCAGGAGCTGTTCTGCCAAACAGACCTGCCTATAGAGCCAATCCAGAGGAAACTAAGGAAATCCAAAAGCAAGTTGAGGAATTATTGAGCCAAGGTAAAGTAAGAGAGAGTATGAGTCCGTGTGCTGTTCCTGTAATCATTGTCCCTAAGAAAGATGGAACTTGGAGAATGTGTACTGACTGTAGAGCCATCAATAAGATCACTGTGAAGTATAGGTACCCTATTCCTAGGTTGGATGACATGTTGGATATGTTGCATGGGTCTAGGTGCTTTAGCAAAGTAGATCTTAAGCAAGGATATTTCCAAGTGAGAATTAGGGAAGGTGATGAATGGAAAACTGCCTTTAAGACTAAGTTTGGATTGTATGAGTGGCTAGTTATGCCCTTTGGTTTAACCAATGCCCCTAGTACCTTCATGAGGTTAATGAATGAGGTCTTAAGGAAATTCATAGGGAAATTTGTAGTAGTTTACTTTGATGACATTCTTATCTACTCCAAAACCCTAGGTGAACACCTGAACCATCTAAGAGCCGTTTTTGTCACCCTACAGAAAGAGAAGCTGTATGCTAATTTCAAGAAGTGTTCTTTCTGTCTGGAGAAGGTTACATTCTTAGGATTTGTGATTAGTGCTGAAGGAATTGAGGTGGATCAAGAGAAAGTTAAATCCATAACTGAGTGGCCAACCCCTAAGTCTGCTGGAGATATTAGGAGTTTTCATGGATTAGCTAGTTTCTATAGACGTTTTGTGAAGGATTTCTCTACCATAGCTGCACCCTTGAATGAATTAGTCAAGAAAGATGTAAGATTTGAATGGGGAGAAACACAACAACAAGCCTTTGAGGAACTTAAGAAACGTCTAACTTCTGCACCTATCCTGAGACTGCCCAATTTTGATGAAATGTTTGAAGTTGAATGTGATGCCAGTGGAGTTGGCATTGGAGCTGTATTGCATCAAGGTAACAAACATGTTGCCTACTTTAGTGAGAAATTGAAAGGAGCTTCCATTAATTATTCAACCTATGACAAAGAATTGTATGCCCTTGTCCGTTCTTTACAAACTTGGCAACATTATCTGCAACCTAAGGAATTTGTGATTCATACTGATCATGAGAGCCTTAAGTATCTAAAGGGTCAAGGAAAATTGAACAAAAGACATGCCAAATGGGTTGAATTCATTGAACAATTCCCTTATGTGATCAAGTATAAGCAAGGAAAAGAAAATGTTGTTGCTGATGCCTTATCTCGTCGCTATACTTTGATTACTACTCTTTCATGTAACATGTTTGGTTTTGAGTCTATCAAAGAGATGTATCATTCTGATCATGACTTTAGTTCTATATATCAAGCATGCGTTGAGTCCCCTTTTGCCAAATATTACTTGTATGATGGTTACTTGTTTAAAGAACATAAGTTATGTGTACCAATGTGTTCATTAAGAGAGTTATTGATTAAAGAAGCTCATGGAGGAGGTTTAATGGGTCATTTTGGCTCGTTAAAAACTTTGGAAACACTTAAGGAACATTTCTTCTGGCCGCATATGAGAGCACATGTTGATAAGGTATGTGACCAATGTATTACTTGCAAGCAAGCAAAATCTAGAACACAACCACATGGGTTGTACACTCCCTTATCGTCCCAAGCTCACCTTGGACTGATATTTCTATGGACTTTGTATTGTGGGATTGCCTCGTTCCAAAACTGGTAAAGATAGCATCTTTGTTGTTGTTGATAGATTTTCCAAAATGGCACATTTCATTGCATGTAAGAAAGTTGATGATGCTATTCATATTGCTGATTTGTTCTTTAAGGAAATTGTTAGATTGCATGGCATGCCACGTACGATTGTTAGCGATAGAGATACAAAGTTTCTAAGTCATTTCTGGCGTGTTTTGTGGAGTAAACTTGGTACTAAATTGTAACCGATGGTCAAACTGAAGTCGTTAATAGAACTTTGTCTCAACTTTTACGTGTTGTCATTCAAAAGAATTTAAAGAATTGGGAAGATTCCTTAGCTTACATTGAGTTTGCGTACAATAGAGTTGTTCATAGTGGAACATTGCATTCTCCTTTTGAAGTTGTTTATGGCTTTAACCCTTTGTCCCCGCTTGATCTTGTTCCCATACCTGTCCATGAACGTGTTAGTTTAGATGGTGAACGAAAAGCAAAACTTGTGAAAGAATTGCATGAAAAGGTTAAGTCACAACTTGAAGCTAAGAATAAAGTGTATGCCAATAGAGCCAACAGGAGTCGTAAAGTTGTTATATTTGAACCTGGTGATCTTGTTTGGTTACACTTGAGAAAAGAAAGATTCCCTAAGGAAAGGGACTCCAAATTGAAGCCAAGAGGCGATGGACCGTTCAAAGTGTTGAAACGGCTTGGTGATAATGCCTATGTTCTCGATCTTCCTGAAGAAAGGTATGGTCCTATCTCTAAAACTTTTAATGTTGCTGACCTTTCTCCGTTTAGTGTTGATTCAGATTCGAGGACGAATCCTTTTCAAGTGGGAGGGAATGATGAGCTACAGCCTAACCATGTAGATGCAAACACTGACGATGACACCTCATTGCCCCACAATGGTCCCATAACAAGGAGTATGACTAAGAAGTTGTTACATTGTGTTGAATCATTCCTTTACAGGCATGAAGAGGATGAGCCAAGCAAAGATGACATCCATTGGGTTTATATGATACAAGCTATGATCTAGTTGTATCAAATGCATGTTGTACATATCTTTATATGTTTTTTTTAATATTGTTAGTTTGTTAACTTTGTTTTAGGATAGTTTGTGTTGTATTCTTGCCTTATCTTTCAGGTACACGTTTTTAGCTTGAAGATGCAAATCAAACCTGAATTTTTGTCCAAACAAAGAGGTGAAATTCAAGTAGCTTGCAAACAAGGTGGTGACAAGCACCCATCTCAAAAACCAGATTTGCTTCTCACGCAAACAAGGAGGAAATAAGCAGCTCAAGCCTTCAACCAATAGAAAGGAGTCTTCCAAATGATTTAACTAATCACAAACAAGTAAGGAAAATTCAACAAGCTGCTCAACCAAGGATCCAATCAAAAGGCATGAAGTTTTCGGCTGGTTCATAAGATATTTTGTTTGAATATTCAACACCAAAGGAAGAACCAATCAAGGCCAAGTACAAACCAAGCTGCACACTCCATAAGCCAATCAAAACCTTGGCTGAATTCAAGCAAGCAAGAAACAGATGATTAAGAGAAATTGGTTGAAAATTCAAGCCACAACTCACAACCAATCAAAGCTAAGATTCAAGCAAGCAGCTCAATGTTTAAACCAATCAAAATTATGGCTCAAGACAAGCAAAGAAGAAGAAGGAAGCAACCAGCTCCTTTTCAACCGAAAGTTGCTCCAACTTGTTCAAAAAGAAAGCATGTTATTCCTAGACTTGTACTTTGTATTTTAAACTTTGTACCTTGTTTATTTTCGTTGGTTATAAGTAGTATTAGAAGCTGAATGTAAAGGACAACCATTATCAATACACATTTCAACCAGAATTTCCTTCAAGGAGTTATCAACATTTCAAGTTGAAGTCTAAAGCCACTTACGGTTTTCTCTCAAGTTCCTAGCCTAGAACTTGTTAGTATTTGCTTCATCTTTTGGTTTACAAGCATCTTAAGGTCTCTTGAGGTTTTAGATGTGTTGGAGTGCCAAAGAGAGAGAGGTGTTGGCATAGATTGAGCCAAGAACAACGGTTAAAGATCAAGGGGTATCTTGGAGATGTTCTTTGACATAGCTTGGGTTCAAATCAGTTTGGAATAGGAAACAAAGTCCTTGGCAAGGTTTTCTAGCCTTCGTTTGGCTCATCAGTTCATGAAATGAGCAGCTTGTCTCTCCATTCTTACGTGAAGAACAACTTGAATTTGACATGGTTGCTTGTCACCACCTTGCTTATCACCTCCTTGCTTGGACAAAAATTCAGGTTCTAATTGCATCTTCAAGCTTTGTTTGAATAATGATATTATCCGGTCAAATGGAACATGGATCGATAGGTGTTCATGCTTCTTCAATGCAAAGCTCTCTTTGACCTATCTTCAAAGACACCAAGCAACAAACACAATATGCACAACATATATGACATGTCCTGAGGGTTAGTTAAGACTATAAGACATAAGAAGTAGCACTAGTGTGTGCGGAGTGAACAGTGAAATGTCATGTCTTACATAACTAACATATGACAATAACTGATACATGAAAATATGTTGCGTTGACCCCATCGTGGGCTCATCAATGGGTCCCCAACAGAAAGATAATGCACCATCCCCGTCCCCATTTACTCCTGTCCCATCCCTAGTCCCAGTTACCCTAGAGAATATACAGCAAACACTCACTTTCCTTGTTAATCAGTTTAGTTTAATGAGAAGTGACAGAGGATAACAAACAAAGGATAAGCAAAGTAGAAAAGCCAACCTCAGATCAAAAGGAACCTAGTATACCTTTTCAAGAAGGCACCTCTTATGGTAATGAGTCTCATGTTGAACGTAGAAAAGTCACATCACTTAGAGGTAGAGGTAGAGGTCGAGGTAGTAATGGTGGTCGTAGGAACATTTCTTTTGAGGAGAGATTTGACTATCTCCCTGAATACAATGAAGAACCCTATCCGGAAGAACGGTATGATGAACGTCAGCCTGATAGAGATGAACATCTTGAAGAAGAGTTTATTACTACTAAACTGACAATACCCTCTTTCCAAGGGAAAAGTGATCCTGAAACATATCTGCAATGAGAAACAAAAGTAGATCATATGTATTCTTGCACTAACTATTCTGAATTGGCCAAAGTGCGGTATGCAACTTTTGAATTTGTAGATTATGCTTTACTCTGGTGGGAGCAATTGTGATGAGGATCAAGGGTCCGATGAGGATCAAGGGCCCCATCAAGAGGTCAAATGTCCTATAACAAGAAGGAGGGCAAGGGAACTTTGTCATCAAGTTGCCACCTTCTTGTACAAACATGTTCAAGATGAACCTAAGACTTCTTGGGTTCATTTCATTGAACCTTCAACTTGAGCATGTCTCAGCATGCACGTCTACATTCCTTGTTTTTTTGAATTTATTTTGTGTCGTGTGATCTTAGTTTTATGTATTTGCTTTGTAGGTAAATTAGGTTCAAGAGAATGTTTGAAGAGAATGTTTGAAGAGAATGTTTCAAAAGAATGTTTCAAGAGAATGTTTGAAGAGAATGTTGAAGAGAATGTTTCAAGAGAATGTTACAAGAGAATGTTTGTCTACGCTAAGACAAATTCAAAGGTGTCCAAGATAGAACCTCTTGTTCAAATTGAAATCAAACATCATCTACAACATATCACAAGGGGCGGCCATTTTAAAATGAAGGATAAGGGATCACACGCCATTTTTTTGAAGCAAAGATGAGATGGCAATTCAAATTTGAATCCAAGTTTAAATTCAAGTTCAAGTTAAACTCAATCTCCAACCAGAATTTGAATTCAACATCTCAACCATTTGAAGACATCTCACACGCCTAGATATCTTTCCACACGCCCACTTGAAGATCAAAAAGGATGGGATCACAATTCAAAGATTGAATTCAAGTTTGAAGTCAAATTGAATCCAATCTTCAGCTAGCCTTTGAATTCAAGTTCAACCACATCTCCAACGCCAATTTCAACATCTCCAACGCCAATTTCATCACCAAACATGACTAGATTCATTGAAGATAACATCTTGCAAGCATTTCAAGTTTTAGCTAGAATTATCTTAGTTTAAATTTTCAAGCAAAGTTCAAATTCAAACATTTGTTAGATAGCTTTATTTGAATTATCTCTAGCCATCTCAAAGCTAAAGGGGGCGTCTTCTAGGCCTATAAATAGACCCCTTTGGCTGGTTGTAAACACACCTTTTGATGAATAACAATTCTTGATATTTCATTCACTTTGTGTGATACTTTGTTTTCTTGGTTTTGCATTAAAAACCTAGGTTAAGATCCTTCAAAGTTGAGCATATTGAAGGTGTTTCCATTGCTTAAGGGTGCCGTCCAGGAGGGCCATATTGGTTTGCCTGATCAACGACCATCTTGAAGTGTTGGTCTTGCTCATTCTTAATCCATACGTTTTTATTCATTAAGGAAGCAAGGGGAAGTCTTCTTCCTTGTGCCTAACCCTTGTGAAGGACGTTTGAAAGGTGGAATTGTTGGAGCCCACGAGTTGCACGCATCAAATTGGTATCAAAGACAGGTTACTCTATTCCACCATCTATCATTTCTTTTTCGTTTGAGTCTAGTCATTTCAAGTTCAGTTGTGTCCTTCTTCTACTCCTCCCTCTACACGCCATTTGTCTTGCATCTCATTCATTCAAAAAAAACGTCCAAAACAAAAAAAAATTGCTTTGATTCCTTACACGTTGCTGCATTTTGCTTGTCATCATTCAAGTGTCATTTCCTTTATTTCTTTTTTTGCATCACAATCTGATTTTGAGTCGTTCAAACTTGAACAAATTTGGATTCGTTGCATTTTAGGTTACATTCAACTTTCTTTAAAATAGTCCAACCATCAGCCGATAAAGCTACCTCGGTTTCAAATCATCTTGTTGCTACCGAAGCTTTTAGTTGGTGATGATTGTATGCATCTTATGATTCGCATTGTGATTGACTTCATGCTATAAATCTAGTAATCCTACGTGTGCTTGTCTTCACAACCCATTTGCAACACCAACCAAACTCAAAAAAAAATTAATTAAACCAGCCCCACCCCCCCATGGCCCAACCAGCCCCACCCCAACCCATCCCTAAAACGCACCAACTTGATCCCAAACAACTCTATTTACACCCCAAACAAAAAGCCCCAAACCAATTTACCCAAGTGCAATCAGATTCTAAAGATCCCAATTCATTCAAATAAACCCTAACCCTAGAATTTGAATTTTGTTCAAATTCTGTCCTAGACCAACCAATATCCAAATTGACCACACCAATCATCAATTACCAACCCAAATAGTCAATTTACAACACCAATTCCGTTCCTACAACCCCATTCCGCAAAGTCCCAAAACGTTCAAAAAAATCCTAAATCAAAAACCCTAACCCCCATTCGCCCATACCCCAAATTACTTCACCTTCCAAGTTTATTTTTGTTGCAAGTCCAAGATCCAAATTGCATTTTAAATACATTGCACTAGTCTGTCCAAAAACGCAAGTGCTAAGCGCAAAACAAGTGAAATTCCAATTCTGCCCTTAGTCAAAAAAAAGGAGATTCTGAACCTTGCCCAATTGAAATAGCAAGGAAGAAAAAGAAAAACAAAAGAACAAGAGCAAAAAAAAAGGGCAAAACGTTTGTGCATTGCGTGGAAAATTTTTTGGTCCGACTTGCAAACCTTGGATACCATATTACCCACATTGCCGTCCCCTATACCCAATTCTCCAACTCTTGATCTTCTTGCACCAATCACACACTTGGTTGCTCGATTGTTGCATGACTTGAACCATTTTGTGGATAGTAAGTGCATAGAATCAAAATTAACTAAAGATTGCCCACGGCAACCCTTAGTTTATCTTTGGTTCAGCCTAATACATCAACTTTGGTTGCTTATTTTCTTTGAATCTTAGTATAAAGTTCAAGTTGTGTTCATTTCAAGTGACTCTACTTTGATACTAATTGGTGCAACTTGAAAGCAAAAACGAAGAACAAGCAGAGAACATTGTGGTTTGAAGAAGCCTTGGCAATACACTTCCTTATTGATCACTTTGAGACTTCTTAACTTCAGGTTATCCAAGAACCAAAGTGGTAAGAGAGTGAAAAGAATCGAAAACAGAGTGTTCGTAGCTTATTTGTTTTACTAATTCCTTAACGTTTGTTTGCCTTTGTGTTAGTTTGCCTCTTTCTTTTTTTCCCTTTTGTTTTTTCGTTCAATTCCTTAGGCACAATGGCCAGCAGCAATTCCCCATCTAGCAAGTCTAAAGAAGCCGAAACTGTTGACAATACTCAACGACAAATGCTGGAGATGCTTAAGAAACTCATGCATGACAATGAGATAATCAAGCATCGCTTGGAAGACGTGGAGCGAAGCTACAAAACAAGTGATGGCCAAGGAACAAGTCGGGCCGTTCCTCCACCACAACCAAGGCGCCATCCTCCAGAAGAAGTTGAGGACGATAACATTCGACCCCCACACACCGAAGCGAGACGGTTTGCTCCTCCTACACAAGCAAGAAGGTACGCTCCAAGAAGGTACAATGATGATTACATTCCCTTTGAGCATGATGATTATGACTTTGATGACACCATCCTCGTGGTTACCAAAGACGCCAAAATCCCCTTTTCCCGCAAGATGACGATTTTCTCAAAACCAAAATAAGTATTCCCACGTTTTATGGTAAAAGTAATGCGGATGAATATTTAGAATGGGAAACGAAAGTGGATTTGATCTTTTCTTGTACCAATTATAGTGAATTGCAAAAAGTGAGGTATGCTTCCATTGAATTTTCTGGTTATGCACTTAATTGGTGGACGAATTTGTGTCGAAATAGAACTAAGACGAGACAACCCCCAATCGCCACTTGGGAAGAAATGAAGTTTGAAATGCGACAACGTTTTATTCCAAACAATTATGAGAGTTCTATTTTCACGAGTTTGCATAACTTGCGACAAGGTTCCAAAAGTGTAGACGAGTATTATAAAGAGTTAGAAATTTTGTTGGAGAGGTCTAACTTGCAGGAACCTGAAGAAGCCACCAAGGCTCGATTCTTACATGGTTTAAACAGGGAGATTGCGCAAAGGGTTGACCTTCAACCTTACCTCGACCTCACAACCATGGTCCATATGGCTGAAAAGATTGAAGCACAACTAAAGGTACGTAACTCCTCCAATTTCAATTCCAATTATCGTACTAATCCATCTTCATCAAGATTTCACAGCAAGCCTTCAGGAACAGGAAGTTCACGGCCTACTGGAGGCCAAACGCGTGACCAAGGAGCGTCGCAAAGGATGGACAATCGTGTGCAATCCACACCAAGGAGAGATGAACGCACCCAACAAAAGGCTCCTACCGGTAATCCTTCGGATCCCTCAAACAGGTTTAGAGACATTAAATGTTATAAATGTCAAGGACGTGGTCACATAGGAAAAGAATGTCCTAATGCAAAAAGAATCATGTTAATTGAAGAGACAAACGAATATGTGTCCGAGTCCGAGCATGAAAACGAGTCTGAGCATGATAATGAAATTGAACCTGAAGAGGATCTAGGCGCATTAGATGATTTTGACACTAAGGAGTTTCTTGTTGTGCGTAGAGCTTTAAATGCATATCCGAAATTAGATGATCACGAACAACATAGAGAAAACATTTTCCATATTCATTGCATGATAAATGGTAAAGTGTGCACCATGATCATTGATTCCGGTTCTTGTGCTAATGTGGCTAGCATCGAATTAGTAAGAAAACTGAATTTGCCTATGACTAATCATCCGCACCCTTACAAACTTGCATGGCTAAATGACTGCGGTGAAGTTAGCGTAAGTAAACAAGTTTTGATTTCTCTTAGCATTGGTAGTTACAAAGATGATGTTTTATGTGATGTCGCCCCAATGCATGCTAGTCATATCTTACTTGGTAGGCCATGGCAATTTGATCGACATGTGACATATGATGGTTATTTGAATCGTTATTCTTTCAAATTGAATGGCAAATTGTACAAACTGCATGCACTTCCACCACACAAAGTCCACGAGGATCACCAACGCATGTCCAAGTCTAGAGCCGATCCTAAGGAAAAAGAAGCCGAGAGAAAATTTGTGGAGTGTATGAAAAGTGAGAACAAAAAACACGAGACCAAGGGAAAAGAGGTAGTGCCCCTAAGTGTCAACGAGTCCAAAAAGAAGTGTGGGTATTTCGCAAAGAAAAGAGAGGTTACACGTGCACTTTATAACAACCAAACTGTCCTCATCATCATCCCAAAGTCGTGTCAACTTGACCTTGAAGAACTCCCACCAAACTTACCTACCTCAGTTGCGTCCCTTATCCAAGAATATGAAGTTCTATTTCCCTCCGAACCACCATCCAGATTACCACCCATTAGAGGAATAGAACACCAAATCGACTTTGTCCCAGGAGCAGTGTTACCCAATCGCCAGCCTATCTAGCCAACCACGAAGAAACCAAAGAAATCCGAAGGCAAATAAAGGAGCTCCTAGCTAGTGGACAAGTCCGAGAGAGCCTAAGCCCATCTGCCGTCCCAGTCATTTTAGTACCCAAAAAGGATGGAACGTGGAGAATGTGTACCGATTGCCGAGCCATAAACAAGATTACCGTCAAGTATAGGTACCCCATACCTAGGCTAGACGATATGTTAGACATGTTGCACGGATCCAAATTCTTCACCAAAATCGACCTTAAGCAAGGGTACTTCCAGGTACGCATTCGAGAAGGGGACGAATGGAAGACTGCATTCAAAACCAAGTTTGGGCTCTATGAGTGGTTAGTGATGCCCTTCGGGCTCACCAACGCCCCTAGTACCTTTATAAGGCTAATGAATGAAGTCTTACGTGCGTTCATAGGACGCTTTGTCGTTGTCTATTTCGATGATATCCTAATCTATTCCCACACCATAGAAGATCATCTTGACCACATTAGAGCCGTTTTTGAAAAGCTTAAGCAAGAACAACTTTTCGCCAACTTTAAGAAGTGCTCTTTCTGTTTAGAACGCGTAGTTTTTCTAGGCTTTGTCATTTCGGCTGAGGGAGTAGAGATGGATGAGGAAAAGGTTAGGTTAATTATGGAGTGGCCTATACCTAAGAATGTAGGGGAAGTTCGCAGTTTTCATGGACTAGCAAGCTTTTATAGACGCTTTGTCAAAGATTTTTCTTCCATAGCTGCACCCCTAAACGAAATTGTAAAAAAA
This sequence comes from Eustoma russellianum, assembly GCA_036186865.1. Taxonomy (NCBI): domain Eukaryota; kingdom Viridiplantae; phylum Streptophyta; class Magnoliopsida; order Gentianales; family Gentianaceae; genus Eustoma; species Eustoma russellianum. The sequence continues at coordinate 13,886,099 of AP025070.1, read as the reverse complement.
TATGTGCCTTTTAGGTGGGAAGAGCCACAACAACAGGCATTTGATGAACTCAAACGTAGGCTGACCACTGCACCCATACTTAGACTACCAAATTTTGATGAGACCTTTGAGATCGAGTGTGATGCAAGTGGAGTGGGTATAGGCGCAGTTTTGACCCAAAGTAAGAAACTCATAGCCTACTTTAGTGAAAAGTTGAAAGGAGCATCATTGAATTACTCTACCTATGATAAGGAACTTTATGCCCTTGTGAGATCCCTACAAACTTGGCAACACTATCTTCAACCTAAAGAGTTTGTGATCCACACTGACCACGAAAGCCTTAAGTATCTTAAAGGGCAAGGAAAGTTGAACAAAAGACATGCCAAATGGGTAGAGTTCATAGAACAATTCCCTTACGTGATTAAGTACAAACAAGGAAAGGATAATATAGTTGCCGATGCCCTCTCTAGGAGATACACATTAGTGACTACATTATCTTCACGCTTCTTAGGATTCGAATCACTTAAGGACTTGTACCCCAATGACCATGACTTTGGCACCATTTTCGAGGCATGTAAAGGAGCACCATTTGGGAAATTTTACATACACGAGGGTTATCTTTTCAAAGAACAAAAATTGTGCGTTCCCCAATCATCCCTACGCGAAGCATTGACTAGAGAAGCCCATGGGGGAGGTTTAATGGGTCATTTCGGAGTGTTCAAAACCCTTGAGACTCTTAAAGAACATTTCTATTGGCCCCACATGAGAGTAGACGTCGAGAGGTTGTGTGGTAATTGCATCACTTGCAAACAAGCCAAATCCAAGTCCCAACCACATGGCCTTTACACGCCTTTACCCGTCCCTGATTCCCCTTGGATTGACATTTCTATGGACTTTGTTTTAGGACTTCCTAGGTCTCGGGGAGGACACGATAGCATTTATGTTGTGGTTGATCGATTTTCAAAAATGGCACATTTCATAGCATGTAGAAAAGTTGATGATGCCACACATGTTGCTGATTTGTTCTTCAAAGAAATTGTTAGATTGCATGGCATGCCACGTACAATTGTAAGTGATAGAGATACGAAATTCTTGAGTCATTTTTGGCGTGTTTTGTGGGCTAAACTTGGTACACAATTCTTGTTTTCCACCACCGCACACCCACAAACTGATGGACAAACTGAAGTCGTTAATCGTACTCTTTCTCAACTTTTGCGTGCCATTTTGCAAAAACACATTAAACATTGGGAATATTGTTTACCATATATCGAATTTGCATATAATAGGAGTGTCCATCACGGTACTTTGCATAGTCCATTTGAAATCGTGTATGGCTTTAATCCCTTGTCTCCCATTGATTTGATTCCTATTCCCGTGCATGAACGTTCTAGTATTGATGGTAAACAAAAAGCGGACAACATAAAGAAACTGCATGAACAAGTTAAAACACAACTAGAAAAGAAAAACAAAGCTTATGAAAGACGAGCTAACAAACATCGGAAAAGAGTTGTGTTCAAACCTGGAGATTTAGTGTGGTTACATTTGCGTAAAGAAAGATTTCCCAATGAAAGAAAGTCAAAATTGTTGCCTCGAGGAGATGGACCCTTTAAAGTATTGAAACGCATAGGTGACAACGCATACATCCTTGATCTTCCCGACAGGTATGGTTCAATTTCACCTACTTTTAATGTTGCTGACCTCACCCCTTTCAACGATGACCTTTTTGATTCGAGGACGAATTCTTTTGAGGAGGGGGGATTGATGAGGATCAAGGGTCCGATGAGGATCAAGGGCTCCATCAAGAGGTCAAAGGTCCTATAACAAGGAGGGCAAGGGAACTTTGTCATCAAGTTGCCACCTTCTTGTACAAACATGTTCAAGATGAACCTAAGACTTCTTGGGTTCATTTCATTGAACCTTCAACTTGAGCATGTCTCAGCATGCACGTCTACATTCCTTGTTTTTTTGAATTTATTTTGTGTCGTGTGATCTTAGTTTTATGTATTTGCTTTGTAGGTAAATTAGGTTCAATAGAATGTTTGAAGAGAATGTTTGAAGAGAATGTTTCAAAAGAATGTTTCAAGAGAATGTTTCAAGAGAATGTTTGAAGAGAATGTTGAAGAGAATGTTTCAAGAGAATGTTACAAGAGAATGTTTGTCTACGCTAAGACAAATTCAAAGGTGTCCAAGATAGAACCTCTTGTTCAAATTGAAATCAAACATCATCTACAACATATCACAAGGGGCGGCCATTTTAAAATGAAGGATAAGGGATCACATGCTATTTTTTTGAAGCAAAGATGAGATGGCAATCCAAATTTGAATCCAAGTTTAAATTCAAGTTCAAGTTAAACTCAATCTCCAACCAGAATTTGAATTCAGCATCTCAACCATTTGAAGACATCTCACACGCCTAGATATCTTTCCACACGCCCACTTGAAGATCAAAAAGGATGGGATCACAATTCAAAGATTGAATTCAAGTTTGAAGTCAAATTGAATCCAATCTTCAGCTAGCCTTTGAATTCAAGTTCAACCACATCTCCAACGCCAATTTCAACATCTCCAACGCCAATTGCATCACCAAACATGACTAGATTCATTGAAGATAACATCTTGCAAGCATTTCAAGTTTTAGCTAGAATTATCTTAGTTTAAATTTTCAAGCAAAGTTCAAATTCAAACATTTGTAAGATAGCTTTATTTGAATTATCTTTAGCCATCTCAAAGCTAAAGGGGGCTTCTTCTAGGCCTATAAATAGACCCCTTTGGCTGGTTGTAAACACACCTTTTGATGAATAACAATTCTTGATATTTTATTCACTTTGTGTGATACTTTGTTTTCTTGGTTTTGCATTAAAAACCTAGGTTAAGATCCTTCAAAGTTGAGCATATTGAAGTTGTTGCCATTGCTTAAGGGTGCCGTCCAGGAGGGCCATATTGGTTTGCCTGATCAACGACCATCTTGAAGTGTTGGTCTTGCTCATTCTTAATCCATACGTTTTTATTCATTAAGGAAGCAAGGGGAAGTCTTCTTCCTTGTGCCTAACCCTTGTGAAGGACGTTTGGAAGGTGGAATTGTTGGAGCCCACGAGTTGCACGCATCAAATTGAAGAACACCAGGAGAAGAACAAGACAGCCCTCTGCTTAAGGCATAATTCACTTGGAAATTCAAAGCCAAACTTGCAACCAATCAAAGGCAATTCAAACCAAGTTGTTCAAAGTATTATCCAATCAAAATTGATCAAGTATTGTGGCTGAGACCAAGCATGGAAGCACGGCAACAAAATTCAGCTTTCTTGGAACCAAAATTGTTCAAAGAAGTTACCAAGCAAGCATGTCATTTTTAATCTTGTACTTTGTACTTTAAAACTTGTACTCTTTGTAAATTTTCGTTGTTATAAGTAGGTTAAGAAGCTGAATGTACAAAAAACACAATTTCAAACATATTTCAATCAAAATTTCCTTTAAGGAATTCTCAACTTTTCTAGTTGAAGTTTAAACCACTAATCGGTTTCTTTCAAGTTCATAGCCTAGAACTTGTTAGTATTTACTTCATTTTTGGTTTACAGCATCTTAGGGTCTCAATGAGGTTTTAGATGTGTTGGAATGCCAAAGAGGAAGAGGTGTTGGCATGAATTGAGCCAAAGACAAACGGTTACAGTTCAAGGGGTGTCATTGTGATGTTCTTTGCCATAGTCGAGGTTCAAATCAGTTTGGAATAGAAGACAAAGTCTTGGAAACGTTTTCTAGCCTTTATTTGGCTCATCATTTTAGATTTGTTGGAATGCCAAAGAGGAAGAGGTGTTGGCATAAATTGAGCCAAGAACAAACGGTTACAGTTCAAGGGGTGTCATTATGATGTTCTTTGCCATAGCCAAGGTTCAAATCAATTTGGAATAGGAGACAAAGTCTTGGAAACGTTTTCTAGCCTTTATTTGGCTCATCACTAATAGACAAACGATTAACTATATAGCATGCACAATTTACGGATTCCGCCCACAAGAATCAAGGCAATTTATTTTCACACAACATGGTTCTAACGATTTCTTGTAGTGTCCTATTCTTTGTTTCTACTACTCCATTTAGTTTTGGAGTTCTAGGTGGCGAAAACTCGTGTTTGATTCCTTTTTCTTCGCAAAATGCAATCATGTCCTTGTTTTTAAATTCATCGCCTCTGTCATTCTAATCTTTTTCACATTTAGACCATATTGATTTTCAAGTTGTTTTATTAGTTTCACAATCTCAATGGCACTATCATCTTTATTTGCAAGAAACAAAGTCCAAGTATAGCCAAAAAATCATCAACAATAACACATGCATAATGATGTCCACCGAGACTCGTAGTGCGGCCAAGACCAAACAAATCAATGTGTAATAATTCCAAAACTCTAGACGTGCTTATTTCATTTTTAGGTTTAAGTGACTCACGTGTTTGTTTGCCTTTGATACAAGATTCACACAACTGAAAGTTGTCTAAATCAAGTTTAGGCAATCCTCGTATTAAGTTCTTTCATTGAAGTTTTTCAAGTGTACAAATGCCAATGTGTCCTAAGCGTCTATGCCACAAATTAACGTTAGTTTCATTTGATATAAAACACTTAACCTTAGCGTCCAACATGTCATCCATAGAAAGCGTAAAAATGTTTCCTTCCCTCTTTTCCTTTTAATACTACTTCTCCATTTTTATTTATTATGTTGAAATATGGATGAGTAAAACACACATCAAAACCGTTGTCAATAAATTGTGAGATGCTAAGAAGATTATAGGATAAGTTACTTACTAGGAAGACGTTGGAGATTTGAAGGGTACTTGGGCTTCCGATTGTACCTTTTCTAATGATTCTTCTTTCATTGTTGTCTCCAAAGGTCACCGATCCGTCTTTTTGTGACCTTCTTCAACTTTGTGAACAAGCTCAGGTCACCCGTCATGTGCCTCGAGCAACCACTGTCAATGAACCACTTGATGTATGTGTCTTTTGATGTATGGGTTCCCTGCAATGTACAACAATGATTTAGGTACCCTTTTAATTTTGAGTCCTTGCGAGTTAGTTATTAACCTCTTAGTAAAAGTACCTTTCGGTACCCATACTTGTGTGATCCTTCTCGGTCTAGCAAATGGTAAGACTGTAGATGAAGGAGCGATGTAGTAGACATGGGGTGAGAAAAAGTTAGGCCTTTGGCCGAGAATCCCCTTATGCGCATTATATGGTGTGCGTTTTTGATATGTTCTAGTGTTAGTGTGCATAGTGCGTGATTTAGATGTATGGAATGAATGTCGTGTATGCATCACTGGTTTCTTCTCATATCTATATGACACATAATTATATTTTGTATGATATGAGGAAGAGGTGTGACGAGATGAGGGGAGAGGCGGTGTTTGCGCATCTTAGGCGCTATGTGTGCCTTATGTGTGTCTACTTTCTTAGACAAAACGAATTTGGTTGGTTTAATTGATACTTCGTTTGTCTCAATGTATCCGAATTTGATTTTATCACTATCATATTTTTGTGATAAAATAATGCGATCTAGCATATTAGATCCCGTGTCAAATTGTTTCATCATCTTCTCTAAATCTGTGTTCCTTGATTTTAAATTTGAAATCTCAGATTTCATTTCATTATTATGAGTAGTTAATGATGAGATCTCAGACTTTAATGCATTGATGATGCATGACGACTCTTCTTTTGAATCGTTTAATTGAGAAACAAGATTCGTGTTAGAAGATTCTAACAACTTCTTGTCTTCAATTAATCGCTTCTTCTCTTTTGCGAGAGTCTTAGTGAATTTGTGCAATTCTAAATATTGACTGAAAAGGTCATCATATGAGGGTTCAGAGTCAGAGTCAGAATCAGAAGATACCTCGTTTGATGCTTTGGATACAAAGCATACTTGTGCCGTCTCCTTTTCTGTATCAGTCTCAGAGTCAGATGTGTCACTCCAAGTGGAGGCCTTGAGAGCTCTTCTCCTTTGTTTGGGTTCTGAGACGAGTCTATTTTTGGTCCGATCCTTGTTAAGGTGTTTGTTTGTTTGTTTGTCCTTGTTAGGACAGTCATAAGATAAATGTCCAAGTTTCCTGCATTCGTAGCATTTTACGTCCTTGTCATTTGTTTTATTTTTATTTCTTTTAGTGGAAGTAGCCTTAGATTTGTTTTTAAATAACTTTCTCATGAATTTTCTCAAATTTTAGCCAATAGTATTAAGTCATCATTGTCTAATTCGGAATCACTATCATCTACGTGATCGGAAGTAGTAGAGATGTATTCATTTGATTTAAAAGCAATAGTCTTACCTTGTTTCGGCATTGATTCCGATTTCCTTATAGTGAGTTTGTTTTCATATACCTTTAGTGATCCAATTAGTTCCTCCATTTTTATTGATTTGGTTTCTTTGCTTTCTTCTATAGCCGTCATTTTAGGGTCCCATTCGGATGGAAGGCTTCGTAGTACCTCTTGGACCTTTTCCTGCGTAGAGAAAGCTTTGCCAAGAGACTCAAGACAATTATAAATGTTAGTCAAGCGTAGATCCATATCGACAATAGACTCATTTGGCAATAATTTAAAGGACTCAAGTGTAGACATAAGCATATTAATCTTGGACTCCTTTACTTGGCTAGTCCCTTCGTGTTTCATCTCAAGAATTCTCCACATTTCTTGAACGCTAGAGCAATTAGACACATAGCTAGATTCACTTTTACTTAGCCCATTTAAAAGTAATTGCATGGCTCTAGCATTCATGCTTAGTCTGTTTTTGTCATCACTAGTATACTCTTGTTTTGGCTTAACAACCTCTAGAGTGACTCCATCTGCAGTAGATAATTTTGACGGAAAAAATGGATCGTCTTCTATGATGAACCATAGATCAATATCAATAGCCATAAGTTTCATTCTTAACTTCCATTGAATAAAGGACTCACCATCAAAAAGAGGAGGCCTTTGACTAGACATACCTTCTTGCTCGGTTTTAAAGCTAGTGGTTGCCATCCATTTTAGATCGTTGGATCTTTTGGTTGTGAGTGTGCCTGCTCTGATCACTTGTAGGACCTTCAAGGCAACACTAGAAGGGGGGTTGAATAGTGGGTGCAGAAAATTTGGTTTTTAAAATTGTTTTAATCCAAAAACCCAACTTCTGAAAAAAGTTTCTGTTTTCAGGACTTGTTTTGAAACGTTTTAAAACCCAGGTTACAGGTCTTCAAAAATTCTGAAATTTGGAGAGATTTTAGTCTCAGATGTTTTGAGTATCTCCTAAAAATTTCAGATCAAAATTCAACCTTTAACCCTTTGAAAAATTGTTTGTGGTCAGATTGCGTAAATCTGCCAGAAACAGTAGTCTGACTTGAAAATTTATTCTGATTAAACCGTGGCTCCAAATGATCTGCAAATTTATTGAAAAATCCCTTATGTTTATTTAACTGGGTTGAAACAGTTTTGAAAAATTCCTCTGGGAAGTTAGTCAAATACGTTTAAAGTCTCAACCTTTGCAAGCCTGAAAATCAGACTGCACTAGTCTCAGAACTTTTGACGTTTGGATGACTTATACTTGTCCAAAAGGGTTGACACTTGCGCCAAATGAAACTTAAAACGTGTGGCTATGTTTCTAGAAAGTTTCGTGATTTTTTAAATTCATTTGATGTGTTTAAGATCGTGATGAAAATGATGCACTGTGCTGGAAACTGAAAGTAAGTGCAGAAAAGTGAAGAACACAATGATTTTTATACTGGTTCGGTTAAATAAACCTACTCGAGTCTTCGAGTACACCTTCCTCAGTTATCACTAAATAACAAACAACAAACAACAAACAACACCTTACCACACAGGTTTGATGGAGTTATACACCAACTCCAACCCCTTACAAACCTTACAAGCAATCACAATGATCACGAACACCAACACCGAGCGGATGAAAGATTGATCACGTTGATCAATCTTTTACAACAATATTGCGTGTATGGTGGTTTATATGAAGCATATACAATATGTATGAATATGAATACAATAGGCTTTGAGAGAGAAGAAGAAAGAAGTGTAGAAGAAGTAGAGTATGAAAACGTTTTTGCCTCTTGGAATTGTAAGACTTGTCTTGTATTTGATTTGCTCTTCTTCTCCTCTATTTAACAAATGTGGCCACCCTCTTCTTGCTATTCTTCCCCTTGGAAATTATCTTTTTAAGTCCTTGGAAGAATACCTTGTATAATTGTGACATCAACTTGCTTACTTGGCACCACTTCATTGGATGATCATCTTGGCCTTGCTTACTTGACACTCATTGATTGCATAAGAGTTGTGATCATTTGATGACTGTATAAATCTGAAATATCACTTAAAAACATGTGCCAATTAGTGGTTAAAACATTTCCATAAGTCATATGATCAATCCCATAAAATTTGCAAGACGAATTGATCACCATTTTCATTAAAAAAATCGGCCAACCATTTCTCACATGCTGAAAATTTTCAGCATGTGCACTATTAAAGACACATTCAAATTATTGTCATTTTATCATCCAATCAATCCATTTAAATTAAGGAAGTAAATAATTCACCATTTAGTACATAAAATCGGCCAGCCTTATTTACACATGCACAAATGTGACATAGTTTGATACATTAACTTGTGTAGCTCCCTTTTTATGTCACGAACCTTGTATACTTCATTCTTGGCCAATCAAGATGCCAACTAAGCTCCACATAGGCTCCATCAAAGCTGAGCTAGGCGAGTGACAAGGCTTGGCATGTGCTGAATTTTATTTTTTGCAAACTTTATTAAATAGTGCACAATAATTATACACATATGGTATATTCCAATCAGCCCTAAATTGATTTTTCTAGAACACTTTATAATGTATTGAATATGTAAAAAGTGTCTATATACATGTTATATGTCATGACAAAAACGTTCCATGTGTCGTGTTCGTAGAAAACTGAATTTTTGACTTTTGTCGATTTCGCGATTTTTCTCCGATTGAATTCAAACTTTTTGCACATGTTATATATATATGTCACACATAATATACATAGAATAACTTAAATATTCAGCTCTAAAGGCTGAGTGTAAGTGGCGCCCCATGTGCTAAAATGTTGAATTTGAAATTTTCACGATTTGGCCTTAATTGAGGGTGATTTGTGTGTGCCAACATGGAATGATTTTATGGCTGTATATACCTTTTAAGCCACAAAATTTGTGGCCATTTTTGAAGCGTAGGGGCTGGCCATCTATATATGGCAAGTACGAGACACGTTAGCGAAGTTTCGGTTGTCACCTGATGCGACAATTTTTGGTTTAGAACCTTGTAACATGTCGTAATAATTTTTTCATCACCATGACTTATATCAAATGATATAAGACCTGAATATACTCATAAATATGAGGTAAGTATAGTTATGTGACGTTAACATACGTTCGTAAAATATATAACGTGTCGGTAGTACGTTGGAATATATGTGTATAGTGTCTTTTTTTAAAAAAATCTGAATGTATATATATATATATATATATATATTGAAAACGTGTGATTAAAGGAGGAAGGAGACTTTCCATTCTTCAATTTGTTGTCTTTGTGCCTTTTCCAAATACATCTTCATTTAATGAACTACTTAGTTCATTTAACTAAGTACTTCACTTAATGAACTAGTTTAGTTCATTAATGGCGACACCTGAAAATAGTTCAAACACAACAAATGTTTGCCATTTGATGTAAGCTTTAAAACATGTCATGCATTTCTTTAGTACACGTTATTTAAATCATAAAACATGTCATGCATTTCTTTAGTACACGTTATTTAAATCATGCATTTTGTAATCACTCAAACCCCTTTTTCTCAACACGCCTTACCTTAGTTTCAAGGGCCACAAAATCTTATTCAATTAGGACTGTCACATGGAAAACATAGCCAACATACTAAGGAACATTATTTAGATGCCCAAACATCACATACAAGTCTAAATAAACAAAATCAAGGCCTCACAATACACGCCATCATACTGCCCTGTTTTCCAGTTTTGTACCGTGACATTCATCTCAGTTGTCACCCCTTAAAACAGTAATTTCAAGCCAATTCCTTACATGGACATGTACATCTATGCCTTAGCTAAATACAATAAAAATTTCAAGGCAATTCGATATATTTAAAAGGATCATTTAATTATCATTCTTAGTCTAGGTACCTGCAGAATCTGCAGTGACCTGTTCTTACTAAAAATTCCATTGAAGTCAAACCACAAGCTCTTTTACAGAATTTCTACCTCACAAATTTACCACACATATCAAGCTACCAACCCACCAAAATTTAGCTAATTGCACACTCCTAAGATTCATTTTAAGTCCAAACAAATTGCTACTCAAAACTGTCCAGTTTCAGAGAACCTTTCATTTCATCACTTTTATTATTCAAGCATTTCTCAACTAACTTCATCCCCTATAATAACTTGCTAAAAACCAAGTACACATGTTAACATGAGCATTTCAAGTCTCATAATACACTTTAAGTTACACCATAACTCACGCCAAACAGCCTCGTCACTACACATAGAACATGACATTTTCATACCTTTTATGCCTCATCAAGTCCATTCCTAGCAAGAGTTAGTTCATTATTCAACAAATCTCTAAAACAGTCCAGTTTTGTAAAGACTAAGTCTCATACTATGTTCAAGTTAGGCACGTAACACATTCATAGAGAAAATCACTCAACATGCCAATACTTTCCTTTATAAACCAACTAATTTCTCATGCTTTGCACTTAGTACTTCAACTAAGATTCATGACTTAAAAATAACTAGACATTCAAGAATACACTTTCACGAATAAGTCAAGAATGTCTCGAGTATTGATGAGGCTGAGGAGCAGCCCCCTAATGAGGAGCTTGCACAAGGTGCCCTTAACCATTAGGGGCCTTTGACAAGGAGCCAAGCCAAGAGGAATAATTGTCTTCAACTTGGTTTTCAACTTGGTTTTGATGTTGGCTCCTTTCTAACCAAACATGTGCAAGATGAACCAATGGACGTTCCTCCTAAATGGGTGCTCATTGTTGAGCTTAAGAACTGATTACCCAATGATTTTCAATGTCAATAAATAAGTTAAAGGGTTGGTGGGAGGGCAGGATAGTCAGTCCGCTTGTTGGTGCCGTTTCTGTGGCTTTTAGTTATCTTTTCGTTTGCTTCTTTTAAAGTTTGTTTTAGAATACTTATGTTTGGTGTATGAGTGTGATTTGTAGGTGTTACAGGTCTTGGATCAAACGCCTTGAGCTTTGGAAAGGAGGGCTTCTCAGATTTGGACCAAGCTTGTCCATACAAGGCTGTTTTGGGGTTTTGGGCTTTCAAGCGAGATTGGGCGTGCATGGAACCAGCTGGACCTTGAAGTAGACTTAATTTAGAGCATATTTCATGTTTTGGGTTTTGTCAAAATCAGTCCACAAAAATAGTTACAAGAGTTGCAAGGAAGAAGTCCAAAACAAGCCCAATTGTGCAAACTAGGGTTTTTCGGTCTTCTTGAGAGGATGGCAGCCGCCTAGCATCATCAAAGGCAATTAAGAGACCTTCTAGAATGTCATAAATCAGATTGGTATGATTGGAATGAATTATGGAGTCATAATTGAAGATTTGAAGCAATTAAGGAGATAATTCAAGAAAGAGGAAGTTACCAAAATTAGATCTTGTGTCACAAGGAAGGTTGAAGGCGTTATGGAGGTAATTGGAGGCACAAGGCAAGTTCTAGAAGGATGGTTAATAATGCAATAATTGGTGATTGCAGACAATAATTGAGGATTTGCCAAGAGAGAGAAACTTACCTAAAATAACAAATGCTGATTTTTGCATCTCAAGGAAGGAAGTGGCGCCAACATGGGAACTCCAAGATGCCCTAGCCGTTTTTGGGAGTGGCCAACAAGGCTTGTAATCAAATATATTGATCACTTAGCATTTCTTTTGATAGTTAGACTGTTTTTCATCTTTGAGACTAAAAAAACCCTACGGTTTTGTATTATCTTTTGTTCTTGAGTTTCTTGAATAAAAGTTTGTGTTTTTCCTTTGGTTTACACATATCTAAATCAAGGCTAGACCCAATTAAGGATTGTGTGTTCCTTGTTGGTGATCCACAATCCAAGGATTAGGAGTGACTGGTTGGATTGGACGGATTGAAACACATAAATCCAAACGGATTTGGAGGCTTGAAAGGAAGGTGGTTGCTTGGCACCATTGTCCATCACATTCAAGGCTTGAGGGACGTTTGGAGAGTGAAGAAAGATCGGGACAACATCAACATACGAACCATATTCGTATCAAGTGGTATCAGAGCTCTCGTTTATCTTCATCTCAAATATCTTTTCTTGTGTCATTTGTGTCATTCTTGTTATTCTCAATCATTCAAAAAAAAAACGTTTCTTGACTAAAAAAAAAATTGATCTTTTGCTTCATTTCATCAAAACAAAAACAAAGATTGTTCTTTTCTTCAGTCCAACGAAAACCACAAAAAAAGGCTTCACCTTTTGCATCAATATTGATCACCTATCATTAAAGATCTCATCTTTAACACACTTAATCATAGGATCATTGTTGTTTGCATTGAATAGGATTTAACTCCATCTCAAATCAGCCCAAGGCCTAAAAGAAGCTACCTTTGAGTCAAACACCTTGTTGTTATCGAAGCTTTTAATTAAATTTGCTTGTGTGATATTGAATACAAGTTTGTTTGTTTTGGTTGTATTGGTATCCAAGGAAAAATCTGTTTTCTACTACACATCCATACAAACACAAAAGGCTCATCTTTCAAGCATACACAACTGATTCTCGCAAAAGCAAACAAAGGTTGCATCAAGGCTGCTTTGAACGTCAAAAAAAAAGAAAAAAAAGAAAAGAAGGGAAAAGAAAACGTGCACAAAAGCAACAAAAAGAAGTGCACAAAGGAAGGAAGAGAAAAGAAGTTCCTTTTGACCAAAAGTTCCCTCTTTTTGCATCTACTATCCAACCCCAGAAACAACACACATAAAGCCTTCAATTCTCAACCTTGGATACACATTCATACTATCAATCAAAGAGCTTGCATTTGATATTGCATAAGTTGGTTTAATTAAAGATTGCCCAGGACAACCCCTAGCAATTCTTTGGTTCAACCAACTACATCACTTTTCGGTTTCTTGTTTCTTTGAATCATAGTTATTAAGTGTGTTTAAAATTGTGCTCTAAACTTCTTGAAGCTGTTTTACCACTTGTTGATCAATTGGTGTTTTTGAAGGCAAAAGAATCTTGCAAGGACAGAAAAACAAAACAGATTGTGGTTAGCCAATTTGGGACTTGCCTTAAGAGGTTCTAGCTCAAGATTGGCCAAGGAAAAAACACTTGAACAATTGAGAGAAAACAAGGGAGGACAAAAAAAAGGCCAAACAGATTTTCGTTTTCCTTTTTGTTTTCACTAACAACTCACCTTTGTTTCTTGTGTTAGTTTTCTTCTTTTCTTGTTTGTGAAAGCGTTTCAGGTTGCCATGGATGGTTCAAACAGTACCCAAGGAGGAGGAGACAAAGTGGAATTTTCCATGGAAAAGATGGCACAAATGCTTAGTACTATGCAATCTAGGTTGGATGAGTGGGAAGCAAGGATGACATCCAACACACCTCCTACCCAAGAACAGCCCCCACCTCAAAACCAAGGCCAAACATCCCGTGGAACTGAACCTAAGGGGTCCACAAGCATGGGAGGTAGAGGAGGAGCAAGGGGTAGAGGAGATAGGAGACACGGAATGAGACAACAACCTGTTAGGGAGGAATGGAATGATTACTATGAAGAGGAAGAGGTAGAGGAGGTATACCCAAGGCCACAAGGCCGAATACAACCTAGGAGGCATGTGCCTCAAGAGGATGATTATTTGAAAACCAAAATAAACATTCCACCCTTTTATGGCAAAAGTGACCCTGAAGCCTACATTGAGTGGGAAAGAAAAGTTGACATGATCTTTTCCTATACCAACTATACTGAGTTGCAAAAAGTGAGATATGCAAGTATCGAGTTCTTGGACTATGCCTTGATTTGGTGGGACCAAACTCAAAGTATACGAAGAAGGACTAGACAACCAACAATTGGAACTTGGGATGAGATGAAATATGAGATGAGAAAGAAATTCATTCCAGAATCTTACGAGAGATCCATGTTCCAAAAGTTGCAATGCCTAACTCAAGGAAATAAAAGTGTGGATGAATACTTTAAGGAGTTAGAAAGTTTGTTGATAAAAACTGATACTGAAGAAACTGAGGAGGCAACCATGGCTCGGTTTTTGGGAGGTCTTAATAAGGAGATTGGGTTTCAACTTGAACTCACTACCTATGTTGATCTAAATTCCATGGTTCACAAAGCTGAGAAAATTGAGCGGCAATTAAAGGTACGTTCTTCTACTAGTGGATTTGGTTTTAGAACTAATGCTTCTTCTTTTTCTAAAGTGCAGCCTAGGTCTAATGGCAATGGAGGAACACGGCCAAGTTCAAACACCCTTGGCCAAAACAGCCCTAACACTCCAAACAAACCACACTTCACTCAAAGGACCAATGGTGCAAATCTAGGTCAAAACGACAAAGGCAAAGGCAAGGCAACCGCAAACCCTCCAAGGACAAGGGAGATTGAGTGCTTTAAATGTAGAGGGAGAGGGCATTATGCAAGGGACTGCCCCAATGCCAAGAAAGTGTTGTACCTTGAGGAGACAAATGAATTCTATTCGAAGAGGAGGAAGAAGAATCCACAAAGGAAGAATACCAAGAGGACTCAGCTGAGGAGATAAAGAGTGATGAAGAGGGTGCTTATAAGGACTTTCTTGTGGTAAGAAAAGCCTTAAGTGCACACATGAAGGAGGAAGAAGAAAGCTTGCAAAGGGAGAACATCTTCCACATCCATTGTTTGGTAAAAGGCAAAACTTGCACTTTAATTATTGATAGTGGATCTTGTGCTAATGTTGCAAGTATTGAACTTGTTAGAAAGCTAGATTTACCTATGATTGATCATTCCCATCCCTATAGGTTATCTTGGCTAAATGATTGTGGTGAGATTCATGTGTCTAAACAAGTTCTGATTTCTTTATCTATTGGCGGCTACAAAGATGAAATTTTGTGTGATGTAGCTCCTATGCATGCTAGTCATATTTTGTTAGGTAGACCTTGGCAATTTGACAAGCATGTTATTTATGATGGTAGATTGAACATGTATGCTTTTACTTTTAATGGCAAAAAGTTTAAGTTACATGCATTGTCTCCACATAAAGTTTATGAGGATGCTAAGAGGATGAAGAAGAACCATTCAGATCCTAAGGAAAAGGAGGCTGAAAAAAGGTTCTTAGAGGTTCTTAAAAAGGAGAGAAGAAGCCTTGCGGAGGCCACAAACTCCTCGGCCAAGGGTACACAACCCACGGCCCAAATCAGCCCACCCTCACCCACGGTTCAAACACTTGTCACAAGCATCCACCTCACCAATTTCACATCCACCTAAGAAGCATGCTTTCTTTGCAAAATCTCGTGAAGTTACACATGCATTGTATGATAATAAAACTGTTTTGGTGATGCTTTACAAAGATAGTGTTGAATGCTTGTTTTCTAAGAATGACTTACCATCTACCTTGCCTAGTGGTGTTGTTTCTTTGTTGGAAGAATTTGCAGATTTGTTTCCCGAGGAGGAACCACACGGATTGCCACCTTTAAGAGGGATTGAGCACCACATTGACTTTATTCCAGGGGCTGTCCTACCTAATAGGCCAGCTTATAGGGCCAATCCGGAGGAAACAAAGGAAATACAAAGGCAAGTGGAGGATCTCTTAGCCAAAGAGAAGGTAAGGGAAAGTATGAGCCCAAGTGCAGTTCCAGTCATCCTTGTCCCGAAAAAGGACGGCACTTGGAGGATGTGTACAGATTGTAGGGCCATCAACAAAATCACTGTAAAGTATAGGTATCCCATTCCTAGACTTGATGATATGCTTGATATGTTGCATGGTTCACGATGGTATACGAAAATTGATTTGAAAAGTGGTTATTTTCAAGTGAGGATAAGAGAGGGTGATGAATGGAAAACAGCTTTTAAAACTAAATTTGGATTGTATGAATGGTTAGTTATGCCTTTTGGGTTAACTAATGCACCTAGCACATTCATGAGGCTAATGAATGAAGTTTTGAGAGCTTTTATTGGGAAGTTTGTTGTGGTTTATTTTGATGACATCTTGATCTATTCTAAGACCTTAGAAGAGCATTTAGATCACATAAGGGCTGTTTTCGAAAAGCTAAGAAAAGAAAAACTTTATGCTAACTTTAAGAAATGTTCTTTTTGTTTGGACAAAGTTGTTTTTCTTGGTTTTGTAATCAGTTCTGCAGGGATTGAAATGGATCAAGACAAGGTGAAATCCATCCTTGAATGGCCTACGCCAAAGAGTGTGGGAGAAGTGAGGAGCTTTCATGGTTTGGCAGGTTTTTATAGGCGGTTTGTCAAAGACTTTTCAACCGTAGCCGCACCATTGAATGAGATAGTCAAGAAAGAGGTTGGATTCCATTGGGGGGAAGCCCAACAAAGGGCGTTTGATGAGCTTAAAAGACGTCTCACTACAGCACCTATCTTGAAGTTGCCAAACTTTGATGATACATTTGAAATAGAGTGTGACTGCAAGTGGCGTGGGAATTGGAGCTGTTCTAACCCAAGGTAAGCATCCTATTGCTTATTTTAGTGAAAAGTTGAAGGGTGCTGCATTGAACTATCCTACTTATGATAAGGAGTTGTATGCTTTAGTAAGGTCCTTACAAACTTGGCAACACTACTTGCAACCCAAAGAGTTTGTCATTCATACTGATCATGAAAGTTTGAAGTACCTTAAGAGTCAAGGAAAACTGAATAAGAGGCATGCAAAGTGGGTTGAGTTTATTGAGCAATTTCCTTATGTCATTAAGTATAAGCAAGGAAAAGATAACATAGTTGCTGATGCTTTGTCTAGAAGGTATACTTTGATTACTAAGTTGTCTTCACACTTGCTTGGCTTTGAATTTGTTAAGGAATTGTATAAGGATGATCCTGATTTTGCTTCCATTTATGATGCATGTGTTGATTCTCCTTTTGGTAAATTCTATTTGCATGATGGCTATTTGTTTAAGGAGAAACGATTATGCATTCCTAAGGGATCAATGCGAGAATTGTTGGTTAAGGAAGCACATGGGGGCGGATTAATGGGACACTTTGGAGTTTTTAAAACTTTAGAAACTTTAAAGGAACATTTCTTTTGGCCTCACATGAAATCAGATGTTGCAAAGGCTTGTAGTAGTTGCATCACTTGTAGGCAAGCTAAGTCCAAAACACAACCTCATGGTTTGTACACACCCTTGGACGTACCTAGTGCACCTTGGGAGGACATTTCTATGGACTTTGTTCTTGGCTTACCTAGATCAAAAGGTGGTAGAGATAGTGTCTTTGTTGTGGTAGACAGATTCTCTAAGATGGCACACTTTATTGCTTGTCACAAAGTAGATGATGCTTCCTACATTGCAAATCTATTCTTTAAAGAAGTTGTTCGGTTGCATGGCATGCCTAAAACAATTGTTAGTGATAGGGACAGTAAATTCTTGAGTCATTTTTGGCGTGTGCTTTGGAGCAAGTTGGGAACTAAGCTTTTGTTTTCTACTACTGCACATCCACAAACAGATGGCCAAACTGAAGTGGTAAATCGAACCTTGTCACAAATGTTGCGTGCCTTAATCCAAAGCAATCTGAAAAATTGGGAAGAATGTTTACCACATATTGAGTTTGCTTACAATAGGGCTGTTCATAGTGGGTCTTTGTATTCCCCTTTTGAAGTTGTCTATGGTTTTCTACCCCACTCCCCACTTGATTTGTTGCCTATTCCAATTGATGAGCGTACTAGCATGGATGGTAAACAACGAGCTGAAATGATCAAAAAGTTGCATGAAAAGGTTAAACTACAACTTGAAAGAAAGAATAGACAGTATGCCAAACAAGCTAACAAGCATAGAAAACATGTTGTGTTTTATCCTGGAGATCTTGTTTGGTTGCATTTAAGGAAGGAACGGTTTCCTAAGGAGAGGAAGTCCAAGCTTATGCCTAGAGGAGATGGGCCTTTTAAGGTCATTCAAAAGGTTGGTCCAAATGCTTACGTGCTTGATCTTCCTCCAGACAGGTATGGTTCAGTTTCCAACACCTTCAATGTAAGTGATCTTTCCCCTTTTGAGCATTTTTATCTTGATGATTCGAGGGCGAATCCTTTTGAGGAGGGGGGGATTGATGAGGCTGAGGAGCAGCCCCCTAATGAGGAGCTTGCACAAGGTGCCCTTAACCATAAGGGGCCTTTGACAAGGAGCCAAGCCAAGAGGAATAATTGTCTTCAACTTGGTTTTCAACTTGGTTTTGATGTTGGCTCCTTTCTAACCAAACATGTGCAAGATGAACCAATGGACGTTCCTCCTAAATGGGTGCTCATTGTTGAGCTTAAGAACTGATTACCCAATGATTTTCAATGTCAATAAATAAGTTAAAGGGTTGGTGGGAGGGCAGGATAGTCAGTCCGCTTGTTGGTGCCGTTTCTGTGGCTTTTAGTTATCTTTTCGTTTGCTTCTTTTAAAGTTTGTTTTAGAATACTTATGTTTGGTGTATGAGTGTGATTTGTAGGTGTTACAGGTCTTGGATCAAACGCCTTGAGCTTTGGAAAGGAGGGCTTCTCAGATTTGGACCAAGCTTGTCCATACAAGGCTGTTTTGGGGTTTTGGGCTTTCAAGCGAGATTGGGCGTGCATGGAACCAGCTGGACCTTGAAGTAGACTTAATTTAGAGCATATTTCATGTTTTGGGTTTTGTCAAAATCAGTCCACAAAAATAGTTACAAGAGTTGCAAGGAAGAAGTCCAAAACAAGCCCAATTGTGCAAACTAGGGTTTTTCGGTCTTCTTGAGAGGATGGCAGCCGCCTAGCATCATCAAAGGCAATTAAGAGACCTTCTAGAATGTCATAAATCAGATTGGTATGATTGGAATGAATTATGGAGTCATAATTGAAGATTTGAAGCAATTAAGGAGATAATTCAAGAAAGAGGAAGTTACCAAAATTAGATCTTGTGTCACAAGGAAGGTTGAAGGCGTTATGGAGGTAATTGGAGGCACAAGGCAAGTTCTAGAAGGATGGTTAATAATGCAATAATTGGTGATTCAGACAATAATTGAGGATTTGCCAAGAGAGAGAAACTTACCTAAAATAACAAATGCTGATTTTTGCATCTCAAGGAAGGAAGTGGCGCCAACATGGGAACTCCAAGATGCCCTAGCCGTTTTTGGGAGTGGCCAACAAGGCTTGTAATCAAATATATTGATCACTTAGCATTTCTTTTGATAGTTAGACTGTTTTTCATCTTTGAGACTAAAAAAACCCTACGGTTTTGTATTATCTTTTGTTCTTGAGTTTCTTGAATAAAAGTTTGTGTTTTTCCTTTGGTTTACACATATCTAAATCAAGGCTAGACCCAATTAAGGATTGTGTGTTCCTTGTTGGTGATCCACAATCCAAGGATTAGGAGTGACTGGTTGGATTGGACGGATTGAAACACATAAATCCAAACGGATTTGGAGGCTTGAAAGGAAGGTGGTTGCTTGGCACCATTGTCCATCACATTCAAGGCTTGAGGGACGTTTGGAGAGTGAAGAAAGATCGGGACAACATCAACATACGAACCATATTCGTATCAAGTATACTTGCCTCTTTTGAGCTTAGAAACTTTCCCTAGCTTGAGCCTTGGTTGAAATGGATTGAAGTTTCCTCCCAACTTCACTAAGAAGCACGCAGTTTTAGGGAGGAAATGTAGGTGAACATTAGCTACTATTTAGATGAAGAAAAGGACTAGATTAAGGCTAGATTTCCTTACCAAAATAGAACTTAAGTAGAGATGGAAAGAGATCCCACCACCAAGATGCTAGCTTCTCTTAATAGCTTGAGAGATCTTCCCTAGGTCACGGTTTTTGCAAGGGAAAAAGAGGCACAATGTGAGCTTTATCATTTAAAATGTGGAATCCACTTTGGAAGTTAGAATGCAACTTACCTAGATGGGATTTAGAGCTTGAAGATAGTCTTGAGTCTTCTTAGTCCAAGCTAACCGTATGAGATGATGGAAGATTTGCCTAAGTGTGCAAGAGGCCTTTAGTGATTAGCTTGGAATAAACTCTTGAGAGTATTGTGAGAGAGAAATGGAATGAAGCTTCTAGGATGATATTGAAGAAGGTCTCATGGAGTACCAAGAAGAAGGTACCCCGGCGGCTAAGATAAAGATGAGGAGGAGAGACTCTTCATGTGCATGGGCATAACCATGGAGTAATTTAGTGGTGTTAGGCTTATTTATTCCTTAGTTGCTTTTGAGGATAGTTAAAGAAAAAGTTGCTAAAGTAAAAGTGGTTAGTTGGGATATTATGATTAAAGTGATCTCATGGATCTCCCCGTTGTTGCATCCGGCGGTTTCTAGAGGAAAAAGGAGGGAAATTCTTTAAATCTTGGAACAAAATCATGAGGTTCTTAACTACATGTGTAAGCCTTTTCTTTTAGAATTATTTTAAGAGCTTAATAAAGTGGTTAGTTGGCTTTAAGAAGTTAGATTATTCTAGAGTCTCCAAGACTCCATGTGACCTGCTTTTCTAAATAAAATTGGGAGACTACAATTGTCATTTCACTTGCTTCATGAGACATACTTGTATTATTATACTATTTATTATAATATTTACTTTAAGGAAATCTAATTAAAGAAGAAATAATAAAACTTAATAAAATGCACTTGGAAGAACTAATATTTTTTTAAACCACTTCATACGTGTTCGGAGATACAGAGTGATTTTTGTTGGGTACAACATACATGGCTTGATTAAGTGCTTTTGTGAATATGTTGCTACTTGTTCTTCAGTACAAACATGCTCTATAATGATATCACCACTATTTACATGATCATGGAGAAAATGATATCTTAAGTCTATATGTTTTGCCTTAGAATGTAAGACCGGATTCTTAGATAAGTTAATAGCACTCGTACTGTCACAATATATGGGAATTCGATTTATAACTATACCAAAATATGGGATTTGTTGGTTTAGCCATAGTAATTGTGTGCAACAAAGACTAAGTGCCATGTATTCCTCTTCAGTGGTGGTTATGCTACAGTAGCTTGTTTTTTCGAAAACCATGATATTAATGAATTGCCAATATTTTGGCATGTACCACTTGTGCTTTTTCTATCTATTTTACATCCTCCATAATCGGCATCATTATAAGCATGTAAGTTAAATTCGCAGTTTTTACCATGCCAAAGTCCTAATGTTGGGGCATGCTTTTTGTACCAAAATATTCTTTTTAAAGCATTAGAATGTGAGACTTTAGGATTGCTTTGAAAATGAGCACACATACAAACACTAAACATGATATCGGGTCTACTTGCAGTAAGATAAAGCAAAGAACCAATCATAGATCTATACAATTCATTATCAAAATCTTTTTCATTTTTATCTTTATCAAGTTTAGTGGCTACACTTAGGGGTGGTAGATGGTTTCATGTTTTCGAAGTTAAACTTCTTAATCATGTCATTTATGTATTTTACTTGACTTATATGTATTCCTTTACTAGTTTGCTTAATTTGCAAACCAAGAAAATAATTTAGTTCTCCTACCATAGACATCTCAAACTCGGATTTCATGTAAGTGTCAAATTCTTCTACTAACTTATGACATGTGGATCCAAAAACAATATCATCAACATAAATTTGAATAATAAGCAAATACATTTTTTTTGTTTTAAGAATAAAGTATTGGTTCCTCTTTTATATCCATTTTCTAAAAGAAAAGTAGCAAAGCGATCGTACCAAGCTCTAGGCACTTGTTTTAACCCATATAATGCGCTCTTTAACTTATAAACATGGTTAGGATATTTTATATCCTGAAATCTGGGTGGTGGTTTTACATAAACCTCTTCTTGTATAAAACCATTTAAAAGTACACTTTTTACATACATCTGATAAAGTTTAAAATTCTTTATGCAAGCAATAGCAAGTAATAATCATATAGCTTCTAAATGTGCTATAGGTGCGAATGTCTCGTCATAATCTATACCCTCTTCTTGATTATATCCTCGTGCTACAAGCCTAGCTTTATTTCTAACGACTTTACCATCCTCATTCATTTTATTTCTAAACACCCATTTCATGCCTGTTATTGATTTGTCTTGTGGTCAGGGTACTGAATCCCATACATCCTTTCTTGTGAATTGATTTAATTCATCATGCATAACATCTATCCAAGAAGAATCATTCAAAGCATCAAGCACATTCTTCGGTTCTATTTTAGAAATCATAGATGGGATTAGTTTATTTCATTTTGATCTATTCTTCTATGTCATCGTACACCTTGAGATATGTCGCCTATTATGAGGTCGTGTGGGTGATCTCTATGCCATCTTGGTTGACTATTTTCTAAGTTCTCATGCGGTTCTAAAGGATCATGCATTTCTATTGTGTCATGTTCATCAAGTATGCTATTTTCTTCTATATCGTCCATCACGGGTTTTAATTTCAAATCATCATCATATTTTTTATTTATTTCAAGTTTACCAAACTCATTAAATTTCACATGAATAGATTCTAAAATTCGTCTAGTGGCGGGATCATAGCATCTATATGCTTTGGAATTCACAGAATATCCAACAAAGATGCATTCAATAAATTTAGGCTCCAATTTATTAAATTATCTTTTGTGTTTAGTACAAAACATTTGCATCAAAAAACACAAAAATAATCAATCTTTGGCATGCGATCATTTAAAATCTCATATGGAGTTTTGTGAATTTTCTTTCTAATTGATAAACGGTTAATTATATAGCATGCATAATTTACGGCTTCCGCCCATAAAAATCTAGGCAATTGATTTTCACAAAGCATGGTTCTTGCAATTTCTTGTAACGTCCTATTCTTTCTTTCAACTACACCGTTTAATTGTGGCGTTCTAGGTGGTGAAAGCTCATGCTTAATACCTTTTACTTCACAAAATGCAATCATATATTTATTTTTAAATTCGCCGCCTCTGTCGCTCCTAATCTTTTTCACATTTACGCCATATTCATTTTCAAGTTGTTTTATTAATTTAGCAATTTCAACGGCAATATCATCTTTATTTGCAAGAAATAAAGTCCATGTATAACGAGAAAAATCATCAACGATAACACATGCATAGTTTCGCCCTCCAAGGCTTCTAGTACGGCTAGTGTTGAGAAACCGGAGTTTGAGGGACTTGAAAATACATGATTTAAATGTTACGTGTTTACAAAATGCATGAATAAATTGTTACTTGACATGCTTATGTGATAAACATGCTTTACATGTTTATATATAATGTTGTCGTACTAACATGTCATGAAGCATTAAAGCTTACACCATGGCAAACATTTGTTGTCTTTATACTATTTTCAGGTGCCATGATTAATGAACTAAACTAGTTCATTAAGTAAGTGCTTAAGGAGATGAACTAACTAGTTCATTGAATGAAGACATATTTGGAGAGAGCTATTTGGCAACATATTTGGAATGGAAAGTTTTCTTTCCACAACTATACACACGGCATATATATACTATATATATACATTTTTTCGACAAAATATATACTTACACTCCGATGTTCCACCGACACGTCATACATATCATAAACGTACGTCGACATCACACCACCGTATACACATCATATTTATGAGTATATACAGGTCTCATATCATACATTATAGGTCATATTGCTATCAAAATTATAACGACATGTCATGAGGCCATAAACCGAAAATTGTCATATCGGGTGAATTGTGGAGAATTCAAACTCAAATTCCTTTTAGCACATGGCCTTTTTTTCAGTTTAACACACGGTTGTCATACATGTTTACACACATCAATCACCCACATTTTGGCTTGAATTGTGGAGAATTCAAACTCAAATTCCTTTTAGCACATGGCCTTTTTTCAGCCATAGGAGCTGAAAATAAACTTTATTTTACATATTATGTGTGACATAATATATGTTACATGTCTAAGAAGTTTGAGATCAATCGGAGAAAAATCGCGTAATCGACGAAAGTCGAAAATTTGGTTTTATACACCTCTACATACATGGACGGTTTTGGTGTGTATGTAACATGTATCTAGGCACTTTTTACACATTAAAGACATATTAGAGTGTTCTAGAAAAATCAATTTAGGGATGATTGCAATTTACCATGTGTGTGAAGATTATGCATTATTATTTGACAAAGTTTACCAAAAGATAATTCATCACATGTGCAGGTGGTATACATGCCTATTTCAACTTATTTGGAACCTAGGTGGAGCTTGTTTGGCTCTTTAATTGATGGAGGATAAGCCACACATGATTGGTGACATTGAAGAGGGCAATACACACAAGGAAACATTTCCAAATCAAGCAAGTGCTGAAATTTCAACACATGGTTTTAGTATGGCCGATTTTCTACCTTGAATGTCTTCCAATTTTCTTTCAAAATTGTGGGGGAATCATATCATGATTAATTGACACTATGTATTTCAGATTTTTAAGTTGAATTTTTTTAGTTCATTTATGGAGTGCCAAGGTGGATTAAAGATGACCAATCATGAAGTGACAACTAGGTGAAGACAAGTCGTTCGTCCAATTATATTTCGCCAAGTAAGCAAGGGTGTGTCACCATTTATACAAAGCAATCTTCCAAGCGTATTCAAGACAATTTTCAAGGAAGAATACAACCCTAGGGGGCCGGCCACACCAACTATAAAAAGGGGCCACGATGATTCAAGCAAGGCTAAGCCAAAGTTCATATTCATTTAAGACAAGCAAGACTATTCTCTTCTCTCTTATTCTTTTCTCTTGCTCTTAGCCTCGAGCCTATCATTCTTATATTCCATATACTATGTAGGCTTTGTTCATATCACCCACATACGTTCATCTTGTGTAAAAGGTTGATCAAAGTGTGATCAAACCTTCATTCGTTCGGTGGTGGTGTTCGTGTTGTTGTGTTTGTTTGTTTGATTGTAAAAGAGTGGATTTGGTGTTTAACTCCAGTCACTCTTGTGTCAAGATGCTATTTGTGATTAGTGAATACCGAGGAAGATGTCCTCGAATACTGGAGTAGGTTTTGTGAGACACTCATAACATCTGAGAGCACATCTTCGCCAAAGTTTACAATTTTTGGAGGTCTAAGACCTAGTCAACTAGTTTATTCAAATCAGAATATGAAAACAGAAATTGTCTTCAGAAGTAAGTTAGTTGATTTAAAAAGTTATAAAAACCAAATTTTCCGCACTTACTATTCAACCCTCCCCTTCTAGTGGTTCTATACAGGTCCTGCAAGTGGTATCAGAGCCCGGTACACTCACTACAAGAAGATTAACAATCTTTGTGAGATGGCATCCACTAGTCACAAAACCGAGAAGGTTTGTCAACCCAAAGGCCTCCAGTTTTTGATGGTGAGGTAAATTGTGATTCTGATTCTGAACCATCCTATAATGATTGATTTGTATGTTCAATATCTTGAGTTACATAAATTTGCAAAGACTCTTGCAAACAAAAAGAAACGCTTAATTGAAGACAAGAAATTGTTAGAATCTTATAACACAAATCTTGTATCTCAATTAAACGATTCAAAAGACGAGTCCTCTAGCATGACCAATTCATTAGTCTGAAATTTAATCTTTGACATCCGAGAATAAGGCAATGAAAGCCGAGATTTCAAATTTGAAATCAAGAAACGCAGACTTAGAAAAGACGGTAAAATAATTTGATACATGTAATTGCATGTTAGATCGTCTGATCTCTTCTCAAAAGAAAGTAAATGATAAAACCGGATTAGGGTATGTTGAAGATAATAAAGTACAAAATAAGTCTATCAACTTTATTCTATCTTCATCTAAGAAATCGCATGAATTTAAGACAACTATACATCCTAAGAAGATGTCTAGTACACCACCCATTATATCTCATTGCACTCCTTTTTCATCAAATACAAAATGTAATCATGTACCATATAGATATGAAAGAAAACATTTGATGCATATGCGACATTCATACCATACTAATGCATCTAGATCACGCACCATGCATACAAACAGAAAAGTATTTCAAAACCGAAAACCATATTATGTTTACAATGATGGATTCGTCCATAGACCAAATAGAAATGATCCTGACATATATTATATTGCTTCTTCATCTTTCTTCTCACCTTTTATAGGACCAAGAAAGGTCATCCGAATTAGGGTACCAAAAGGTACTCTTGCAAAGCGTTGAATCAATAACCCTTAAAGGACGCACTAGAAATACATGATGAGCATAACACACTAGAAATGCATGATTCTTTGTATAAATTGCTCTTTATTGCTTTTGTTTCTAATCACTTTTTCTTTTGATATGATTTACAAAATAAAGTGGGAAAGAAAAGCATGATTTAAGAGGGAGAGATAGATTAATTTAAGGGGAAGCACGATATGAAATTCAAATTTTGAATTTAAAAGTTTATGCATGATTATAGGGAGAGAGATTATGACACATTTAAATCATTAGTGATGAGCCCACGATGGGGTCAACGCAACATATTTTCATGTATCATTTATTGTCACATGTTAGTTCTGTAAGGCATGGCATATCACTGTTAACTCCGCACACACTAGTGCTAGTTATGTCTTATAGTCTTAACTAACCTTTAGGACATGTCATATATGTTGTGTATCTTGTGTTTGTTGGTTGGTTAACCTTGTTTTAGGATAGTTTGTGTTGTATTATTGCCTTATCTTTCAGGTACACGTACTTAGCTTGAAAATGCAATTCAAACCTGAATTTTTGTCCAAGCAAAGAGGTGACAAACAAGTAGCTTACAAGCAAGGAGGTGATAAGCAAGTAGGTTACAAACAAGGAGGTGATAAGCAAGTAGCTTACAAGCAAGGAGGTGATAAGCAAGTAGGTTACAAACAAGGAGGTGATAAGCAAGTAGCTTACAAGCAAGGAGGTGACAAGCACTCATGTCAAATACAAGGCTTTGTCCTCCACGCAAATAGTGAGCAAGACAAGCTGCTCCAAGCTTTAACCAATGAGAAGAAGTCTTGCAAATGTTCAAACCAATCACACTCAAGTTGAAGACAAGAAAACAAGCTGCACAAAGATTCATCCAATCAAAATGCTTGAAGAAAACCGTTGGCTTAAGGAATGAAAAGGGTTGAAGATTCAAAGACAACTTGCAACCAATCAAAGGCCTTTCTCAAGCAAGCTGCTACATGTCTAAACCAATCAAATTGATCAAAGGAAGAAGGCTGGAAAACAGGTTGAAAAGCACGGCAAAAGCAACCAGAATCTTGGAACCAAAGTTATCAAAAGCAAGCATGTTATTTTAGTCTTGTACTTAATACTTTAAACCTTGTACACATGTAGTTTTTGTTTTGTATAAATAGCATAGGAAGCTGAATGTACATACAATCGATAAACAACCATTAACAATATACATTTCAACCAGAATTTCCTTCAAGGAGTTATCAACATTTCAAGTTGAAGTCTAAAGCCACTTACGGTTTTCTCTCAAGTTCCTAGCCTAGAACTTGTTAGTATTTGCTTCATCTTTTGGTTTACAGCATCTTAGGGTCTCATTGAGGTTTTAGATGTGTTGGAGTGCCAAAGAGGAAGAGGTGTTGGCATAGATTGAGCCAAGAACAACGGTTAAAGATCAAGGGGTATCTTTGAGATGTTCTTTGACATGGCTTATGTTCAAATCAGTTTGGAATAGGAGACAAAGTCCTTGGCAACGTTTTCTAGCCTTCGTTTGGCTCATCAAGTGGTATCAGAGCTTTGGTTAGTCTTCTATTCATGTTTACATTGATTAAATTCGCATATGAATGTTGCTGCCCAACCGTGTGTTAAACTGATTTCTATTGCGTTAGTTGCTGCTTGTTTAGGTAGTTAGTTTATGTTTTAAGGTGCTTGTTAGATAGTATACTATAGTTTGGTAAGTTAGTTAAGTGGCAAAACCGAAAACACCCCACAAAAACAACTTAGACTAGACTTAGAGTTGTTAGGATCTGTTTGTGAAGATTGGAACAAAACCGTAAGTAACCAGCCTGTACTTGTTCAACCTAGCTTAGATAATGTTCATTAGGTCCTAATCTAGAAGTT
Organism: Eustoma russellianum; assembly: GCA_036186865.1. Classification (NCBI taxonomy): domain Eukaryota; kingdom Viridiplantae; phylum Streptophyta; class Magnoliopsida; order Gentianales; family Gentianaceae; genus Eustoma; species Eustoma russellianum. The sequence goes on along the minus strand of AP025070.1, from coordinate 13,857,966 downwards.
TAAATGGTAGTTAGATAGGTCCCTAAAACAGAAAACTTTGAATACAAAAAAATAGGTTAGTTGATAGTAGTTGTAGTCAAGTTGTTTAAAATTCTGTTTTTGGTTCTAGAGTGCAATCTGTCCAAACGTTTTCTATGCTTCCTTATTTAGCTTAGATAAACTTCATTAGACCTTGATCTAGTAGTTTAAGTGTTAGTTTAGTTAAGTCCTCAAAACAGAAAACTTGAACACAAAATTAGATTAGTTGAAACTTTAGCTTGTAACCAAATAGCTAAAATTCTGTTTTTAGTCACTTGTGTACAAACTGATTAAAACGTTTAGTGCTACCTTATTTAGCTTGGTTAGGCTACTTTACATCATAGTTTAAGTGTTTTAGTTGGTTGATTAGTTTAGCTCAAGAAAACCGAAAACCAAAGAACCAAAACCAAGTAGTTTTAGCTAACTAAGTGTGCTGCCTAGTCCTAGTTCGTACACGTTTATTAGGAGCTTGCATCTAGTCTCATTTAGCTTAGAATCTGATTGCATCAAACAAGAAAACCAAACAAAAACTAAGTAGGTTAGATCACTTGAAAACAAAACAAAACAAGTTATCATACTTAGCATCAAAACTGCTTTTCCAATAGTTACTAGTAACCAGCCTTTGTAAACTTCATTTAGACACAACTAAGTTGCATTTAGCCATCTTAGAATTAGTTAGATCACTTGCATCAAAAACAGAAAATAGAAAAAGAACAAACTGCCCAAAAACCGTGTGGATTAAAACAACTTTTAAAGGCTCATTTGAAATCTTGGTACATGCTAATAGCTTTATCTTTTTGTTGATTTCAATTGTTTCAAACAACTTGTTGGACTTAGATATATTCTGAAGGTTAGGAATTGTTTAAGCCCCACATTGTTAAAGAGCTATCCAATTGTTGTTTTATATCAATCTCTGAACTTACATTGCACTGTATACAATTTGAACTTGTTGTAATTGTGATTTGAATTCTCACTACATAGTGTTTAGCCGTGTTGTGTACGAGGAACTTTCAAATTCCAAATACAACAAACCTTGTGCAATTAAAGGCCGTGGGCAATGTCTCATGTAGGCCGTGAGGAGTAGTCTCACAACAATCAAGCAAACCATCCAAAGAAAGAAAATTAAGCTTGATTGAGAAATACGCGAGAGAAAAGCCAATATTTGTCAACAAGTAAGAGGCAAGACAAGAGAGAATTGCACAAGAAAGCCAAGTGAGGAAAAAGCCCAAAGATAAACGTTGTATAAAGGGAAAATCCCGTGCAAAGCTCAAAAGAAAGAAAGTGCCCAAACCAAACCCCAAAGTGTTGTAGTTTTGAAATAATTGAAAGTTTCTAAAGCAAACCCTTGCTAGCACTTTGTTTGTGTGTCTTTACTTTCACTTTACTACAATTGATAATTGCATATGCTGTAAAGTAAATTGAGGGATTTTCTTAAAACAACCCCGTAGATTTCTTTCAGCCCGAACAACAATTTGACTTCTGTGATTTACTTGAATCCTTAGGAGAAATAGTCCAAGTTGCTGTTTTAAACAATTGTCAACATAAAGTAGAGTATTTGCATCTTGTCAATATTTTAATTGGCTTTTGAGATTGTTTTGATTAAACATGATTCTAAAAACCATTTGGGGAGTTGAATGCCATAGGAGAGACTATGATGAACTGGAAAAACGTATGAACTCCTTGTTGGACCTGTATAGCACCACTAGAGGGGGGGGTGAATAGTGGATTAGCGGAAATTACACTATAATTACCTTCAAAAACTTGTTTGAAGACCCCTTTGCCTCTTTAGCCTCAGATTCTGAAAATTCCAGAAACAGTTCACTACTTTGAACGTTTTGGTTGAACCACTTATACACCTGTGCAAGCTCTCAAACTTGGCAGAGATCAAGTTTAGAATGTTTATAATATGTCATAAAAATTTCATTCAATTCCAAGCAAGTTAGCACGTTCAAATAAGCAAGAGAAGTAAAGTGTGCAATTCTGGCAGTTTCAGGCAGAATGTTAGCTTAACTTCAAACAGCAATATCTCAAAATCTACCCGTGCTATTTTGATGAATCTTATGTCAAATTAAACCTCAAGATGTCTAGTTTAATTTGATATAAGGCTCACTCCAAGATTCGAAGGATAGCCTATTCAAATTGCACAAGTTTGCACACTGGTCAGAACTGTTCACAGAATGTAGCAACAATTTTGTGAAGATGATTTGAATATGCTAAACACCTTAGAATTTAGTGATTCTTGCGGCTAATGAAAGCTAACACATTGAAGTATAATATATCCAAAATTCATGCAATTCTAAGACTGTTTGCTTGTTCAATTATACGTGCCAAGTTAGTGTAATTCTCAGGCAGAAAACAGTAAGTGCAGGAAATAAGTAAAGAACACAAGGAATTATCCTGGTTCGGTCAATGTGACCTACTCCAGTCCCAAGAGACACCTTCTCTCGGATTTCACTAAACACCAAACACCAAAGTCACCTTACAAAGCCAAAGGAAGAAGCTTTTCACCAACTTCTTCAAGAGGCTGCACCAAAACTGAAAATCAGCACTAGTTTGTTTCACCTTTGCACCTTTGCACCTTTTGATCACCTCTAAGGAGTAAGCTTTATACACCAGCTTCTCCCTTACAATATATCGTTTGAAAGGTGTTGAAATGACAAGAAATGAAGAACTATACAATCATAAAGCTTTCACAAACGTGTTCTTCAAGAAGAGAAGAGAAGAAGAAAAGAATGGAGACAAAGAGCTGAATCTTGCTTGCTTTTCTTTTGCTTTCGTTGGTGTGCTTTTGCTCTTCACCTTTGGAGCTATTTATAGCCAAGAGGACAGCCTAAAGGCTCCTCTTAAGAGACGTTGGAATGGTTGTGAGATGGAGAAAATTCAGCACCTTTTTAGCTACCAAAATTCATCATTTGACTTTCAAGATAAATCTGAATTTTTGAATGCTTTGAAATAGTCTTCCAACCTGAACTTTTATCCCATTATAACCGTTGAAAATGAGGTGGAAAATGGCTCATTTAAACGTTTAAGAGGCAGCTCCCAATCAGCAATTTCCATGTGTAAATAACTTGCCATGTATGCAGCTGAATTGGCATGTGTTTTGAACAATCTTATCTCCTCATTTTGAACACAAATAGACGTTGAAATGCCTATAATCAAGGCATTGAATAGTAGTTCCAAGATAGAGATAAATCAGCCAAGGTTTTTTAAGTTTGAATTAGTCTTCAACTTTGAATCACATAGCCGTTTGCTATCTTCCTTGGTTGAGAGATTTTTGCTCCAACTTTGAACAAAAATGGCCGTTGGTATGTAGCTAAAGATAGAGAAAATTCAGCTTGACTTGGTCTTCAATCTTGAAGCATATAGCCGTTGCCTTTTGCTTGTATTTGCTACATTGTAGGACTTGCTTTTTGTCACTCATCATAATCTGAATTTTCACCATATAACATACGAAATGTTGCTCCAAATTTGAACCAATATAGCCGTTTAGAAAGGCTCCAAAATATAGAAGAATAATCACTTAAAATCAGCACCAAAATAGGATGTAATTCAACTTGCCTTGACTTGTTCAAAAGCTGAAGATTTGTGCGCCAATTACCATCCATATCCGTGTGCACACATATAATATATAGTCATTTATGTCTTCAACATGTAGCATAGAATACCATATGAAGAATACCAAGAATTCCAAGAAAACCATATGTGAGATAACCATGATATAAGAATTTCCAATTGATAGACCATGCTGCCCGTTTCCATAAAAATAGGGCACGTACCATATGTGACATAAACACATATAAACATCATATAAGCAATATATAACATGTTGGAAGATCCATTGGCAAGTGAAAAGACCAGAATACCCCTTAGCACAAAAATAGGAACTTTGTCCTAGGATGAACCTGGACATGGTGCTGCTCTAGATTCATCTTTGCCATGATGTGACATGACTTATAAATGTGTCATATGATCATATAAGTCCGTTGGAAGAAGACCAAATAAGAATGAGAAGTCCAAATGGTGAAATTACCAAAATAACCCTTATAAAGGTCAATAAGCTTCACCACCGTGTCAAGTCCGTTTCTATCCGTGTCAAGCATGCTTTTCCTCAGCCAATTAGATTCTAAATTGAATAAGGATCATGTGGGCTTTTGAATCACTCAATTTGGAGTTCATTTGCCCAAGATATGAACCAAAACCTGCAATAGGATACTAAACCGAACAATTTGCCTTATATTGTAAGTCATGTGACTTCAAGGCTTGGTTAGATCATATTATCAACATGTATTGGCATATATATCTTCTAAGATCAGTTTGAACAACATGTATTGGCATATATAATCTAAGATCAGTTTGAACAACATGTATTGGCATATATAATCTAAGATCAGTTTGAACATGTCTTGATTAAGATATGTGATTGAATTGGCCAAGTTCAATCTCATGATCTTAATCAAACTTGTTCAATCTTGATTCATTCAAGCAATTTCACATTTAGCTCATAAGTTCATAAGTTCATGCCTTGCCAAAACAATTTCATATTTAAACGTTACACATACATGCTCACATATGCATCTTCCAATCATTCAAACATGATATATCTATTTGCAATCATAACAATTACACATATGCACACATATACATTTTGCACAACATATACATTTTGCAATCACTCAAACATAATATATCACAACAATCTCCCCCTTTTGATGATTTGCAAAATTACCCCACATATGTGTATATTAAGCATTTAAATCAAGTGTGCATCTAAATCAAGTGTTGTAATCTGTGTAATCAAGTAAGCATCTAAATCAAGTGGAAGCTGCTCCCCCTTAATGTGTTATCTCCCCCTTAACATGATATATATACACATTTATTTCTCCCCCCTTAATTTTGTAAATTATGCAAAAGACTGAATGGTGTAGTAGTCAGTTGTAAGCAATTAAACCAAGTCTTGCACGTAAAGTCTCAAAGATAGCTTGATTAAGGGGTTTAGTGAATATATCAGCTACTTGTTGATCAGTTCTAACATGTTCAATGTGTATATGTCCAAGATTAACATGATCACGGAGAAAATGATAACGTACTTCTATATGCTTTGCCTTAGAGTGTAGTACAGGGTTTTTAGACAAATTTATAGCACTTGTACTATCACAATAGATGGGGATATTATTTACTGGTATTTCAAAGTCTGAAAGTTGTTGTTTAATCCATAATAGTTGAGTACAACATAGACTTAAAGCCATATTTTCTGCTTCAGTAGTAGAAAGTGCAACACTAGATTGTTTCTTTGAAAACCAAGATATTAGTGAGTTTCCTAGGAATTGACATGTTCCACTAGTGCTCTTTCTATCTACTCTACATCCACCATAATCTGCATCTGAATATGCATGTAGACTTAGACTAGATTGTCTATCATACCATAAGCCTAATGTTGGTGTATGTTGAAGATATCTAAATATTCTTTTTACAGCTTTAAAGTGTGACAACTTAGGCATACTTTGAAATCTTGCACACATACATACTGCAAACATAATATCAGGTCTACTAGCAGTTAGATATAGCAATGAACCAATCATAGACCTATATAGTTTTTCATCAAATGCAACACCATTTTCATCTTTGTCTAATTTTGTTGAAATACACATTGGTGTTGGAGATGGTTTCAAGTTTTCAAAGTTGAATTTCTTTATCATATCTCTTATGTATTTGGCTTGATTGATATGTATACCACTTGATGTTTGTTTTATTTGCAAGCCTAAGAAATAGTTTAATTCACCAATCATAGACATTTCAAACTCAGACTTCATACAATCTTCAAAGTCTTTTACTAGGTTAGGATTAGTTGAACCAAAGATTATGTCATCTACATATATTTGTATTACAAGCAAATCTTTGTCTTTCTTTTTCAAGAATAAGGTACTATCTATGGTTCCTCTTTGAAAGTTGTTACTTAGTAAAAAGTTGGCAAATCTTTCATACCATGCACGGGGGGCTTGTTTCAAACCATATAAGGCTTTCTTAAGTTTATATACATGATTAGGGTTCTTTGGATCTTCAAAGCCTGGTGGTTGTTTAACAAAAACTTCTTCTTGGATATAGCCATTTAAGAATGCACTCTTAACATCCATTTGGAATAACTTGATGTTATTATAACATGCAAAAGCTAATAAGAGGCGTATGGATTCTAATCTTGCTACGGGGGCAAATGTTTCATCGTAATCAATACCCTCTTCTTGATTATATCCTTGAGCTACAAGTCTTGCCTTATTTCTTACTACAACCCCTTGCTCATTCATTTTGTTCCTAAACACCCATTTAGTTCCAATAATTGATTTATCCTCGGGTTTAGGTACTAAATCCCACACATTGTTTCTTTCAAATTGGTTTAACTCTTCATGCATTGCATCTATCCAATATGCATCGTTTAAGGCATCATTCACATTCTTAGGTTCAATTTGGGATATAAGTGCATGCCATTGATCATATTCATTAGGATCTATTTGCCTACGTGTTCTAACCCCTTGATTTACATCTCCTATGATAAGTTCTTGAGGATGCTTTTGTTTATCTCTTATTTGCCACCAATTACTTGGTTGTGCATCTTCAATAGGTTCATGATGTTCAATAGGTTGGTTAGGCACATTTTCTTCATTATGTTCTTGTGTAGGGGGAGTTTGAACTTCATGCATTTCAAGAGTTTGATTTGGTGTATCAATTTGTTCATTTGTGGGTGGTAGGATAAGTTCATCTTCATCATGAAGTATTTGATCATTTGGTACATAGATTTCATGTTGATTACTTGTTTGGAGATATGCATTTTCATTGAACTTCACATGTATAGATTCAACTATCTTTCTTGTTTGTGCATTATAACATCTATATGCTTTAGAGTTCATTGAATATCCCACAAATATATGTTCATCAGACTTAGGATCAAACTTATCTAAGTTATCTTTTGTGTTCAATACAAAGCATTTACAACCAAAGACTTTTAGATAGTTTACTTTTGGGAGTCGTCCATTTAAGATTTCAAATGGTGTTTTGTTCAATTTCTTTCTTATTGATAGTCTGTTGATCATATAACTTGAAGTGTTTACTGCTTCAGCCCATAAGAATTTAGGTACTTTGTTTTCTACCATCATTGTTCTTGCTACTTCTTGAATAGTCCTATTCTTTCTTTCAACTACACCATTAAGTTGAGGAGTTCTTGGTGGGGAGAATTCATGTTTTATACCCTTTTCATTACAGAATTTGATTAAATCACTATTTTTAAACTCACCACCTCTATCACTCCTTATCTTAATAACATGTGATTCATGTTGATTTTCAAGTTGTCTAATTAAATTAGCTATAGATGATGCACTTTCATCTTTTGAAGCAAGAAACAATGTCCAAGTATATCTTGAGAAATCATCAACTATTACACATACATAATAACTTCCACCTAAGCTTCTTGTTCTACATGGACCAAATAAGTCTATATGCAAGAGTTCTAGTATTCTTGATGTTGTGACCTCGGTTTTAGGCTTAAGGGATTCTCTAACATGTTTGCCCTTGATACAAGATTCACATAGTTGTAAATCATTCAAGTTAAGTTTAGGCAATCCTTTAACAAGACTTTTAGCGTGTAGTTTTTCTAAGGTTGATATACCTATGTGTCCTAAACGTCTATGCCAAAGATTGGGATCAGATTCATGTGAAACAAGACATTTTGCGTTACTACTTAGCATATCATCCATGTTAAGCACATATATGTTTCCTTCACGTTTTCCTTTTAACACAACTTGATTGTTTTTATCCATTATCTTACAAGAAGTGGAGGAGAAGAGAACATTCAAGTTGTTATCACATAGTTGAGAAACACTTAAAAGCTCAAAGGTTAAGTTACTTACAAGTAGGACGTTTTTGATCTCAAACTTGTTTGGATCACCAACCTTGCCTTTGCCAATTATTTGGCCTTGGTTGTTGTCTCCAAAGGTAACTTTGCCACCTTTTGCAACGTTTTTAAGTGTGCTAAACAAATCTTTGTTGCCCGTCATATGTCTTGAGCAACCACTATCAACTATCCAATTGGTTTTGTTCTTTTCATCTTCTTTGTTGTTATAACCAGCAACTTGTCTTTCTTTGATGTTATGTACCTACAAATGTAAATAACAACTTAGGTACCCTTTGATTTTGGGTCCTTTCAAGGTTAGACAAGTTAAGTTCATGTTAGTGTACCTTTAGGTACCCAAACTTGAACAACCTTTCTTGGTTTTGAAATGTTAAAATCATGTTGCATATAATGAACAAATAGTGGATTTTGATACATAGAATATGATGGAAAAGGGGCTGCACATTTATGTCTAGTTGGATAAGCATTGTAAGTTCTATATGCATTTGAATGTTGCCATGTATATGAGTTATATCTTGGCCGTGTATAAGCATTGAATTTAGGCCGTGTATACGCAAGATGTTGTGTGTGTCTAGGCCGTGTGTTGTAAACTGATTTAGGCCGAGAGTATGTCATGTTCTTCAAATAAGCATGTTGTTGCATATAAGGCATAACTTGAGCAGATTTCATACTACTTTGTTTAGGCATTCTTGTATACATGTAGGCATGGTTTCTAGGTGTATTTGCCTTCCTATATGTTGGTGCATTTTGCAATCTTTGTGATGAAGGTGGTGTGGGCAGAATAGGTTCATTTCTAAATGCATTTGGCCTATATTTCATGTTGGTTGAAGATGATACAAATGTTGTTTCCTTAGGTGTGTATTCAGCTTCTTTAACATATCCAAGACCTTGTTTGTCATTTCCATGCTTTTGAGATGCAATAAGAGTGTCTAACATGTTGGAACCATCCTTAAATTGTTCTAAAGATTTGTTCAAGTCTAGGTTGCATGCTTTTAATGATTCAAATTCAGTTTGTATTTCATGTAATTTAGACTTTAAAACGTTGTAATCAACACATTGCACACATTGCACATTTTCATGTTTGTTCTTAAGTTCCTTAATCTGATTTTGCATTGAACTAATAGTGTTAGATGATTCAAGTTGAAGAACTTCTAGTTGAGAAGTTAGATTCAAGTTAGACGTCTCCAACTTGTTCTTCTCCTCAACTATTCTTTTCTTCTCCTTGGATAGCTTCTTATATCTATCATGCAACTTTTCTAATTCATCCAACAATTCATCTTGAGTAAAATCACATTCGGAATCAGAATCGAATGTTACCTCATTTGTAGACTTTGAAGCCAAACATGTTTGTGCAACTTCAGGTTCCTCCTCGGATTCGGATGAAGATGTGTCATCCCAAGTGCTTGAACTTACCTTGAGAGCTTTCTTCCTCCTTTGCATAGGTTCTACTCTAGTTTTTGTCCTTGTCTTTTCATCCATGTCACGGTTTTTGTTCTTGTTTGGGCAATCATATGAGATGTGTCCTTGTTTGCCACATTCATAACACTTAAGTTCTTTATCATACCATTTACCATCTTGTTTGTTAGATTTCACATTGATAGGGGCAGCTGATTTTGCTTGTCTTTTAGTTGGTCTTTTCTTGAAAAACTTCCTTAAACGCCTAGCTAACAACATTATGTCTTCTTCATCACTTTCATCATCACTTTCATACTCGGCTTGATTAGATGATTCGGGTTCATTTGTTACAAATGCAAGTGATTTAGACTTGTTACTAGTTTCAGCCTTTCTTATATTCAACTTGTTTTCATAAACTTTTAAAGAACCTATCAATTCATCAAGTTTTATTTGAGAAAGATCTTTACTTTCTTCAATGGCACTAACTTTGGCATCCCATTCAATTGGCAAACTTCTCAAAACTTTTTGCACTTTTTCTTTCATCAAAAACGTTTTTCCAAGGGATTCAAGTGAGTTGTATAAGTTTGTAAGCCTTAAATCCATATCAACAATTGATTCATTAGGCAGTAAATGAAATGTTTCAAGTGTAGTCATTAACATGTTAATCTTTGATTCCTTTACTTGATTAGTTCCTTCATGCTTCATTTCAAGACATTTCCACATATCCTTTGCACTTAAACATGAAGAGACATAGGCAGATTCACTCCTACTTAAACCATTCAACAATAATTGCATTGCTTTAGCATTAAGACTCATTTTCTTTTTATCTTCATCACTCCAATCTTTTCTATATTTCTCAACTTCTTGTGATAAGCCATCAATTATAACATGCTTAGTAGGCACATAAGGTCCATCTTCAATGATAGACCACAAGTCTATATCAATAGCCATTAAGAACAATTTCATCCTAAGTTTCCAATGACTAAAGTTTTCTCCATCAAAAAGAGGTGGTCTTTGTGTGGACATGCCTTCTAATTCTATTTTCATCTTAGACATGCTTCTTAGTGTGTGAGAAAACGTTTAAAACACTTATAAGAAGGAAAGAAAGTGTCACCTTGTTGTAGATACCAAATATGAAGAATATAAGACAACCAGAAAATTTCCAGCAACTTTGCAACTTGGAGTGTAAACTGTTTTCAGCTCAAATCAGAATATGGTGCTCAACCTTGCTCTGATACCAATTGTTGGACCTGTATAGCACCACTAGAGGGGGGGTGAATAGTGGATTAGCGGAAATTACACTATAATTACCTTCAAAAACTTGTTTGAAGACCCCTTTGCCTCTTTAGCCTCAGATTCTGAAAATTCCAGAAACAGTTCACTACTTTGAACGTTTTGGTTGAACCACTTATACACCTGTGCAAGCTCTCAAACTTGGCAGAGATCAAGTTTAGAATGTTTATAATATGTCATAAAAATTTCATTCAATTCCAAGCAAGTTAGCACGTTCAAATAAGCAAGAGAAGTAAAGTGTGCAATTCTGGCAGTTTCAGGCAGAATGTTAGCTTAACTTCAAACAGCAATATCTCAAAATCTACCCGTGCTATTTTGATGAATCTTATGTCAAATTAAACCTCAAGATGTCTAGTTTAATTTGATATAAGGCTCACTCCAAGATTCGAAGGATAGCCTATTCAAATTGCACAAGTTTGCACACTGGTCAGAACTGTTCACAGAATGTAGCAACAATTTTGTGAAGATGATTTGAATATGCTAAACACCTTAGAATTTAGTGATTCTTGCGGCTAATGAAAGCTAACACATTGAAGTATAATATATCCAAAATTCATGCAATTCTAAGACTGTTTGCTTGTTCAATTATACGTGCCAAGTTAGTGTAATTCTCAGGCAGAAAACAGTAAGTGCAGGAAATAAGTAAAGAACACAAGGAATTATCCTGGTTCGGTCAATGTGACCTACTCCAGTCCCAAGAGACACCTTCTCTCGGATTTCACTAAACACCAAACACCATAGTCACCTTACAAAGCCAAAGGAAGAAGCTTTTCACCAACTTCTTCAAGAGGCTGCACCAAAACTGAAAATCAGCACTAGTTTGTTTCACCTTTGCACCTTTGCACCTTTTGATCACCTCTAAGGAGTAAGCTTTATACACCAGCTTCTCCCTTACAATATATCGTTTGAAAGGTGTTGAAATGACAAGAAATGAAGAACTATACAATCATAAAGCTTTCACAAACGTGTTCTTCAAGAAGAGAAGAGAAGAAGAAAAGAATGGAGACAAAGAGCTGAATCTTGCTTGCTTTTCTTTTGCTTTCGTTGGTGTGCTTTTGCTCTTCACCTTTGGAGCTATTTATAGCCAAGAGGACAGCCTAAAGGCTCCTCTTAAGAGACGTTGGAATGGTTGTGAGATGGAGAAAATTCAGCACCTTTTTAGCTACCAAAATTCATCATTTGACTTTCAAGATAAATCTGAATTTTTGAATGCTTTGAAATAGTCTTCCAACCTGAACTTTTATCCCATTATAACCGTTGAAAATGAGGTGGAAAATGGCTCATTTAAACGTTTAAGAGGCAGCTCCCAATCAGCAATTTCCATGTGTAAATAACTTGCCATGTATGCAGCTGAATTGGCATGTGTTTTGAACAATCTTATCTCCTCATTTTGAACACAAATAGACGTTGAAATGCCTATAATCAAGGCATTGAATAGTAGTTCCAAGATAGAGATAAATCAGCCAAGGTTTTTTAAGTTTGAATTAGTCTTCAACTTTGAATCACATAGCCGTTTGCTATCTTCCTTGGTTGAGAGATTTTTGCTCCAACTTTGAACAAAAATGGCCGTTGGTATGTAGCTAAAGATAGAGAAAATTCAGCTTGACTTGGTCTTCAATCTTGAAGCATATAGCCGTTGCCTTTTGCTTGTATTTGCTACATTGTAGGACTTGCTTTTTGTCACTCATCATAATCTGAATTTTCACCATATAACATACGAAATGTTGCTCCAAATTTGAACCAATATAGCCGTTTAGAAAGGCTCCAAAATATAGAAGAATAATCACTTAAAATCAGCACCAAAATAGGATGTAATTCAACTTGCCTTGACTTGTTCAAAAGCTGAAGATTTGTGCGCCAATTACCATCCATATCCGTGTGCACACATATAATATATAGTCATTTATGTCTTCAACATGTAGCATAGAATACCATATGAAGAATACCAAGAATTCCAAGAAAACCATATGTGAGATAACCATGATATAAGAATTTCCAATTGATAGACCATGCTGCCCGTTTCCATAAAAATAGGGCACGTACCATATGTGACATAAACACATATAAACATCATATAAGCAATATATAACATGTTGGAAGATCCATTGGCAAGTGAAAAGACCAGAATACCCCTTAGCACAAAAATAGGAACTTTGTCCTAGGATGAACCTGGACATGGTGCTGCTCTAGATTCATCTTTGCCATGATGTGACATGACTTATAAATGTGTCATATGATCATATAAGTCCGTTGGAAGAAGACCAAATAAGAATGAGAAGTCCAAATGGTGAAATTACCAAAATAACCCTTATAAAGGTCAATAAGCTTCACCACCGTGTCAAGTCCGTTTCTATCCGTGTCAAGCATGCTTTTCCTCAGCCAATTAGATTCTAAATTGAATAAGGATCATGTGGGCTTTTGAATCACTCAATTTGGAGTTCATTTGCCCAAGATATGAACCAAAACCTGCAATAGGATACTAAACCGAACAATTTGCCTTATATTGTAAGTCATGTGACTTCAAGGCTTGGTTAGATCATATTATCAACATGTATTGGCATATATATCTTCTAAGATCAGTTTGAACAACATGTATTGGCATATATAATCTAAGATCAGTTTGAACAACATGTATTGGCATATATAATCTAAGATCAGTTTGAACATGTCTTGATTAAGATATGTGATTGAATTGGCCAAGTTCAATCTCATGATCTTAATCAAACTTGTTCAATCTTGATTCATTCAAGCAATTTCACATTTAGCTCATAAGTTCATAAGTTCATGCCTTGCCAAAACAATTTCATATTTAAACGTTACACATACATGCTCACATATGCATCTTCCAATCATTCAAACATGATATATCTATTTGCAATCATAACAATTACACATATGCACACATATACATTTTGCACAACATATACATTTTGCAATCACTCAAACATAATATATCACAACACTCCTTTGGTCGTACGAATGGTTTATGGGTTGGATATTGGGAATGTAAAACTCCTAGATATCAAACTCTTTCTCAGTGCAATAAAGACGTTAGTGCATATTACAATGAAATGCTTGATGATTTGTACTATGCTTATGTTGAAGAACATGAGGAATTAAGCATGATTAGGTTCTTTGCTGGTCTAGATAAAGAAATTGCCGATTGCATGTTAAATGAAAAATTCTCATCACTTAATGACATGTATAAAAAGGCAAAGATTGTTCAATCAAACCTAATCCCATGCCAAGTTAATCAAAACTATGGGGATGAACTGAACTCTTATGATTCTGAAGATGACAAACCAAATCCAATTAAGTTAAGCAATTTGAGTCAGCCTATGGATAATATTGAGAATGCATTGCCTCAACTTAGAAACATGGTGCAAGTGTTGATAGAATCTGAAAAGAACAAAGACTTGCAATCTGACATTTCTGTGAATGATGGTTTGTATGAAATTAGCCCCAACATGCTTGAAACTAAAACTTCTTTATCTGAATTGTATGTTCAACCTTGTGTACTGTCTGACGAAGACCCTTCACTTGAAACTGTTGGTGATTTCCAAAGTGTTAGTCGTTTGCTTATAGATGATGTTAATTGTGATAACACTTTGTCTGAAAATGATTTACATTGTGACATGCATATAAATAAAATCCCTGTGCATGATCTGCATTCTTCTGAGATGCTTGTTTCTAGGTTACAATCTGAATTACATCCTGTACATTTCATTGATGACATTGATGTAAGTAATTCTGTTGGGAATGACATTGATAAACTAGATTCTTATGATTTGATGTTAGCTGAACTAGATTGTCTACTTGATGTAGAGCTTGATCATGATGTCATTATTGAAATAGATTCAGCTACAAATGAACATAAATCCTTGGATGAACTAGTTAATGAATTGAATGACATATTTAGTATAGATGAAGATGCTATTTCTGAAATATCTATTTCATCTCATCTTGTTGAATGTCTGCCTGTTGTCATCTCAATTGATACATCTTGTCTAAATATTGCACATGTCTATAAGATTTGTACATTTAGTGTTAACATGTTGCAATATGCTTTCTGGATGTTGTTTTATCTGTTAGGATGTATGTGTTCTAAAATTTTTGTTATCATATTGCTAATACATCCTAAACATTTTAGAAAGCGTGTACACACCTTATTCTTTCTTCAAAGATAAGGATGCACCAAGGTATTTCACCTTCACCATTTGTATTATCATGTTCATATTGATTATGGTGTAGATGATCATACGTGTACATCCTACATCCCTATCCCTTATTTTCTTCATGTTGAGATTCGAGGACGAATCATTTTCAAGAGGGAGGGAATGATGAGCCCACGATGGGGTCAACGCAACATATTTTCATGTATCATTTATTGTCTCATGTTAGTTCTGTAAGGCATGGCATATCACTGTTAACTCCGCACACACTAGTGCTAGTTCTGTCTTATAGTCTTAACTAACCCTTAGGACATGTCATATATGTTGTGTATCTTGTGTTTGTTGGTTGGTTAACCTTGTTTTAGGATAGTTTGTGTTGTATTATTGCCTTATCTTTCAGGTACACGTACTTAGCTTGAAAATGCAATTCAAACCTGAATTTTTGTCCAAGCAAAGAGGTGACAAACAAGTAGCTTACAAGCAAGGAGGTGATAAGCAAGTAGGTTACAAACAAGGAGGTGATAAGCAAGTAGCTTACAAGCAAGGAGGTGACAAGCACTCATGTCAAATACAAGGCTTTGTCCTCCACGCAAATAGTGAGCAAGACAAGCTGCTCAAAGCTTTAACCAATGAGAAGAAGTCTTGCAAATGTTCAAACCAATCACACTCAAGTTGAAGACAAGAAAACAAGCTGCACAAAGATTCATCCAATCAAAATGCTTGAAGAAAACCGTTGGCTTAAGGAATGAAAAGGGTTGAAGATTCAAAGACAACTTGCAACCAATCAAAGGCCTTTCTCAAGAAAGCTGCTACATGTCTAAACCAATCAAATTGATCAAAGGAAGAAGGCTGGAAAACAGGTTGAAAAGCACGGCAAAAGCAACCAGAATCTTGGAACCAAAGTTATCAAAAGCAAGCATGTTATTTTAGTCTTGTACTTAATACTTTAAACCTTGTACACATGTAGTTTTCGTTTTGTATAAATAGCATAGGAAGCTGAATGTACAAACAATCGATAAACAACCATTAACAATATACATTTCAACCAGAATTTCCTTCAAGGAGTTATCAACATTTCAAGTTGAAGTCTAAAGCCACTTACGGTTTTCTCTCAAGTTCCTAGCCTAGAACTTGTTAGTATTTGCTTCATCTTTTGGTTTACAGCATCTTAGGGTCTCATTGAGGTTTTAGATGTGTTGGAGTGCCAAAGAGGAAGAGGTGTTGGCATAGATTGAGCCAAGAACAACGGTTAAAGATCAAGGGGTATCTTTGAGATGTTCTTTGACATGGCTTATGTTCAAATCAGTTTGGAATAGGAGACAAAGTCCTTGACAACGTTTTCTAGCCTTCGTTTGGCTCATCAAGTGGTATCAGAGCTTTGGTTAGTCTTCTATTCATGTTTACATTGATTAAATTTGCATATGAATGTTGCTGCCCAACCGTGTGTTAAACTGATTTCTATTGCGTTAGTTGCTGCTTGTTTAGGTAGTTAGTTTATGTTTTAAGGTGCTTGTTAGATAGTATACTATAGTTTGGTAAGTTAGTTAAGTGGCAAAACCGAAAACACCCCACAAAAACAACTTAGACTAGACTTAGAGTTGTTAGGAGCTGTTTGTGAAGATTGGAACAAAACCGTAAGTAACCAGCCTGTACTTGTTCAATCTAGCTTAGATAATGTTCATTAGGTCCTAATCTAAGTTTAAATGGTAGTTAGATAGGTCCCTAAAACAGAAAACTTTGAATACAAAAAAATAGGTTAGTTGATAGTAGTTGTAGTCAAGTTGTTTAAAATTCTGTTTTTGGTTCTAGAGTGCAATCTGTCCAAACGTTTTCTATGCTTCCTTATTTAGCTTAGATAAACTTCATTAGACCTTGATCTAGTAGTTTAAGTGTTAGTTTAGTTAAGTCCTCAAAACAGAAAACTTGAACACAAAATTAGATTAGTTGAAACTTTAGCTTGTAACCAAATAGCTAAAATTCTGTTTTTAGTCACTTGTGTACAAACTGATTAAAACGTTTAGTGCTACCTTATTTAGCTTGGTTAGGCTACTTTACATCATAGTTTAAGTGTTTTAGTTGGTTGATTAGTTTAGCTCAAGAAAACCGAAAACCAAAGAACCAAAACCAAGTAGTTTTAGCTAACTAAGTGTGCTGCCTAGTCCTAGTTCGTACACGTTTATTAGGAGCTTGCATCTAGTCTCATTTAGCTTAGAATCTGATTGCATCAAACAAGAAAACCAAACAAAAACTAAGTAGGTTAGATCACTTGAAAACAAAACAAAACAAGTTATCATACTTAGCATCAAAACTGCTTTTCCAATAGTTACTAGTAACCAACCTTTGTAAACTTCATTTAGACACAACTAAGTTGCATTTAGCCATCTTAGAATTAGTTAGATCACTTGCATCAAAAACAGAAAATAGAAAAAGAACAAACTGCCCAAAAACCGTGTGGATTAAAACAACTTTTAAAGGCTCATTTGAAATCTTGGTACATGCTAATAGCTTTATCTTTTTGTTGATTTCAATTGTTTCAAACAACTTGTTGGACTTAGATATATTCTGAAAGTTAGGAATTGTTTAAGCCCCACATTGTTAAAGAGCTATCCAATTGTTGTTTTATATCAATCTCTGAACTTACATTGCACTGTATACAATTTGAACTTGTTGTAATTGTGATTTGAATTCTCACTACATAGTGTTTAGCCGTGTTGTGTACGAGGAACTTTCAAATTCCAAATACAACAAACCTTGTGCAATTAAAGGCCGTGGGCAATGTCTCATGTAGGCCGTGAGGAGTAGTCTCACAACAATCAAGCAAACCATCCAAAGAAAGAAAATTAAGCTTGATTGAGAAATACGCGAGAGAAAAGCCAATATTTGTCAACAAGAGGCAAGACAAGAGAGAATTGCACAAGAAAGCCAAGTGAGGAAAAAGCCCAAAGATAAACGTTGTATAAAGGGAAAATCCCGTGCAAAGCTCAAAAGAAAGAAAGTGCCCAAACCAAACCCCAAAGTGTTGTAGTTTTGAAATAATTGAAAGTTTCTAAAGCAAACCCTTGCTAGCACTTTGTTTTTGTGTCTTTACTTTCACTTTACTACAATTGATAATTGCATATGCTGTAAAGTAAATTGAGGGATTTTCTTAAAACAACCCCGTAGACAAACATTTGTTGTCTTTATACAATTTTCAGGTGCCATGATTAATGAACTAAACTTGTTCATTAAGTGAATTGCTTAAGGAGATGAACTAACTAGTTCATTAAATGAAGACATATTTGGAGAGAGCTATTTGGCAACAAATTTGGAATGGAAAGTTTTCTTTCCACACTATACATACAGAATATATATATATATATATGTGTGTGTATATATATATATGTGTATATATATGTGTGTGTGTGTGTGTGTGTGTGTGTATATGTGTATATATATACATATACGCTTATTCCTTCGCCAAGGTTTTATCCACAAGGGTGGTTTTATCCACAAGGGTGGTTTTACTTGGCAAAGTTTTAATGCGGCATATCATATACGACTGGAGATACACTTTTATTAGCTCTTTATTTCACTTATTTTCATACGATGATGATTGTAATATGGTTTTCCTCCGCCATAAGTGAGGCTTTTAATAAAATTTCCTTTAGATAAAAAAAATATATATATATATGTATATATATGTGTGTATATATATGTATAGATATATATGTGTATATATGTGTGTATATATAATTTTTTGTTGAAAGGAATTTTATTACGAAATAAGCCTCACTTATGGTGGAGAAAAACCTTATTACAGCTCTGAGTCTGTGTAAGCAAAAAGCGAATGTAGAAAGGTAATAATTTTAAGTCTCCAAGCATATATGATATGCCGCATTAAAACCTTGCCAAGTAAAACCACCCTTATGGATAAAACCTTGGCGAAGGAAAAAGTGTACATATTTATATGATTGGAGTGTCTATCTAAAGTGTAGTACAAAGAAAATGCACAGTCTAAGCCAATATACAGAAAACCAGATCGAGCATGATCCACCATGTGAGGAGGCAAATCGAAGCTGATTGCGGTGCATCCATAGTAGTTGCCTCAGTTGCGATGAGCATAAATATGAGCATTACAGTCCATGCACAAGTGAGGTAAAATGATAAGTTAATCGGACAGTGAATGTTTAAAGCAAACAGTAAAACCAATGGAGTATAAGGCGTACTGGGTCTGCCTGCACCCCACAACGTACAGGCAGAATGAATATATGAAAGTCAATCCATATGGAAGACAAAATTAGGTCATGGAAAGCGCAAGCTGACTGACGAGAGATCTAAAGAGATAGCGTCACTCACTAATGCTGGAAGAGTGTGAGAAGTGTAGGATTGCGTACAAGGATGTGACATAGCATGCTGAGCCAAGTAGTGGGCCGCCATATTTGCTTCTCTGTAGATATGATGAAAGTCTAGTTGATAGAGATGAGTTAATGTCTGCAGCAATCTAAGATGAAAATTCCCGAATATCGATTATGGCCTCGCCAAGCGCGTGAAAATTTGAGCACAATCCGATTCAATGATAATGGACCGATGATATGGAAGAAAATATAGTAAGCCGAAGACTGCTGCTTGGATCTCAGCAGTGAGAGGAGTACTTGGTGGCAAGCAAAAAGATATTGCTCCTACACAGGAACCAGCATAGTCCCTCAAGATTGCACCCCCTGCTACATAATGTCTGCCAACAGCTGCATCAATATTTAATTTTAATCTTCCAGAAGGCGAAGTAGTCCAGCGCACTATTTGAGGACGGGAGAATGGAGTTTGGGAAACCATGAAAAGAGACGCATCGAAGAGGTCGCAAGTTTCGTTCCTTCTATGGATTTGCTCCAATATGTGTGTGTGTATATATATATGTATGTATATATATATTCGACAAACTATATATTTAGAGTTTCCAATTAACAGGACTAAACTTTTATTTCGGAGCATAGTTTCTGGCAGATTGACGCAATCTGTGCAAAAACATTTTTTCAAGGGGTTAGACTTGGAGTTTTAATCTGAAAATTTTGTGAGACACTCATAACATCTGAGAG
>AP025070.1:13811730-13838112 GCA_036186865.1 Eustoma russellianum | reverse complement strand
AACATCTTTAACAAAGTTTACAATTTTTGGAGGTCTATAACCTGGTCAACTATTTGATTCAAATTAGGATCTGAAAACAGAAATTGTTTTCAGAATTGAGTTATTTGATTTACAAAGTTTTAAAAACCAAATTTTCCGCATTCACTATGGATGAGAAAAACACACATCAAAACCACTATCAAGAAATTGTGAAATGCTAAGCAAGTTATAGGATAAGTTGCTTACCGAGAATACGTTGGAGATCCGAATGGTGCTTGGATTTTTGATTTTTCCCTTTCCAATTATCCTGCCTTCCTTATTGTCTCCAAAGGTTATGGATACACCTTTTGTAACCTTCTTCAATTTTGAGAATAAGCTCAGATCACCCGTCATGTGCCTTGATCAACCACTGTCAAAGAACCACTTATTTGCTACATCTTTCAGTTTATGTGATCCCTGAAATGTGTGACAATCATTTAGGTACCCTTTATTTTGTGTCCTTAGAGTTAGTGATTCAACCCTTTGCAAAAGTAACTTTTGGTACCCAAACTTGGGTGACCTTTTTTGGTCTTACATAAGGTGAGAAGAAAGATGAAGAAGCAATAAAATATATGTTGTGATCATTTCTATTTGGCCTATAGCCGAATCTATCATTGTGAGCATAAGATGATTTTCTGTTTTGATATGGATTTCTATTTGTATGCAAAGTGGGTGATCTAGATGCATTAGTATGACATGAATGTCGCATATACATTGATGGCTTTCTTTCATATCTATATGGTACATGATTATACTTTCCATGTGATGAAAAAGAAGTAATGCGATGAGATACAATGGGCGTCTTGCTAGATTGTATTGTCGCCTTCTTAGACTTGACGATCGTCTTACATACATGTGATTACTTAGATGAAGATAAAATAAAATTTGTAGACTTGCTTTATACCTGATTATCTTCAATATACCTTAATCCGGTTTTGTCAGTGTCATGCTTTTGAGAAGAAATAAGACGATCCAACATGCAAGTTTTTATATCGAATTGTTTTACCGTCTTTTCTCGGTCTGCGTTTCTTGATCTCAAATCCAAAATCTCGGCTTTCATTAAATTATTTTTGGATGTCAAAGATGCAATTTCAGATTTTAACGATTTAATCATTCTAGACGACTCCTCTCTTGAATCATTTAATAAAGATACAAGATTTTTGTTAGAAGATTCTAACAATTTCTTGTCTTCAATTAAACGCTTCTTTTATTTTGCAAAAGTCTTTGCAAATTTATGCAATTCAGGATATTGAATAAACAAATCATCATAAGAAGATTCAGAATCAGAGTCAAAGTCAGAATGTACCTCACTAGATGCTTTGCATGCAAAGCATAATTGAGCCTTTTCCTCTTCGATTTCTTCACTATCAGAATCAAATGAGTCACTCTATGTGGAGGCTTTGAGGGCTATTCTTGTATTCCTTTGCTTAGGTTCTGAGACGGGTCTAGTTTTTGTCCAATCCTTGTCACGGTTTTTGTTCATAGTTTTGTCCTTGTTCAGACAGTCATATGATATATGTCCAAGTCTTCCACAGTCATAACATTTGATATCTTTATTATTATTCTTATTTTTATTTTTCTTAGATGATGTAGCCTTAGGTTTGTTTTTAAACGATCTTTTCATAAACTTTCTTAAGCCTTTAGCCAATAAAATTAGATCTTCATTATCCGAATCCATGCCACTATCATCTGCGCGACCAAAAGAGGTGGAGATGTATTCATTTGGTTTAAATGATATAGTCTTACCTTGTTTAGAAGTTGATTCCGATTTTCTTAGAGTGAGTTTTTTTCATATACCTTTAGCGATCTGATCAATTCTTCCATTTTTATTGACTTGGTTTCTTTACTTTCTTCAATTGCGGTAACTTTCGGATCCCATTCGGATGGGAGGCTTCTCAATACTTTTTGTACTTTTTCCTATGAATAAAAAACCTTGCAAAGAGACTCAACAGAACTGTATATGTTAGTCAATCTCAAATCCATATCAACAATAGATTCATTCGACAATAATTTACAGGATTCAATAGTAGACATAAGCATATCGATCATGGACTCTTTTACTTGATAGTTCCTTCATGCTTCATTTCTAAACACCTCCACATATCTTGTGCACTAGAACAATTAGACACGTAACTAGATTCACTTTTACTCAACCCATTTAAGAGAATTTGCATGGGTTTAGCATTCATACTGTAGTGTCCCATCCAGAACTAGGGTCTCGACATGGTCCACCGTACTCTGCTACGAAAAGTACAAGGCATCGACAACATTCATGTGCATGCCGAAATAATGTGTATCGTAATCACAGAAGCAATATAGAACGCATAATCGACATGCATAAAACAGAATAACTAGATTTGATACAACTGAAATGTCACCAATACAATATCAAATACAAGTCTGAAATAACGTAAGGATAATACATAATCCAGTCCATAAGTCCATCACTGATGCTCTTTTTCTGGCTCAACTCTCACTATGTCTAACTGGCTTCTGGCCCTGCGATGTGGTAAATGATGGGGTGAGCGTTAACAAATCACTCAGCAAGTATATCCGCCTAGGTTCGTCATGTGGACCATGCATGGTGAACATAACATGCAACGTGAACAATAATATAACATGTACTAACAGATGAATTAAAGTAATAATGATGCATAAAATAGGCAAACTGTAGAAAGAATATCAAAGATTGAAGTATTCATTAGCCATTCATATTTTCTTATTCTTACTTAACGATATAGTCTTTTACATATGCTTCAGAGGCAATTTCTTTTCCTACGTCTATGTCAAGCTCTACACTGTAACATCATTCCTGATCCACTAAGGTCTAAGCTTGTATCTGGTAGGGTGATACAGGTATACATGCATATACGATAAAATATCATGCGTTTTTTTCTTCAGAGAAATCATACAAGTCATGGGCGTGTCAGAAATCCTTGCATCAGATCTGTTCATAACGGTGTTCAGAACATGTCTTAACTTATATGAACGTACACAAGACCCACCGACTAAACTTTTCCAAGTAGTCATGTACCGTCTATGAATCCCGATGGTGCAATCATGGGTTACATCATACGTACGTAGACTACTGGTGACTCCCTGAGTAATCGTCTACCGTCTATGGATCCTGAGGTCCAATCTCTATGCTACATGATACGTATAAGACTAACAGAAACACGTTGGCAATGATCCCAGGTCCTAAACATAGTGTTACACTCTGCCAGAACTTAAATATAACTTCGCCACATGACGTCAACCTCTCACCTAGGTTACAGCGCCATGGGGCGAAAGACATAAAAACACCCAACGAGAGGTGCATCAGAACAGATGTTGCCCCTGACGTCCTTACTACTACACTCGATGTCAGGCATGTTGGACCTGTATAGCACCACTAGAGGGGGGGGGTGAATAGTGGATTAGCGGAAATTACACTACAATTACCTTCAAAAACTTGTTTGAAGACCCCTTTGCCTCTTTAGCCTCAGATTCTGGAATTTCCAGAAACAGTTCACCGTTTTGAGCGCTTTGGTTGAACCACTTATACACCTGTGCAAGCTCTCAAACTTGGCAGAGATCAAGTTTAGAATGTTTATAATATGTCATAAAAAATTCAGTCAATTCCAAGCAAGTTAGCACGTTCAAATAAGCAAGAGAAGTAAAGTGTGCAATTCTGGCAGTTTCAGGCAGAATGTTAGCTTAACTTCAAACAACAATATCTCAAAATCTACCCGTGCTATTTTGATGAATCTTATGTCAAATTAAACCTCAAGATGTCTAGTTTAATTTGATATAAGGCTCACTCCAAGATTCGAAGGATAGCCTATTCAAATTGCACAAGTTTGCACACTGGTCAGAACTGTTCACAGAATGTAGCAACAATTTTGTGAAGATGATTTGAATATGCTAAACACCTTAGAATTTAGTGATTCTTGCGGCTAATGAAAGCTAACACATTGAAGTATAATATATCCAAAATTCATGCAATTCTAAGACTGTTTGCTTGTTCAATTATACGTGCCAAGTTAGTGTAATTCTCAGGCAGAAAACAGTAAGTGCAGGAAATAAGTAAAGAACACAAGGAATTATCCTGGTTCGGTCAATGTGACCTACTCCAGTCCCAAGAGACACCTTCTCTTGGATTTCACTAAACACCAAACACCAAAGTCACCTTACAAAGCCAAAGGAAGAAGCTTTTCACCAACTTCTTCAAGAGGCTGCACCAAAACTGAAAATCAGCACTAGTATGTTTCACCTTTGCACCTTTGCACCTTTTGCTCACCTCTTAGGAGTAAGCTTTATACACCAGCTTCTCCCTTACAATATGTCGTTTAAAAGGTGTTGAAATGACAAGAAATGAAGAACTATACAATCATAAAGCTTGCTACAAATGTGTTCTTCAATAGAGAAGAGAAGAAGAAAAGAATGGAGACAAAGAGCTAATTGTCTTGCTTGCTTTCTTTGTTGCTTTCGTTGGTGTACATTTGCTCTTCACCTTTGGAGCTATTTATAGCCAAGAGGACAGCCTAAAGGCTCCTCAAAGTAGCCGTTTGGAATGGATGAGAATGGGAGAAAATTCAGCACCTTTTTAGCTACCAAAATTCATCATTTGACTTTCAAGATAAATCTGAATTTTTGAATGCTTTGAAATAGTCTTCCAACCTGAACTTTTATCCCATTATAGCCGTTGGAATGAGATAGACAATGGCTCCATTTGAATGTTTAAAAGGCAGCTCCAATCAACAATTTCCATGTGTAAATAACTTGCCATGTATGCAGCTGAATTGGCATGTGTTTTGAACAAATTTATCTCCTCATTTTGAACATCAAATAGACGTTGGAATGTAGCTAAAAGATAGAGAGAAATCAGCTTGACTTGGTCTTCAATTCTTTATCATTCAGCCGTTGCATATGATTGAGTTTGAATTGGTCTTCAATTCTTTGTCATATAGCCGTTGCATATGCTTCAAACTTGCTACATTGTAGGACTTGTTTTTGTCACACAATATAATCTGAATCTTTACCATATATCATACGAAATGTTTCTCCATTTTGAACCAAGATAGCCGTTGTAAACATATACAAGAATAGCCATTTGAAATCAGCAACAAAATAGGATTTATTTCAACTTGCCTTGACTTGTTCAAAAGCTTGAAGATTTGTGCGCCAATCACCATCCATATCCGTGTGCACACATATAATATATAGTCTTTTATGTCTTCAACATGTAGCATAGAATACCATATGAAGAATGCCAAGAATTCCAAGAAAACCATAGATGTGATAACCATAACATAAGAATTTCCAATTGATAGACCATGCTGCCCGTTTCCATAAAAATAGGGCACGTACCATATGTGACATAAACACATATAAACATCATATAAGCAATATATAACATGTTGGAAGATCCATTGGCAAGTGAAAAGACCAGAATACCCCTCAGCACAAAAATAGGAATTTTGTCCTAGGATGAACCTAGACATGGTGCTGCTCCAGATTCATTTTTGCCATGATGTGACATGACTTATAAATGTGTCATATGATCATATAAATCCGTTGGAAGAAGACCAAATAAGAATAAGAAGTCCAAATGGTGAAATTACCAAGATAACCCTTATAAAGATCAATAAGCTTCACCACCGTGTCAAGTCAATTTTTGTCCGTGTCAAGCATGCTTTTCCTCAGCCAATTAGATTCTAAATTGAATAAGGATCATGTGGGCTTTTGAATGACTCAATTTGGAGTTCATTTGCCCAAGATATGAACCAAAACCTGCAATAGGATACTAAACCGAACAATTTGCCTTATATTGTAAGTCATGTGACTTCAAGGCTTGGTTAGATCATATTATCAACATGTATTGGCATATATATCTTCTAAGATCAGTTTGAACAACATGTATTGGCATATATAATCTAAGATCAGTTTGAACATGTCTTGATTAAGATATGTGATTGAATTGGCCAAGTTCAATCTCATGATCTTAATCAAACTTGTTCAATCTTGATTCATTCAAGCAATTTCACATTTAGCTCATAAGTTCATAAGTTCATGCCTTGCCAAAACAATTTCACATTTAAACGTTACACATACATGCTCACATATGCATCTTCCAATCATTCAAACATGATATATCTATTTGCAATCATCATATGCACACATATACATTTTGCACAACAATTACACATATGCACACATATACATTTTGCAATCACTCAAACATAATATATCACAACAATCTCCCCCTTTTGATGATTTGCAAAATTACCCCACATATGTGTATATTAAGCATTTAAATCAAGTGTGCATCTAAATCAAGTGTTGTAATCTGTGTAATCAAGTAAGCATCTAAATCAAGTGTAAGCTGCTCCCCCTTAATGTGTTATCTCCCCCTTAACATGATATCTATCTTCCCCTTAACATGATATATATACACATTTATTTCTCCCCCTTAATTTTGTAAATTATGCAAAAGACTGAATGGTGTAGTAGTCAGTTGTAAGCAATTAATCCAAGTCTTGCACGTAAAGTCTCAAAGATAGCTTGATTAAGGGGTTTAGTGAATATATCAGCTACTTGTTGATCAGTTCTAACATGTTCAATGTGTATATGTCCAAGATTAACATGATCACGGAGAAAATGATAACGTACTTCTATATGCTTTGCCTTAGAGTGTAGTACAGGGTTTTTAGACAAATTTATAGCACTTGTACTATCACAATAGATGGGGATATTATTTATTTGTATTTCAAAGTCTGAAAGTTGTTGTTTAATCCATAATAGTTGAGTACAACATAGACTTAAAGCCATATATTCTGCTTCAGTAGTAGAAAGTGCAACACTAGATTGTTTCTTTGAAAACCAAGATATTAGTGAGTTTCCTAGGAATTGACATGTTCCACTAGTGCTCTTTCTATCTACTCTACATCCACCATAATCTGCATCTGAATATGCATGTAGACTTAGACTAGATTGTCTATCATACCATAAGCCTAATGTTGGTGTATGTTGAAGATATCTAAATATTCTTTTTACAGCTTTAAAGTGTGACAACTTAGGCATACTTTGAAATCTTGCACACATACATACTGCAAACATAATATCAGGTCTACTAGCAGTTAGATATAGCAATGAACCAATCATAGACCTATATAGTTTTTCATCAAATGCAACACCATTTTCATCTTTGTCTAATTTTGTTGAAGTACACATTGGTGTTGGAGATGGTTTCAAGTTTTCAAAGTTGAATTTCTTTATCATATCTCTTATGTATTTGGCTTGATTGATATGTATACCATTTGATGTTTGTTTTATTTGCAAGCCTAAGAAGTAATTTAATTCACCAACCATGGACATTTCAAACTCAGACTTCATACAATCTTCAAAGTCTTTTACTAAGTTAGGATTAGTTGAACCAAAGATTATGTCATCTACATATATTTGTATTACAAGCAAATCTTTGTCTTTCTTTTTCAAGAATAAGGTACTATCTATGGTTCCTCTTTGAAAGTTGTTACTTAGTAAAAAGTTGGCAAATCTTTCATACCATGCACGGGGGGCTTGTTTCAAACCATATAAGGCTTTCTTAAGTTTATATACATGATTAGGGTTCTTTGGATCTTCAAAGCCTGGTGGTTGTTTAACAAAAACTTCTTCTTGGATATAGCCATTTAAGAATGCACTCTTAACATCCATTTGGAATAATTTGATGTTATTATAACATGCAAAAGCTAATAAGAGGCGTATGGATTCTAATCTTGCTACGGGGGCAAATGTTTCATCGTAATCAATATCCTCTTCTTGATTATATCCTTGAGCTACAAGTCTTGCTTTATTTCTTACTACAACCCCTTGTTCATTCATTTTGTTCCTAAACACCCATTTAGTTCCAATGATTGATTTATCCTCGGGTTTAGGTACTAAATCCCACACATTGTTTCTTTCAAATTGGTTTAACTCTTCATGCATTGCATCTATCCAATATGCATCGTTTAAGGCATCATTCACATTCTTAGGTTCAATTTGGGACATAAGTGCATGCCATTGATCATATTCATTAGAATCTATTTGCCTACGTGTTCTAACCCCTTGATTTACATCTCCTATGATAAGTTCTTGAGGATGCTTTTGTTTATCTCTTATTTGCCACCAATTACTTGGTTGTGCATCTTCAATAGGTTCATGATGTTCAATAGGTTGGTTAGGCACATTTTCTTCATTATGTTCTTGTGTAGGGGGAGTTTGAACTTCATGCATTTCAAGAGTTTGATTTGGTGTTTCAATTTGATCATGTGTAGGTGGTAGGATAAGTTCATCTTCATCATGAAGTATTTGATCATTTGGTACATAGGTTTCATGTTGATTACTTGTTCGGAGATATGCATTTTCGTTGAACTTCACATGTATAGATTCAACTATCTTTCTTGTTTGTGCATTATAACATCTATATGCTTTAGAGTTCATTGAATATCCCACAAATATATGTTCATCAGACTTAGGATCAAACTTATCTAAGTTATCTTTTGTGTTCAATACAAAACATTTACAACCAAAGACTTTTAGATAGTTTACTTTTGGGAGTCGTCCATTTAAGATTTCATATGGAGTTTTGTTCAATTTCTTTCTTATTGATAGTCTGTTGATCATATAACTTGATGTGTTTACTGCTTCAGCCCATAAGAATTTAGGTACTTTGTTTTCTACCATCATTGTTCTTGCTACTTCTTGAATAGTCCTATTCTTTCTTTCAACTACACCATTAAGTTGAGGAGTTCTTGGTGGGGAGAATTCATGTTTTATACCCTTTTCATTACAGAATTTGATTAATTCACTATTTTTAAACTCACCACCTCTATCACTCCTTATCTTAATAACATGTGATTCATGTTCATTTTCAAGTTGTCTAATTTGATTAGCTATAGATGATGCACTTTCATCTTTTGAAGCAAGAAACAATGTCCAAGTATATCTTGAGAAATCATCAACTATTACACATACATAATAACTTCCACCTAAGCTTCTTGTTCTACATGGACCAAATAAGTCTATATGCAAGAGTTCTAGTATTCTTGATGTTGTGACCTCGGTTTTAGGCTTAAGGGATTCTCTAACATGTTTGCCTTTGATACAAGATTCACATAGTTGAAAATCATTCAAGTTTAGTTTAGGCAATCCTTTAACAAGACTTTTAGCGTGTAGTTTTTCTAAGGTTGATATGCCTATGTGTCCTAAACGTCTATGCCAAAGATTGGGATCAGATTCATGTGAAACAAGACATTTTGTGTTACTACTTAGCATATCATCCATGTTAAGCACATATATGTTTCCTTCACGTTTTCCTTTTAACACAACTTGATTGTTTTTATCCATTATCTTACAAGAGGTGGAGGAGAAGAGAACATTCAAGTTGTTGTCACATAGTTGAGAAACGCTTAAAAGCTCAAAGGTTAAGTTACTTACAAGTAGGACGTTTTTGATCTCAAACTTGTTTGGATCACCAACCTTGCCTTTGCCAATTATTTGGCCTTGGTTGTTGTCTCCAAAGGTAACTTTGCCACCTTTTGCAACGTTTTTAAGTGTGCTAAACAAATTTTTGTTGCCCGTCATATGTCTTGAGCAACCACTATCAACTATCCAATTGGTTTTGTTCTTTTCATCTTCTTTGTTGTTATAACCAGCAACTTGTCTTTCTTTGATGTTATGTACCTACAAATGTAAATAACAACTTAGGTACCCTTTGATTTTGGGTCCTTTCAAGGTTAGACAAGTTAAGTTCATGTTAGTGTACCTTTAGGTACCCAAACTTGAACAACCTTTCTTGGTTTTGAAATGTTAAAATCATGTTGCATATAATGATCAAATAGTGGATTTTGATACATAGAATATGATGGAAAAGGGGCTGCACATTTATGTCTAGTTGAATAAGCATTGTAAGTTCTATATGCATTTGAATGTTGCCATGTATATGAGTTATATCTTGGCCGTGTATAAGCATGATGTTGTGTGTGTCTAGGCCGTGTGTTGTAAACTGATTTAGGCCGAGAGTATGTCATGTTCTTCACATAAGCATGTTGTTGCATATAAGGCATAACTTGAGCAGATTGCATACTACTTTGTTTAGGCATTCTTGTATACATGTAAGCATGGTTTCTAGGTGTATTTACCTTCCTATATGTTGATGCATTTTGCAATCTTTGTGATGAAGGTGGTGTGGGCAGAATAGGTTTATTTCTAAATGCATTTGGCCTATATTTCATGTTGGTTGAAGATGATACAAATGTTGTTTCCTTAGGTGTGTATTCAGCTTCTTTAACATATCCAAGACCTTGTTTGTCATTTCCATGCTTTTGAGATGCAATAAGAGTGTCTAACATGTTGGAACCATTCTTAAATTGTTCTAAAGATTTGTTCAAGTCTAGGTTGCATGCTTTTAATGATTCAAATTCAGTTTGTATTTCATGTAATTTAGACTTTAAAACGTTGAAATCAACACATTGCACATTTTCATGTTTGTTCTTAAGTTCCTTAATCTGATTTTGCATTGAACTAATAGTGTTAGATGATTCAAGTTGAAGAACTTCTAGTTGAGAAGTTAGATTCAAGTTAGACGTCTCCAACTTGTTCTTCTCCTCAACTATTCTTTTCTTCTCCTTGGATAGCTTCTTATATCTATCATGCAACTTTTCTAATTCATCCAACAATTCATCTTGAGTAAAATCACATTCAGAGTCAGAATCGAATGTTACCTCATTTGTAGACTTTGAAGCCAAACATGTTTGTGCAACTTCAGGTTCCTCCTCGGATTCGGATGAAGATGTGTCATCCCAAGTGCTTGAACTTACCTTGAGAGCTTTCTTCCTCCTTTGCATAGGTTCTACTCTAGTTTTTGTCCTTGTCTTTTCATCCATGTCACGGTTTTTGTTCTTGTTTGGACAATCATATGAGATGTGTCCTTGTTTGCCACATTCATAACACTTGAGTTCCTTATCATACCATTTACCATCTTGTTTGTTAGATTTCACATTGATAGGGGCGGCTGATTTTGCTTGTCTTTTAGTTTGTCTTTTCTTGAAAAACTTCCTTAAACGCCTAGCTAGCAACATTATGTCTTCTTCATCACTTTTATCATCACTTTCATACTCGGCTTGATTAGATGATTCGGGTTCATTTGTTACAAATGCAAGTGATTTAGACTTGTTACTAGTTTCAGCCTTTCTTATATTCAACTTGTTTTCATAAACTTTTAAAGAACCTATCAATTCATCAAGTTTTATTTGAGAAAGATCTTTGCTTTCTTCAATGGCACTAACTTTGGCATCCCATTCACTTGGCAAACTTCTCAAAACTTTTTGCACTTTTTCTTTCATCAAAAACGTTTTACCAAGGGATTCAAGTGAGTTGTATAAGTTAGTAAGCCTTAAATCCATATCAACAATTGATTCATTAGGCAGTAAATGAAATGATTCAAGTGTAGTCATTAACATGTTAATCTTTGATTCCTTTACTTGATTAGTTCCTTCATGCTTCATTTCAAGACATTTCCACATATCCTTTGCACTTAAACATGAAGAGACATAGGCAGATTCACTCCTACTTAAACCATTCAACAATAATTGCATTGCTTTAGCATTAAGACTCATTTTCTTTTTATCTTCATCACTCCAATCTTTTCTATATTTCTCAACTTCTTGTGATAAGCCATCAATTATAACATGCTTAGTAGGCACATAAGGTCCATCTTCAATGATAGACCATAAGTCTATGTCAATAGCCATTAAGAACAATTTCATCCTAAGTTTCCAATGACTAAAGTTTTCTCCATCAAAAAGAGGTGGTCTTTGTGTGGACATGCCTTCTAATTCTATTTTCATGTGTGACTTAGACATGCTTCTTAGTGTGTGAGAAAACGTTTAAAACACTTATAAGAAGGAAAGAAAGTGTCACCTTGTTGTAGATACCAAATATGAAGAATATAAGACAACCAGAAAATTTCCAGCAACTTTGCAACTTGGAGTGTAGACTGTTTTCAGCTCAAATAAGAATATGGTGCTCAACCTTGCTCTGATACCAATTGTTGGACCTGTATAGCACCACTAGAGGGGGGGGTGAATAGTGGATTAGCGGAAATTACACTACAATTACCTTCAAAAACTTGTTTGAAGACCCCTTTGCCTCTTTAGCCTCAGATTCTGGAATTTCCAGAAACAGTTCACCGTTTTGAGCGCTTTGGTTGAACCACTTATACACCTGTGCAAGCTCTCAAACTTGGCAGAGATCAAGTTTAGAATGTTTATAATATGTCATAAAAAATTCAGTCAATTCCAAGCAAGTTAGCACGTTCAAATAAGCAAGAGAAGTAAAGTGTGCAATTCTGGCAGTTTCAGGCAGAATGTTAGCTTAACTTCAAACAACAATATCTCAAAATCTACCCGTGCTATTTTGATGAATCTTATGTCAAATTAAACCTCAAGATGTCTAGTTTAATTTGATATAAGGCTCACTCCAAGATTCGAAGGATAGCCTATTCAAATTGCACAAGTTTGCACACTGGTCAGAACTGTTCACAGAATGTAGCAACAATTTTGTGAAGATGATTTGAATATGCTAAACACCTTAGAATTTAGTGATTCTTGCGGCTAATGAAAGCTAACACATTGAAGTATAATATATCCAAAATTCATGCAATTCTAAGACTGTTTGCTTGTTCAATTATACGTGCCAAGTTAGTGTAATTCTCAGGCAGAAAACAGTAAGTGCAGGAAATAAGTAAAGAACACAAGGAATTATCCTGGTTCGGTCAATGTGACCTACTCCAGTCCCAAGAGACACCTTCTCTTGGATTTCACTAAACACCAAACACCAAAGTCACCTTACAAAGCCAAAGGAAGAAGCTTTTCACCAACTTCTTCAAGAGGCTGCACCAAAACTGAAAATCAGCACTAGTATGTTTCACCTTTGCACCTTTGCACCTTTTGCTCACCTCTTAGGAGTAAGCTTTATACACCAGCTTCTCCCTTACAATATGTCGTTTAAAAGGTGTTGAAATGACAAGAAATGAAGAACTATACAATCATAAAGCTTGCTACAAATGTGTTCTTCAATAGAGAAGAGAAGAAGAAAAGAATGGAGACAAAGAGCTAATTGTCTTGCTTGCTTTCTTTGTTGCTTTCGTTGGTGTACATTTGCTCTTCACCTTTGGAGCTATTTATAGCCAAGAGGACAGCCTAAAGGCTCCTCAAAGTAGCCGTTTGGAATGGATGAGAATGGGAGAAAATTCAGCACCTTTTTAGCTACCAAAATTCATCATTTGACTTTCAAGATAAATCTGAATTTTTGAATGCTTTGAAATAGTCTTCCAACCTGAACTTTTATCCCATTATAGCCGTTGGAATGAGATAGACAATGGCTCCATTTGAATGTTTAAAAGGCAGCTCCAATCAACAATTTCCATGTGTAAATAACTTGCCATGTATGCAGCTGAATTGGCATGTGTTTTGAACAAATTTATCTCCTCATTTTGAACATCAAATAGACGTTGGAATGTAGCTAAAAGATAGAGAGAAATCAGCTTGACTTGGTCTTCAATTCTTTATCATTCAGCCGTTGCATATGATTGAGTTTGAATTGGTCTTCAATTCTTTGTCATATAGCCGTTGCATATGCTTCAAACTTGCTACATTGTAGGACTTGTTTTTGTCACACAATATAATCTGAATCTTTACCATATATCATACGAAATGTTTCTCCATTTTGAACCAAGATAGCCGTTGTAAACATATACAAGAATAGCCATTTGAAATCAGCAACAAAATAGGATTTATTTCAACTTGCCTTGACTTGTTCAAAAGCTTGAAGATTTGTGCGCCAATCACCATCCATATCCGTGTGCACACATATAATATATAGTCTTTTATGTCTTCAACATGTAGCATAGAATACCATATGAAGAATGCCAAGAATTCCAAGAAAACCATAGATGTGATAACCATAACATAAGAATTTCCAATTGATAGACCATGCTGCCCGTTTCCATAAAAATAGGGCACGTACCATATGTGACATAAACACATATAAACATCATATAAGCAATATATAACATGTTGGAAGATCCATTGGCAAGTGAAAAGACCAGAATACCCCTCAGCACAAAAATAGGAATTTTGTCCTAGGATGAACCTAGACATGGTGCTGCTCCAGATTCATTTTTGCCATGATGTGACATGACTTATAAATGTGTCATATGATCATATAAATCCGTTGGAAGAAGACCAAATAAGAATAAGAAGTCCAAATGGTGAAATTACCAAGATAACCCTTATAAAGATCAATAAGCTTCACCACCGTGTCAAGTCAATTTTTGTCCGTGTCAAGCATGCTTTTCCTCAGCCAATTAGATTCTAAATTGAATAAGGATCATGTGGGCTTTTGAATGACTCAATTTGGAGTTCATTTGCCCAAGATATGAACCAAAACCTGCAATAGGATACTAAACCGAACAATTTGCCTTATATTGTAAGTCATGTGACTTCAAGGCTTGGTTAGATCATATTATCAACATGTATTGGCATATATATCTTCTAAGATCAGTTTGAACAACATGTATTGGCATATATAATCTAAGATCAGTTTGAACATGTCTTGATTAAGATATGTGATTGAATTGGCCAAGTTCAATCTCATGATCTTAATCAAACTTGTTCAATCTTGATTCATTCAAGCAATTTCACATTTAGCTCATAAGTTCATAAGTTCATGCCTTGCCAAAACAATTTCACATTTAAACGTTACACATACATGCTCACATATGCATCTTCCAATCATTCAAACATGATATATCTATTTGCAATCATCATATGCACACATATACATTTTGCACAACAATTACACATATGCACACATATACATTTTGCAATCACTCAAACATAATATATCACAACAAGGCAGCCTCCTACATACAAATGAGCTGTCGAAGCAGCATAGCATGTCTCATATGGAGTCAGTCGTCGCAAGGTATGATTCGTTAAAATCGTTTTAAAACTTTTCATGTGATAAGGTCATATCTGAAATCATGTCATGTAAAACTCAATTTTAAAACGTTTGCGTGATAGCCATTTTTGTAAATATGCATCGGATGATAAAACATGTCGCAATTAAAACCTCTTGTCGTATGCATGAAAGTAGACTCGGTATAGACTGATTCTATACTTCTAATAATTTCGTAACTTACAATTAATGGTTGGTTCTTCTATTATATCCACTTTCCTAGGTGAAATTACCATTTTGCCCTCTTTAGGGCCCACGACCTAGCTTTAAGATTTTGTCTCCTTTTTGGACTTTAATTACTACGATCTCGTTCCAAATAATGCTTTCATGTTTTACTTTATAATTTTATGGAAAACAGCCCATTTTCATATCTTGGATAAATTTTGGAATTACCAACTTGCCCTTGTCAATGTCGTTGGTCTTAAATGTTTAAAACATCTCCACTTTCAGTTTATTACTGTTTTAGTTTTGCTTATTTGCATATTTGCAAATTTACCAAACATGTATGATACCTTCTTATATATATATATATATATATATATATATATATATAACAATTTTATTAGAAAACCTCACTTATGGCAGAGCTAAACCATAATACATCAATCTTCGTCATAAGAAAAAAGCGAATGTAGCGAGCTAATTATGGTCAACCTCCAATCATATATGATATGCCGCATTAAAACCTTGCCAAGTAAAAAAACCTTGGCGAAGGAAAAAGCGTACATATTTATATAATCAGATGGTTGATGTAATAAATGACACAAGATTGAATGTAATTGAATAAAAGAAGTAACAAGCGATGCCAGCTGCAGAAGACCTTGTCACAACTCCAATATATAGCAAGGCATAGCTTTAATGACAACAATTGGAGACCACTGCATGAAACATAACTCATTGCGCCACCGTAGGATCCAGCCAACACCTCGAACAAAAGCCACAAAAGACCACTTAATGCAACATTGTAAGTTGTCCATAAAGCAAGCATGATGAGAGTAAAGAAGACATACCCAAGTTGCCCATAGCCAAACGACCACGGGCAACCTCCAATATAAGACGCCAAACCTCCGAAGCTGTAGAAGCAAAGATGCCACCAGTATTCTATGTGCCCTTACCTCATAATACTCAGAAAAAGAAGTTATGTTACCCAGAGACGCATGAGAATGAAATACGGAAACAACAGGCATGCACATAATATAAAAAGGAAAGGAGACATACCAATGCTACCTATGCCAACGAATGACATAGGCAACTCCAAAACGAAAACGCCGACCCATCAGGAAAGTTATAGTCGAAGATTGGGAAGAGATGTATACAACCTCAAAGAGCCTCGCACATCACAAGGCAATGAAGCTACGGAGGAATAGGTAATGACACCAGTTGCATGCAGCCCATAACGTGCTAATGTATATATACATTCAACTAAAGTTTACATCAATGTATCCTCAAATATTGTCTTAGGCCGAAAGTGCACAACACCCGTACCCACTTGCACACTTTATGCTTTGCTAATTTCATGACTACCCAGGTTATATTTATAAATATATATAAGAACTCATAAAGATGTCATCTTCACAATTTATGGCCATTGGGCCGAGAGCTATACACACATGTACACATACACATTGCAACTTAATCATACATTAGTATATGCAAAGTACACATACAAGCACATTCATATAATCATTTAAATAATCACCATGGCAATTCTTCTAGCCCTTAAGTAGACATATACATACTTCGTGCATTCCAACACTTCCATATCTTGCATACTGATATATATGTGAAAAAGTTGAATATGAAGACCGACCATGAAGATGTTTGTTGGAACCCGTAAAAAAAGGGAAAAAAAGAAAAGGAAAGAAATAAAATAAAGTAAAATAATAAATAAAATGTAGTGTGTGTGGTTGACGTGGATAAGGGATAAGGATGGTGAGAGATAATTTTGATAGAAGATAAATTCAATTTTGAGTTTAAAATTTAGATTTCCCTAAATCAAATCCTAACCACCCTAAATTCTCCAATCTTTCAAACGTATCTTCCTTCAGTATTGTAAACGACTTTTCCTTCCCTTCCCCATCAAAAAAAACTATCGACTTCCATCTGAGAGAAAAAAAACTCGTGAAGCATAGGAAAGAAAAGGGAGAAGGAAAAAAAAGAGGAAGTCCAGCCAAACATCGCCGAATTCAACCTTCAGATTAGCAAATACTCGTTTAAAAGGTAGGTTACCTTCCCCTCTTCTCGGATTGTCCGCACCTCGTGTGTGAATCATACTTGCGTTGATTTTTATTTTATTTTTGTTTTTATTTTTATTTTTGCTTTTATATATAAATGCATGCTTTTTGATGTTTGTATGATCGAGTATGTGTATGTGTACGAAGGTATTGATCTACGTGTTGAAATAGATTTAAAAAAAGTTGAATCTTTATGCGATTAGGGAAAAAATGCATGATTAGCCTTAGAAATAGGTCACATTGCCTGGAAATCAGGTCGGAATTGAACTGGAAATCAAAAATTGGGTCTGGGAGGCGGCGCATGCGCAAAACGCGCGCGTTTCAGGGGTGGCACGTGGGGCCCACGCGCGCCCCTGACGGCGCGTCCCAGACATGCGCTGACGTGTCCAGTGCCGTTAGGTGCGTCTCGTTATAATGAGTCAAATACAACTGGTTTGAGGTTAATTGGAGTTAAAACGAAGAAGTTATGAATTTTTGAAAAATATTAGAATTTAAATAAAAAAGAAAAAAAAAGGGGGGGGAAAGGATGTCTGGCGGGCCGCAGGCCAGCTTCCACGTCAGCGGGTTAGGTGTGCTGAGCTGGCGGTTATTAATAATAATAAAATTTCTGAAAATACATAAATAATAAATAATTAATTAAAATTAGTTTAAAATTCTAGAAAAATGTAAATAAATTCTAAAAATTATAATTAAATTCTAAAAATATAAAATACTAAAAATAAAATATTTTCACCTAATTACTGAAGTTGTATTAATTTAATTAATTAAAATAATTAAGTAATAAATATGAAATAATTAGAGAAAAATAAGAAAAACTAGTATAAGGTCACGGGAAAAAATTAATTAATAGAAGCTAGGTAAGAGATAGATCGCTAACAATATTTTTATGACATTCTCAATAATTAAAGTGATGGAATTAGATGAGAAAAAAATAAATAAATAGTAAATAAATGGAAAAATATAAGTAAAATATATTTAAATAAATAAAAATGATACTAATAAAATGGGGGTATTCCTACAAGTATATATGCACGTGTATGGGCACAGTTATATGTATGAGTATGAATACATTGTAATAAACCGGGGGTATACATGTAAGTATATATGCTCGTGTATGGGCGCATGTGTATATAGGAGCATGGATGCGCCGGATTGTGGATTATGTGTGTGGAGCATTCATGGCACGTGCATTGCATTGCATCCCTTCGGGGCGCTGACTCCACGTTACGGAGCGTTGTCTGACTCCACGTTATGGAGCGTTGTCTGCTGACTCCACGTTACGGAGCGTTGTCCGCTGACTCCACATTACGGAGCGATGTCCGATGACTCCATGTTACGGAGCGTTGTCTGCTGACTCCACGTTACGGAGCGATGTGCGCTGACTCCACGTTACAGAGCGAAGAGTAGGACCTGGGTCATGCATAGCATATCATGGGAAAAGAGAAGAACATATTGCGTGTGATAGTGATGTGGTTGCGTATGACACGATAGGGAGAAGGAACATGCATCATGAAGTTGCGCATTGCATTCGATTGGACAAGTGAGTGTTTATTTTATGTTTTGGTTATTGTGGTTCTTTATTTCTTTATACGTTTATTGTTATTTTCCTTACGTGCTTATGTATTTTGTAAGTATGGTTCCTTTCTGGGATTAGACGGGTAACCTACGGGTGATTTTCCCAAATCACTCACCCCCCCCCCCCACTTATCCTCCCACAGGTGAGCCCGAGTACGAGTATACTTTTGTAGAAGACGAGTCTGACTGTGCAAGCTTGTGCAAGTGAGCTTGGAGATATTTCTTTGGGGAATACTCGATGGTTTTCACATTTATTCCGTTTTATTAGCCTTTTAGATTTTCATTTAACGTATTGGGTTGTGTCAGCCCTAAACTCTGATTTATTTATATTTTAGGATTATTTATGAATTGAATTTGACTTTCAATTATCGTTTCCGCAGAAAAAATTTCTACTTTATTTCTGACGTGTAAGAAGTTTGAACGACGCCTTGTATTCTCCTTAGCAAGATACGGCAGGTGCACTGTTCCCGATGTTAGGGTGCGGGAGCGGGGCGCTACAGGTGGTATCAGAGCCGAGACTCCAGATCCACCTCGAAAACGCAGGATTAACTAGATCACTTATACATAAGCTATGATCGCTTTCCAAAATGACGATTTTACCCCTAATAAATAAAGTAGACTTAAGAGATGATCTTAGACTTAAGTTATGATCGGGTTAAGGGGAGTGTGAGCGTTCTTCCGTTTCTTTATTTAATTACTGTTTTACCCCTGAACCTCTGTATGCAACCCCTATGTGGTTAGAAATTCCAAAAAAAGTACCCTCTAACTTAGTCTGTATTTAAATAAATGTATTTTCAAATGTTCTCAATTCCAAAAAAATGCCAGCACGATCTGAAGAAGCCGGTAATAGAGGATGTAATGGTGAAAACCACTAGAATCAGGGAGTTATCCGCAAGCACTTGCAAATGCCATGGTCATCATGACCAACATCCTAGCAAAGCAGCAGCAGCTGTTGAATCGGCTGACACTGCCGATCACTTTGACGCAATATCAGGATGAGTTCAAGAGGTACTACGGGCCGATAGTGCGATATTCTGAGCGTGGCTCCAGATCCACGACGGAAACATAGATTTAAGCCATGATCTTAGAGATTAAGTTACGATTTTGCCCCTAAGTCACAATCTTAGACATAAGTGATGATCTAAACATAAGCGATGATCTTGAACATAAGTGCTAATTGTTGTGATATATCATGTTTGAATGATTGCAAAATGCATATGTGAGCATGTATATGTGTGTAACGTTTAAAGTATAATGTGCAAGACATGAACTTATGAGCTAAATGTGAAATTGATTGAATGAATCAAGATTGAACAAGTTTGATTAAGATCATGAGATTGAATGAGCTAAATGTGAAATTGATTGAATGAATCAAGATTGAACAAGTTTGATTAAGATCATGAGATTGAACTTGGCCAATTCAATCACATGTCTAAATCAAGACATGTTCAAACTGATCTTAGATGACATATATATGCCAATACATGTTAATTATATGATCTAACCAAGCCTTGAAGTCACATGACTTACAATATAAGGCAAATTGCTCGGTTTAGTATCCTATTGCAGGTTTTGGTTCATATCTTGAGCAAATGAACTCCAAATTGAGTCATTCAAAAGCCCACATGATCCTTATTCAATTTAGAATCTAATTGGCTGAGGAAAAGCATGCTTGACACGGATAAAAACTGACTTGACACGGTGGTGAAGCTTATTGACCTATATAAGGGCTATCTTGGTAATTTCACCATTTGGACTTCTTATTCTTATTTGGTCTTCTTCCAACTGATTTATATGATCATATGACACATTTATAAGTCATGTCACATCATGGCAAAAATGAATCTAGAGCAGCACCATGTCCAGGTTCATCCTAGGACAAAATGCCTATTTTGGTGCTAAGGGGTATTCTGGTCTCTTCACTTGCCAATGGATCTTCTAACGTGTTATATATTGGTTATATGATGTTTATATGTGTTTATGTCACATATAGTACATGCCCTATATTTATGGAAACGGGCAGCATGGTATATCAATTGGAATTCTTATATTATGGTTATCACATATATGGTTTTCTTGGAATTCTTGGCATTCTTCATATGGTATTCTATGCTACATGTTGAAGACATAAATGACTATATATTATATGTGTGCACACGGATATTGGCGCACAAATCATGTTCAAACCTTCAGCTTTTGAACAAGTC
Source organism: Eustoma russellianum (assembly GCA_036186865.1). Taxonomy (NCBI): domain Eukaryota; kingdom Viridiplantae; phylum Streptophyta; class Magnoliopsida; order Gentianales; family Gentianaceae; genus Eustoma; species Eustoma russellianum. Next base: position 13,817,036 of record AP025070.1, on the reverse strand, counting down.
AAGGCAAGTTGAAACAAACCCTATTTTGGTGCTGATTTCAAATGACTATTCTTGCATATATTGTGAGCTGTTTACAACGGTTATCTTGGCTCAAAAATGGAGCAAAATTTCGTATGCTATATGGTCAAGATTCAGGTTATAATGTGTGACAAAAAACAAGTCCTACAATGTAGCAAATTTGAAGCAAAAGTCTCTCAACCAAGGAAGCCATATGCAACGGCTATATGTTCAAAAATTGGAGACCAATTCAAACTCAAAAGCTTAGTTGATTTCTCTCTATCTTTGAATTACTCTCCAACGTCTATAATGGCATAAGATGAAGGATAAAAGTTCAGTTGGAAGACCAATTCAAAGCAACAAAAGATCAGCTTCATTTGGATAGCTAGAAAAGTGCTGAAATCTCTCCATTTCTCAACCATTCCAACGTCTACTTAGAGGAGCCTTTAGGCTGTCCTCTTGGCTATAAATAGCTCCAAAGATGAAGAGTAAAAGCACAACAACAGAAAGCAAGCAAGATAATCAGCTCACTCTCTCCATTCTTCTCTTCTACTCTCCTCTATTGAAGAACACGTTTGCAGCAAGCTTTATGATTATATAGTTCTTCATTTCTTGTCATTTCAACACCTTTAAACGACATATATTGTAAGGGAGAAGCTGGTGTATAAAGCTTACTCCTTAGAGGTGAGCAAAAGGTGCAAAGGTGCAAAGGTGAAACAAACTAGTTGCTGTTTTTCAGTTTTGGTGCAGTCTCTTGAAGAAGTTGGTGAAAAGCTTCTTCCTTTGGCTTTGTAAGGTGACATTTGTGTTTGGTGTTTAGTGAAATCCAAGAGAAGGTGTCTCTTGGGACTGGAGTAGGTCACATTGACCGAACCAGGATAACTCCTTGTGTTCTTTACTTATTTTCTGCACTTACTGTTTTCTGCCTGAGAATTACACTAACTTGGCACGCATAATTGAACAGGCAAACAGTCTTAGAATTGCATGAATTTTGGATATATTATACTTCAACGTGTTAGCTTTCATTAGCCGCAAGAATCACTAAATTATAAGGAGTTTAGCATATTCAAATCGTCTTCACAAAATCGTTGCTGCATTCTGTGAACAACTCTGACCAGTGTGCAAAACTTGTTCAATTTGAATAGGTTATCCTGCGAATCTTGAAGTGAGCCTTATATCAAATTAAACTAGACATCATAAGGTTTAATTTGACATAAGATTCATCAAAATAGCATGGGTAGATTTTGAGACATCATCGTTTGAAGTTAAGCTAACATTCTGCCTGAAACTGCCAGAATTGCACACTTTACTTGTCTTGTTTATTTGAACGTGCAAACTTGCTTGGAATTGACTGAATGTTTTGTGACATACTATAAACATCCTAAACTTGATCTCTGCCAAGTTTGAGAGCTTGCACAGGTGTATAAGTGGTTCAACCAAAACACTCAAAACAGTGAACTGTTTCTGGAAATTCCAGAACCTGAGGCTAAAGAGGCAAAGGGGTCTTCAAACAAGTTTTTGAAGGTAATTGTAGTGTAATTTCCGCTAACCCACTATTCACCCCCCCTCTAGTGGTGCTGTACAGGTCCAACACTAATCTCAATTAGAAGCAATGATCCTGAACATAAGTTTCAATCTTAGATGTAAGTGACAATTTTGATTAAGAGATGATCTAAATATTAGAGTCGACCTTAGACATAAGTATTGATTCTAGTCAATCTAAACATTAGAGTCGACCTTAGACATAAGTATTGACTCTAGTCATAGGCGTAGATTATATACTAAGCATGATTTTAGAAACAAGACGTGGTCTTAGACTTAAGGATTGATGATACAAAATATTTGCTCTAGAAATTAAGTGGTGATCTGAGCATCAGGTGATGGCTTGAACATAAGCATTGATCTTGGTCATAAGCTACGATTATATTCTAAGCATTGAACTTGGAAATAAGTAACGATCTTAGACGTAAGGAATGATGATACCGAGTATCGATTCTAGAAATTAGTCATGACATTAGACCTAACTGATAATCGGATAAGGGATATGTCCACCTATGCCTAGGGCATCCCATACGATTTGAATTAATTGTAGTATCTAGGTGCTGATTATAACTATTTGTATAATTCCTTAGATCCGACCCTGTCAACCGGGTACCATTTTGGTAAATGAATCGGGTTCACGCCTCTACATCGACAGTAGTGTCAGAACGCGACTAGGTCTAAGTGGGGATTGTAGTTCCTAAGAAACGATTGACAGTAAAAGGAAGTACTAAGAAAGGGATTTATTAGCGTTAAAATCATTAGAGTCTAGCAAAGAATATCATACAAATGGGTTTATAGTTGGGACTAAGATGTTGAACTGTAGAGTATCAAATAAGCAGAAGATATTAGTTCTATTAGGGATATTGATTGATAGTGATAAGCGAGCAATACTAGAACGAGTATAATGGAGTGACAAAGAATTGTGAATTTGAGTGTTGATTCATAGAAGTACGCAAGGATTGATGCAACGAGTAGGCTTGAATTGAAATAGAATAAGTATGAACAAGTAGTGATTGTTTTTCGAGTGAAATCTAATTAAATTAGAATTAGCGGTTGAAATAACTAAGTGAAGAGAAGTACAGTGGATCAGAATGACACGCAGAAACATGATGGATTAGAATGCCCTAAGTCGATCAATATTTAGTGTGACATGCTAGGATTGGACAACTTAAGTTATAGATTTATAAGAAACGGTACATAGGTGGATTTTTCATTTGATATTAAGGGGCGACTTAGAAAAATTATACAAATTAGGGGACTGTTATTTTTGAAGTAGTTAAACGTTTCCTAAGCTCGTACCACACGATATATTTATATATCTCTTATATTTCTCCAACTTTCGTTTAGCATAAGTATTTTGCTAAAATAATTTTCTTTGTTGACTATCGACATTGCAAGTATTTTACCCATTAAGGTGTTTTCGAAGTTATTTATCTGCTTGCGACGAACATACTTAACTTGTGAATCCAAAAAGAAGCTTTCAAAACATATATTTCTTTTAGAGAACGAAAGGTACCGTATTTAAATCGTTTTATAAAACCTTACATTATTAAGTTTCAACTGTTTTAATGCAATTTTACCGAAATACTTCGCGAACATTTATATCATTTTTATGAGTGATCATTTGAAGTACCGCTTTATGAAAACAAATATACAACTACTTGGTTCTCGGGTTTACAAAATAGAATTATAATGGTTTAAAACAACTAAAGCTATATTTCAAAATTACAGCCACACTAGTTACGTTTTTATTTAAATAAAAATATGTCCATACACATATTTCGTATATTAGGCTGATCGATATCTCCAAAAAAAAGTAAGGCATAATCATAGAGCTAGGTTGTAAGTATAAAAGAATGGAATTCGAGGACTTAGTCCTATCTCGAGGAATGCAATGATTACCATATTGGTTTACTCATTGGATACTTAGTTGATTAATTATCTAGGGAATGAATCATACATGATGAGTTTAAGAATCCGAAATTGTAGACTGCAATAAGTTGAATGATACATGTCAAGTGGTATAAGTGGAAGTTTTTTTTAAGTTGTAACTATAGAGAATTAAGTTAAGGATTAAATTCTATGAGGACTAGATTATCTGGTGGGATGCTAGTGATGACTAAATTGAATCGTACTAGAGTAAAACATACTGCGAAAATACATAGGATTTAAGGGATGAGTCGTGTGAACAAGACGTTAAGTTAAAGATTGTAGTATACCTAAGAACTGATTTTAGAAGCTGATGACCATAGACATAAGTGTGTTATAGAATAACGATTAGGGTATGGAACTTCCAGTATGGTGACAATACCTTTAAACTGATTTTAAAGTTATAAAAGATTAGGTTATGATTATAATAAACAAAGAGTAATGGATTTAGAAATTACCTGGTACGCATACAAAGAATGATCTTGAGGATTGAGTACTACGCCAATGACGTGTAATGGCAACATAGAAAAATATGCAATGGATATTAATTCGATCATGAACTAGGTAAATGAATTATATAGGACTGTACTAAGTTGTTGACTACGTAATACGCAAGTTTCGAGGACGAAACTTTTTGTAAGGGGGGTAGGATGTTGGAACCCGTAAAAAAAAGGGAAAAAAAGAAAAGGAAAGAAATAAAATAATAAATAAAATGTAGTGTGTGTGGTTGACGTGGATAAGGGATAAGGATGGTGAGAGATAATTTTGATAGAAGATAAATTCAATTTTGAGTTTAAAATTTAGATTTCCCTAAATCAAATCCTAACCACCCTAAATTCTCCAATCTTTCAAATGTATCTTCATTCAGTATTATAAACGACTTTTCCTTTCCTTCCCCATCAAAAAAACTATCGACTTCCATCTGAGAGATAAAAAAACGCTCGTGAAGCATAGGAAAGAAAAGGGAGAAGGAAAAAAAGAGGAAGTCCAGCCAAACATCGCCGAATTCAACCTTCCGATTAGCAAATACTCGTTTAAAAGGTAGGTTACCTTCCCCTCTTCTCGGATTGCCCGCACCTCGTGTGTGAATCATACTTGCGTTGATTTTTATTTTATTTTTGTTTTTATTTTTATTTTTGCTTTAATATATAAATGCATGCTCTTTGATGTTTGTATGATCGAATATGTGTATGTGTACGAAGGTGTTGATCTAAGTGTTGAAATAGATTTAAAAAAAGTTGAATCTTTATGCGATTAGGGAAAAAATGCATGATTAGCCTTAGAAATAGGTCACATAGCCTGGAAATCAGGTCGAAATTGAACTGGAAATCAAAAATTGGGTCTAGGAGGCGGCGTATGCGTAAAACGCGTGCGTTTCAGGGGTGGCGCGTGGGGCCCACGCGCGCCCCTGACAGCACGTCTCGGACACACGCTGACGTGTCCAGTACCTTTAGGTGCATCTAGTTATAATGAGTCAAATGCAACTGGTTTGAGGTCAATCGGAGTTAAAACGAAAAAGTTATGAATTTTTAAAAAATATTGGAATTTAAATAAAAAGGAAAAAAAGGGGAAAGGATGTCTGGCGGGCCGCAGGCCAGCTGCCATGTCAGCGGGCCAGGTGTGCTAAGCTGGCGGTTATTAATGATAAAAAAATTCCTGAAAATAAATAATTAATAAATAATTAATTAAAATTAGTTTAAAATTCCAGAAAAATGTAAATAAATTCTAGAAAATTATAATTAAATTCTAAAAATATAAAATACTAAAAATAAAATATTTTCACCTAATTACTGAAGTTGTATTAATTCAATTAACTAAAATAATTAAGTAATAAATAT
>AP025070.1:13676209-13811720 GCA_036186865.1 Eustoma russellianum | reverse complement strand
AGGAAAAAAATAAATAAATAGTAAATAAATGGAAAAATATAAGAAAAATATATTTAAATAAATAAAAATGATACTAAAAAATGGGGGTATTCCTACAAGTATATATGCACGTGTATGGGCACAGTGATATATATGAGTACGAACACACTGTAATAAAACGGGGGTATACATGTAAATATATATGCACGTGTATGGGCGCGGGTGTATATAGGAGCATGGATGCGCCGGATTATGAATTATGTGTGTGGAGCATTCATGGCACGTGCATTGCATTGCATCCCTTCGGGACGCTGACTCTACGTTACGGAGTGTTGTCCGCTGACTCCACGTTACGGAGCGTTGTCCGCTGACTCCACGTTACGGAGCGATGTCCGCTGACTCCACGTTACGGAGCGATGTCCGCTGACTCCACGTTACGGAGCATTTTCCGCTGACTCCACGTTACGGAGCGATGTCCGCTGACTCCACGTTACGGAGCGTTGTCCGCTGACTCCACGTTACAAAGCGATGTCCGCTGACTCCACGTTACAGAGCGTTATCCGCTTACTCTATGTTACGGAGCGATGTGCGCTAACTCCACGTTACGGAGCGAAGAGTAAGACCTGGGTCATGCATAGCATATCATGGGAAAAGAGAAGAACATATTGCGTGTGATAGTGATGTGGTTGCGTGTGACACGATAGGGAGAAGGAACATGCATCATGAAGTTGCGCATTGCATTCGATTGGACAAGTGAGTGTTTATTTTATGTTTCAGTTATTGTGGTTTTTTATTTCTTTATACGTTTATTGTTATTTTCCTTACGTGCTTATGTATTTTGTAAGTATGGTTCCTTTCTGGGATTAGACGGGTAACCTACGGTTGATTTTTCCAAATCACTCACCCCCCACTTATCCTCCCACAGGTGAGCCCGAGTACGAGTATACTTTTGTAGAAGACGAGTCTGACTGTGCAAGCTTGTGCAAGTGAGCTTGGAGATATTTCTTTGGGGAATACTCGATGGTTTTCACATTTATTCCGTTTTATTAGACTTTTAGATTTTCATTTAACGTATTGGGTTTCGTCAGCCCTAAACTCTGATTTATTTATATTTTGGGATTATTTATGAATTGAATTTGACTTTCAATTATCGTTTCCGCAGAAAAAATTTCTACGTTATTTCTGACATGTAAGAAGTTTGAACGACGCCTTGTATTCTTCTTAGCGAGATACGGCGGGTGCACTGTTCCCGATGTTAGGGTGCGGGAGCGGGGCGCTACAATGTTACATACAAGTACACATGAGACTTTCACCTTCCTTTAGTTCATAGGCAAGATATCTTCCTTATGTTTTAAATCAAGTCATCATGCAAATGTTATGCATATATGATCCATTTGGTGATTTCTATAAAAGACTCCATTTACAATATGCATGAAGAAACTAAGAAGAGATACTTGCCTTTGTTCTTCAATCTTAGTCTAAAGTAAAAAAAATTCTCCTTTTCCACTTTTTGTGTGACTCACGGCCTAAGGCCAAAATGGAAGAAAAGAATGAGTTATTTTCTTGAGATATAATGTTCAAGGTATGTCTAAGATTCATTCTTTAGAGCTCATCTTGAAAACCTTGAGATCCTCCTACCTTTTCAACTTGAGGATAATCTTTTTCCTTCCTTTGAGACTCACAGCCTTGTGAAGAAATTGAAGATAAAGGTTGAGTCTTTTTGGAGGAGACGGAATAGAAGATGTTTAAAATAGTGGTATCACCCTTACCTTGTTGATTTCTTAACATGCATCCTTGCATTTTTACTTGATTGTGGAAGAAGTTCCTTTTTTCCTACCTTTGAAGAGGCCACGGTTTGGGACCTTGGAAGGGTGGAAGTGATCTTATTTCTTGTTTTGATAGAAAAGAGGAGGTGGTTCTTGTCTTGGTATTGAATTTAGAATGGAAGAGAAGTGAGTAGAAAAAGTGAGATTCGTGTCTTGACCTCTTGAACTCACGTTTATGAAGGAGGGAGAGGAGGGTGAGAACTCTTGAGAGCTTAAAAGAAGAGAAAGGAGTTGTTGGAGATGAAGAAGATGAAGAGAAGGTAAAGGAAATGAAATGGAAGTGGAGTGAATTGGAAAAATAGATGAAGCTTCTTCCGTTTTTCCCTCTTGGTAATCTCGGATGGATGAAGAAAGAAGGAAGAGATAGAGTTTGGTTGAGGGAGAAGAAGTGGAACGAAAAAATTCTAAGAGAAAGTTGTATTTTAGTAAAAATGGAGAATAAGGTTAAAATGGATGAAAGGAAAAAACGATTTTGTCCCCTTGCTTGCATTTGCCGAGATAGTGGGGATGAGGATGGGAAAAATAATTATTTGGTTTCGCTTGGGAAGATGAAAAAATAAAATAAAACAATGTAATGCCATGCATGGCTTGTTATTGGTGAGAGAGAAGCATCAATTTGTCTTCACTTTTTAAGGGTAACCGTACCCTTTAGAAAGTTTAGGGGAAAAAAAGAATGTAGTGGGGTAATGTAAAAAAAATGATGACATGTAAGAAAAGTAGTCTCTTTTTTGCACCTTATGCATGTCTTCCTTGTATGCACATGCACTTGTCACTATCTTCTTACACCATTCCTTGTATGCACATGCACTTGTCACTATCTTCTTACACCATATGACACTCTTACAAGATAGGACAAGAAAGAAGACTTTTCTCTCTCCCATATGCATGGCCGCCCCCTTACCCCTTGTCTTCCTTTCTTTTATTTTATTTTATATATTTTTCTTTCTCTTCTTATGCATAATAAATTATTCCATGTCTTGTTTTACTTTTTATTTTTCTTTAATTAAAATAAGGACATATGTCTTGGTTTTCTTTGTCTATTCTTAATTCCTAAATAAAAGATGTACCATGTTGTATGTGGTTTTTAATTATTCTTATACTTATTAAGGCACATTAATAGTTCTTAAATTTTATTTAGGGTAACTGTTGAGAAATCGGGGTTTGAGTGATTTTAAAAATGCATAATTTAAATGTTACGTGTTTACGAAATGCATGAAATAAGTGTTACTTGATATATGCACGTGTTAAAAATGCGTTACATGTTTATATATAACGTTGTCGTACTAACAAGCCATGAAGCATTAAGGCTTACATCATATGGAAAACATTTGTTGTCTTTATACTATTTTCAGGTGCCATAATTAATGAATTAAACTAGTTCATTAAGTGAAGTGCTTAAGGAGATGAAATAACTAATTCATTAAATGAGGACATATTTGGGATATATTTGGAGAAAGCTATTTGGCAACAAATTAAGAATGGAAAGTTATCTCTCCACACCTATCCATACACGTCACATACATATATTATATATATCTCCATATTTTTTTACGACAAAATATATACTTATATTTCGACGTTCCACCGACACGTCATGTATATTATAAACGTACGTCGACGTCACACCACTGTATATACCTCATATTTATGAGTATATACAGGTCTTGTATCATATATTACAAGTCATGTTGCCATCAAAATTATAACATGTCACGAGGTCATAAACCGAAAATTGCCATATCGGGTGACTACCGAAACTTCACCGTGATGTCACGTACTTACCATATAAAGATAGCCAGCCAATATATACTGAAAATGGTCCAAAATTTCGTGATCCGCATGTCAAGTTCTGGCCCAAAGTCATACCATGTTTACACACATCACTCACCCACAATTCAGCCTTAATTCGTGGAAAATTCAAACGCAAGTATTTTTGGTCACATGGGGGCATTTTTCACTCAGCCATTGGAGCTGAATATACACCTTATTTTACGTACATTATGTTTGACATAATATATATTACATGTCTAGGAAGTTTGAAATTAATCGGAGAAAAATCGCGTAATCGACAAAAGTCGAAAATAGCAAACATTTTCTGCACCGTATTCATACTCACGGAGAAAATAGCAAACATTTTTCAAAAATTATACAATTTTGCAGAAACATATTTATGCGTCCTAGCTTTCATTTGGCACAAGTTTCATTACATTTGGATAAGTATAAGTCAGTCAAACGTTAATAGTTCTGAGACTAGTGCAATCTGATTCTCAGATTTGCAAAGGTTAAGAACATCAACATGATTGGCATACTTACCAAGAGAATTTTGAAAAATTGTTTTAACCCATTAAAGTAAACATCTTAGGGATCATACCATAAAATTTTTAGGCCATTTAGAGTTGCCAATTTATAGGAATAAATTTTTCATTTCAAAACGCAGTTTTTGGCAGATTGACCCAATCTGTGCAAAAACGTTTTCTCACGGGGTTAGACTTGTATTTTATTGAGGAACAAGCTAGGTCAGCACCTGGTGACCCGGATTCTTGTAATTATTTCTCACGACCTGGCTGCATAAAAGAATACTAAGCGGGCTCCGCGTCCCATCAGCAGTTCCTTTTGATACGGCTGCTCCCTGCTTCACAACGTTCATATCCTGCTGCACTCTACTTTACTTCCCCTGCTGTACTCTTAACTTCTCACATCATATCGCTGCTATGCTTGCATTATCATCATCACAATTCTGCTACAATAAAGATCCTGAAGATTATAGCTGTTGCTTGGTGTCATAGCTGACCGTTCCATGTATTAAAGGGAATTCCCAATTCTCATATGTATATATATCCCTCATTCTGTAGATTAATGGCAAGAAGTTCTCCTAGGAGAACAGGCTGTGAGTATTCTTGTGATTATTCTTGAGCGATGTTGTATGAGTGAACACATAAGTGTGAAGTGATCAAGTGATTTATATTGTGAATAAAATGATCATTTCCAAGTACTGTTGTGTTCGAGTATTATTCATTGATTTCGTTGTTCAAAGTGCTCAAGTGATTTGATTCTTGGTGAATCAGTTGGGTTCTTAAGTTGAATGTTGAAGTGATTAAAGTCTCAAACTTTTATTCAATTGAGTTGTGTTGAATCGTTTTGCCCTAATCCAATTCTTGGTTAGGACTCTGATTTTCCACATGGTATGAGAGCCTTGGTGCTTGATTGTGAAAATCTGTTGATATGTTCTTCAAAATTGCGTTGTTTATCCATTCTTTTTGGTTGCATGCGTATTGATGATTTTGAGATCTTCTATTAGAAGAAAGTTTGCTCAGTCTGGAGTAACTGAGCAAGTAAACTGTGAGATCTATGTTGATTGATCAATTGTTCTGGGAAACTTTTCGTAGTGGCTTCAATTTTTTTCTCTAACGGTGAGATTTGTCTGAAATCTTTATCGAGACCTTGGTTCACAAGCTGGATGAAATCCAATTTTTATAGGTTTGGATTGTTGAAATCTTGTTGAAATCAAGTTGTGTCCTCCAAATATTTGTTTGCATGCAAGTTGATGATTGTGAAATCATCTGTTCTGTGAAAATTGGTCAATCTGAAACTTAGTCTATTTCTCGATTTGCTGGGATCGAGCTATTTATGCTCAAATCTTAGAATTGACCTATGGTCCTTGGTTGTCAACTTCAATCTACTGGGAAAAGTTGGTCTTGTTGGAAGAATTGGAAGTTTGGGCTTTGGCACATTAAAGAAAGTTGCAAAACTTGGTTTAGCAACATACTTTGAGTTTAATTATGATTAGTATCTGTTAATGAAAATCAAAAACTATTGGATCCTTAATTATCTATGTAACGAGTAGTTAATTTTACGCTTTGGAATCACTCGATTACGATACCGGGTGAATGAGAAATTAATGCTCAAAGTAGATGGAAAACATGATTTAATGGGTGATGTGTCCTATTCTTAGGAGACCACATCACCCTTATGGAGGAATATCACATAGAACAATTGAACTTATTTAGCCACCTTATAAATGGCTAGAATGGACACTTTATATGTGTCCTTTGGGCATGAGAAGTTTTTGACCGAAAGGAAGACCTAGAAAGTGCCACATGCGCGTGCACACCGCTGCCCGTTTGTTCGGCCAGCTCAGCTCGGCTCTGGCTCCGGCTCGTGGGTCGGTTCCTATCTTTTTGGAGAAAATTTATTTGGGCTTTTGGATTAATTATTTTTTGTAAATAATTTAAAGGTTTCAGGCCTAGTTGCGCAGCGGCTCAAATTCTCTCCGTTCAGGTCCGGTCCATACGAAACGGTTGTATCTGATTTTTGATTATTTAAAATCAAAACGTTCGGTTTTGATATGTAAATCAAAAGTTCGGTTGTATTTAAACTAAAAGTTCGATTTTGATTATTTAAAATCAAAACGTTCGGGTTTGATATGTAAATCAAAAAGTTCGGTTGTGACTATTTAAATCAAACGGTCTCCTGAAGATCAAATGGTTTTGATCTAACGGTGGCGGAAAAGGCAGCTTTGATCCAACGGATAAAATTCAAACTGACCCAGCCGCCCAACCGATTGTAGTTTTTATCTAACGCTCCAGGTTTAATCCTGTATTTCGGTTTTCCATCTAATGGCTGTAATTTAAACCTTCCAAAACCGCCGGGAGGTTTTAATCTGACGGCTCTAGTCAATCTATGGTTATGATCTGACGCTCATGATTCCTCCTGCGAAAACCGATTTCCAACCGGTCCCTCTATATAAACAGAGGATGGGTGTGCAATCAAACCACACACTCATCTTCTGAGTTTGCATTCTTCTTCATACTTTCTGCATCACGTCCAAGAGAAATCAGGACACTCGAAGGTTCGCTGTAGTTCAAGTTCAGCAGTGTCGCTCAACTAAATAGGTACCCGTTGTATCCTGGAAAACGATTGCTAACGCCGGTTGGGCACGGTATACCGGAGCAATACGTCTTAAGGACAGTCCTCGACTCGCCCCAGGTTTGAATTAATGTTTACTATTTTCATACGCACACACCGAACGATTGCATCTTGGTACAGGATTGATTGTCTCCAACAATCTTAAGACGTATTTGATTCAATTAATTATTGTACAGTTTTCCAAATTCTGTACACAAAGCAGTGTTCATACTGATTTACAGTCTCTTTCTACCCATTTCTTATATCTGACTATGTTCTGATCTATACGTTTTGATCAAACTGAACAGAAATGGAAAACGAAAGCTCGAACTCTGTTCAAGGCTTTAACGGTGCACACTCCGTGTCTACACCTGACGGGACCAACAACATTGCTGTTGGTGTGGCGTACAACACAGTTTCCCTGGCCTCAAGCGGAGGGCCTCAGATGAATCCGGCTGGCACAGTTGCACACGTGGAGAAGACGGAAAAATTTGCTAGCAGTTTCTTCAAGAGATGGCAGCAAAAGATGTTGTTCTATCTCACAGTACTGGGCTTGGTCAAGATGCTGAGCGAGGATCCACCAGTGGTAGAACCTGTGGAGGATCAAAATCAGAACATGCAGAATGCCTTGGGTGCTGAAGCATGGGTGTACACTAATTTTTGTTGTGAGAATCTCATTTTGAGTTGTCTGGATAAAACTATCTATGCCTGTTTTGTACTTATAAAACTACAAAAGCATTGTGGTTGGCATTAGATAAAAATTATTGCACAGAAGATGCTGGCACAAAAAAAGTTAATAGTTGGTAAATTTATCGACTATAAAATGCTAGATTCCAAAACTGTCATTTCGCAGGTTGAAGAAATACAGATGCTGGTATCTGAATTGGAAGAGGAGGACATGACGCTCAGTGAATCTTTCCAAGTTGCGGCTGTGATTGAGAAGCTACCTCCTTCGTGGAGGGAATTTAAGAGCTATCTCAAGCACAAACGAAAAGAAATGAAGATGGAAGATTTGATTGTCCGGCTTCGGATAGAGGAGGACAATCGTCGTGCCGAGGAAAGCCAACCTCTCCCTCTGGTCAAGCCAAGGCTCATGTTGCTGAGGCAAAGAACAAAAAGAAGAATAACACTTTGGGCGTGAACGTCAAGGGCAAGGAGATTACAAAGAAGTTCATTGGTAAGTGTTATAACTGTGGAAAACCGGGGCACCGCAGTAGTGACTGTCGTAAGCCCAAAAAGAATCAAAATCAAACCAAAGCAAAAGCAAATCTGGTCGGCGCAATGGAAGATCTGAATCTCTGCGCAGTGGTGACTGAGTGCAACGCAGTGAGGAATCCGCGTGAATGATGGGTGGACACAGGGGCCACTCGACATGTATGTGCCAACAGGGCAATGTTCAATGACTATGTACCCACAACAAATAATGAACAACTCTTCATGGGAAACTCCGACAGCTCGAAGATTGAAGGATCGGACAAGGTGGTTCTGAAACTGACCTCAGGAAAGGAGCTGACCCTACAGAATGTGTTGCATGTTCCTGACATCCGGAAGAACTTGGTATCTGGCGCTCTACTAGTCAGTCATGGTTTTAGACTAGTTTTTGAGGCAAACAAATTTACTCTTTCTAAGAATGACTTGTATTTGGGAAAGGGGTACCTTACTGATAACATATTTAAATTGAATGTTGTGACGATTGTACCCAAGAAAGTTGCACTCAATGAGGCTAATAAAATTGTTTCCTCTTCTGCTTACATGCTTAAGTCTTCTTGTTTATGGCATTTTTGTTTGGGACATGTTAATTATAAGTCAATACGACGAATGATTAATCTTAACTTATTACCCAAACTGGACTTTACTAATAATGAAAAATGTCAAATATGTGTTGAAGCAAAAATGGCAAAAGAACCATTTCCTTCAACAGAACGAAATACTGAACCCTTGGATTTAATTCATACAGACTTGTGTGATTTAAAGATTGTGCAAACAAGAGGAGGTAAAAAGTATTTTGTAACTTTTACCGACGATTGCAGTAGATACTGTTGTGTTTATTTGCTAAGTAGCAAAGATGAAGCCATTGATGCTTTTAAAGATTATAAGAATGAATTTGAGAATCAACTCAGCAAACAAATTAAAACAGTTCGAAGTGATAGAGGCGGAGAATATGACACATCGTTTAATGAACTATGTTCAAAACATGGCATTATTCATCAAACCACTGCACCATATTCACCTTAATCTAATGGTATTGCAGAACGCAAAAACCGTACTCTAAAGAAAATGATAAATGCTATGTTGATTTTACCTTAGAACTTGTAAGGGGAAGCAATTCTCTCTGCCAACGTCATTTTAAATAGGATTCCTTCTACAAAAGACGGATAAAACCCCATATGAACTTTGGAAAGGCTATAAGCCCAGTTACAAATACTTGAAAGTATGCGGGTGTCTGACGAAGGTTGTTGTACCTAAACCAAGACAAGTAAGAATCGGGTCTAAAACAATTGATTTCATATTCATAGGTTATGCAACAAATAGTAGTGCATATCGTTTCTTAGTGCACAAGTCAAACATTCCCGAGATACATGAAAATGTTGTCGTGGAGTCGAGGAATGCAGTGTTCTTTGAAAATGTCTTTTCGAAGAAAGACAAAAACAATGAAGAAGCTAGTACTAGTAAGCGAGTACGTGAGACGGCTCCTCAAGAAACTGAGGAACCTCGTCAAAGCAAACGAGCCAAAATACCGACACCTTTTGGACCAGATTTTCTAACCTACGTGGTAGAAAACGAGCCAAGATCTTTCTCTGAGGCAATGACAACTCCAGAAGCTCCTTTCTGGAAAGAGGCAGTAAATAGTAAGATAATTTCTATTCTTCAAAATCACACTTGGGAGTTGGTGGATCTTCCTCCAGGAAATAAACTACTCGGACGCAAGTGGATTTTTAGGAAAAAACTGAAAGAAGATGGATCTATTGACAAGTACAAGGCCAGGTTGGTAGCCAAGGGCTACAGACAGAAAGAAGGATTTGACTTCTTTGACACCTACTCACCAGTGACTAGGATCACTTCCATCAAGATGCTAGTGGTTATTGCTGCAGTCTACAACTTAGAAATCCATCAAATGGATGTGAAGACTGCATTTCTGAATGGTGAGTTAGAGGAAGATATTTATATGGAACAACCCGAAGGGTTCGTGGTCCCAGGACAAGAAAAGAAAGTGTATAGACTTGTTAAGTCTCTATACGGACTTAAAAAAGCACCTAAGCAATGGCATTTAAAGTTTGATCAGGTAATGATATCAAATGGCTTCAGGATCAACGAGTGTGACAAAAGTGTATACATCAAGAGCACACCAAATGCCTATGTGATAGTATGTCTCTATGTAGACGACATGCTAATCATGGGCAGTACTCATGACATCATCTTGAATACAAAAGAAGATGTTAACACGAAATTTCGATATGAAGGACATGGGGGTTGTCAATGTTATTCTAGGAATTAAAATTTCTTGGATGGTTGATGGTCTTGTTATGTCGCAAACTCATACATTGAATCTGTTCTCAAACGATTCAATATGTTTGAAACAAAACCAATAAAAACGCCACTTGACTTAAGTATACACTTAAGGAAAAACAGAGGAGAACCTGTAGCTCAATTGAAGTACTCGCAGGTAATCGAGAGTCTGATGTACATAACTAATTGTACAAGACCATACATAGCTTGTTCAGTAAACAAATTGAGTAGGTTTACCAGTGTTCCAAGTGATGATCATTGGAAATCTCTAAATAGAGTGATGAGGTACCTGAAATACACAATGAACCTTGGATTACATTATACAAGATATCCAGCAGTATTAGAAGGATATTGCGATGAAAGTGGGATATCAGACAGTAAGGACTCGAAGTCCACCAGTGGATACTTATTCACTGTTGGTGGTGCTGCTATGTCGTTGAAATCCACAAAACAAACGTGCATAGCTCGGTCCACTATGGAAGCTGAGTTTATAGCACTAGACAAAGCTGGAGAAGAGGCTGAATGGCTTCGAAATTTCCTAGAAGATGTTCCATGCTGGCCTAAGCCAATCGCTCCTATTAGCATATACTGTGATATTCAGTCAGCCATAGGACGTGCTCAGAGCAGCATCTACAATGGTAAGTCCTGACACATACGTCGGAGACATAATACCATTAAACAATTGATCTCTAATGGCGTGATTTCTATTGATTACATAAAATCAACGGAGAATCTTGCGGATCCGCTTACAAAAGGCTTGCCTAGAGATGGGATGTCAAAATTGACAAATGGAATGGGACTAAAGCCTACAATGCAAGAATCTTTCTAATGGTAACCCAACCTTGTTGACTGAAGATCCCAGAATCTTGGTTCAATAAGACAACTAAGTTATGAAGTTTCAGTTTAGCACTTTCTCATTCCGTTACATAAGAGTGCTATTTGCATAGAATATTTAGGTTAAGCTAAAGCTTTCAATGATGTCCTATATCTTGATACATCAAGTGGGGTATGGCAGAATACTCCTAATAGGAATCACCTATGTAAGTGTGAAATGGGGCCGCTTCTATGAGAACTCTGTGAGGCAAGATTTCTCTAAAACACTTTCTGAAACCAAGTTGTTCATGGCTAAAACGAACACAACTATGAGAACCAAAAGGGTGTTAAAGGAAATGTTGTGTGAGTATCGTTGTCTAGGTTCACAGCAAAGGCTGATTGGTTCAAGACATCAAGCCACTAATTAGCTGAGTGAATCCGATGGTACATCACTATGAAAAGTTCAAAGCCAGAAGCTACCTCATATGATGCAACATTTTCTTGTCTGACTTCTCCTTAGAGTCTGCATCTGCATTTACATTAATTTTCATTCATGTGGGGGATTGTTGGAGGAATTGGAAGTTTGGGCTTTGGCCCATTAAGGAAAGTTGCAAAACTTGGTTTAGCAACATATTTTGAGCTTAATAATGATTAGTTTCCGTTAATGAAAATCGAAAACTAATAGGCCCTTAATTATCTACATAATGAGTAGTTAATTTTAGGCTTTGGAATCACTCGATTACGATACCGAGTGAATGAGAAATTAATGCTCAAAATATATGGAAAACATGATTTAATGGGTGATGTGTCCTGTTCTTAGTAGGCCACATCACCCTTATGGAGGAATACCACATTGGACAATTGAACTTATTTAGCCACTTTGTAAATGGCTAGAATGGACACTTTAGATGTGCTCTTGGGGCATGAGAAGTTTTTGACCGGAGGGAAGACCTAAAAAGTGCCACTCGAGCACACACGCACAAGCACACGCACCACCGCCTGCCCATCTGTCCAGCCGGCTCGGCTCGGCTCGGGCTCTGGCTCGTGGGTCGGGCCGGTTCATATCTTTTTGGAGAAAATTTATTTGGGCTTTTGGATTAATTTTTTTTTTGTAAATAATTTAAAGGCTTCAGGTCTAGCTGTGCAGCGGCCTAAATTCTCTCCGTTTAGGTCTGGTCCATTAACGAAACATTTGTATCTGATTTTTGATTGTTTAAAATCAAAATGTTCAGTTTTGATATGTAAATCAAATGTTCGGTTGTATTTAAATTAAAAGTCCGATTTTGATTATTTAAAATCAAAACGTTCGGGTTTGATATGTAAATCAAAAAGTTCGGTTGTGATTATTTAAATCAAACGGTCTCCTGAAGATCAAATGGTTTTGATCTAACGGTGGCGGAAAAGGCAGCTTTGATCCAACGGATAAAATTCAAACTGACCTAACCACCCAACCGAATGTGGTTTTCATCTAACGCTCCAGGTTTAATCCTGTATTTCGGTTTTCCATCTAACGGCTGTAATTTAAACCTTCCAAAACCGCCAGGAGGTTTTCATCTGACCGCTCTAGTCGATCTACGGTTATGATCCGACGGTCACGATTCCTCCTGCGAAAACCGATTTCCAACCGATCCCTCTATATAAACAGAGGATGGGTGTGCAATCAAACCGCACACTCATCTTCTATAATTCACATTCTTCTTCATACTTTCTGCATCACGTCCAAGAGAAGTCAGGACACTCGAAGATTCGTTGTAGTTCAAGTTCAGTAGTGCCGCCCAACTGAACAGGTACCCGTTGTATCCTGGGAGACGATTGCTAACGCCGGTTGGGCACAATATACCGGAGCAATACATCTTAAGGACAGAGTCCTCGACTTGCCTCGGGTTTGAATTAATGTTTACTGTTTTCATACGCATATGCGTCTTGGTACAGGATGGATTGTCTCCAACAGATCTGTGCTTGAAATCAGAGTTGTGAATTATTGCATGTTGCTGATTCGTTGGTTTCTGAACTTGATTAAATCTATTTGTTCTTAAACCGTGTTCAATCGAGAGTAAAGATTTGTTTTTTACTCGATTTTGAAAGTCTATGAAGTGTTTCTATAAAAAAACTGTCAATCTGACTTCTAATCGAGTTGTTCTTGATTACATGTGAGTTATGAATTAAGACTTTGCTGAATTTTTTTGAATCTAAGAAGCGAAGTCTGTGTCCAATTGTGTGGTGTTGGAATCGTGTTTGCTGCTGGCATGCTCAAATTTCTGAGTTCTGTTTTACATTCTGCGCAAAATAAGAATTTGCATGCCTGTTCTTCATTTCAATTTGCTCAAATCCAGTTCAAATTGAAGCATTCTGAACTCCCATGTGAAAGATTCTGAGCAAGTGACTGTTGGAGAACACAGTGTGGAATTTTCTCATGTGATTACTACCTATTTTCCGTTAACTTCTTCGATGCTTGAAAGGTCCTTGTTTTATTAATCTGGATGATATCCAGTATATCCTATTGAGAAATATATTTGGATAATTTTCAAAGTCATAATTTTAAGTGTTAAATGTCACACATGGTGTTATAAATGATTAAAAGTTGAATATGTGAAGAAAAATGACATCGATCTCTCAGGTTATTGCACTTCGATCAATCGATGTACATCGACCGATCCATGTAAGGCAGAGAAAAACCAAGAGCTTACCATAAGACATCAATCTCTAAATCTGAGACACATCAATCGATCGATGTATACATCGAACCCTCACTTCGATCAATCGATGTAGGTCAGAGACAAACTCTAGAACTCACTGTGAGACATCGATCTCTTAAACAGAGGCACTTCGATAGATCGACGTCTAGGGTTTTTATAAATATTTTTCTAAAATGTGATAAAATGGTTGTTTTCATTTTTACATGATTTATATATGTTCATCGTCTTGTTATTATGTGTTTTTGTATGATTATAATTATATCTTGTCACTAATGGCCTTGGAAGTTTCTACAACATACCAAAAAGGGCAAAATTGGTATTTTGAGTTTTTGTAGGTACTTGACATGATGAAAATATTTCAAGGATACATTTATCTCTTATTTATCATCACAGAGGTGATATTAGATATATTTGTGACCATCAGAGTCATTTCTTGAGTTTTCTCTCACGAGGGGTATTTTGGTCATTTTACCCCCGAGGGCAGTTTTGGTGTTTTTACTCAAGAAATCTCTTGAGCATCTTATTATCTTCATTCTGGAGTTCATTTATTATGTTCTTGAAGATTATTTGGTGGTTCTCTATTTTATTTCTCTATTTGATGATTTTATCGACGATGGCGGGATATATGACGGGTTTCGATGTCACATTCTTTTTTCTTGTTGAAGACTCTTATTGATATATTATTGAAGATTCTTAATCATCATTTTTTAGATATTATAAGGTGTTTTTGGTGCAAAGTTTATTGCAACATATTGACATAATCTTGTCAACTCTTATTTATTATTTTCTCTTAAAAATCTGACTTGATATACATATATACAGCCTCCAAAATGTGTATATACAGGTGAAAATGATTGTGCATTGATTTTATGACTTGGTGACAAGTGGACCAACTAAAAACAAGCTAGTTGGCAAAATTGCCACCTTGGAATTTTCAAACTTGAAAAAAAAGGGCTAGTAAAGGGCTGTTGGGAGCCGATTTTTTAAGTCAAACTTTCAGCCATTCACATGTCTATTCTTGTGCTAAGAAGTTAAGAAAATATGCCATCTTATCCTTCTGTATTATCTTCATATTTTCCACATCTTTTTTGAAGCAAAAATCGGCCAACATTATGATTCCAAGGTGAACCAATTATTTTTCTCTATATTGCCAAGTGTACGAGGTTATTATGTGGCCAACTAATGATGTGAAGACAACTAAGACTTGATGATGAAGATGGTGACACAGTAAAAGTCTTATCTTCAAGGCCTATTTCATACTATAAATAGGAGGCAAAGGTGAAGAAGAAGAGCATATACTTGAAAGCAAAAGTTAAAGTTCATTGTCTTGCTATCTTCTTTTCTTTATTCTTGTTTCATTCTTTGTGTAGCCAAGGTGTCCTTGTGATATTTGTAGTAGAGCTACAAGCCTCTCGTGGTGTCTTTGTAAGATTGGTTAGCCCAAGTTTATATGGCTATACCAATAGGTGATAGAGATATTGCAACCAAGAGTTGTATATCGGTGTTCATCCAAGTCTTGAATAGGCTTGGTGCTTAACCCAAGGAACAAGCTTGGATCTTGTTGTATTTGTGTTCATACCATAGTGAAATCCAAGGTGTTCATTGAGACTGGAGTATGTCACATTGACCGAACCAGGATACATCTTTGGTGTTCTTGTCTTCTTTCTAATTTTCTGTTTTTCTGTCCGTTTTCGCTGCATTTTTCACCCAAATTCATACATAATGAAAAAATAGAAAACACTTTCAAAATTCATGATTTTTGATGGAGTTATACTACGGATTGTTAGATTTCATTTTCAACAAGAATCACTTGATCTGAGCAAATGAAA
Source organism: Eustoma russellianum (assembly GCA_036186865.1). Classification (NCBI taxonomy): domain Eukaryota; kingdom Viridiplantae; phylum Streptophyta; class Magnoliopsida; order Gentianales; family Gentianaceae; genus Eustoma; species Eustoma russellianum. Next base: position 13,796,165 of record AP025070.1, on the reverse strand, counting down.
GTTAGTCTTTCAGTCGTTGCAAGATAACTGCTCTATTCTGGCTGCAATCTGACCAATTTCAAGAAAACTCGAATTCGGCTTTCCTCAAAGATAGTTTAAGGTCAGGGCCTTTTCAAAACATAAATTAGACATCCTAAGGAGTGTTTTGATATAAAGATCAACTTTTTTGGTTGAGTAATCAATGAGAAACACGTTTTCAAAGTTGAGCACTATTCTGTTCAATTCTGTTCAGATTGACCATCTGAATCTTTTTATTTGGTTGAAGGGCCAACGATCTTATTTTTGTCTCATTTTTTGACAGAGTCTAGTCAAGAAATTGAACTTAATTTCTGGAAAGTTTCATAATTTTTGGAGTTGTGTACACTGAGTTTTGAATTTTTCAAAAATGGGTATTGAATCTGAGGAGGTCTCAGATTCTGTTTTCAAAGGGGATTTTAACCAAGGGTAGTGTAATATCCGCTAACCACTATTCACCCCTACTCTAGTGGTGTTTACTGCAGGTGTATGGTCCAAAAATTGGTATCAGAGAGAGGCTAACGCCACTCTAAGAAGCAAGATTCAATACCATACGAACATGACAAGGCCAAAAAACAACAATTCAAAGTAACTTGCTTATCTCAAATCAAATGTACGTAAAATGGCTATTGTTTCTCACAAATGTGAGTTGGAAGGTATGTCTACACAACGCCCTCCTCTTTTTGATGGAAATAATTCTGTGCATTGGAAACTTAAAATGAGGTTATTCTTAATGGATATAGACATCGATTTATGGTCTATAGTTGAAGATGGGCCGTACATTCCGATGAAAGTTGTACAAGTAACCGGTGTAAAACAGGAAGTAGAAAAATATAAAAGTGAATGGTCATCTGAAGATAAAAAATGTATATGAATGCTAAAGTTATGCAATTGCTTTTAAATAGAGTTACGACTTATGAAGCAGGATATGTGTCAAATTTCACTAGCGCACACGATATGTGGAGATCACTAGAATTAAAGCATGAAGGTACTAGCGGTGTAAAAGAGTCTAAAATAAACATGCTTATGACTGAACTTGAATTACTAATATTTTCAATGCACTTGAAGCATTAGGTAAATCTTTTACTAGCAACGAAAAGGTTCAAAAGGTGCTGCAAAGCCTTCCTGTTAAATGGGATCCTAAAGTCATGGCAATTAAAGAAACAAAATCAATCACAAAAATGGACGAATTGATCGGCTCGCTTAGAGTTTATGAGGTAAAACTGAACCAACAAAAAACCGAGTCATCTAAATCATCCAGTAAGCCTATTGCTTTCAAATCAACTGAGTCACATACAAATAATGATGAAAGTAATAGCGATAGGGAAATAGACGATGATTTAATTTTAATAGCACGAAAACTTAGAAAGTTTTTCAAATGGCTTAATAGAAATGGAAAACGATCTTCTTCTTCTACTTCTTCTCAACTTAGAAAAAATAAGTCTAATAACAACAAGTGGTATAATAAAGAGTCAAAATGCTATGAATTTATTAAAAAAAGACACATCTCTTATGATTGTCCGACTAAGAAAAACACCAACAATAATAATAATAACAATAAACAAGACAAGGAGGCACAAAAGCCTAAGCAAAGGAGTTCAAGTCAAGAATAGGCAAACGAGCAATAAAAGCGAGCACGCAGAGTGACTCGTCTGACTCAGAATCCGACACTGAGGAAGCTCAGGTCTGCTTTGTAGCTAACGAGGTAAGTTCTTCATTCGATATAGATTCTGATAGTGAAATATCATTTGATGAAATGTACGAAGAATTTCTAAATATGCATGCTCACAGTAAAAGGTTGTCTGAAGAGAGAAAGAAACTAACTGAAGAAAACGACAAGTTGAAGACGTCCAACTTGGAATTTTCCGATCAGTTAGAATCTTTTAAGCAAGAGTGTCTACAAATACTCTTGACTCTTTAGAAATTAAAATTGAGTCATATCGGAAAAATGAACATGCATTTAAAACCAATTATAGCTTGTTAAAAACTAAGATAGATAATTGTGAAAAAGAAATTTCTCAACTTAAATCATCTAAACTAGACTTAGAAAAAATGTTAGAACAATTTAAGTAGGGAAGTAACATGCTAGACACACTTATGTTGTCACAAAAATATGGAAATGATAAAATCGTGTTAGGATATAAAGAAGAAAATGTCAAAGTAGATAAAAATACTTAGTATGTTTCATCAAGTACTAAACAGCCTTATAAAGCAACAAAAATAAAATCAACATTGCCTGCTACACCTTCTTCTACTCCTTCTTCTCCTTATTCTAAAGTAAAAATGCAACATGCACCGACAAAAGCACACACATATAAACGTGCAACTAGGAAAAACTTTGCATCTAGACGACCTAGAAATTATGTCTATATGTATACAAATGTATTTAGACAAAATCAAATGCATCCAACTTACTATGAACCTAGATATAGGCAAAATTCATATAAGACTTATAAAAATGCATACGAACACACATATATAGCGCCATTCAAGAAACAAAATCATATGCCTTTCATTCACTATCAAAGTCAGCCAAGACATAATACTTATCAACCAAGATATAATATGTATGGCAATGCATCATCTTTTAAATGGAATGGTCAAACACATGTTAATCCTCTTTATTCAACTAATGTCAAATATGTGCCCAAAAGGTACATCCATGTTTGGATACCCAAAGGGTATATAAAAAAGGATGGTGCCCCTAACATTCAAGGACCCAAATCAAAGGTACCTAAAACTTTGTCTCCCTTGTAGGTAAATCATAAAGAAGGTAAACAGGAGACTAAGCCAAAGAATCTAAAAACCAAATGGTTTTTAGACAACGGATGTTCAAGACATATGACAGACAACCCCAAACTATTCACCGAGTTGGAGCATATCGAGAATGGAGGAAATGTGACATTCAGTTACAACAACAAAGGAAAAGTTGTTGGAAAAGGAACAATTGGGGATCCTAACACATTTCAAATACGAAATGTGTTGTTAGTAAGCAATCTTACTTACAATTTATTAAGTATTTCGCAACTTATAGATTCCAGTTATCATGTTTCTTTTCTCTCTAATTCTTGTGATATATAAATGATAAGGAAGAAATTATATTAAAAGGAAATAGGGATGCTAACATTTATACCCTTTGCTTAGATAACATGTTAGATGCTAAGTTTAAGTGTTTAATCTCACATGACTTAGATGTGAACTTATGGCATAGACGACTAGGCCATATAGGAGTTTCTACTATTGAAAGATTATCTAAGAAGAATCTAATTAGAGGCATGCCTAAGTTAGACTCAGTGATGCGTGCAACTCGTGGGCTCCAACGATTCCACCTTCCAAACGTCCTTCACAAAGGGTTAGGTACAAGGAAGAAGACTTCCCCTTGCTTCCTTAGTGATTAAAACGTGTGGATTAAACGAATGAGCAAGCCAACACTTCAAGATGGTCGTTGATCAAGCAAACCAAAACGGCCCTCCTGGACGGCACCTTTAAGCAATGGCAACACCTTCAATATGCTCAACTTTGAAGGATCTTAACCTAGGTTTTTAATGCAAAACCAAGAAAACAAAGTATCACACAAAGTGAATGAAATATCAAGAATTGTTATTCATCAAAAGGTGAGTTTACAACCAGCCAAAGGGGTCTATTTATAGGCCTAGAAGACACCCCCTTTAGCTTGAAATGGCTAGAGATAATTCAAATAAAACTATCTAACAAATGTTTAAATTTGAACTTTGCTTGAAAATTTAAACTAAGATAATTCTAGCTAAAACTTGAAATACTTGCAAGATGTTATCTTCAATGAATCTAGTCATGTTTGGTGATGAAATTGGCGTTGGAGATGTAGATGAAGTGGTTGAACTTGAATTCAAAGGCTAGTTGAAGATTGGATTCAATTTGACTTCAAACTTGAATTCAATCTTTGAATTATGATCACATCCTTTTCTTATCTCCAAGTTGGCGTGTGGAAGTATATCTAGGCGTGTGAGATGTCTTCAAATGGTTGAGATGTTGAATTCAAATGCTGGTTGGAGATTGAGTTTAACTTGAACTTGAATTTAAACTTGGATTCAAATTTGAATTGTCATCTCATCTTTGTTATCCTTCAAATTTGACTTCATGTTGGCGTTTGGAGTGGATGTAGATTAGGCTGAAATCCTCTTGAACTTTAAGTCTCCAATTGATTGAGATTGAATTCAAATTAAGGTTGAATTTTAAATTCAAGCCTAGCTTTGAATTTAAACTCAATTGATCATTATCCGTTTGCTTTAGGCATGGCCACCCCCTTCTTGTGGATAATGGAGATGATTTTGATTTCAACTTGATCAAGAGACTCTATCTTGGACACTTTTGAATTTGTCTTAGCATAGACAAACATTCTCTTCGAATATTCTCTTGAAACATTCTCTTCAAACATTCTTTTGAAACATTCTCTTGAACATTCTCTTCAAACATTCTCTTGAAACATTCTCTTCAAACATTCTCTTGTACCTAATTTACCTACAAAGCAAATACATAAAACTAAGATCACACGACACAAAATAAAATCCAAAAACAAAGAATGTAGGCGTGCATGTAATACATGCTCAAGTTGAAGGTTCAATGAAATGAACCCAAGGAGTCTTAGGTTCATCTTGAACATGCTTGTACAAGAAGGTGGCAACTTGATGACAAATTTCCTTTGCCCTCCTTCTTGTCATAGGACCTTTGACCTCTTGATGGGGCCCTTGATCCTCATCGGACCCTTGATCCTCATCAATCCCCCCCCCCTCCTTAAAAGGATTCGTCCTCGAATCAAAAAGGTCATCGTTGAAAGGGGTGAGATCAGCAACATTAAAAGTAGGTGAAACTGAACCATACCTGTCGGGAAGATCGAGGATGATGCATTGTCACCTATGCGTTTCAATACTTTAAAGGGTCCATCTCCTCGAGGCAACAATTTTGACTTTCTTTCATTGGGAAATCTTTCTTTACGCAAATGTAACCACACTAAATCTCCATGTTTGAACACAACTCTTTTCCGATGTTTGTTAGCTCGTCTTTCATAAGCTTTGTTTTTCTTTTCTAGTTGTGTTTTAACTTGTTCATGCAGTTTCTTTATGTTGTCCGCTTTTTGTTTACCATCAAGACTAGAACGTTCATGCACGGGAATATGAATCAAATCAATGGGAGACAAGGGATTAAAGCCATACACGATTTCAAATGGACTATGCAAAGTACCGTGATGGACACTCCTATTATATGCAAATTCGATATATGGTAAACAATCTTCCCAATGTTTAATGTGTTTTTGCAAAATGGCACGCAAAAGTTGAGAAAGAGTACGATTAACGACTTCAGTTTGTCCATCAGTTTGTGGGTGTGCGGTGGTGGAAAACAACAATTGTGTACCAAGTTTAGCCCACAAAACACGCCAAAAATGACTCAAGAATTTCGTATCTCTATCACTTACAATTGTACGTGGCATGCCATGCAATCTAACAATTTCTTTGAAGAACAAATCAGCAACATGTGTGGGATCATCAACTTTTCTACATGCAATGAAATGTGCCATTTTTGAAAATCGATCAACCACAACATAAATGATATCGCGTCCTCCCCGAGACCTAGGAATTCCTAGAACAAAGTCCATAGTAATGTCAATCCAAGGGGAATCACGGATGGGTAAAGGAGTGTAAAGGCCATGTGGTTGGGACTTGGATTTGGCTTGTTTGCAAGTGATGCAATTACCACACAACCTCTCGACGTCTACTCTCATGTGGGGCCAATAGAAATGTTCTTTAAGAGTCTCAAGGGTTTTGAATACTCCGAAATGACCCATTAAACCTCCCCCATGGGCTTCTCTAGTCAATGCTTCTCGTAGGGATGATTGGGGAACGCACAATTTTTGTTCTTTGAAAAGATAACCCTCGTCTATGTAAAATTTCCCAAATGGTGCTCCTTTACATGCCTCGAAAATGGTGCCAAAGTCATGGCCATTGGGGTACAAGTCCTTAAGTGATTCGAATCCTAAGAAGCGTGAAGATAATGTAGTCACTAACGTGTATCTCCTAGAGAGGGCATCGACAACTATATTATCCTTTCCTTGTTTGTACTTAATCACGTAAGGGAATTGTTCTATGAACTCTACCTATTTGGCATGTCTTTTGTTCAACTTTCCTTGCCCTTTAAGATACTTAAGGCTTTCGTGGTCAGTGTGGATCACAAACTCTTTAGGTTGAAGATAGTGTTGCCAAGTTTGTAGGGATCTCACAAGGGCATAAAGTTCCTTATCATATGTAGAGTAATTCAATGCAGCTCCTTTCAATTTCTCACTAAAATAGGCTATGGGTTTCTTGCCTTGTGTCAAAACTGTGCCTATACCCACTCCACTTGCATCACACTCGATCTCAAAGGTCTCGTCAAAATTTGGTAGCCTAAGTATGGGTGCAGTGGTCAGCCTACGTTTAAGTTCGTCAAATGCCTGTTGTTGTGGCTCTTCCCACCTAAAAGGCACATCTTTTTTCACAATTTCGTTTAGGGGTGCAGCTATGGAAGAAAAATCTTTGACAAAGCGTCTATAAAAGCTGGCTAGTCCATGAAAACTGCGAACTTCCCCTACATTCTTAGGTGTAGGCCACTCCACAATTGACCTAACTTTTTCCTCATCCATCTCTACTCCCTCCACCGAAATGACAAAGCCTAGAAAAACCACGCGTTCTAAACAAAAAGAGCACTTCTTAAAGTTGGCGTAAAGTTGTTCTTGCTTAAGCTTTTCAAAAACGGCTCTAATGTGGTCAAGATGATCTTCTATGGTGTGGGAATAGATTAGGATATCATCGAAATAGACAACAACAAAGCGTCCTATAAACGCACGTAAGACTTTATTCATTAGCCTCATAAAGGTACTAGGGGCGTTGGTGAGCCCGAAGGGCATCACTAACCACTCATAGAGCCCAAACTTGGTTTTGAATGCAGTCTTCCATTTGTCCCCTTCTCGAATGCGTACCTGGAAGTACCCTTGCTTAAGGTCGATTTTGGTGAAGAATTTGGATCCGTGCAACATGTCTAACATATCGTCTAGCCTAGGTATGGGGTACCTATACTTGACGATAATCTTGTTTATGGCTTGGCAATCGGTACACATTCTCCACGTTCCATCCTTTTTGGGTACTAAAATGACGGGGACGGCAGATGGGCTCAGACTCTCTCGGATTTGTCCACTAGCTAGGAGCTCTTCTACTTGCCTTTGGATTTCTTTGGTTTCTTCGGGGTTGGCTCTGTAGGCTGGGCGATTGGGTAACACGGCTCCTGGAACAAAGTCGATTTGGTGTTCTATTCCTCTAATGGGTGGTAATCTGGATGGTGGTTCGGAGGGAAATAGAACTTCATATTCTTGGATAAGGGACGCAACTGAGGTAGGTAAGTCTGGTGGGAGTTCTTCAAGGGCAAGCAAACACGACTTTGGAATGATGAGGAGGACAGTTTGGTTGTTATAAAGTGCACGTGTAACCTCTCTTTTCTTTGCGAAATACCCACACTTCTTTTTGGAGTCGTTGACACTTAGGGGCACTACCTCTTTTCCCTTGCTCTCGTGTTTTTTGTTCTCACTTTTCATACACCACAAATTTTTTTCGGCTTCTTTTTCCTTAGGATCGGCTCTAGACTTGGACATGCGTTGGTGATCCTCGTGGACTTTGTGTGGTGGAAGTGCATGCAGTTTGTACAATTTGCCATTCAATTTGAAAGAATAACGATTCAAATAACCATCATATGTCACGTGTCTATCAAATTGTCATGGCCTACCAAGTAAGATATGACTAGCATGCATTGGTGCGACATCACATAAAACATCATCTTTGTAACTACCAATGCTAAGAGAAATCAAAACTTGTTTACTTACGCTAACTTCACCGCAGTCATTTAGCCATGCAAGTTTGTAAGGATGCGGATGATTAGTCATAGGCAAATTCAGTTTTCTTATTAATTCGATGCTAGCCACATTCGCACAAGAACCGGAATCAATGATCATGGTGCACACTTTACCATTTATCATGCAATGAATATGGAAAATGTTTTCTCTATGTTGTTCGTGATCATCTAATTTCAGATATGCATTTAAAGCTCTACGCACAACAAGAAACTCTTTAGTGTCAAAATCATCTAATGCGCCTAGATCCTCTTCAGGTTCAATTTCATTATCATGCTCAGACTCGTTTTCATGCTCGGACTCGGACACATATTCGTTTGTCTCTTCAATTAACATGATTCTTTTTGCATTAGGACATTCTTTTCCTATGTGACCACGTCCTTGACATTTATAACATTTAATGTCTCTAAACCTGTTTGAGGAATCCGAAGGATTTCCGGTAGGAGCCTTTTGTTGGGTGCGTTCATCTCTCCTTTGTGTGGATTGCACACGATTGTCCATTCTTTGTGACGCACCTTGGTCACGTGCTTGGCCTCCTGTAGGCCGTGAACTTCCTGTTCCTGAAGGCTTGCTGTGAAATCTTGATGAAGATTGATTAGTACGATAATTGGAATTGAAATTGGAGGAGTGACGTACCTTTAATTATGCTTCAATCTTTTCAGCCATATGGACCATGGTTGTGAGGTCGAGGTAAGGTTGAAGGTCAACCCTTTGCGCAATCTCCCTGTTTAAACCATGTAAGAATCGAGCCTTGGTGGCTTCTTCAGGTTCCTGCAAGTTAGACCTCTCCAACAAAATTTCTAACTCTTTATAATACTCGTCTACACTTTTGGAACCTTGACGTAAGTTATGCAAACTTGTGAAAATAGAACTCTCATAATTGTTTGGAATAAAACGTTGTCGCATTTCAAACTTCATTTCTTCCCAAGTAGCAATTGGAGGTTGTCTCGTCTTAGTTCTATTTCGACACAAATTCGTCCACCAATTAAGTGCATAACCAGAGAATTCAATGGAAGCATACCTCACTTTTTGCAATTCAGTATAATTGGTACAAGAAAAGATCAAATCCTCTTTCGTTTCCCATTCTAAATATTCCTCCGCATTACTTTTACCATAAAACGTGGGAATGCTTATTTTGATTTTGAGAAAATCGTCATCTTGAGGGAAAAGGGGATTTTGGCGTCTTTGGTAACCACGGGGATGGTGGTCATCAGTCATAATCATCATGCTCAAAGGGAATGTAATCATCGTTGTACCTTCTTGGAGCGTACCTTCTTGCTTGTGTAGGAGGAGCAAACTGTCTCGCTTCGGTGTGTGGGGGTCGAATGTTATCGTCCTCAACTTCTTCTGGAGGATGGCGCCTTGGTTGTGGTGGAGGAACGGCCCGGCTTGTTCCTTGGCCATCACTTGATTTGTAGCTTCGCTCCACGTCTTCCAAGCGATGCTTGATTATCTCATTGTCATGCATGAGTTTCTTAAGCATCTCCAGCATTTGTCGTTGAGTATTGTCAACAGTTTCGGCTTCTTTAGACTTGCTAGATGCGGAATTGCTGCTGCCCATTGTGCCTAAGGAATTGAACGAAAACAAAGGGAAAAAGAAAGAAGCAAACTAACACAAAGACAAACAAACGTTAAGGGATTAGTAAGAAAATAAGCTATGAACACTCCGCTTTCGATTCTTTCCACTCTCTTACCACTTTGGTTCTTGGATAACCTGAAGTTAAGAAGTCTCAAAGTGATCAATAAGGAAGTGTATTGCCAAGGCTTCTTCAAACCACAATGTTCTCCGCTTGTTTCTTCCTTTTTGCTTTCAAGTTGCACCAATTTGTATCAAAGTAGAATCACTTGAAATGAACACAAACTTGAACTTTATACTAAGATTCAAAGAAAATAAGTAACCAAAGTTGATGTATAAGGCTGAACCAAAGATGAACTAAGGGTTGCCGTGGGCAATCTTTAGTCAATTTTGATTCTATGCACTTACTATCCACAAAATGGTTCAAGTCATGCAACAATCGAGCAACCAAGTGTGTGATTGGTTTAAGAAGATGAAGAAATGGATAATTGGGTATAGAGGGTGGCAATGTGGGGTAATATGGTATCCAAGGTTTGCAAGTCGTACCAAAAATTTTCTACGCAATGCACAAACGTTTTGCCCTTTTTCTTTGCTCTTGTTCTTTTGTTTTTCTTTTTCTTCCTTGCTATTTCAATTGAGCAAGGTTCAGATTCTCCTTTTTTTTTGACTAAGGGCAAAATTTAAATTTCACTTGTTTTGCACTTAGCACTTGTGTTTTTGGACAGAATAGTGCAATGTATTTAAAATGCAATTTGTATCTTAGACTTGCAACAAAAATGACCTTGGAAAGTGAAGGAATTGGGGTATGACCGAATGGGGGTTAGGGTTAGGGTTTTGATTTAGGGTGTTTTTGAACGTTTTGGGATTTTGCGGAATGTTGTTGTAGGAACGGAATGGGGGTTGTAAATTGACTATTTGGGTTGGTAATTGATGATTGGTATGATCAATTTGGATATTGGTTGGTCTAGGACAGAATTTGAACAAAATTCAAATTCTAGGGTTAGGGTTTATTTGAATGAATTGAGATCTTTAGAATCTGATTGTATTTGGTAAAATTGGTTTGGGGCTTTTTGTTTGGGGTGTAAATAGGGCTATTTGGGATCATCTTGGCTAGTTTTAGAGTTGGGTTGGGGTGGGGGTGGTTGGGCCGTGGGGTGTGGGGCTGGTTTTAGGGTTTGGTTGATGTTGCAAGTAGGTTGTGAAGACAAGCACACGTAGGACTACCAGATTTATAGCATGAAATCAATCACAATGCGAATCATAAGATGCATACAATCATCACCAACTAAAAGCTTCGGTAGCAACAAGATGATTTGAAACCGAGGTAGCTTTATAGGATGATGGTTTGAATATTTTGAAGAAGGCTGAATGTAACCTAAAAATGCAACGAACCCTAATTTGTTCAAGTTTGAACGACTCAAAATCAGATTGTGATGCGAAAATGAAATAAAGGAAATGACACTTGAATGTTGAAAAGCAATATGCAGCAACGTGTAAGGACTTAACGCAATGTTTTGTTTTGGAAGTTTTTTTTGAATAAAATGCAAGACAAATGGCGTGTAGAGGGAGGAGTAGAAGAAGGACTCAACTGAAATTGAAATGACTAGACTCAAACGAAAAGGAAATGATAGATGGTGGAATAGAGTAACCTGGTCTCTGATACCAATTTGATGCGTGCAACTCGTGGGCTCCAACGATTCCACCTTCCAAACGTCCTTCACAAAGGGTTAGGCACAAGGAAGAAGACTTCCCCTTGCTTCCTTAGTGATTAAAACGTGTGGATTAAACGAATGAGCAAGCCAACACTTCAAGATGGTCGTTGATCAGGCAAACCAAAACGGCCCTCCTGGACGGCACCTTTAAGCAATGGCAACACCTTCAATATGCTCAACTTTGAAGGATCTTAACCTAGGTTTTTAATGCAAAACCAAGAAAACGAAGTATCACACAAAGTGAATGAAATATCAAGAATTGTTATTCATCAAAAGGTGAGTTTACAACCAGCCAAAGGGGTCTATTTATAGGCCTAGTTTACGCCACCTTTAGCTTGAAATGGCTAGAGATAATTCAAATAAAGCTATCTAACAAATGTTTAAATTTGAACTTTGCTTGAAAATTTAAACTAAGATAATTCTAGCTAAAACTTGAAATGCTTGCAAGATGTTATCTTCAATGAATCTAGTCATGTTTGGTGATGAAATTGGCGTTGGAGATGTAGATGAAGTGGTTGAACTTGAATTCAAAGGCTAGTTGAAGATTGGATTCAATTTGACATCAAACTTGAATTCAATCTTTGAATTATGATCTCATCCTTTTCTTATCTCCAAGTTGGCGTGTGGAAGTATATCTAGGCGTGTGAGATGTCTTCAAATGGTTGAGATGTTGAATTCGAATGCTGGTTGGAGATTGAGTTTAACTTGAACTTTGGTAAAACAAGTTCTGGATTATGTTTAATGAATTAATTAGCCAAACTGCTCATTTGAAATCACTGGAACCAATCTGAAGTTTAGTAACAACGTTCTAGACTAAAAAAGGGGACTTAGAGATATGAAAATAGGCTAAATTTTGGTAGGATATTAGTTCCACATTTTTATGATTTGTGCGAGTTGGAATTTCTGAAAAACAAATCACGGATTTGCCGCAATTGAATTTTTGGTAAAATAGGTCAGTTCAGCTTCAGCATCTAACCCATTTCGAAAATTAATTAAATAAGCCCCTTAAAGGTTATCGAAATAATCTGAAATTTTTACGACATGTATCTAAGATTCCACCAAACGTATTTGTGACAAAAGATTATGGAAATGGACCTATTTCGTTAGCTTAACCGCCCCATGAATATGAAGTAAAAATCTGGAAATATTCGGTTCTGAAACCATGCATGTTGATATGTTATAAGGAATGCATACGATTATTCATGTCATGACTTGCATTGCATATCATTACATGTATCGCGCATGATCATGAAACTGGTTTTATGGATTTTACTTATGCAAGCAAGTTTTATAAGCAACTATGTTTTCGATATGCATGAAAAGTTTTTACGGTCCCATGGTTTTAAAGAAAGCTTCATGATTCCTTTGCCAGCCAAGTATGCGACTAACCCGACTCCAGACCCGGGGTTAATTGGTTTGATGTCATGATATGTTCTGGACCCGTTCAGATTCGGGGTTAATTGATCTGATATCTGTTCTGGACCCGTTCATATCCGGGGTTAGTTGGTCTGATATCTGTTCTAGACCCGTTCAGATCCGGGGTTAATTGGTCTGATATCTGTTCTGGACCCGTTTAGATCTGGGGTTAATTGATCTGATATCTGTTCTGGACCCGTCCCAGACCCGGGGTTAATTGGTCTGATGATATGTTCTGGACCCGCTCAGATCCGGGGTTAATTGATCTAACACTCTGTTTTTACGACATATTACTTTATGGGACCAAAATGATGTTTTGACATGACATGACATCATGCATTGCATCTTGCATAACTCACGGTCATGAGGACATGTTGCATGTTACAGTTAATGGTTATATATGTTATTATTATTATTGGTATAGCATTACCTAAAACATGCTTAAGCTGAACGTCAAGCAAGCTCAGGATTTAGGACCAGGTATGAATTATGATTATTTGAGGTTTCCGGGGTAATACATTTATGTTATGCTTCTTTACGTATTTCATGGTAGTTTATTGTATTCTTGCTGGGTGATTTTTTATCACTCACACTTTATTTTCCCCCCCAGAGCCAGATAATGCCAAGATAGAATGGATCGAGGATGAGCCGAGGGTACCTTATCCATTGGCGAGAAGATATGAAGGGAGCTAAGCTTAAGGACTTTTGTGCCGCCAAGATGTTTTGTATTATGACTATGTTTGAACTCTCTGGATTTCAGTTATGTTATTTGTGGGACTACTACTTTTGGGAACTTAGTAATTTAGTGATGCAGGCTTAATTTGAAAAGTTTTAATTCTGCCTAAATTTTACTACCATGTTGAATGTTAGCATGGGAGTCCACGACTTAGGTTATGGATTTTCGCATGTTACGCATGACGTCTTGTACTCTCCTCAGTGAAGTACGGCGGGTGCACCGTATCCGGACGAGGCCGGGTGCGGGGCGCTACACAAAGTGTGCAAGACAATGGCTAAGCAGAAGTTCATATTCTTACAAGTTCAAACAAGACTATTCTCTTCTTCTCTTATTCTTTTCTCTTGCTCTTAACCTCAAGCCTATCATTCTTATATTTGATATACTATATAGGCTTTGTTCATGCCACCCACATATGTTCATCCCACGTAAAAGGTTGATCAAGGTATGATCAAACCTTCATTTGTTCGGTGGTGGTGTTCATGTTGTTGTGTTTGTTTGTTTGATTGTAAAAGGGTGGAGTTGGTGTTTAACTCCAGTCACCCTTGTGTCAAGGTGCTATTTGTGATTAGTAAATACCGAGGAAGGTGTCCTCGAAGAATGAAGTAGGTTGTTTTAACCGAACCAGTATAAAAATCTCAGTGTTATTTACTTTCAGCACTTTTACTTTCGGTTTTCAGTTTTCTGCACCATTTTCATACTTACGGTAAAAATAGCAAATATTTTCCAAAAATAACAAAATTTTGCAGAAACATAGGCACGCGGCCTAGCTTTGATTTGACACAAGTTTCATCACATTTGGATAAGTATAATTAGTCAAACATTAATAGTTCTGAGACTAGTGCAATCTGATTCTCAAATTTGCAAAGGTTGAGAACATCAATGTGGTTGGCATACTTAGCAAGAGAATTTTGAAAAAACTGTTTTAACCTATTAAATGACACATCTTAATAATCATACCATAAAATTTTCAGGTAATTTAGATTTGCCAATTAATAGGAATAAATTTTCATTTCGGAGCACAGTTTCTAGCATATTAATGCAATCTGTGCAAAAACATTTTTTCAAGGGGTTAGACTTGGAGTTTTAATATGAAATTTTTGTGAGACAATTGCAACATCTTAGAGCACATCTTCACCAAATTTTATAATTTTTGGAGGTCTACAACCAAGTCATCTAGTTAATTCAAATTAGGATCTGAAAACAGAAACTGCTTTCAGAAGTGAGTTATTTGGTCTAAAAAATTTTTAAAAACCGAATTTTCCGCTTTCACTATTCAACCCCCCTTCTAGTGGTGCTATACAGGTCCTAAAATATCCTTATACACATAGTATACTAAGTGCATTTCAACTATCGTACTGTAATTCCATCGGGATTTCTTTTTTTGTTCTCTTTTCTACTCGCCCAGGGTGCGGGTTGTAACATTCCTCCCCCTTATAAATAGTTTCATCCTCGAAACTTGTAAATTCAATTTGTACTCTGGTGCTTAACGTTACCCTATCCAATCATCCTTCCATATCAAATATGCTTCTGACTTTGTGAAATCTTTCCGAGAGGTCCTTATATGACTGCACAAGTTCATCTCTTTACCATCACAATTCACACTTAGTCAATAGACAAAATTGCAACACTGGTACTTCTAGTCACAGTGGACTGGCGAAATTATGCATACCTATTTTGGTATTCAGGGTCTTAGAAATTTCAGGGTCAGGCATGTTCTGATCTGGTTTATGGGTTGATGATTGCCCTTCTTGATGTTGCAATTCCTCTGGCAACCTATTTTCCTTTTCTGGACAATTTCTGGCTAGATGCCCAATCTTACCGCACCTGAAACACACCCCGATTCTTTTTCAGCTTTCACCAGTGTGCTGTCGCTGGCAAGTTTGACATACTGGAATCGCACGTTGTGGTAGGCGCGGCTGCTGCAGCTGACGCTGAAGATGAGGTCGTCTAGTTGTTCTCCATAGGAACTTGTTTCGCTGCTTGGGTTGATCATCCGCGTCATCTCGAGACCTCTTGTTTTCGACTGTCTGGTCTCGTGGCTGTGTAAGCGTTCCACCCGATAACAAGCAAGCAACAGCTGCTCGAAGTTCCTCAAGTTTATCTTTCCAATCCAAGTTCGAATTCGAGGACGTAATCCACTTTTAAACTTGCATACCCTAATTTTTTCATCCCTCATAGTTGCTGGGACGTACCGACCCAAGATAGTAAACCAACTGGCATATTTTGAAACTGTATCTCGTAGTTGTTATCTCAATGTCTCGAACTCTTCTACCCTCTGGATGACCATTCAGAAAGGTATGAAATACTGATGAAATAAATCTAAGAAATGAGTCCACACAACAGGTTGAGGTAGGGTCGGAATACGTGCTTCCCACCACTGTCTGGCTTCTCCAGTTAGAAATGATTGCGCAATCTGTGTTTTCATCTCTTCCGGTACTTGCACTAATTCGAATCCATCTCCATGTCTTCCAACCATTTCTCAGCCTCATCCGATCCAAGTCTTCCGTCAAATTCTGGAACCTGCACCCTCTGGAGTTCCCCATAGTAAAACCATATACACATCTGAGTCTATGATGGTACAGTCTGTTAGGAAATCAAACGAGATCACTGCAAAACGCGCAGCGGAAAAACAAAACTTGATCTCTGATTTCCTACCAAGGATCTATGTTGTTCGTTTAATCGATGAAAGAAACTCAAAAATTACCTCTGAAGATTTAAAATCTGCAGATGGAAGAGGTGCGAAATCACGAACATCCTCTGTCGGTATCCACACGAATGCTTCCGTCCGGAGTGCTAGCTCTTGAACGGCGCGGCTGAGAGAACTCGCTTTTCTCCAAAAACGGCTCTAGGGTTTTCTGTTATTTTTCTTGTGTGTCTCTGTATACGAGATACACAATATTTATACACATCTATCGACATCAAAATCCGATTCCTAATCGGATTAGTTAGTGTCAGTCAAAATCCATATCAAATATGGATTTTAACAGGATATTCAAAATCCATATCAGATATGGAATTTTTTCATTATTATCCGATAATATATATATACACCCATAAAAACAAAATTAATAATAATAATAATAATAATTAAAATCTAATATTAATATTATTAATATTATTAATATCAGACCATACGCATTCTTGTGTGTGACCCGATAGACCCATATTAATTGGCAGTTGATTAAATCTCTATTGAACCAACAAGTCGTAATTGGCCTCTAGCAAGGCATTACGACTACCCAATTAATACAAGTATAGTCCAACTAGCCTAATAATAGCACATGCATTAATCCCTTTGCCACACGATATCTAGCTTGAACATAAGTCATGGTCAGCGTCATACTTGTATTGTTCAAACGTATGATTACTCGATCTCTAAGTAGACTAATAAAAAAAATGATATTGATCACACTATCAATTCATTTGAGCACGACCATGCATTTCACAGTCTCACTAATCGAGGGGCCCAAAGATATATCTCTCAAATGAGAGGGACAAATTCTATCTTGATTGTTCAATATCCTCTACATAATTTCTATCACATTCAATCATGACCTTTATTATTATCTAGTTACAGATAACGTTTGATCATGTCAAAATATAATAGTCCTTATGTTGGAAACTATGACAATCTCAAGTCAAAGGATTAAAACATGACTATCAGGAGATTTACTTATGACGCTAATCCATGTAGTAATCTCATGATGGGTCTATCCAACACACTGTTCTCTAACAAGTATCTATGGGATTGATTTGTATCACCATACACATAATCATCTCATGATTATCAAATCAATACTCATACTGATTATAAATTATTTTATCTCTATAACAATAATGAATCAGGGACATATATCAAAATTGTGTAACATACTAACCAACAATAATGATAATAAAACCTCTTTTATTAATAATAAATGTGTAACATAAATATCCAAATCATGGCCTAGGGCACATACACTAACACAGTCGATGTAGTCTCAGCAGTCTGACCAAGATGCATCAGTGCAACGAGAAATGCCTTAGTGGCATCTTCTAAAACATGTACCTGTGGTGGAACATGCTTTGAAGGTAATGGTATTTGCTGTGGGGAAGGTATCTAGATATGTCCCACATGTTGTGACGTCATCCTATCAGAAATTTTTTTTGACATACTTAGTTCACATATCATTATATTGTAATTTTAATTCCAAATGTTTTATTCATGTTTTGAAGAAAGAAGGCTAAATATTAAGACTCCACGTTAGTTCCATCTGATACTAAGTAAGGTCATATTATCCCCTAAACCAGTTTAAGGGATCTATACTAAGGTTGTCGCACTTAGTCTAAAATCATATCCTTAGGCTCTACGATCTTTGCTTAAGTTCTATAATCATAACCTCAGTTCTACGATGATAGCCTAATGCATGTAGTTGCTTTCTTTATGTTTCTTGCTGTGGATCTAGAGCCTTGGCTCTAATACCAACTATAGCTCTCCGTCTGAAATTAGGGTCTCGGCACGGTGCACCCACCATACTCTGCTACGAGAAGTATAAGGCATCGATAACGTTCATGTGTATGTCGACATAATGTGTATCGTAATCGCGAAAGCAATATAAAATGCATAACCGCCATGCATAAAACAGAATAACTAGATCCGGATACAACTGAATTGTCACCAGTACAATATCAAATACAAGTCTGAAATAACATAAGGAAAATACATAATCCAGTCCATAAGTCCATCACTGACGCTCTCTCTGGCTTATCTTTCGTGTGTCTGAACTCGCTTCTGGCCCTGCGATGTGGTCAATGATGGGGTGAGCGATAACAAATCGCTCAACAAGTATATCTGCCTAGGTTCGTCATGTGGACCATGCATGGTGAACATAACATGATGCGTGCAACTCGTGGGCTCCAACAATTCCACCTTCCAAACATCCTTCACAAAGGGTTAGGCACAAAGAAGTAAACTTCCCCTTGCTTCCTTAGTGATCAAACGTGTGGACAACGAGCAAGACCAACACTATAAGATGGTCGTTGATCAGGCAAACCAAGATGGCCCTCCTGGACGGCACCTTTTAGCAATGGCGATACCTTCAAATCGCTCAACTTTGAAGGATCCTAACTTAGGTTTTTAATGCAAAACCAAGAAAACAAAGTATCACTCAAAGTGAAGAAAATATCAAGAATTGTTATTCATCGAAAGGTGAGATTACAACCAGCCAAAGGGGTCTATTTATAGGCCTAAGAAACGCCCCCCTTTAGCTTGAAATGGCTAGAGATAATTCAAAATAAAGCTATCTAACAAATGTTTAAATTTGAACTTTGCTTGAAAATTAAAACTAAGATAATTCTAGCTAAAACTTGAAATGCTTGCGAGACGTTATCTTCAAAGAATCTGGACATGTTTATGGCGTCTTGGAGATGTAGATGAAGAGGTTGAACCTTGAATTCCATCTTTGAATTATGATCCCATCCTTTTTATCTCCAAGTGGCGTGTGTAATGATAATGGGGTGTAGAAAATCTGATTTTGATGAGATAAGATGGCTGAACTTAAATTCAATTTTGCATTGTGATCTTAACTTCCTTACTCTTCAAAGATGGCGTGTGATCCCCTAGAGATGATGGCTGAATCCTTTTTTTGAAATGTAAGCCTCAAATTGGTTGAAACTTGAATTCAAATTATGGTTGAATTTGAATTCAAGTTTATCTTCAAGTTCAAATTCAAGTAAGATGTCATCTTCCAATTTAAAGTGGCCGCCCCCTTCATATGGATAATGGAGATGTTTTTCAACTTGATCAAGAGATTCTATCTTAGACACGTTTGAATTTGTCTTAGCATAGACAAACATTCTCTTCGAACATTCTCTTGAAACATTCTCTTCAACATTCTCTTCAAACATTCTCTTGAAACATTCTCTTGAAACATTCTCTTCAAACATTTCATGTACCTAATTTACCTACAAAGAAAAGACATAAAACAAAGATCACAAGACACGAGATAAAATTCAAAAACAAGAACGTAGACGTGTATGTGATACATGCTCAAGTTGAAGGTTCAATGAAATGAACCCAAGGAGTCTTAGGCTCATCTTGAACATGCTTGTACAAGAAGGTGGCAACTTGATGACAAAGTTCCCTTGCCCTCCTTCTTGTTATAGGACCTTTGACCTCTTGATGGGGCCCTTGATCCTCATCGGACCCTTGATCCTCATCAATCCCCCCCTCCTCAAAAGGATTCGTCCTCGAATCAAAAAGGTCATCGTTGAAAGGGGTGAGATCAGCAACATTAAAAGTAGGTGAAACTGAACCATACCTGTCGGGAAGATCGAGGATGTATGCATTGTCACCTATGCGTTTCAATACTTTAAAGGGTCCATCTCCGCGAGGCAACAATTTTGACTTTCTTTCATTGGGAAATCTTTCTTTACGCAAATGTAACCACACTAAATCTCCAGGTTTGAACACAACTCTTTTCCGATGTTTGTTAGCTCGTCTTTCATAAGCTTTGTTTTTCTTTTCTAGTTGTGTTTTAACTTGTTCATGCAGTTTCTTTATGTTGTCCGCTTTTTGTTTACCATCAAGACTAGAACGTTCATGCACGGGAATAGGAATCAAATCAATGGGAGACAAGGGATTAAAGCCATACACTATTTCAAATGGACTATGCAAAGTACCGTGATGGACACTCCTATTATATGCAAATTCGATATATGGTAAACAATCTTCCCAATGTTTAATGTGTTTTTGCAAAATGGCACGTAAAAGTTGAGAAAGAGTACGATTAACGGCTTCAGTTTGTCCATCAGTTTGTGGGTGTGCGGTGGTGGAAAACAACAATTGTGTACCAAGTTTAGCCCACAAAACACGCCAAAAATGACTCAAGAATTTCGTATCTCTATCACTTACAATTGTACGTGGCATGCCATGCAATCTAACAATTTCTTTGAAGAACAAATCAGCAACATGTGTGGCATCATCAACTTTTCTACATGCAATGAAATGTGCCATTTTTGAAAATCGATCAACCACAACATAAATGCTATCGCGTCCTCCCCGAGACCTAGGAAGTCCTAAAATAAAGTCCATAGAAATGTCAATCCAAGGGGAGTCAGGGACGGGTAAAGGCGTGTAAAGGCCATGTGGTTGGGACTTGGATTTGGCTTGTTTGCAAGTGATGCAATTACCACACAACCTCTCGACGTCTACTCTCATGTGGGGCCAATAGAAATGTTCTTTAAGAGTCTGAAGGGTTTTGAACACGCCGAAATGACCCATTAAACCTCCCCCATGGGCTTCTCTGGTCAATGCTTCTCGTAGGGATGATTGGGGAACGCACAATTTTTGTTCTTTGAAAAGATAACCCTCATGTATGTAAAATTTTCCAAATGGTGCTTCTTTACATGCCTCGAATATGGTGCCAAAGTCATGGTCATTGGGGTACAAGTCCTTAAGTGATTCAAATCCTAAGAAGCGTGAAGATAATGTAGTCACTAACGTGTATCTCCTAGAGAGGGCATCGGCAACTATATTATCCTTTCCTTGTTTGTACTTAATCACGTAAGGGAATTGTTCTATGAACTCTACCCATTTGGCATGTCTTTTGTTCAACTTTCCTTGCCCTTTAAGATACTTAAGGCTTTCGTGGTTAGTGTGGATCACAAACTCTTTAGGTTGAAGATAGTGTTGCCAAGTTTGTAGGGATCTCACAAGGGCATAAAGTTCCTTATCATAGGTAGAGTAATTCAATGATGCTCCTTTCAACTTTTCACTAAAGTAGGCTATGGGTTTCTTACTTTGGGTCAAGACTGCGCCTATACCCACTCCACTTGCATCACACTCGATCTCAAAGGTCTCGTCAAAATTAGGTAGTCTAAGTATGGGTGCAGTGGTCAGCCTACGTTTGAGTTCCTCAAATGCCTGTTGTTGTGGCTCTTCCCACCGAAAAGGCACATCTTTTTTCACAATTTCGTTTAGGGGTGCAGCAATGGAAGAAAAATCTTTGACAAAGCGTCTATAAAAGCTGGCTAGTCCATGAAAACTGCGAACTTCCCCTACATTCTTAGGTGTAGGCCACTCCACAATTGACCTAACCTTTTCCTCATCCATCTCTACTCCCTCAGCCGAAATGACAAATCCTAGAAAAGCTACGCGTTCTAAACAGAAAGAGCACTTCTTAAAGTTGGCGTAAAGTTGTTCTTGCTTAAGCTTTTCAAAAATGGCTCTAATGTGGTCAAGATGATCTTCTATGGTGTGGGAATAGATTAGGATATCATCGAAATAGACAACGACAAAGCGTCCTATGAACGCACGTAAGACTTCATTCATTAGCCTCATAAAGGTACTAGGGGCGTTGGTGAGCCCGAAGGGCATCACTAACCACTCATAGAGCCCAAACTTGGTTTTGAATGCAGTCTTCCATTCGTCCCCTTCTCGAATACGTACCTGGAAGTACCCCTGCTTAAGGTCGATTTTGGTGAAGAATTTGGATCCGTGCAACATGTCTAACATATCGTCTAGCCTAGGTATGGGGTACCTATACTTGACGGTAATCTTGTTTATGGCTCGGCAATCGGTACACATTCTCCACGTTCCATCCTTTTTGGGTACTAAAATGACGGGGACGGCAGATGGGCTCAGACTCTCTCGGATTTGTCCACTAGCTAGGAGCTCCTCTACTTGCCTTTGGATTTCTTTGGTTTCTTCGGGGTTTGCTCGATAGGCTGGGCGATTGGGTAACACGGCTCCTGGGACAAAGTCGATTTGGTGTTCTATCCCTCTAATAGGTGGTAATCCGGATGGTGGTTCGGAAGGAAATAGAACTTCATATTCTTGGATAAGGGACGCAACTGAGGTAGGTAAGTTTCGTGGGAGTTCTTCAAGGGCAAGTTGACACGACTTTGGGATGATGATGAAGACAGTTTGGTTGTTATAAAGTGCACGTGTAACCTCTCTTTTCTTTGCGAAATACCCACACTTCTTTTTGGACTCGTTGACACTTAGGGGCACTACCTCTTTTCCCTTGCTCTCATTTTTTTTGTTCTCACTTTTCATACACTCCACGAATTTTCTCTCGGCTTCTTTTTCCTTAGGATCAGCTCTAGACTTGGACATGCGTTGGTGATCCTCGTGGACTTTGTGTGGTGGAAGTGCATGCAGTTTATACAATTTGCCATTCAATTTGAAAGAATAACGATTCAAATAACCATCATATGTCACATGTCTATCAAATTGCCATGGCCTACCAAGTAAGATATGACTAGCATGCATTGGTGCGACATCACATAAAACATCATCTTTGTAACTACCAATGCTAAGAGAAATCAAAACTTGTTTACTTACGCTAACTTCACCGCAGTCATTTAGCCATGCAAGTTTGTAAGGATGCGGATGATTAGTCATAGGCAAATTCAGTTTTCGTACTAATTCGATGCTAGCCACATTAGCACAAGAACCGGAATCAATGATCATGGTGCACACTTTACCATTTATCATGCAATGAATATGGAAAATGTTTTCTCTATGTTGTTCGTGATCATCTAATTTCGGATATGCATTTAAAGCTCTACGCACAACAAGAAACTCCTTAGTGTCAAAATCATCTAGTGCGCCTAGATCCTCTTCGGGTTCAATTTCATTATCATGCTCAGACTCGTTTTCATGCTCGGACTCAGACACATATTCGTTTGTCTCTTCAATTAACATGATTCTTTTTGCATTAGGACATTCTTTTCCTATGTGACCACGTCCTTGACATTTATAACATTTAATGTCTCTAAACCAGTTTGAGGAATCCGAAGGATTTCCGGCAGGAGCCTTTTGTTGGGTGCGTTCATCTCTCCTTTGTGTGGATTGCACACGATTGTCCATTCTTTGTGACGCACCTTGTTCACGTGCTTGGCCTCCTGTAGGCCGTGAACTTCCTGTTCCTGAAGGCTTGCTGTGAAATCTTGATGAAGATTGATTAGTACGATAATTGGAATTGAAATTGGAGGAGTTACGTACCTTTAATTGTGCTTCAATCTTCTCAGCCATATGGACCATGGTTGTGAGGTCGAGGTAAGGTTGAAGGTCAACCCTTTGCGCAATCTTCCTGTTTAAACCATGTAAGAATCGAGCCTTGGTGGCTTCTTCAGGTTCCTGCAAGTTAGACCTCTCCAACAAAATTTCTAACTCTTTATAATACTCGTCTACACTTTTGGAACCTTGTCGTAAGTTATGCAAACTCGTGAAAATAGAACTCTCATAATTGTTTGGAATAAAACGTTGACGCATTTCAAACTTCATTTCTTCCCAAGTGGCGATTGGGGGTTGTCTCGTCTTAGTTCTATTTCGACACAAATTCGTCCACCAATTAAGTGCATAACCAGAAAATTCAATGGAAGCATACCTCACTTTTTGCAATTCACTATAATTGGTACAAGAAAAGATCAAATCCACTTTCGTTTCCCATTCTAAGTCTTCCTCTGCATTACTTTTACCATAAAACGTGGGAATACTTATTTTGGTTTTGAGAAAATCGTCATCTTGCGGGAAAAGGGGATTTTGGCGTCTTTGGTAACCACGAGGATGGTGGTCATCAAAGTCATAATCATCATGCTCAAAGAGAATGTAATCATCATTATACCTTCTTGGAGCGTACCTTCTTGCTTGTGTAGGAGGAGCAAACCGTCTCGCTTCGGTGTGTGGGGGTCGAATGTTATCGTCCTCAACTTCTTCCGGAGGATGGCGCCTTGGTTGTGGTGGTGGAACGACTCTGCTTGTTCCTTGGCCATCACTTGTTTTGTAGCTTCGCTCCACGTCTTCCAAGCGATGTTTAATTATCTCATTGTCGTGCATGAGTTTCTTAAGCATTTCCAGCATTTGTTGTTGAGTATTGTCAACAGTTTCGGCTCCTTTAGACTTGCTAGATGCGGAATTGCTGCTGGCCATTGTACCTAAGGAATTGAACGAAAACAAAGGAAAAAAAAAAGAAAGAAGCAAACTAACACAAAGACAAACAAACGTTAAGGGATTAGTAAAAAAATAAGCTATGGACACTCCGATTTCGACTCTTTCCACTCTCTTACCACTTTGGTTCTTGGATAACCTGAAGTTAAGAAGTCTCAAAGTGATCAATAATGAAGTGTATTGCCAAGACTTCTTCAAACCACAATGTTCTCCGCTTGTTTCTTCCTTTTTGCTTTCAAGTTGCACCAATTAGTATCAAAGTAGAATCAATTGAAATGAACTCAAACTTGAACTTTCTACTAAGAATCAAAGAAAATAAGCAACCAAAGTTGATGTATAAGGCTGAACCAAAGATGAACTAAGGGTTGCCGTGGGCAATCTTTAGTTAATTTTGATTCTATGCACTTACTATCCACAAAATGGTTCAAGTCATGCAACAATCGAGCAACCAAATGTGTGATTGGTTCAAGAAGATCAAGAGTTGGAGAATTAGGTATAGGGAACGACAATGTGGGTAATATGGTATCCAAGGTTTGCAAGTCGTACCAAAAAAAAAAATTTCCACGCAATGCACAAACGTTTTGCCCTTTTTCTTTGCTCTTGTTCTTTTGTTTTTTTTCTTTTTCTTCCTTGCTATTTCAATTGAGCAAGGTTCAGATTCTCCTCTTTTTTTTGACTAAGGGCAGAATTGGGATTTCACTTGTTTTGCACTTAGCACTTGCGTTTTTGGACAGAATAGTGCAATGTATTTAAAATGCAATTTGTATCTTGGACTTGCAACAAAATTGACCTTGGAAGGTGATGGAAATTGGGTAAGGCCGAATAGGGGTTAGGGTTAGGGTTTTTGATAGGTGGTTTTGAACGTTTTGGGGTTTTGCAGAATGTAGTTGTAGGGATGGAATGGGTGTTGTAATTTGACTATTTGGGTTGGTAATTGATGATTGATGTGGTCAATTTGGATATTGTTTGGTCTAGGACTGAATTTGAGCAAAATTCAAATTCTAGGGTTAGGGTTTATTTGAATGAATTGGGATCTTTAGAATCTGATTGTTTTTGGGTAAATTGTTTTGGGGCTTTTTGTTTGGGGTGTAAATAGAGTTGTTTTGGACCAGGTTGGTGTGCTTTAAGGTTGGGTTGGGGTGGGGTTGGTTGGGCCGTGGGGTGGGGTGGTGGAATTAGGGTTTTGAAAATGGTTCGGGAAGGCAAACACACGTATGACTACTTGTCTTAAAGCATGAAATCAATCACAATGCGAATCATAAGATGCATACAATCATCACCAACTAAAAGCTTCGGTAGCAACAAGATGATTTGAAACCGAGGTAGCTTTATAGGCTGATGGTTGGACTATTTGAAAGAAGGCTGAATGTAACCTAAAATGCAACGAACCCTAATGTGTTCAAGTTTGAATGACTAAAAAAAATCAGATTGTGATATGAGAGGACATAAAGGAAATGACACTTGAATGATGAAAAGCAAAATACAGCAACTTGCAAGGACTCAAGCTAATGTGGACGTTTTGTTTTGTTTTGTTTTTTTTTGTATGAGAATGCAAGACAAATGGCGTGTAGAGGGAGGAGTAGAAGAAGGACTCAACTGAAATTGAAATGACTAGACTCAAACGAAAAGGAAATGATAGACGGTGGAATAGAGTAACCTGGCTCTGATACCAATTTGATGCGTGCAACTCGTGGGCTCCAACAATTCCACCTTCCAAACGTCCTTCACAAAGGGTTAGACACAAAGAAGTAAACTTCCCCTTGCTTCCTTAGTGATCAAACGTGTGGACAACGAGCAAGACCAACACTATAAGATGGTCGTTGATCAGGCAAACCAAGATGGCCCTCCTGGACGGCACCTTTTAGCAATGGCGATACCTTCAAATCGCTCAACTTTGAAGGATCCTAACTTAGGTTTTTAATGCAAAACCAAGAAAACAAAGTATCACTCAAAGTGAAGAAAATATCAAGAATTGTTATTCATCGAAAGGTGAGATTACAACCAGCCAAAGGGGTCTATTTATAGGCCTAAGAAATGCCCCCCTTTAGCTTGAAATGGCTAGAGATAATTCAAAATAAAGCTATCTAACAAATGTTTAAATTTGAACTTTGCTTGAAAATTAAAACTAAGATAATTCTAGCTAAAACTTGAAATGCTTGCGAGACGTTATCTTCAAAGAATCTGGACATGTTTATGGCGTCTTGGAGATGTAGATGAAGAGGTTGAACCTTGAATTCCATCTTTGAATTATGATCCCATCCTTTTTATTCC
The DNA here is from genome assembly GCA_036186865.1 of Eustoma russellianum. Lineage (NCBI taxonomy): Eukaryota > Viridiplantae > Streptophyta > Magnoliopsida > Gentianales > Gentianaceae > Eustoma > Eustoma russellianum. The sequence continues at coordinate 13,769,600 of AP025070.1, read as the reverse complement.
AAGTGGCGTGTGTAATGATAATGGGGTGTAGAAAATCTGATTTTGATGAGATAAGATGGCTGAACTTGAATTCAATTTTGCATTGTGATCTTATCTTCCTTACTCTTCAAAGATGGCGTGTGATCCCCTAGAGATGATGGCTGAATCCTTTTTTTGAAATGTAAGCCTCAAATTGGTTGAAACTTGAATTCAAATTATGGTTGAATTTGAATTCAAGTTTATCTTCAAGTTCAAATTCAAGTAAGATGTCATCTTCCAATTTAAAGTGGCCGCCCCCTTCATATGGATAATGGAGATGTTTTTCAACTTGATCAAGAGATTCTATCTTAGACACGTTTGAATTTGTCTTAGCATAGACAAACATTCTCTTCGAACATTCTCTTGAAACATTCTCTTCAACATTCTCTTCAAACATTCTCTTGAAACATTCTCTTGAAACATTCTCTTCAAACATTCTCTTCAAACATTTCATGTACCTAATTTACCTACAAAGAAAAGACATAAAACAAAGATCACAAGACACGAGATAAAATTCAGAAACAAGAACGTAGACGTGTATGTGATACATGCTCAAGTTGAAGGTTCAATGAAATGAACCTAAGGAGTCTTAGGCTCATCTTGAACATGCTTGTACAAGAAGGTGGCAACTTGATGACAAAGTTCCCTTGCCCTCCTTCTTGTTATAGGACCTTTGACCTCTTGATGGGGCCCTTGATCCTCATCGGACCCTTGATCCTCATCATAACATGCAACGTGAACAATAACATAACATGTACTAACAGATGAACTAAAGTAACAACAATGCATAAAATAGGCAAATTGTAGAAAGAATATCAAAGATTGAAGTATTCATTGGCCGTTCATATTTCCTTATTCTTACGTAACTGTACAGTCTTTTACATATGCTTTAGAGGCAATTTCTTTTCCTACCTCTATGCCAAGCCCTACACTGTAACATCATTCTTGATCCACTAAGGGTCTCAGCTTGTATCTGGTAGGGTGACACAGGTATACATGCGTATGCATATGCGATACAATGTCATGCGTTTGTTTCCAGAGAAATCATGCAAGTCATAAATGTATCAGAAATCCTTGTATCAGATCCGTTCATAACGGTGTTCAGAACATGTTTTAACTTATACGAACGTACACAAGACCCACCGACTAAACTTCTCCAAGTAGTTATGTACCGTCTATGAATCTCGATGGTCCAACCATGGTGTTACATCATAAGTACGTAGACTAATGGTGACTCCCCGAGTAGTCGTCTACTGTCTATGGATCCCGAGGTCCAACCTCGGTGTTACATCATACGTATAAAACTGACGGAAACATGTCGGCAAAGATCCCGGGTCACATACACGATGTTACACTCCTCCATAACGTAAACATAAACTCGCCGCATGACGCCAACCTCTCACCTAGGTTCCAGCGCCATGGGGCGACAGACATAAAAACACCCAACGAGGGGTGCATCAGAATAGATGTTGACCCTGACATCCTCACTACTACACCTGATGTCAGGCGGCCTCCTACATACAGACGAGTTGTCAAAGCAGCATAGCATGTCTTATATGGAGTCAGTCGTCGCAAAGTACGGTTTGTTCAAATCATTTTAAAACTTTTCATGTGATAATATCATCTCTGAAATCACGTAATATAAAACTCAATTTTAAAACATTTGCGTGATAGCCATTTTTGTAAATATGCATCGGATGATAAAACATGCCTCTTTTAAAACCTCTTGTTGTATGCATGAAAGTAGACTCAGTATGGGCTGATTTCCATACTTCTAATAATTCCGTAACTTACGATTGATGGTTGGTTATTCTGCTATATCCACTTTCCTAGGTGAAATTGCCATTTTGCCCTCTGTAGGGCCCCTAGCTTTAAGATTTTGTCTCCTTTTTGGACTTTAATTACTACAATATTGTTCCAAATAATGCTTTTATATTTTACTTTATAATCTTATGGAAAACAGCCCAATTTCATATCTTGGAAAACGTTGGCATTACCTATTTGCCCTTGTCAATGTCCTTGGTCTTAAATGTTTAAAACATCTACACTTTTGGTTTATTACTGTTTTAGTTTTTCTAATTTGCATATTTGCAATTTTACCAAACATGTATAATACCTTTTTTTATATCTTTATATGTATATATACATTCAACTAAATTTTACATCAATGTAGCCTCAAATATGGTCTTGGGCTGAAAGTGCACAACACCCGTGCCCACTTGCACACTTTATGTTTTGCCAATTTCATGACTACCCAGGTTATATTTATAAATATACATAAGAAATCATAAAGATGTCACCTTCACAATTTAAGGCCATTGGGCCGAGTGCTATACACACATGCACACATAACATTGCAACTTAATCATACATTAGTATATGCAAAGTACACATACAAGCACATTCAAATAAGCATTTAAATCATCACCATGGCAATTCTTCTAGCCCTTTAGCCTAATTTAAGTAGACATATACATACCTCTTGCATTCCAACACTTCCATATCTTCCATGTTGATATATATATGACAAAGATGAATATGAAGACCGACCTCGAAGATGTTACATACAAGTACACATGAGATTTTCACCTTCCTTTAGTTCAACATGCAAGACATCTTCCTTATTTTCAAATCAAGTCATCATTCAAAGGTTATGGATACATGATCCATTTGGTGATTTCTACATAAAAGACTCCATTTACGATATGCATGAAGAAACGAAGAAGATATACTAGACTTTGTTCTTCAATCTTAGGCTAAAGTGGAAAAAACAATTTCTGCTTTTTTCCTTTTTGTGTTACTCACGACCTAAGGCCAAAATGGAAGAAAAGAATGAGTTATTTTCTTGAGATATAATGTTCAAGATATGTCTAAGATTCATTCTTTAGAGCTCACCTTGAAAACCTTGAGATCCTCTTACCTTTTCCACTAGAGGATAATCCGTTTCCTTCCTTTGAGACTCATGACCTTGTGAAGAAATTGAAGATAAAGATTGAGTCTTTTTGGAAGAGATGGAATAGAAGATGTTTAAAATAGTGGTATCACCCTTGTTGATTTTTTTACATGCACCCTTGGATTTTTACTTGATTGTGGAAGAAGTTCCTTTTTTTCCTAACTTTGAAGAGGCCACGGTTTGGTACCTTGGAAGGGTGGAAATGATCTGATTTCTTGTTTTGATAGAAAGCAGAGGTGGTTCTTGTCTTGGTATTGAATTTAGAATGGAAGAGAAGTTAGTAGAAAAAGTGAGATTGGTGTCTTGACCTCCTGAACTCACGGTTTATGAAGGAGGGAGAGGAGGGTGAAGAACTCTTGAGAGCCTGGAAGAAGAGAAAGGAGTTTTTGGAGATGAAGAAGATGAAGAGAAGGTAAAGGAAATGAAATGGAAGTGGAGTGAATTGGAAAAATAAATAAAGCTTCTACCCTTTTTCCCTCTTGGTAATCTCGGATGGATGAAGAAAGAATGAAGAGAGAGAGTTTGGTTGAGGGAGAAGAAGTGGAAGGAAAAGAATTCTAGGAGAAAAGTTGTCTTAAAGTAAAAATGGAGAATAAGGTTAGAATGGATGAAAGGAAAAAAGATTTTTGTCCCCTTGCCGCATTTGCCGAGATTGTGGGGATGGGGATGGGGATGGGAAAAATAATTATTTGGTTTTGCTTGGGAAGAGGAAAAAATAAAATAAAACAATGTAATGCCATGCATGGCTTGTTATTGGTGAGAAGGAAGCATCAATTTGTCTTCGCTTTGCAAGGGTAACCATACCCCATAGAAAGTTTAGGAAAAAGAAGAGGGTAGTGGAGTAATGTAAGAAAATGATCATACGTAAGAAAAGTAGTCTCTTTTCCCCACCTTATGCATGTCTTCCTTGTATGCACATGCATTTGTCACTACCTTCTTACACCATATGACACTCTTACAAGATAGGACAAGAAAGAAGACTTTTCTCCCTCCCATGTGCATGGCCGCCCCTACCCCTTGTTTTCCTTTCTTTTATTTTATTTTATATATTTTCTTTCTCTTCTTATGCATAATAAATTATTCCATGTCTTGTTTTATTTTTTATTTTTCTTTAATTGAAATAAGGACATGTGTCTTGGTTTTCTTTTTCAATTTCTTAATTCCTAAATAAAAGATGTACCATGTTGTATGTGCTTATTTAATTATTCTTATACCTATTAAGGCACACTAATAGTATTTAAATTTTATTTAGGGTACCCTTATACACATAGTATTCTAAGTGCCTTTCAACAATCGTACTGTAATTCCATCGATATTTCTTTTTTGGTTCTCTTTTCTACTCGTCCGAGGTGCGGGTCGTAACATTCCTCCCCCCCTTATAAATAGTTTCGTTCTCAAAACTTGTAAATTCAATTTGTACTCTACTGCTTAACGTTACCCTATCGAATCATCCTTCCTTATCGAATATGCTAGTGACTTTGTGAAATCTTTCAAGAGGTCCTTATCTGACTAAACAAGTTCATATCTTTACCGCCAGAATTCACACTTAGTCAATAGACAAAATTGCAACACAGGTACTTCTAGTCATAGTGGACTGGCAAAATTATGTGTACCTATTTTGGTATTCAGGGTCTCAGAAATTTCAGGGTCAGGCATGTTCTGATCTGGTTTATGGGTTGATGATTGTCCTTCTTGATGTTGCAATTCCTCTGGCAACCCATTTCCCTTTTCTGGACAGTTTCTGGCCAGATGTCCAATCTTACTGCACCTGAAACACGCACCGATTCTTTTTTGGCATTCCCCAGTGTGCTGTCGCTGGCAAGTCTGGCATACTGGAATCGCACGTTGTGGTAGGTGCGGCAGCTGCAGCTGACGCTGAAGATAAGGTCGTCTGGTTGTCCTCCATAGGAACTTGTTCCGCTACTTGGGTTGATCATCCGTTTTATCTCGAGACCTTTTGTTTCCGACTGTCTTCTCTCGTGGCTGTGTAATGTGTTCCACCCGATAACAAGCAAGCAACAACTCCTTGAAGTTCCTCGAGTCTATTTTTTCCAATTCAAGTTCGAATTTGAGGATGTAATCCACTTTTAAACTTGCATACACTAAGTTTTTCATCCCTCATAGTTGTTGGGACGTACCGGCCTAAGACAGTAAACCGACTCACGTATTCAGAAACAGTATCTCCCAGTCGTTGTCTCAATGTCTCCAACTCTTCTACTCTCTGGATGACCACTGAGGAAGGTATGAAATACTGATGAAATTCATCTAAGAAATGAGTCCACGCCACAGGTCCAGGTAGGGTCGGAATACGTGCTTCCCACCACTGCCTGGCTTCTCTATTCAGAAATGATTGGGCAATCTGTGTTTTCATCTCTTCTGGTACTTGCACTAATTCGAATCCGTTCTCCATGCCTTCTGATACTAAGTAAGGTCAGGTTATCCCCTAAACCAGTCTAAAGGATCTATAATAAGGTTGTCGCACTCAGTCTAAAATCATATCCTTAGACTCGACGATCTCTGCTTAAGTTCTACAATCATAACCTCGATTCTACGATCATAGCCTAATACATGTTGTTGCTTTCTTTATGTTGCCCGCTGCGGATCTAGAGCCTTGTCTCTAATACCAACTATAGCGCCCGCCCGAAATTAGGGTCTCGACATGGTACACCCATCGTACTCTACTACGAGAAGTACAAGACGTCGATAACATTCATGTGCATGTCGACATAATGTGTATCGTAATCGCAGAAGCAATATAAAACGCATAACCGACATGCATAAAACAGAATAACTAGATCAGGGTACAACTGAATTGTCACCAGTACAATATCAAATACAAGTCTGAAATAACATAAGGAAAATACATAATCCAGTCCATAAGTCCGTCACTGATGTTCTCTCTCTGGCTCATCTCTCCGTGTGTCTGAACTGGCTTTTGGCCCTGCGATGCGGTTAATGATGGGGTGGGCGATAACAAATCGCTCAGCAAGTATATCCACCTAGGTTCATCATCTGGACCATGCATGGTGACATAACATGAAACTTGAACAATAGCGTATCATGTACTAACAGATGAACTAAGATAACAATGATGCATAAAACGGGCAAAATGTAGAAAGAATATCAAAGATTTAAGTATTCATTAGCCGTTCATATTTACTTATTCTTATGTAACGATACAGTCTTTTACATATGCTTCAGAGGCAATTTCTTTTCCTACGTCTATGCCAAGCCCCACACTGTAACATCATTCCTGATTCACTATGGGTCTAAGCTTGTATCTGGTAGGGTGACACAGGTATACATGCGTATGCATATGCGATAAAATGTCATGCTTTTTTTTCCAGAGAAATCATGCAAGTAAGAAGTAAGAGAGAGAGTTTGGTTGACGGAGAAGAAGTGGAATGAAAAGAATTCTAGGAGAAAAGTTGTGTTTGAGTAAAAATGGAGAATAAGGTTAGAATGGATGAAAGGAAAAAGGATTTTTGTCCCCTTGCTGCATTTGCCGAGATATTGGGGATGGGGATAGGAAAAATAATTATTTGGTTTTCCTTGGGAAAAGGAAAAAATAAAATAAAACAATATAATGCAATGCATGGCTTGTTATTGGTGAGAGAGAATCATCAATTTGTCTTCACTTTGCAAGGGTAACTATACCCCTTAGAAAGTTTAGGAAAAAAGAGAGTGTAGTGGGGTAATGTAAGAAAATGATGACATGTAAGAAAGGTAGTCTCTTTTTCCTACCTTATGCATGTCTTCCTTGTATGCACATGCATTTGCCACTATCTTCTTACACCATATGAAACTCTTACAAGATATGACAAGAAAGAAGACTTTTCTCTCTCCCATGTTCATGGCCGCCCCCTACCCATTGTCTTCCTTTCTTTTATTTTATTTTATATATTTTTCTTTTTCTTCTTATGCATAATAAATTATTCCATGTCTTGTTTTATTTTTTTATTTTTCTTTAATTGAAATAAAGACATGTGTCTTGGTTTTCTTTTTCTATTTCTTAATTCATGAATAAAAGATGTAACATGTTGTATGTGCTTATTTAATTATTCTTATACCTATTAAGGCACGTTAATAGTTCTTAAATTTTATTTAGGGTATCCTTACACACATAGTATACTAAGTGCGTTTCAATGATCGTGCTCTAATTCCATCGAGATTTCTTTTTTTGTTCTCTTTTCTACTCACTCGGGGTGCAGGTCGTAACACATACTCACTTTCTTTTTATCATTACTAGTATATTCTTGCTTCGGTTTTATGACTTCTAAAGTAACACCATCAACCGTGAATATCTTAGATGAAACAAACAGACCATCTTCTATGATAAATCATAAATCTACATTAATAGCCATAAGAAAAAGTTTCATGCAAAAATTCCATTGAATAAATGGCTCACCATCAAAAAGGGGAGGCATTTGGCTTGACATACCTTCTTTCTCGGTTTTGTGGCTAGTGGATGCCATCTCACAAATATTGTTATATATTCTTCTTGTGAGTGAACCTTGCTCTGATACCACTTGTCGGACCTGTAGAGCACCACAAAAAGGGAGAGCTGAATAGTATTATGGAAAATTGGTTTTTAAAAACTTTTATTGGCCAATTACACACTTCTGAAAACAGATTCTGTTTTTAGATCCTGTTTTTGATTGGCTGAACGACCACGTTATAGACCTCTAAAATTTGTGAATTTTTATGAAAATGTACTCTCAGATGTTGTCAATATGTCATAAAAATTTCATATTAAAATCAAAGTATAAGACCCTAAACCAACGTTTTTAATCAGACTCTGTCAATTTGTGAAAAACTTTTCCTTAGAATGAAAAATTAATTCATATTTAATGTCAACTCCGAATGATCTGAAATTTTATGAAATGTCTTTAAGATGTCTACTTTAATGGGTTGAAACAGTTTTTCAAAATTCATTTGGCAAGTATTTGCAAAATTTGATGATTTTTAGAAAATATTTTCTTTTTATTCAAAGGCGTTGAAAACGATGTAAAAATAGAAACTGAGAGTAAAAGTGCTGAAAGTAAGAGCACTAAGATTTTTATACTGGTTCGGTCAAACTGACCTACTCTAGTCTTCGAGGACACCTTCCTTGGTATTCACTAATCACCAAAAACACCTTAAGACAAGGGTGGCTGGAGTTATACACCAACTTCTTTAAAGTCCACCCCTTATACAATGAACAACACAAACAAACAACAAGAAGACCACCACCTCATTAATGAAGGTTTGATACACCTTGTACAAGAATGAAACATGTTTGGATGGTATATATGAAATCTATAAAGATTATAGGATATATATTTGATAGGCTTGAAGCTATATGCAAGAGAAGAAGACATGAGAAGAAGAGAAGTCTTGCTTTACACTTGATAGGATCTGAAAATGAGTCTTATCTTTGCTTTGCACTTCTTCCTTGCTTTTGTAATGTGTGTGGCCGCCCCCTTGGCTGAATTCTTCCTTGAAGAATGTCTTGAATGCCCTTAGAAGATACCTTGTATATCCTTGTGAGATACCTTTGCTTACTTGGCGAAATGTGATTGGACAAGAGATGTGTCTTCACCTTGTTGTCACTTTATGATAGGGTCTTCATTTATCCATTTTGGCATATCAAATATGACCTAGAAATTAACAATAAAAATCTAAAAACAATTCAATTATCACATGCCTTGATTGCAGTCAATCATAAGTGTGATTGCCGCTCATTTTTGGAATGAATTTGAAGATAAAACCACATGCAAAAATCGGCCAAGACATATGCTAAAAACTTCAGAATTTGTTTAAATTTTAAATATTTTCCTTGTGTGTCTTAGTCTTCATCAATACTACCATTCATTTTTGGATCATTCTTCACCAATCATAGTGCAAAATAAGCTCCACCTGTGCTCCAAATAAGCTCATGACAGCCGCCCAACCTCAGCTCCCATGTGCTGAAAATCATTTTTGAATTTTGACAAATAATGCTGTAGTATCTTCACATATATGGCAAATTTTAATCACCAATTAACTTGGTTTTCTAGAATACTCCAAGATGTGTCTTGTATGTGTAAGACATGTTTAGATACATGTCACAAAGGCTAGCACAAAAAACGTTTTCTTGAAAGTGTGAAAAACTGAATTTTCGACTTCCGTCGATTGCGTGATTTTTCTCCACTTTATCTCAAACCCCTAAGGCATGTGAAATGTGTTATACACTATATAATATACATGATATGTTTAGTTTCAGCTTCAAAAGCTGAAAAATAATTTTAGCCTTGTGGTGTAATGTTTGAATTTAAATTCTCAACAAATAAAGGCAAATGGTAGGTAATTGATATGTGTAATTATGGTATGACTTTGGAGCTGTACTAGACATGTGGTGCACGAAATTTTTGTGTATTTGAAGTGTATATTTACTGGACATCTTTGTATGGTAAGTATGTGACATGTCGGTGACGGTTTGACAGTCATTTGATGTGACAATTTTTGGTTTACGAACTTATGATATGTCGGTATATTTTTGGAAGCTTGATGACATAGAATATATGACTTGGAATATGTATATAATCAAAAAGATGATGTGTATATGATGGCTTGACGTTGACGTATGTTGATGACGTGTCAGTGAGATATCAAGATAGAAATATATAGCTCGTCATTATATATATATATATATATATATATATATATATATATATATATATATATGTGTGTGTGTGTGTGTGTGTGTGTGTGTGTGTGTGTGTGTGTGTTATGCTAATAAAATTTTTTTCTTCAAAAAAAATATATATCTGTGTGTGTGGAAAACACGCGATGCAGCTTTGGCGAATTTTGTCATCGACGAAGGTGGCAGCGCAATGATGATCAGCCGTAATTCTGCTTGTTTTCAGCGATCGTGCATTCTATTTTGTTTGTTTTCGCCTTTTCTTTCATGCCATCTTTTTCATGATCGACTCCGGAACGATGGAGAAGTGATCGTTTGCGGCCGTTGCCACAAACCCAGCCCCAAAGCTTAATCCTCGTGAGGTAACTTGCTTCAAAGGGGTGCCCGCTATTTGATTCACTCACGAGGAGGTTAGTTCTTTGGATGATTCTTTCAAATATTTTTGGTGGAAACTTTCTGGTATGGCAAACCCAAACTGGATGCGATACGTAAATGTTTTGATCGCATTGGATTTAAAGCTGCAGTTAAAATTACCCTATTAGATGCTACTCACATTTTAATGAATTTTGATGCGGAAGAAGATTATTATTGATGCTTTGCGAGGCATACATGGACTGTTCTAGGTTATCATATGAGGGTTACGAAATGGTCCTATGCTTATGATCCAAAGGTAGATTTGCCGGTTGTACCAATCTGGATATCATTACTAGGATTGCCTATATATTTACACAAGCAAGAGGCTTTGTTTGAGATAGGCAGAATGATTGGAACGCCTCTAAAGGCGGATTCTGCCACCATGCAGCTATTGCATCCTTCTGTGGCTCGTCTTTGTGTAGAAATTGATGTCTCCCAGGAATTGCCCCAGAAGCTGTACATTGAGAGTGCAAATTATCGTTTCTTTCAACCAGTAGAATATGAGAATCTCCCGCCTTATTGTTCATCATGTCATGTTTTAGGGCATGGAATCGCATAATGTAATAAATCTAATGATTCAGTTACCAAATAGCAAGCGCCAGTGCCCTTGTCGTAGCCTTCCAACCCTAAACATTCCGTTCCTCCCCAGGTATCACAACGATGGACACCCAAAAAACACATGCAAGAACGTGTCACATAACCTATTCAAGCAGAACCACCACCAGTTGTAGATCTTGATAAGCCTGCTGAAGATTTACAGGAGACGAAAATAGTTGTTAGCCTAGATCAGCCACACACTCCCAAAGCTGCAACATGTGTTCATGACTAGTCGCCAACTCTCCAGGTGGATCACATTTATGAAGTATAGGATTTGGCACGACTACATTTTTCATCGGTGGAGGCTGTAGTATCTAATGCACCAGAGGAAGATCCCATTGTATTGGCACACGCTTCAGATTCGGAACTGCATGAGGATGCGGTGGTTGATGTTCAGGAATTGCGTACAGCGGTCATGGATGTAACACGAGTTGTCTCTAATATGCCTCCTACCGAGGATGAGTCTCTAAATATCTCCCACCTTGATGTGACTCAGGCTGTTGATCATCTTTTCGAAATTAGAACTCGAAGCCCATGGCGACGTAAAGGAGAAATGCCAGTGGCACCACCACCATCGATTATGACTCGAGGAGCGATGCACCGCTCTATCACTAACTCATCAGATGATGTTCCCCCATGAAGATTTTATTATAGATTATTCGCAGAGTTACTACTTCTCTTCCGCGTATTTTGTCTCTTATTCGTCAATATAATATGCATATGTTAATTTTTCTAGAACCCAAACATCGTTCTTCTAGGTTGGAGTACTTTCGCCCTAATTTGGTTTTTCTCAAGCGGGCTCATGTAGTGATAATAACATCTGGATATTCTGGAGATCTTCCTTTTGTGACCTGGTGGATATGTGCTTGAGCATACAGAATGTATCTTTGCATGTGCACTGGCTGTCTACTCAACAAGAATTTTGGCTTACATCAATTTATACCAGGCATACAGTGGCGGCTCGACGTCCGCTCTGGGAGGACTTGAGTTCGTCCTCTGCAGGTATAGGCCTCCCTTGGTTGCTTGGTGGGGATTTTAATACATTTCTGAGTTTAGATGAACATAAAGAGGTCTCAACTCCCTCCTTAAGAACCTTGGCAGGTTTTAAAGAATTTGTTGACAACAATGCCTTGCTAGATTTACCATAGCAGGGTTCTTGTTTTACTTGGTCTGATGGACGGGGTTTGGGCAAAGTATGGCGTAGATTAGATCGATTTTTATGCTCGCATAGATTTTCTGATATGTTTACACATACATACTCTAGTCCGACATCTTCATAGAGCTATGTCGAACCATGCGCCTTTATTGCTACAGTGTACTTCGGATGATAATACTGGGCCGTCTGCCTTTCGTTACCTTGATTCTTGGATGACACATGAAGATTTTGATCCGTATGTGCGTGCGCATTGGAAGGCATATAAAACAGTTGGAGGCATGTATGGAATATATGACAAGATGCATCGTTTAAAGAAGGATCTGCGCATCTGGAATAAAGAGGTCTTTGGTAACATTTTCAATGGTATGATGGTAGCAGAAGAAGATGTTGTCCGTGCAGAGCGAGTTTATGATGCCAACCCTACGCCACTTAATCGTGAAGATTATCATCTCACCAAGGCTTGCCTCTTACAACAACAGCCTACTTCCATCAAACAGTTAAGGCCAGGAGAAAACGTCAAACTATACTCAAACTTTGTAGACAAGATGGCACTGAATGTGATACACCTGAGGCATTGCAGGAGGAAGCGGTGAATTTTTTTTCTTATATGTTTAAAGAGGAGCAAAAGCAGGAGCATGACATTATTCTCAATTACATACCGCAGCTACTGAACAATGAGTATAATGATGCATTGCTAGCATTACCAACTACCGACGAGGTAAAGGAGGCAGTGTGGGGTTTAAGCCCATCTAGCACTTCTGGACTTGATGGATTTCCAGGCTCATTCTATCATCAATTTTGGGAAGTGTTGCAGTTGGATGTTCTTATTGCAGTGCAGGAGTTCTTTCTAGGCATTCGGATGCCTGTAGCCATGGCATCATCTTTAATTTGTGTAATACCTAAGGTTCAGAATCCTAACACTTTTGCTGACTTTCGCCCCATTTGTCTAACGAATTTTCTGTCCAAGGTGGTGACGAGGCTTATTACGTCTCGGCTTTCCGCTATCTTGCCGCATTTGATCTCTCCAGAACAAGCCAGCTTCATGCCAGGTCGCAGTATTTATGAACAAATATTGATGGCAAAGGAGATGTTACATATTTTGGATAGGAAACGCAGAGGCGGACATGTGATAATCAAGTTGCATATGGCCAAGGCTTTTGATAGGGTCTCATGGCAATATTTGGAGTGTCTACTGTTGCGGTTTGGCTTCTGTTCACGTTTTGTTCGACTTATCATGAATAACTTAGATTCTACATGATGCTCAGTTACAGTCAATGGTAAACCTTGCGGTTTTTGTCCAGCCATCTAGAGGTGTTAAACAAGGAGACCCGTTGTCGCCAATTTTATTTATCCTTGCATCTGAAGGTTTCTCTCGAGGATTAAAGCATTTGTTCATGACTGGCGTACCACGGGGTTTTCACAGCGGTCGTGTGCCAGTGGTCTCGCACTTAGGATTTGCTAATGATCTTCTAGTCTTTCTCAATGGATCGCAGGGGAATCTCAGTGCTTTTAAGGAGTTTTTGGATCAATATCGGAGAGCTATTGGCCAGCTATTGAATTATCATAAGAGTCAAGTGGTACTGGGAGGCAATATATCAAGTCAGCGTGTAACTACACTTTTAGGAATGGATTGACATCTTTACCTCTTAAATATTTGAGCACTTTTCTATTTAAAGGTATTAATCGCTCCAGATAATGTACTTCGTTGCTTAGTCATTTTGACACACGATTAGCTGGCTGCTCACATAAGCTGCTAAGTATGGCTGTCAGGTTGACATTGATCCAGTCAGTCCTTACTACTATGCCTTTACATATTATGGCCACGGCACAATTACCAAAGAGTGTCATATCTGAGCTACATCAAAAAAATGTCACATTTCTCATGGGGCAATCGTCATCACTGGAGATCTTGGAGCACAATTTGTTTGCCAAAAATAGAGAGCGGCTTGGGCATTGCAGCAAGTTTTTGAGTGCAAGATGTGGTGGAATTATCAAACATCTGATTCTCATTGGTCACGGTATATGCGCCAAAATATGGGAGTCGCTCTGCAATGCAATTTTATATCTATGATTCTTCAGATTGGAAACGGTTGTGTCGTATTCATCACTTTTGCTCCAATCACGTGAATCACACATGGATGGCTACATTTGGCTAGATGGGGCACATGGTCAGTTTACTCTCAAAGCTGCATATGAGTCATGCAGATTGTCCGGTACACCTTTTCCTGCTGCACGTTATGTTTGGTGGAAAGGTGCTCTAGTGGCAGGACAAATATTTTTATGGCGAATATGGTTTAATAGTCTTCCAATGCCTGAATTTCTGTGCCATTAGTTAGTGTCTTTGCCAACAAGATGTGTGTTTTGCTACAATGCCACAATCAGTCAAAATCATGTATTTTATTCCTGCCCAGTGATTGCGAAAGTTTGGCAAAACTTGGCTGCAATTTTCGGTGGTCCATCCCCTGTCCACCAACATTTTAGACAATATTTGTGACAACGGTGGAGTAAGTCTTGTGCTACCACTATGATGGGGAAATTAGCTGTCATTGTGCCTTTGATTACTACGTGGTCCATTTGGAAAAAATACGCTGCAATTCAGTTTGGAGAGGAATCTTTCTCAATTTTTCGTTTGTGGGAGCGTATTTGACATGGTGCATTTTCATGGAGTGCTTCTATTTCAGGACAAAAGTATGCCCACACAGTGCCACATCTGTTGTTTGCTCATTATATGCCTATACTATGCACAAGGCGCACGCGAATTGTTAGATGGAGCTTGCCACCTTCAGGAAAACTTAAACTCAATGTTGATACTGCTGTTGGACACCGGGGGTGCAGCGGCTGGGGCTATTCTTCGTAATGACTCTGGCCAATTGGTTCGGGCGATTGGTTTCTCTCTCCCAATGTTACCTCCTTTGCATACGGAGCTCCAAGCTATGCTTTTCTCACTTCTTTTCTTCATAACAGCTAGATTTATAGATTTCATTGTTGAGACAGGTTGCCAGCAGTTATTGTATTTGCTTAGGACTAATACTGTATTATCTGGGCGTTTGGGTAGCGACTTTGCGTGACAACATTCATTGCTTTCAGGCTTTCGTCTCACAGTATCTTATATTGCACGGGAGGGAAACACAGTAGCGGATTTTATGTCTCAGCAAGCGCTTATGCACAGCCACACGAGTGTTTACTACACAACATCGAAGTTACCCCCCACTGGTCCATGCAGCGCTACAGAAAGATCTTCATACACCATATATTCGACTGTAGCGGATTGAGCAGAATGACAAGTCTCTACTGTCTCGTCTGCATCTTTTTGACGCAGGCGACCGGGTATGCTTTGAACTATGTTTGCTTTATGCGCTATGATCACAGGCGGAATATGTTTTCCTTATTGTTGCTGGTACCTAAATTAGTTACGGGCAACATGGGTACTATGCTTTCCATAATCTGCTTCTCTATTCTTATATTGGTCCTTTATCTTGTTTGCGTGACATCTTGCTTCTTTGTCGAGGTACACAAGCGAAATCCACTCCCTGCTGGTCCAAAGGATGTTTTTTCATTCGCTGCTTCTCCTGGTTGCCTACGTTCCCAGCTCTTCAGTCCATCTCTGGCGAATATTATTCATCCTGCGTTTATTTTCTGCTACTTGCATTACATAAACTTTTGTATTGAATCTTCAGGCCATTTCAATTATATAAATATGTATACTTTTTCCTTTGCCAAGGTTTTATCCACAAGGGTGGTTTTTCTTCGCAAGGTTTTAATGCGGCATATCATATATGATTGGAGGTTGCCAATCATTACTTTCTTACATTTTCTTTTTTCGTATGATGACATTGATTGTATTATGGCTTTCTCCAGCCGCAATGGAGGCTTTAGTTAATAAAGATAACTTTATATAAAAAAATATATATAATATATATATTTAGATGAAGGACGGGCGGTACCGTCTGGAGTTTTATAAATTTAAACCCTCACTTATGGCGGAGGAATACCGTGGTTACATTAGAGCGCCGTAGCTACGGGAGACTCTCCCAAAGAAAAAAGAGTGAAATAGCTATACAAAAGTCTACAAGCAAACGAAAAATGTGTGTATGACTAAAGAGAGGGCGAATGCTCGGAAAGTTGGAGGCGTGATGGCTCGCGCCCGTTGATCCCCGTACAGCACAAATAAAATAAAGAAATGATTAGTCCATGGAAGAATAGTGGAGAGGCATAAGGATATAGTAGTTGACAACATACCCACGTCGCCTTGGCCAGTGCGGAGCCAAGCCAACCAGTAGATGTAGCAAGCCAACCCATATGGGAGACGATCATGTATATACGGCCAGGTCATTTCGGGTCCATTGCTCCAGCAAAAGCAAAGAAAGAAATTAGCATAAGTAGTATAGAATAAATAAGTGAGGGAACGAGAAAGTAACGCGTACCCATGTTGTCCATAGCCTTAAGGACCACGGGCAACCAAGTTTGAGCAGAGCCAACCCATATGGGAGACAGTGTACGAATGCTGCAGTCATGGTGGTCTAGGTCCGTTATGGAAGCCTGATGCAGAGTGGCGGAAGGACGGCATCGTTCGGTCCGCAGTGATGGTACCTCTGAACGAAGCACGTAAGGAGGCGAAAGAAGCATATGATGTAAAAAGCTGTGTAGAAAGAGCTATATGTGCCAGGAAATGAGCAGGCTCATTTGTTTCTCTCAGCGTATACAAAATTGATAAGCCCCGCAGTTGTAGCAGAGAACGTAATCTGTAGATGTCCGGTGCAAGCAAGGAGGATGAACTAGTTGTGAGGTTGACCAATTTAGCACAATCACCTCTATGATAATGTCTGCATATTGCGGGAGATAATACATGAGGGCCATGAAAGCAGCCTACGCCTCACTCTCAAAGTCAAGTCGAAGTGGGAAAGATATACCATGTACAAAAGCACCAGCGGAGTCACGTAGAATGCCGCCACCACTCGAGTGTCGATGCCCAACCGCAGCATCCGTATTCAATTTCAATCGCCCTGATGGAGTTGGCGACCAACGTATGATTCTTGGGTGATTAGAGCGTATAGGGGGTGATAATCGGGCTGCTACAAGTTGAACTGTTGCAGCTATTTTTGTTCTAGCCATAGATGCTGCACATGTGTATAGATCAAGGCGGATGGAACGAATAATCATCCGAGGTGACTAAACAAGGTCATCAAAGAGAAAGGAAGCATACATTTTCCAGATATTCCAAAGCATCACTCCTGGATAGATGGACTGCATGGCTCCCAAAGAAGTTGTAGAGGCTGAGCACCATATGTGTAATAGATACGAACGCCAAGACCCAGTAGTGAATGGTGGTAGGTCCAACAAAGCATTAAAAAACGTCCAAATCATACGTACCTCTGAGCAGACAAAAAATATATGCAATGTAGTGGCACTATCTGAGTGGCAGAACGGGCAGTACGATGGATAAGCAGTCAGAAAGTGGCTGAGATTATCAGAAAGCAGGAGTGCACGCTGATAAAATCTCCATAGAAACAATTAATAGCAGGGTGCTGCATACGGTTCCAAATGTGAACACAAGATAATAGACATGATTTCGAAGGCCAAATTGGAGCATAAGCATCTTTTAATACAAAGGCATCGGAGAGAGAGGGCCAAATCGGATTCGGATCAGGTGGCGAAATGTTCAAACATATAGGATGTATAGCACATATACATTTCCATCCAGGGGAGTCATATAATCGTGGTTGAAAATTATTTCGAGTACCGTATCTTGTGCCCATATATCGGCCCCATAATGAATTGCTGCAATGATAGAGGTGCCAGATTTTGCAAGAATACACAGCCTGTATAGAGAATAATTCAGGCACGTCTATACCTCATTCATCCGTTGGGTAACACAGCTTTGCCCAAGGGAGCCAATGGTAGCGACCTGGACCCCAGAAAAAACATGCAAATCGACTCTCTAATGTTTTAATTACAATTTTTTGGAAGACGGGTAGCAGCTATCAGATGCAATGGCAGCGACGAGAGAACTGATTTGATGAGGATTATTCGTCCTGCTATTCCTAGAAGCCTCTGTTTCCAACTTGCCAACCGCTTGTCGACATGAGATAGAAGATCTATACAATGAGAAGTGCGTGTAATTCCCTTATGTAAATAACAGCCCAAGTATTTAAGAGGCAATGAAAATTGTCTCATGTTCAACACAGCAAGGAGATCGGCCCGCCTCATAGGCGAAATTGAAGAAGAAAATACTATTCTGCTCTTTTGATAATTAATGGCCTGACCATAAGATAATTCATAAGATACAAGAAAACTCTCAATATGTCTCAAATTACGTCTCTCGGCTGCAACAAAAAGTGGGAGATCATCGGCGTAGGCCAGATGGGAGATTATAAGAGGAATTCGGCCCATAGGAAAAGAACTTATGTAGCCACTGTGTATATGAGAATAAAAAGCTCTTGTGAAGGCCTTCACCACAATAATGGACAACAAAAGGGATAGAGGATCCCCTTGCTTCATCCCCTTGGTCGGTTGGAAGAAATCGTTGGAGATGCCATTAATTAAAATAGAGAAATGTGTGCTGCTAAGATGGTTATTGATTAATTTGATGAAGAAAGGCGAGAAGCCAAATCGGGCAAAGACCAGATGTAGAAACCGCCAATTAACTCGATCAAACGCTTTTGCAAGATCCAACTGTATTAGGCGGTTAGACGAGCGTGGAGAGTGATCTAACCAATGAATCATCTCATTGGCTAAAGTACATGCTAAGCAATACCTTTACTTTTTGAAATCCCGCTTGCTCAGAGGAAATGATTAGCGGTAAAAGTGTACTTAGTCGAGTGGCTAAAATCTGTGTCTGAATCTTGCTGAGAAAAGTATTGAGTGCAATCAGCCGATAGTCTGCAAAAGATGTTTGTGATGTATCTTTAGGAAGCAATATGATCATGGTGTGGGCGGTAGCTTTCAGTAAAGGGAACCCCAGAAAAAATTCTTGCACGGCCTTATAGACATCTGAGTGAATGATCTCCCAACAAGTGCGATAAAAACATCCGTTGTATCTATCCGGTCCGATTGCGCTTTGGGGATCTAACACCCAAACTGCCCTGCACACTTCCTCCTCCGATGGCATAGCGGTTAAGAAAGTGTTATCTTCCGCTGAAATAGTTGCTGGGATCGTATCAAGTAAAGCAGGATCGACATGTGTCGGTTGAGCTGTAAATAAATGAGAATAAAAATCAACGGCTGCCTGCTGAATATCATGCTGAGCATCGCATAAGGTACCATCAGCTCGGTGTATCTGGTGTATGAATTGCCTCCGGTGTCAATCTTTAACAATGGCATGATAGTATGTCGTATTAGCATCACTCTCCTTTAGCCATTTTACTTGCGCTTTCTGCTGCCAATATTCCATTTCACGTGCGCAGGCATTTCTATATTCGGCCTGAGCAGCATTATATGCCGTCCGATTTTCATCAGTGGGAGAGGTATCATACGGCAGCTCTATACGTTGCACTTGTGATTGTGTATATTCTACCTTATTGAAGATGTTACCAAAAGCCTCTTTATTCCATATGGAGAGATCATGTTTAAGAAGACGCAATTTGTGACAAAACCCACGCATTCCTCCAGTGGTGGGATATGACTCCCATTTTTGGCAAGTATAAGAAAGAAACTGAGAGTGAGATTGTTTAGATGCAACAAGCATTGACTGAAGGCAGTGTATCAATAGTGGGCAGTGGGCAGAGGTGACACGAGGTAAATGTGTGAGCTTTACCTGGTGAAACTTGTCATAGAATAATGTGTTGTAGAATACCCAATCTAGCCGACATCGAACGTGACCTAACCCGCGACCACCCAGCCATGTGTAGTGTGTTCCGAGATGTGGTACCGTATGCCAAGATAAATGATCCACAACCGAATTAAAATCAGCTAGGGATGACAATGAGGGCCGAGGGCATCCTTTATGGTCATCCAAAGAAAGAAACATGTTGAAGTCACCTGTTATCAACTAAGGGGCGGATAAGGCATCACCAAAAATGATCAAATCATCCTAGAGAATGCGACGGTGCGTACTAGTATGGCAAACATACACAATGAGTGCTAATAGTCAACTTGAGAGTCAAGTATACGCAGATGAAAATGAGTCATTTGATCTTGGACCCTAACTTCTTGTATCGATAGAGAATCGAGATGCCAAAAACACCAAACACGATCACTACATACTGAAAGGCTAGAGGTAAATCCAAGTTGAATTTGTGTACGTTGTAATCTAGATCCGGATGTTGAGGTTCAATGACAACAAGAAAATCTACTGAACGTTGTTATAAAAGTAGGCGCAAGCGAGTTAAAGAGGTACGTAAACCTCTAATATTCCAGACTAGAAAATGCATTAAGATTGTTGAGAAGAAGAGTGTGAAGTCCGAATAGAACTTCAGGTAACAACCTGACGTGGGGGACGCAAAACCTGGGATGCTGGCCTACGATGCCGCTTCTTTACATGTACGGTAAAACCATCAGTGTAGTGTCCGTTGGGAGAGATGGTTGAAGTAACTGCTGCAATAGTATTTCATTTGATTGTGACTGGGATAAATATGCCATTCAACGAGCAATATGAGCAGAGTCTGCTTGATATTTTTCAAGAAGATCAGGACCAGCAGAGGCTCCTGATGAGTGCATGTTGGTACATAAATCTCGATGTCAGAGTGACCATGTATAAAAGTTCTTCAAGAGTAGAAGGTTGCGAGTGAGTATCATCAATGACAAGGCCCAATAGCGATAAGTTTTGTGATTCAGTGGGCCAGCCACCTCAGGAAGTGAAGTATCAGACGGTGGAATTGTAGGGGCAATGGCTGGAGCTGGGTTAGCCATTGAATCTAGAGAGGCTAATATTTCCTGTGAAGCGTCAGTAGCGACCAAGGCTTCAAGAACTGCTGCCACAATAGGTGCTGATGTTGAAGACGGGTGGTTAGTAGGTTCTTTTTCCTTCTCCTTCCAAACCATTGTCACTAGGTTTGGCTTTAAACTGTTCGTAATAGCCGAAGGGCAGTTACCAGTTTTAAGGCCCAAAACGCAACATGTTGAGCAAAATAAGGGTACATCTTCATAAATCACTTGTTGGAAGAATTCATGATTCTTTCTTTGAATATGCAGTTTAGAGGGCAGCTCCTTGGATACGTTAATCTCCAAACAAACTCGAGCAACAGAAGAACGCAATATTTTTTGAGTGGCAGCATCTATGCGAATAGGAGTGCCGATCATCGAAGCGATGGCAAAGACCGCTGATTGATGATGAAGATATACAAGGAGTGCAGGCAAAGAAATCCATACAGGGACAATTGGCGTATCATACCTGGGGTCGAAATCATGGGTGTTGGTGACGCGCATCGGATATCCAAGAATACTCCACGTGCATCGACAGAAGCATCGGGTATAATCACGTTCATGATCAAAATGAATAAGGATGTGAGATTTATCAATTAATCCCAAGTGCACTGCACTAGTAAAACCGATCTAATCAAAAGCCTTCTTCAACGCGTCCATGGAAGGGCGTCCATACCAGAATGAACCGACGAGAGTGTGTTGAAACAGAGTGATCAAGGAGTCCCCTTCTGCGTCGGATAAATGAATGGAAGGTCAGACTTTGTATCTAGATGATTGTTTCGGTTGTACCAGAGGAGGTGAATTACCCCGGAGGATATCAACGAATGAGAGGGGTGCCGAAGTGGCTGCCGGCGGCAGCAGATTTTCCATCGAAAGAGACGATCGCAGACACTATTTATATATGTGATATATATATATATATACATACATGCAGCCGTGTATGTGTATATGTAGTGTGGAGTAGAACTTTCCATTTCAAATTTGTTGTTAAATAGGCATTTTCAAGTATGTCTCCTTAAGCACTTCATTTGATGAACTAGTTTAGTTCATCTCCTTAAGCACTTCATTATATGAACAAGTTTAGTTTATTTAGCATAGCACCTGAAAATAGTATAAACACAACAAATGTTTACCATATGATTTAAGTTTTAAAGCTTCATGGCACGTTAGCACAACAATGATATATATAAACATTTAAAGCATATTTAGCACATACGCATGTCATGTAACACTTAAATCATGCATTTCAAAAACATGTAATATTTAAATCATGTATTTTCAAATCATTCAAACCCTGGTTTCTCAACATTTCTTTCAAATGTTTCAAGACCTTGACACTATGCATGAATTACACAGCATGTTTGAACTGAAAATTATAATTTCAGTTTTTTTATTATCATGTCATCATTAAAGGATTAGACAAAAATTATCACTAGAAAATATAGTCATTTTGCATGCTAGGAACATCATCTAGACAATGCATACAAGACACTACAACATTTTTATTCAGGAAGCAACATCTCACAAGTGATAATAAAGACATATATGGCATCAATAATTGTAACGCCCCGTACTCGGCCTGCCCGCGTACGACGCACCTGCCGTACTTCAATACGGAAATTACCAGGCGTCAATGCGTACCATGTCGCAGTCCATACCAAAATAATGGACTACAATGTCATCATCTTAACAGGTAAGCAAAATTTAGGCAGAATAAAAACTTTTAAAGAAAACATTTCCGAATATTCGACATAGAGTTCACAACCAAGTTTGCAAAATAAAAACAAGTCCGAAATCAATGTCCCCAAAATAAGTCCACAAAACAAATTCCATCATAAAAGTCCTCAAGCTGCAATCCACTCTCACGACTACGGATACGGAACTCGAGGCTCATCATCAATCCACTCTACACCATTCCTTGCAGGCTCTGGGGGAAAAATAAAAGGGTGAGTGACAAAGTCACCAGCACGTATACCATAAACAATCATGAATTAAATGGAAACGTACACAAGAACCAAATCCCAAGAATCTCAACTTTCCCAACATACCTGATCTTCAACCCAATAGCCGCAAAGGTAACAAGATCGTAACTTAAGTGACAATAGGCTAAGCATTCTACTCACAATCATATGCAATGCGTATGAATATGCAAATGTAATGCATCATGATATGATGAGAATCATTTTCGATCAATCTTACTTTCAAAACATAATCGTCATAAAACAAAGAGTACAGAGGGTTCAGATCTATTATCTCCGGATCTGAAACAGTCATATCATTCCCTTCAGATCTATTATTTTCGGATCTGGAAACGGTCACACAATCAATCATAATCATCAGGTCTATTATCTCCGAGCCTAGATGGTCGTAAATCATCATCATCAGGTCTATTATCTCCGGGCCTGGACGATCATAATCATAATCCTCAGGTCTATTATCTCCGGGCCTGGACGGTCATAAATCATCATCATCGGATCAATTAACCCCGGATCTGGAGCGAGTTGTGCTCTCCAGGAAGTAATGGTACCATAGGAACTTTTCTTTCAAAACCAGAAAACTTATCTTCACAAAAGAGAGCTTTCTTACAATTCTTTGGCACAAAATCAGCTTCATAAGTCGCATGAACATGGACAATGCAATGCATGATATGCAACATGCAATTCATGACTAAATACATCATAGAATGCATATAGGGACTTGTCTCTTAAGGTCGAAAATAGTCCAGCAGCAATGCCCTGTTCACACGGCCTCAAAATTACCAATTCAGAGCCTATATCTAGAAAAGTTTGCACAAACATGCATAATGGATCTTAGATACATGTCATAAAAATTTCATAACATTTCAAGGTGTCTAAGGTCCTCAAAACATTAAATTATCATCAAGGGGTACTGCAGAATTCTGCAGCGCAGAGTACCCGCCTCGCCTCAGTTCTAAGGGTCACAAAACAATATTCAATTAGGACTATCACCTGGAAAAACATCGCCAACATACTAAGGAACAATATCCATATGCCCAAACATCACCTGTAAGTCTAAATAAACAAGATCAAGGCATCACAACACACGTCATCAAACTGCCCTGTTTTTTCCAGTTTTGTACCTTGACCCTTCATCTGAGTTGTTAACCCTTAAAACAGTGGTTTCAAGCCAATTTCCTTACATGGACGTGTGCATCCATGCTTTAGGTAAATACCATAAAAATTTCAAAGCAATCCGACATGTTTAAAGGGGTCAATTAATTATTTTCCTCAATCTAGATACCTGCAGAATCTGCAGTGACCTGTTCTTTCTAAAAATTCTATTGAGGCCAAACCACAACATCTTTTACAGAATTTCCACTACATAAATTTACTACACATATCAAGTTACCAGAACACCAAAACTTAGCTCAATTGCACTTTTCTAAGGTTCATTTTAAGGCCCAGCAAGTTGCTATCAAAACCGTCCAGTTTCAGGGAATCTTACACATCAACACTATTATTCTTCAAACATTTACCAAACAAACTCCAACTCATAAAATAACTTGCTAACCCCTAATTACACTTTTTTACATGAGCATTTCAGATCTCATTGTATTCTTTAAGCTACAACATACCCCCACGCCAAACAGCCCTATAAACTACACATAGAACATGCCATTTTCATACATCCTATGTCTCATAAAGTATATTCTTAACAAGAATTAGTTCACTATTCAACTAATCACCAAAACAGTCCCTTTTTGCGAAGAATAGGTCTGATATCATGTTTAAGTTAGGCGCATAACATATAACATATCCATAGAGAGAAGCACTCAACATGCCAACGATTTTCCTTCTAAAACATCCAATTTCTCATGCTTTGCACTTAGTATTTCATCTAAGGTTCACAACTTAAAATAACTAGACATTCAAGCATACAATTTCACAATAAGTCAAGAGTGTCTAGAGGTCTCATATCATGTTTAAGTTTCCTTCAACTTTCCAAAGAGGCACACGGTTTTTGGGAGGGGAAAGAAAGGTGAACATTAGCTACCATTTTAATGAATAAAAGAGCTAGATTGAGGCTAGATTTCCTTACCAAAAAATAGAGCTTAAATGAAGATTGAAAGAGGTCCAACCCACCAAGATGCTAGCACCTAATAGCTTGAAAAATCTTCACCTAGTGACCATTAAAGGGTCACGGTTTTCAAAGAAAGAAAAGGCACAAGGTGAGCTTTACAATTGCAAATTTGGAATTCACTTTGGACCTTAGAATGCAACTTACCTAGATGAGTTTTAGAGCTTAAGATTAAGATGGTCTTGAGTCTCCTTAGTCCAAGCTTGCCGTATGAAGGGATGAAGAATAGCCTAAGTATGCAAGAGACCTTTAGTGATTAGCTTGGGATGAACCCTTGAGAGTATTGTGAGAGAGGAATGAGATGAAGCTTCTAGTATGATCTTGAAGGAGGTTACATGGGAAAAAGAAAAGGTACCCAGCAGTCTAAGATAAAGAGGAATAAGAAAGACTCTTCATGTGCATGAGGCATAATCATGAAGGGTTATTAAGTGTGTTAGGCTATTTACTCCTTGGTTGCTTTTGAGGATAGTTTAAAGAAAAAGCTACTAAAGTAGTTAGTTGGTATTAAGGATAAAGGAGGTCTCATGGATCAACCATGTTGTACCCGACAGTTTTTAGAGAAAAAGAGGAGGGAAATTCTTCAAACTCTTGGAGTATAATCATGAGACTATTTACTACATGTGTAAGCTTTTTTTAGAATGATTTTAAGAGTCTAATAAAGTGGTTAGTTGGGCATTAGAAGCAAAGAGGGTTCTAGAGTCTCCTAGACTCCATATTGGCCGGATTTTCTAAAAGGGTTGGGAGGGTATAATGTCATTTCACTTGTTTCATAAGGCATACTTATATAATTATACCATTTCTTATAATATTTACTTAAAGAAATTTTAATTGAAGAAGAAATAATTAAATTTAATAAAATGCACTTGGAAAGGACTGTTATTTTATTAAACCACTTCATAAGAGTCGGAGATACATAATGAATTTCTCTCGGATACAACAATAATAATGGCACCTCCGGCCTTAACAAAACATTCTGGAAAAGAAAAAAAATCTATCTCAGTGAACAATAGCAGTAACGGAATTGCTAATGGCTCAGTGTAGTCCATGTCTATGACTCAGAGGAATAATTCTAGATTATTCGTGTCCATAGCTCATAGGAACTCTTGTCGATTCAAATAATAATGGCACCATGGTGATACGCGGTTATCACGCCTCGTACGGATCTTCTCCTTTAACACTTGGATCCTTAACGGTTGTAGGCAAGAGTTTAACTCCCTCCTAGCCGTTGATTCACCAAGGTTTTTGTTTGAGCCTTCCTCCTTCAAAAGTTACCCGTTTCCCAAGCAAGTTTGCACCCTCTTGGACGGCCACACCTTTGATTTTGGATATCCCCCACAAGGTTGCTCACTCCTTGATTGGATTCTAACTTTGATCTTCAAAGAAACAAAGAAAACACTCAACTTGTTCTTAAGAAGAATCAAAAACAAAACTCACAAGTGTTTATGAAGAGAAAATAGGCTAATTTGCCCAAGAATTCTTATGAATCATTTTCCAACTTTCTTACTCTTTTTGGACGTGCATGACTCCTTTAAATAGGGCCAAGAAGACCAAAAAAAGTCTAGTCTACAAAGCTAAAGAAAAGGCTAGTCAAAAGGCTACAAAAAGGCTAAAAATGTGTAATCTGTTGGTAAACGGTTTTACCCCCTTCTAGAGCAGATTTTGGTCTTTATCACTTCTTTAGAATTGTAGATCACGTTTTAAAATAGAATTTGGGCTTTTGAATCACCCTCATTTGGATATGGGATGAGTTAGATATGGCCCTTCAAGTTTGGGTGTCCTGAATGCTTTCTGTACGGGCTCCTGAAAACTTGTATGAATTATGGCCTGTTTTTGGATCACTTGCAGCTCGAATTAGGCCTTGACTCCTCTTAGAGAATTGTAGCCCATTGAGTGTAGAAAATAAACATATGCAGTTCTCTGAATTTGGCCCATCCATTAAAGAGATAAGTCCAAGTAACTAAACATGTGTCCACAGAATTCGGCAGAAAACAATACTTGAATTTCAATGCTGTTTTTGGCCATTATAACGACAGATCTTGGAAATGTGCAAAACATGAATGTGCTAGGTATTTGTCTTGTGTTTCCAAGGAATCTTGAATCACTTGATTTTCCCTTGTGGTTGAAGAGATACGCCTGTTTTACGAAAACTTGTTCTGCCAGAAAATTACATTCTGAAATGGGCTTGCTTCTCTTCAACTCCTTTGGTCTTCAAACGTCTCCAACCTTACAAGTCCTTAAAATAATTATAATAAATATAGAAACATAATAAACAACCCTAAAGGCCTAACAAGCTAAAAAGACTCAAGGTTTGGTCATGCAAGATCGAAGAACAACCTTTACAAACAAGAAACTTTAAGCAAACGACTCAAGGAATGAAAGAAATAATACAAACGACTCAATATGTTACAACACATAAAAACTAAAAGATTGTGCTCAAGTAAGTGAACCCAACAACACTCTTTGTTTAAAAGGCTCGTCTTGCACGTGTCTGAACAAGAATGCATCAACTTCTTAGCTCAAACTCTTTGTCATACTTCTTGTCTCTTGTCCTCGACTTGCCTCGTCTTTGTTGCCACTTTGGCACCTGTACCTCATCATTCCCCCGCTCCTCAAAAGGATTCGACCTCGAATCTAAAGCATCACTAAAAGGAGATAGATCAGAAACATTAAAAGTATTTGAGACAGAACCATACTTACCCTTGCGGGAGGTCAATGATGTAGCATTGTCATTGATCCTCTCAAGCACCTTGAAAGGACCATCACCTCTTGGCATCAATTTGGATTTCCTTCATTAGGAAACCGCTCTCTTTGCGCAGTGCAACCATAATAAGTCGCCCTGGCTCAAAGACAACTCTCTCTTCCTCTTTGTTGGCTGCTTAGCATACTGCTTGTTCTTCTTTTCAATTTGTAATCTCACTTTGGCATGTAACTTCTTCACCAATTCATCCTTTTCCTTACCATCTAGGTTTATTTTTTCATTTGTAGGTATAGGCAATAAATCAAGTGGGGAAAGGGGATTGAAGCCATAAACAAATTTCAAAAGGAGAATACAAAGTACTACTATGCACACTCCTATTATATGCAAACTCAATATGTAGCAAAC
Source organism: Eustoma russellianum (assembly GCA_036186865.1). NCBI lineage: Eukaryota > Viridiplantae > Streptophyta > Magnoliopsida > Gentianales > Gentianaceae > Eustoma > Eustoma russellianum. Next base: position 13,741,741 of record AP025070.1, on the reverse strand, counting down.
AATCTTCCCAATTCTTTAAGTTCTTCTGAATTAGAGAACGTAAAAGTTGAGACAACGTCCTATTTACTACTTCGGTTTGACCGTCAGTCTGTGGATGAGCAGTAGTAGAAAATAAGAGCGTAGTACCCAACATACCCCAAAGGACACGCCAAAAGTGACTCAAAATTTTGTATCCCTATCACTAACAATAGTTCTAGGCATACCATGCAAACGAACAACTTCCTTAAAGAACAAGTCAGCAACATGGGATGCATCATCAACTTTCTGTAGGATAGATTGAAGTGAGCCATCTTAGAGAAACGATCCACAACAACAAAATACTATCCTTACCCGTCTTTGATCTAGGCAGGTCCTAGAACGAAATCCATACTAACATAAACCCAAGGTGAAAGGGGGTAGGGGTAGTGTATGATATAAACCATGTGGATGCAACTTAGACTTTGCTTGCTTACATGTAATGCAATGAGCACAAATCTTTTCTACTCTGCACGCATGTGGGGCCAGAAGAACTGCTCACGTAATGCTCAAAAGTCTTAAAGACACCAAAGTGACCTAGAAGGCCGCCTCCATGTGCCTCCTTAACAAGCAATTCACGCAAAGATGATTGTGGTATGCAAACTTACCTTAAACAAGAATCCATCATGAATGTAGAACTTACCAAAAGATGATTTAGCACATGCTGCATAGATAGAATGAAAATCATGATCACTAGCATATAACTCCTTAATTAGTTCAAATCCAAGCAAACGAGAAGACAATGTAGTAATCAAGGAATATCTCCTAGACATCAACTACTACGTTATCTTTTCCTTGCTTATATTTAATCACATAAGGAAATTGTTCAATGAATTCCACCCACTTAGCATGTCTTTTATTCAACTTACCTTGGCCTTTAAGATACTTAAGAGATTCATGATCCGCGTGAATCACAAATTCCTTAGGTTGCAAGTAATGCTGCCAAGTTTGCAAAGATCTTACCAATGCATACAACTCTTTCATATGTAGAATAATTCAATTGAGGACCTTTTAATTTCTCACTGAAGTATGCAATGGGACGTTTAGCTTGTGTTAACACGGCTCCAATTCCTATACCACTAGCATCACATTCAATCTCAAATGTTTCTTCAAAGCTTGGTAGTTTAAGAATAGGTGCTGTCGTTAGTCTTCTTTTAAGCTCATTAAACGCCAATTGTTGTGCCTCCCCCCAGAAATCCAACATCTTTCTTTACAATCTCATTTAAAGGGGCAGCAATAGATGAAAAATCCTTAACAAACCGCCTATAAAAGCTGGCTAAGCCATGAAAACTTCTAACTTCACCAACTGTTTTAGGGATAGGCCACTCAAGGATTGACTTCACCTTTTCTTGGTCCATTTCAATGCCATTTTCACTAACAACATATCCTAAGAATATCACTTTGTCCAAGCAAAAGGAACACTTTTTAAAATTAGCATATAGTTGTTCTTTCTGTAAAGTCTCAAACACAGCTCTTAAGTGTCCTATATGTTCATGCAATGTCTTAGAATATATCAAGATATCATCGAAATAGACAACAACAAACTTCCCAATGAATGCACGTAAGACTTCGTTCATTAACCTCATGAATGTACTAGGTGCATTAGTTAAACCAAAAGGCATTACTAACCACTCATACAAACCAAACTTAGTCTTAAATGCAGTCTTCCATTCATCTCCCTCTTTGATGCGCACTTGAAAGTACCCACTTTTCAAATCAATTTTAGTAAAGTATTTAGCTCCATGCAATTCGTCTAACATGTCATCGAGTCTAGGAATAGGGTACCGATACTTTACCGTGATCTTATTAATAGCGCGACAATCAATGCACATTCTCCATGAGCCATCCTTTTTGGGCACGACAATCACTGGTACAGCACATGGGCTCATGCTCTCCCTCACCTTGCCCTTGGCTAGTAGCTCCTCTACTTGGCATTGGATCTCCTTTGTCTCATCGGGATTTGCCCTATAGGCTGGTCTGTTAGGCAATGTAGCACCGGGTATGAAATCGATTTGCTCTATCCCGCGCAAAGGTGGCAATCCAGCAGGTTCCTCCTCAGGAAACAAATCTGAAAACTCTTCAAGCAAAGATACAACTCCACTAGGCAATGTAGATGGTAAGTCACTTACAGAAAACAATGATTCTTTGTAAAGCATCATATAAACAGTTTTTCGATCATATAAAGCATGTGAAACCTCAGAATGACTAGCAAAGAATGCATGCTTCTTTTCTTGCTTGATTAAGTTTTTCTTCGCCGAAGATTCAGCTTGGCCGAACCCTCTTTTGTTGTCCCCTCCTTGGCCAAGCCTTACGGGAATCGAGCCAAGTCTTTTCTTGCTTGAGGCTTTCAAGAAACTTCTTTTCAGCCTCTCTTTCAGTAGGATCTGAACGCTTTTGCGCAAGGCGTTTTTGATCCTCATAGACTTTGTGCGGGGCAATGCACGCAATCTATACGTCTTATTATCCATCTTAAATGAATATGTATTAAGGTAACCATCATGAATGACTCTCCTATCAAATTGCCATGGTCGTCCCAATAGAATATGACTAGCATGCATGGGTGCAACGTCACAAAGTATGTCATCCTTATAATTACCTATGGACAATGTGATGAGCCAAATGAAGGCTAGAAAAACGTTCCTAGGACTTTGTCTTCTACTCCAAACTGATTTGAACCTCGGCTATGGCAAAGAACATCCCAATGACACCCCTTGAACTGTAACCGTTTGTTCTTGGCTCAATTTATGCCAACACTGTTGTGATATATTATGTTTGAGTGATTGCAAAATGTATATGTGTGCATATGTGTAATTGTTGTAATTGTTGTGCAAAATGTATATGTGTGCATATGTGTAATTGTTGTGATTAGAAAATGCATATGTGATATATTATGTGTAACGTTTACATATGAAATTGATTGTGCAAGACATGAACTTATGAGCTAAATGTGAAATTGATTGATTGAATCAAGATTGAACAAGTTTGATTAATATCATGAGATTGAACTTGGCCAATTCAATCACATATCTTAATCAAGACATGTTCAAACTGATCTTAGATTATATGCCAATACATGTTGTTCAAACTGATCTTGTATGATATATATGTCAATACATGTTTATTATATGAACTAACCAAGCCTTGAAGTCACATGACTTACAATATAAGGCAAATTGTTCGGTTTAGTGTTCTATTGCAGGTTTTGGTTCATATCTTGAGCAAATGAACTCCAAATTGAGTCATTCAAAAGCCCACTTGATCCTTATTCAATTTAGAATCTAATTGGCTGAGGAAGAGCATGCTTGGCACGGGTTAAAACTGAGTTGACCCGGTGGGAAGCTTATTGACCTATATAAGGGCTATTTTGGTAATTTCATCATTTGGACTTCTCATTCTTATTTGGTCTTCTTCCAACGGACTTATATGATCATATGACACATTTATAAGTCATGTCACATCATGGCAAAGAATGTATCTGGAGCAGCACTATGTCCAGGTTCATCCTAGGACAACATTCCTATTTTTGTGCTGAAGGGTATTCTGGTCATTTCACTTGCCAATTGATCTTCCAACATGTTTATATTGTTCATATGATGTTATATGTGTTTATGTCACATATGGTACGTGCCCTATTTTTATGGAAACGGGCAGCATGGTATCTCAATTGAAATTCTTATATCATGGTTATCACATCTATGGTTTTCTTGGAATTCTTGGTATTCTTCATATGGTTTTCTATGCTACATGTTGAAGACTATATTATATATTTGTGCACACGGTTTATTGGCTATTGGCGCATATATTATGTTCAAACATTCAGATTTTGAACAAGTCAAGGCAAATTTCAAATACATCCTATTTTGGTGGTGATTTTAAGATGATTTCAAATGACTATTCTTGTTTGATTTTGGAGATGATGTTAACGGCTATCTTAGTTGAAATATGGAGCAAAATTCTCTCAAAGCAAACGGCTATATGTTGTTCAAAAGGTGGAGCAAAAATCTCTCCAAAAGGCAACGGCTATATGACCAAGTCAAGCTGAATTCTTTCTATGTTTTAGCTACAACCAAACGGCTATGAGATCAAAGTTGAAGACTATTTCAAATTCAAAAGGCAAGGCTGATTTCTATCTATATTTTGAATCATTCTTCAATGCCTATCTTCAAGGGGCTTTCAAACGTTCATTCCAACGTTAATGAGGAGCATTCCAACGTTTGTTTAGCATTCAAAATGAAGGGAAAATTCTGTTCAAAACACACGCATACATGGCAAGATTTTTACACATGTACATTGCTTATTGGAGCTGGTTTTCCAACGTTCAAATGGAGCTATTTCCACCTCATCTCCAACGTTCATAATGAGATAAATATTCAGGTGGAAGACTATTTCAAAGTAACAAAAATTTCAGATTTATCTTGAAAGTCAAATGGTAGCTAAAAAGGTGCTGATTTTATCTCCATTCTATCTCATTTCAACGGCTACTTTGTGGAGCCTTTGGGGTGATCTTTTGGCTATAAATAGCTCCCAAGGTGAAGAGCAAAAGGTATCCAACGAAGGCAACAAAAGCATTCAAGACAAATCAGCTCTTTGTCTTCATTCTTCTCTTCTTCTCTTCTGTATTGAAGAACACATTTGTAGCAAGCTTTATGATTGTATAGTTCTTCAATTCTTGTCATTTTCAACACCTTTATACGACATATTTGTGAAGGAGAAGCTGGTGTATAAAGCTTACTCCTTAGAGGTGAGCAAAAGGTGCAAAGGTGCAAAGGTGACGTTTTGGTGCAGCCTCTTGAAGAAGTTGGTGAAAAGCTTCTTCCTTTGGCTTTGTAAGGTGACTTTGGTGTTTGGTGTTTAGTGAAATCCAAGAGAAGGTGTCTCTTGGGACTGGAGTAGGTCACATTGACCGAACCAGGATAATTCCTTGTGTTCTCTACTTATTTCCTGCACTTACTGTTTTCTGGCTGAGAATTACACACACTTGGCACGTATAAATTGAACAAGCAAACGTTCTTAGAATTGCATGAATTTTGGATATGTTATACTTCAATGTGTTAGCTTTCATTAGCCGCAAGAATCACTAAATTCTAAGGTGTGTAGCATATTCAAATCGTCTTCACAAAATTGTCGCTACATTCTGTGAACAGTTCTGACCAGTGTGCAAAACTTGTTCGATTTGAACAGGCTATCCTTTGAATCTTGGAGTGAGCCTTATATCAAATTCTAGACATCTTAAGGTTTAATTTGACATAAGATTCATCAAAATAGCACGGGTAGATTTTGAGATATCAGTGTTTGAAGTTCAGCAAACATTCTGCCTGAAACTGCCAGAATTGCACACTTTACTTATCTTGCATATTTGAACGTACTAACTTGCTTGAAATTGGCTGAAATTTTTATGACATATCATAAACATACTAAACTTGATCTCTGCCAAGTTTGAGAGCATTCACAGGTGTATAAGTGGTTCAACCAAAACGTGCAAAACAGTGAACTGTTTCTGTCTGGAATTTTCAGAATCTGAGATTAAAGAGGCAAAGGGGTCTTCAAACAGGTTTTGAAGGTAATCATAGTGCAATTTCCGCTAATCCACTATTCACCCCCCCCTCTAGTGGCTGCTATACAGGTCCAATTGGTATCAGAGCCTGGTTGAGCACCATATTCTGATTTGAGCTGAAAACAGTCTACACTCCAAGTTGCAAAGTTGCTGGAAATTTTCTGGTTGTCCTATATTCTTCATATTTGGTATCTACAACAAGGTGACACTTTCTTTCCTTCTTATAAGTGTTTTAAACGTTTTCTCACACATCTAGAAGGCATGTCCACACAAAGACCAACTAAAAGACAAGCAAATCATCAGCCCCCTATCAATGTGAAATCTAACAAACAAGATGGTAAATGGTATGATAAAGAACTTAAGTGTTATGAATGTGGCAAACAAGGACACATCTCATATGATTGTCCAAACAAGAACAAAAACCGTGACATGGATGAAAAGACAAGGACAAAACTAGAGTAGAACCTATGCAAAGGAGGAAGAAAGCTCTCAAGGTAAGTTCAAGCACTTGGGATGACACATCTTCATCCGAATCCGAGGAGGAACCTGAAGTTGCACAAACATGTTTGGCTTCAAAGTCTACAAATGAGGTAACATTCGATTCTGATTCTGAATGTGATTTTACTCAAGATGAATTGTTGGATGAATTAGAAAAGTTGCATAATAGATATAAGAAGCTATCCAAGGAGAAGAAAATAGTTGAGGAGAAGAACAAGTTGGAGACGTCTAACTTGAATCTAACTTCTCAACTAGAAGTTCTTCAACTTGAATCATCTAACACTATTAGTTCAATGCAAAATCAGATTAAGGAACTTAAGAACAAACATGAAAATGTGCAATGTGTGCAATGTGTTGATTTCAACGTTTTAAAGTCTAAATTGCATGAAATACAAACTGAATTTGAATCATTAAAAGCATGCAACCTAGACTTGAACAAATCTTTAGAACAATTTAAGAATGGTTCCAACATGTTAGACACTCTTATTGCATCTCAAAAGCATGGAAATGACAAACAAGGTCTTGGATATGTTGAAGAAGCTGAATACACACCTAAGGAAACAACATTTGTATCATCTTCAACCAACATGAAATATAGGCCAAATGCATCTAGAAATGAACCTATTCTGCCCACACCTCCTTCATCACAAAGATTGCAAAATGCATCAACATATAGGAAGGTAAATGCACCTAGAAACCATGCTTACATGTATACAAGAATGCCTAAACAAAGTAGTATGCAATATGCTCAAGTTATGCCTTATATGCAACAACATGCTTATGTGAAGAACATGACATACTCTAGGCCTAAATCATTACAACACACGGCCTAGACACACAACATCTTGCTATACACGGCCTAAATTCAATGCTTATACACGGCCAAGATATAACTCATATACATGGCAACATTCAAATGCATATAGAACTTACATGCTTATCCAACTAGTCATAAATATGCAGCCCTTTTCAATCATATTCTATCAAAATCCACTATTTGTTCATTATATGCAACATGATTTTAACATTTCAAAACCAAGAAAGGTTGTTCAAGTTTGGGTACCTAAAGGTACACTAACATGAACTTAACTTGTCTAACCTTGAAAGGACCCAAAATCAAAGGGTACCTAAGTTGTTATTTACATTTGTAGGTACATAACATCAAAGAAAGACAAGTTGCTGGTTATAACAACAAAGAAGATGAAAAGAACAAAACCAATTGGATAGTTGATAGTGGTTGCTCAAGACATATGACGGCAAAAATTTGTTTAGCACACTTAAAAACGTTGCAAAAGGTGGCAAAGTTACTTTGGAGACAACAACCAAGGCCAAATAATTGGCAAAGGCAAGGTTGGTGATCCAAACAAGTTTGAGATCAAAAACGTCCTACTTGTAAGTAACTTAACCTTTGAGCTTTTAAGTGTTTCTCAACTATGTGACAACAACTTGAATGTTCTCTTCCCTCCACTCTTGTAAGATAATGGATAAAAACAATCAAGTTGTGTTAAAAGGAAAACGTGAAGGAAACATATATGTGCTTAACATGGATGATATGCTAAGTAGTAACACAAAATGTCTTGTTTCACATGAATCTGATCCCAATCTTTGGCATAGACGTTTAGGACACATAGGTATATCAACCTTAGAAAAACTACACGCTAAAAGTCTTGTTAAAGGATTGCCTAAACTTAACTTGAATGATTTTCAACTATGTGAATCTTGTATCAAAGGCAAACATGTTAGAGAATCCCTTAAGCCTAAAACTGAGTTCACAACATCGAATACTAGAACTCTTGCATATAGACTTATTTGGTCCATGTAGAACAAGAAGCTTAGGTGGAAGTTATTATGTATGTGTAATAGTTGATGATTTCTCAAGATATACTTGGACATTGTTTCTTGCTTCAAAAGATGAAAGTGCATCATCTATAGCTAATCTAATTAGACAACTTGAAAATGAACATGAATCACATGTTATTAAGATAAGGAGTGATAGAGGTGGTGAGTTTAAAAATAGTGAATTAATCAAATTCTGTAATGAAAAGGGTATAAAACATGAATTCTCCCCACCAAGAACTCCTCAACTTAATGGTGTAGTTGAAAGAAAGAATAGGACTATTCAAGAAGTAGCAAGAACAATGATGGTAGAAAACAAAGTACCTAAATTCTTATGGGCTGAAGCTAAACACTTCAAGTTATATGATCAACAGACTATCAATAAGAAAGAAATTGAACAAAACACCATTTGAAATCTTAAATGGACGACTCCCAAAAGTAAACTATCTAAAGTCTTTGGTTGTAAATGCTTTGTATTGAACACAAAAGATAACTTAGATAAGTTTGATCCTAAGTCTGATGAACATATATTTGTGGGATATTCAATGAACTCTAAAGCATATAGATGTTATAATGCACAAACAAGAAAGATAGTTGAATCTATACATGTGAAGTTCAATGAAAATGCATATCTCCAAACAAGTAATCAACATGAATCTATGTACCAAATGATCAAATACTTCATGATGAAGATGAACTTATCCTACCACCTACAAATGAACAAGTTGAAACACCAAATCAAACTCTTGAAATGCATGAAGTTCAAACTCCCCCTACACAAGAACATAATGAAGAAATGTGCCTAACCAACCTATTGAACATCATGAACCTATTGAAGATGCACAACCAAGTAATTGGTGGCAAATAAGAATAAACAAAAGCATCCTCAAGAACTTATCATAGGAGATGTAAATCAAGGGGTTAGAACACGTAGGCAAATAGATCCTAATGAATATGATCAATGGCATGCACTTATATCCCAAATTGAACCTAAGAATGTGAATGATGCCTTAAACGATGCATATTGGATAGATGCAATGCATGAAGAGTTAAACCAATTTGAAAGAAACAATGTGTGGGATTTAGTACCTAAACCCGAGGATAAATCAATCATTGGAACTAAATGGGTGTTTAGGAACAAAATGAATGAGCAAGGGGTTGTAGTAAGAAATAAAGCAAGACTTGTAGCTCAAGGATATAATCAGAAGAGGGTATTGATTACGATGAAACATTTGCCCCTGTAGCAAGATTAGAATCCATACGCCTCTTATTAGCTTTTGCATGTTATAATAACATCAAACTATTCCAAATGGATGTTAAGAGTGCATTCTTAAATGGCTATATCCAAGAAGAAGTTTTTGTTAAACAACCACCAGGCTTTGAAGATCCAAAAACCCTAATCATGTATATAAACTTAAGAAAGCCTTATATGGTTTGAAACAAGCCCCCCGTGCATGGTATGAAAGATTTGCCAACTTTTTACTAAGTAACAACTTTCAAAGAGGAACCATAGATAGTACCTTATTCTTGAAAAAGAAAGACAAAGATTTGCTTGTAATACAAATATATGTAGATGACATAATCTTTGGTTCAACTAATCCTAACTTAGTAAAAGACTTTGAAGATTGTATGAAGTCTGAGTTTGAAATGTCCATGGTTGGTGAATTAAATTACTTCTTAGGCTTGCAAATAAAACAAACATCAAATGGTATACATATCAATCAAGCCAAATACATAAGAGATATGATAAAGAAATTCAACTTTGAAAACTTGAAACCATCTCCAACACCAATGTGTACTTCAACAAAATTAGACAAAGATGAAAATGGTGTTGCATTTGATGAAAAACTATATAGGTCTATGATTGGTTCATTGCTATATCTAACTGCTAGTAGACCTGATATTATGTTTGCAGTATGTGTGCAAGATTTCAAAGTATGCCTAAGTTGTCACACTTTAAAGCTGTAAAAAATATTTAGATATCTTCAACATACACCAACATTAGGCTTATGGTATGATAGACAATCTAGTCTAAGTTACATGCATATTCAGATGCAGATTATGGTGGATGTAGAGTAGATAGAAAGAGCACTAGTGGAACATGTCAATTCCTAGGAAACTCACTAATATCTTGGTTTTCAAAGAAACAATCTAGTGTTGCACTTTCTACTACTGAAGCAGAATATATGGCTTTAAGTCTATGTTGTACTCAACTATTATGGATTAAACAACAACTTTCAGACTTTGAAATACAAGTAAATAATATCCCCATCTATTGTGATAGTACAAGTGCTATAAATTTGTCTAAAAACCCTGTACTACACTCTAAGGCAAAGCATATAGAAGTACGTTATCATTTTCTCCGTGATCATGTTAATCTTGGACATATACACATTGAACATGTTAGAACTGATCAACAAGTAGCTGATATATTCACTAAACCCCTTAATCAAGCTATCTTTGAGACTTTACGTGCAAGACTTGGATTAATTGCTTACACCTGAATAACAGTCTTTTGCATAATTTACAAAATTAAGGGGGAGAATAAATGTGTATATATATCATGTTAAGGGGAAGATAGATATCCCGTTAAGGGGGAGATAACACATTAAGGGGGAGCAGCTTACACTTGATTTAGATGCTTACTTGATTACACAGATTACAACACTTGATTTAGATGCACACTTGATTTAAATGCTTAATATACACATATGTGGGGTAATTTTGCAAATCATCAAAAGGGGGAGATTGTTGTGATATATTATGTTTGAGTGATTGCAAAATGTATATGTGTGCATATGTGTAATTGTTGTAATTGTTTGCAAAATGTATATGTGTGCATATGTGTAATTGTTGTGATTAGAAAATGCATATGTGATATATATATGTGTAACGTTTACATATGAAATTGATTGTGCAAGACATGAACTTATGAGCTAAATGTGAAATTGATTGATTGAATCAAGATTGAACAAGTTTGATTAATATCATGAGATTGAACTTGGCCAATTCAATCACATATCTTAATCAAGACATGTTCAAACTGATCTTAGATTATATATGCCAATACATGTTGTTCAAACTGATCTTGTATGATATATATGTCAATACATGTTTATTATATGAACTAACCAAGCCTTGAAGTCACATGACTTACAATTAAGGCAAATTGTTCGGTTTAGTGTTCTATTGCAGGTTTTGGTTCATATCTTGAGCAAATGAACTCCAAATTGAGTCATTCAAAAGCCCACTTGATCCTTATTCAATTTAGAATCTAATTGGCTGAGGAAGAGCATGCTTGGCACGGGTTAAAACTGAGTTGACCCGGTGGGAAGCTTATTGACCTATATAAGGGCTATTTTGGTAATTTCATCATTTGGACTTCTCATTCTTATTTGGTCTTCTTCCAACGGACTTATATGATCATATGACACATTTATAAGTCATGTCACATCATGGCAAAGAATGTATCTGGAGCAGCACTATGTCCAGGTTCATCCTAGGACAACATTCCTATTTTTGTGCTGAAGGGTATTCTGGTCATTTCACTTGCCAATTGATCTTCCAACATGTTATATATTGTTCATATGATGTTTATATGTGTTTATGTCACATATGGTACGTGCCCTATTTTTTGGAAACGGGCAGCATGGTATCTCAATTGAAATTCTTATATCATGGTTATCACATCTATGGTTTTCTTGGAATTCTTGGTATTCTTCATATGGTTTTCTATGCTACATGTTGAAGACTATATTATATATTTGTGCACACGGTTTATTGGCTATTGGCGCATATATTATGTTCAAACATTCAGATTTTGAACAAGTCAAGGCAAATTTCAAATACATCCTATTTTGGTGGTGATTTTAAGATGATTTCAAATGACTATTCTTGTTTGATTTTGGAGATGATGTTAACGGCTATCTTAGTTGAAATATGGAGCAAAATTCTCTCAAAGCAAACGGCTATATGTTGTTCAAAAGGTGGAGCAAAATCTCTCCAAAAGGCAACGGCTATATGACCAAGTCAAGCTGAATTCTTTCTATGTTTTAGCTACAACCAAACGGCTATGAGATCAAAGTTGAAGACTATTTCAAATTCAAAAGGCAAGGCTGATTTCTATCTATATTTTGAATCATTCTTCAATGCCTATCTTCAAGGGGCTTTCAAACGTTCATTCCAACGTTAATGAGGAGCATTCCAACGTTTGTTTAGCATTCAAAATGAAGGGAAAATTCTGTTCAAAACACACGCATACATGGCAAGATTTTTACACATGTACATTGCTTATTGGAGCTGGTTTTCCAACGTTCAAATGGAGCTATTTCCACCTCATCTCCAACGTTCATAATGAGATAAATATTCAGGTGGAAGACTATTTCAAAGTAACAAAAATTTCAGATTTATCTTGAAAGTCAAATGGTAGCTAAAAAGGTGCTGATTTTATCTCCATTCTATCTCATTTCAACGGCTACTTTGTGGAGCCTTTGGGGTGATCTTTTGGCTATAAATAGCTCCCAAGGTGAAGAGCAAAAGGTATCCAACGAAGGCAACAAAACATTCAAGACAAATCAGCTCTTTGTCTTCATTCTTCTCTTCTTCTCTTCTGTATTGAAGAACACATTTGTAGCAAGCTTTATGATTGTATAGTTCTTCAATTCTTGTCATTTTCAACACCTTTATACGACATATTTGTGAAGGAGAAGCTGGTGTATAAAGCTTACTCCTTAGAGGTGAGCAAAAGGTGCAAAGGTGCAAAGGTGACGTTTTGGTGCAGCCTCTTGAAGAAGTTGGTGAAAGCTTCTTCCTTTGGCTTTGTAAGGTGACTTTGGTGTTTGGTGTTTAGTGAAATCCAAGAGAAGGTGTCTCTTGGGACTGGAGTAGGTCACATTGACCGAACCAGGATAATTCCTTGTGTTCTCTACTATTTTTCCTGCCTTACTGTTTTCTGGCTGAGAATTACACACACTTGGCACGTATAATTGAACAAGCAACGTTCTTAGAATTGCATGAATTTTGGATATTTTATACTTCAATGTGTTAGCTTTCATTAGCGCAGTCAACTAAAATTCTAAGGTGTGTAGCACATATCAAATCGTCTTCACAAATTGTCTACATTCTGTGAACAGTTTCTGACCAGTGTGCAAAACTTGTTCGTTTTGAACAGGCTATCCTTTGAATCTTGGAGTGAGCCTTATATCAAATTAAACTAGACATCTTAAGGTTTAATTTGACATAAGATTCATCAAAATAGCACGGGTAGATTTTGAGATATCAGTGTTTGAAGTTCAGCAAACATTCTGCCTGAAACTGCCAGAATTGCACACTTTACTTATCTTGCATATTTGAACGTACTACTTGCTTGAAATTGGCTGAAATTTTTATGACATATCATAAACATACTAAACTTGATCTCTGCCAAGTTTGAGAGCATTCACAGGTGTATAAGTGGTTCAACCAAAACGTGCAAAACAGTGAACTGTTTCTGGAATTTTCAGAATCTGAGATTAAAGAGGCAAGGGGTCTTCAAAAGGTTTTTGAAGGTAATCATAGTGCAATTTCCGCTAAACCACTATTCACCCCCCCCCTCTATGGTGCTATACAGGTCCAACAAACACCTCTTCCACTTTGGCATTCCAACACTCTAAAACCTCATTGAGACCCTAAGATGCTGTAAACCAAAAATGAAGTAAATACTTAACAATTCTAGGCTATGAACTTGGAAGAAAACCGTTAGTGGTCTTAAACTTCAACTAGAAAGTTGAGAATTCCTTAAAGAAAATTTGATTGAAATGTATTTAAATTGTGGTCCTTTTACATTCTGATTCCTATGCTACTCTTTAACCTACGAAATTACAAGAGTACAAGGTTTAAGTACAAAGTACAAGTCTAAAAAAAGATGCTTGCTTTTGAACAATTTTTGGTTCCAAGAAGCTGGTTGCTTTTGCCGTTTCTTCTTCTTGCTAGTTTCAACTAAAGTTTTGATTGGATATTGCATTGAGCAGCTTGGTTTGAACTTCCTTTGATTGGTTGTAGTTTAGGCTTTGAATATTCAAACCAATTAGGCCTTAAACCAGCCGTCCTCTTCAAAGGAGCTGATTGGATGAATCTTTGGCAGCTTGCTTGGTTGTCTCCTTGCTTGTTTTTGATTGGTTTGAAGATTTGCAAGACTTCTTCCAATTGGTTCATGAAATGAGCAGCTTGTCCATCCATTCTAACGTGAAGAAGAATTCATTTGACATGGGTGCTTGTCACCACCTTGCTTGTAAGTTACTTGCTTATCACCTCCTTGCTTGAACAAAATTTCAGATTCTAATTGCATTTTTCAAGCTAAGTACGTGTACCTGAAAGACAAGGCAATAATACAACACAAACTATCCTAAAACAAGGTTAACCAACCAACAATATTAAAAGAACAACTAAAGATATGTACCATGTTTTTGATACAACTAGATCAAAGCTTGTATCATATAAACCCAATGGACATCATCTCTGCTTGGTTCATCCTCTTCATGCCCATAAAGAAATGATTCAACACAATGTAACAACTTCTTAGCCATACTCCTTGTTATGGACCTGTGCGGGCAGTGAGGTTCATCATCAGTGTTTTATCCACAAGGTTAGGTTGTAGCTCATCACATGAAACCAAAACTTGCTTACTCACTTTAATTTCACCACAGTCATTAAGCCATGTCAAACTATAAGGTCGCGGATGTTTAGTCATGGGTAAGTCAAGTTTCCGAACTAATTCTGCACTAGCAACATTAGTACAAGATCCTGCATCTACAATCATGGTGCACACTTTTCCTTTTATCATGCAATGTGTATGAAATATGTTCTCCCTCTCTTGTTCATGCTCATCTACTTTTTTGCGTTAAGTGATCTCTTAACAACTAAAAGCTCACTAGATGCAAGTTCTTCCTCAATAGTGCATTCCTCAACCTCATTCTCTTCTACTCTCACTCCCTCCTCAACATGCTCTTCCTCTTCATGCTCAGAATCAGAATAATACTCTCCACTCTCCTCTATGTACATGATACGTTTAACATTAGGACATTCAGATGCAATATGACCTAAACCCTGACATCTAAAGCATTTAATGTCCCTAGATCTGCTAGAAGAGTTAGAAGATTTACCTTGAGGTTGTTCACCAACCTTTTGTTTGCCTTTGTCGATTCGGGAGGGAGCTTGTGGTGTACGATCTTGCTGCTGAGGTGGACGGTGTAGTGGCCTGCACACGGCCTTGAAATGGTGGTGGTGGACGGTGTGGAGCTTGGCTTGACCGTGTAAACAGTGGATTCTGTCGTGTGCTAAACCTGTTCATGGGTTGGGTAGAGGGCCGAATATTACCTTGTGTTGAAGGCCTCCTCAACTGTCTTTCCACCTTTTCTGCCAAGTGTACCATCGATGCTAAGGTTGCACAAGATTGCAACTCCACAGGAAGGGCAATTTCTTTGTTCAGTCCTTCTAGAAACCTTGCCATGGTAGCATCTTCTCTTTCATCAATCTGTGCTCTCATCATCAACAACTCCATTTCTTTATAGTATTCATCAACAGTTCTATTTCCCTGCTTGAGTTGGGTTAGTCTTTGAATCATAGTTCTTTCATAAAATTGAGGCACAAACCTTTTTCTCATTTCTCTTTTCATCTCCTCCCATGTTTGAATGGGACCTTCTCCACTCCTTCTTCTTGAACTTAACGTTTGATCCCACCAAAGAAGTGCATATTCTGTAAACTCAATGGCTGCAAAACGCACTTTACTTAGTTCAGAAAAGGAAGTACAAGAGTAAATGAGTTCTACCTTTCTTTCCCATTCGAGGTATGCTTCGGGATCACTTCGCCCCTGAAATGGAGGAATGTTCATCTTGATCTTATGGGAATCATCATCATGCTGATTGTGCCTAGGATAGTACCCACGATTAGGAACATCATAGTCACGGTTTTGACGTTGAAAGTTACGGGTTTCAACATCAAACGGTTCCTCATAATCTCTTCCCGTTGACCATCATGGATATGTGGATCATCCTCAGGATACCTCTCTTCTAATGGTGGCATGTACACTGGGGCGTGTTGTAGGACTCCTCTGCCTCTCTTGTCCCATCATTTGACCACGAATGGCTTG
Source organism: Eustoma russellianum (assembly GCA_036186865.1). NCBI lineage: Eukaryota > Viridiplantae > Streptophyta > Magnoliopsida > Gentianales > Gentianaceae > Eustoma > Eustoma russellianum. The sequence goes on along the minus strand of AP025070.1, from coordinate 13,725,713 downwards.
CCGTGGTGGATCAACTGGAATACGACTTGGACCCTCAAATTGGGTAGCCATGTTTCTAATCATGGAGCCATTTCCTTCGATGGTTCCTGGTTGAGATGTTTGGTGGCGGGGGTTAGATCTTTCAGCCTCCAGTAGGTCTAACCTCTCGTAATCCTTCTAAGCATTCCAAGTACATTCTCTTCCGTCACGGAATTCCTCATATCCTCCAAAGGTGGGGGAGTATTGGAATTTTTAAACGGTGTCTCATCCATCTAAACCTGAAAAAAAAATTAAAAGAACACAGAAAAAAAAGGAAAACTAACACAAAGAGTAAAGAAGATTTGTTACGTTAGTGCAAAGAGAATTTCAACTTGTGCTTGTCCTTTCTTACTCGTATTTTGACACTCAAGGCTTTTACCTCCCCTCTTTAAGTCCTTTCAAGCCCTTACAAGCCTTTTACCTCTCTTTTCTTGTGCCTCTAATCCAATCGTGGGCTAGAAGCAACCAAGACGAGCAACAATGTGGAGGTCTTCAGCAGCTTGTACAATCTTCAAAAACGGGGTTAGTATCACCGAAGTAAGAATAGATACCGAGCAAAGGACACAAAACACACTTGGACAAACTCTAAGATTCAAGAAAATTATGAAACCAAATGTGATGTAGAGGGCTGAGACAATGAATTGCTAAGGGGTTGCCTTGGGCAATCCTTAACCACACTTAGACTCAATGCACTTAATCACACGTATGCAATGTCCAAGATGCATAAAGGAAGAAGTGTCCGAAGTTGTATATAAAAGGGTGTTTTGTTTTGGTCGTAGGTGTTGTAGGAAGTTTTTGTGTTTTGATTGTGCAAGGAGACCGTTTCAAGCAATTCAAATAGCCTCTTTTGAATAACGGCTATTTTGTGTTCCTCTTTTTTTTGTAACGCTCCTTTTTTTTGATGTTCTCTTTTTTTTGGGCTGAAATACAAGAAACTCAAAGTAACCAAAGGATTAATCAAAGAACACAACAACCTTCTTGCTCCAATTTTTTTTGTTCTAAGGCGAATTTTACAAAAGGATGTTTAAAGATGCTCTTGTGAAAAGAGACTCAATCTTTTGTAGTGTAAGGATTGTATGAGTATGGATCACTTGTATGCATCAATAAACACAACATACAATGCAAGTAAGATGCATAAACCCAAGCATGACTAAGAGCTTCAAATAGCAACAAGATTTAAAGTTAACAACGGTAGCTTTTTAGGCTAGTAGAAGCAATATAAGTGTGGCTGAAATGAAAGCTCTCTATGCAACGATCCTAATACCCAAGTATGTATTCAAGCAAGAGTGGATACAAGACAAAGTAACCCAAATGAAAATAGTTGTGAACAACAACAAAGATGCAATCTTTTGAATGTTTTAAGATGTTTTAAAGATTGTCCTTGTCCTTGTATAGGGTCCTTGTCAAGGTATCTCCAATATGTCACAGTCCTTTGTCAAAATGTCCAAAGATTTCGGTATTTGGTCCTGTCCAATTTGTCCAAATTGTCCAATATAGTCCAAAGTGTCCAATAGGTCCAATATGTCAAATAGGTACAAAGTGTCCAATAGTCCAATATGTCAAGGAAATTTCGGTCCTTTGTTCAATATGTCAAGGTATTGATATTGTCAAGTCCAGAAAGATAGGTTGTTATTTTTTTTGATAATAATCAAGTTGGATGAAAGTTTTAAGGCTGATTTTTTTTGGAACAGGATTTTTTTTATGACACAAAAAAATGAAGACAAAAAGAAGACACGAAATGAATGATAGATTAAAGGAGAACCTTTGCTCTGATACCAAACTGATGCGCGGTTGTCACGCCTCGTACGGATCGTCTCCTTTAACACTTGGATCCTTAACGGTTGTAGGCAAGAGTTTAACTCCCTCCTAGCCGTTGATTCACCAAGGTTTTTGTTTGAGCCTTCCTCCTTCAAAAGTTACCCGTTTCCCAAGTAAGTTTGCACCCTCTTGGACGGCCACACCTTTGATTTCAGATATCCCCACAAGGTTGCTCACTCCTTGATTGGATTCTAACTTTGATCTTCAAAGAAACAAAGAAAACACTCAACTTGTTCTTAAGAAGAATCAAAAACAAAACTCACAAGTGTTTATGAAGAGAAAATAGGCTAATTTTGCCCAAGAATTCTTATGAATCAATTTTCCAACTTTCTTACTCTGTTTGGACGTGCATGACTCCTTTAAATAGGGCCAAGAAGACCAAAAAAAAGTCTAGTCTACAAAGCTAAAGAAAAGGCTAGTCAAAAGGCTACAAAAAAGGCTAAAAATGTGTAATCTGTTGGCAAACGGTTTGACCCCTTCTAGAAGCAGATTCTGGTCTTTATCACTTCTTGAGAATTGTAGATCACGTTTTAAAATTGAATTTGGGCTTTTGAATCACCTCATTTGGATATGGGATGAGTTAGATATGGCCCTCCAAAGTTTGGGTGTCCTGAATGCTTTCTGTACGGGCTCCTGAAAACTTGTATGAATTATGGCCTGTTTTTGGATCACTTGCAGCTCGAATTAGGCCTTGACTCCTCTTAGAGAATTGTAGCCCATTGAGTGTAGAAAATAAACATATGCAGTTCTCTGAATTTGGCCCATCCATTAAAGAGATAAGTCCAAGTTACTAAACATGTGTCACAGAATTCGGCAGAAACAATACTTGAACTTCAATGCTGTTTTTGGCCATTATAACGACAGATCTTGGAAATGTGCAAAACATGAATGTGCTAGGTCTTTGTCTTGTGTTTCCAAGAATCTTGAATCACTTGATTTCCCTTGTGGTTGAAGAGATACGCCTGTTTTACGAAAACTTGTTCTGCCAGAAAATTACATTCTGAAATGGGCTTGCTTCTCTTCAACTCCTTTGGTCTTCAAACGTCTCCAACCTTACAAGTCCTTAAAATAATTATAATAAATATAGAAACATAATAAACAACCCTAAAGGCCTAACAAGCTAAAAGACTCAAGGTTTGGTCATGCAAGATCGAAAGAACAACCTTTACAAACAAGAAACTTTAAGCAAACGACTCAAGGAATGAAAGAAATAATACAAACGACTCATATATGTTACAACACATAAAAACTAAAGATTGGGCTCAAGTAAGTGAACCCAACAACACTCTTTGTTTAAGGCTCGTCTTGCACGTGTCTGAAAAGAATGCATCAACTTCTTGGCTCAAACTCTTTGTCATACTTTTGTCTCTTGTCCTCGACTTGCCTCGTCTTTGTTGCCACTTGGCACCTGTACCTCATCACATGGCCTCAACAATACTGGAAAAACATATCCAACTCACAATATCAGTGAGGGAAATACCCTCCTGTTAGTGTATGTGCCCTAGGTCATGATTTGGATATTTATGCTCTGCATTTATTATTAATAAAAGAGTTTTATTATCATTATTGTTGGTTAGTATGTTACACAATTTTGATATATGTCCCTGATTCATTATTGTTATAGAGATAAAATAATTTATAATCAGTATGAGTATTGATTTGATAATCATGAGATGATTATGTATGGTGATACGAATCAATCTCATAGATACTTGTTAGAGAACAGTGTTTTGGATAGACCCATCATGAGATTACTATATGGATTAGCGTCATAAGTCAATCTCGTGATAGTCATGTTTTAATCCTTTGACTTGAGATGTCATAGTTTCCAACATAAGGACTATTATATTTGACATGATCAAACGTTATTCGTAACTGGATAATAATAAAGGTCATGATTGAATGTGATAGAAATTATGTAGAGGATATTGAACAATCAAGATAGAATTTGTCCCTCTCTTTCGAGAGAGATATATTTGGGCCCCTCGATTAGTAAGACTGTGAAATGCATGGCCGTGCTCAAATGAATTGATAGTGTGATCAATATCATTTGTTTTTTCAGTCTACTTAGAGATCGAGTAATCATATGTTTGAACAATATAAGTATGACGCTGACCATCAAACTAGATATCATGTGACAAAGGGATTAATGCATGTGCTATTATTAGGTTAGTTGGACTTTACTCGTATTAATTGGGTAGTCGTAATGTCTTACTAGAGACCAATTACGACTTGTTGGTTTAATAGAGATTTAATCAACTGCCAATTAATATGGGCCTATCGGGTCACACACAAGAATGCGTATGGCTGAGATTAATAATATTAATATATTAATATTGGATATTAATTATTATTATTATTATTAATTTCGTTTTTTTTATATTTATATCATTGGATAATAACAGAGAATCCAAATCTGATATGGATTTTGATTGGTTTTATCTAATCCTAACAGAATCTGTATCTGGTACGGATTATGATAAACGTTAATCAATCCGATCTGGAATCGGATTTTGATATCTATATATATTATATAGCATGGTGTATCTCGTACACTAAGCAATCAGCAGAAAACGAAAAGACAAATCGTTTTTTGAGAAAAGCAGAGTTATCAGCCGCACCGTTCAAGAGCTAGCACTCAGGGCGGAAGCATTCGTGTGGATACTGACAGAGGGTGTTCGTGTTTTTGCACCTCTTCCACCTGCGGTTTTGAATCTTTGGAGGTATTTTTTTATGTTTCCTTTCATCGATTAAACGAACCACATGGATCCTTGGTAGGAAATCGGAGATCAAGTTTTGTTTTTTCGCTGCGCGTTTTGCAGTGATCTTGTCGGATTTCCTAACACCTCCTTCCTTAAGAAGCAGAAGGGGCCTCATCCCTTGAGGAACCCTCCTTCCTTTCCTTTTAGTTAGCTGAGGGGCCTCAATAATAAAATGGTTCATGGCTTATGGCTGACCAATTATCAATATGTCACATAGCTTAAACGTTCTACAAATATGCTAGAAATGATCATCTAGCTCAATAATCACGGCGCCTAAATATATGGCCAACAATAAACAGGATGCCATACTAGATTGTTGTGATATATTATGTTTGAGTGATTGCAAAATGTATATGTGTGCATAGTGTGTAATTGTTGAATTGTTGTGCAAAATGTATATGTGTGCGTATGTGTAATTGTTGTGATTAGAAAATGCATATGTGATATATATGTGTGTAACGTTTACATATGAAATTGATTGTGCAAGACATGAACTTATGAACTTATGAGCTAAATGTGAAATTGCTTGAATGAATCAAGATTGAACAAGTTTGATTAAGATCATGAGATTGAACTTGGCCAATTCAATCACATATCTTAATCAAGACATGTTCAAACTGATCTTGGATGATATATATGTCAATACATGTTTATTATATGAACTAACCAAGCCTTGAAGTCACATGACTTACAATATAAGGCAAATTGTTCGGTTTAGTATCCTATTGCAGGTTTTGGTTCATATCTTGAGCAAATGAACTCCAAATTGAGTCATTCAAAAGCCCACTTGATCCTTATTCAATTTAGAATCTAATTGGCTGAGGAAGAGCATGCTTGGCACGGGTTAAAACTGAATTGACCCGGTGGGAAGCTTATTGATCTATATAAGGGCTATTTTGGTAATTTCACCATTTGGACTTCTCATTCTTATTTGGTCTTCTTCCAACTGACTTATATGATCATTTGACACATTTATAAGTCATGTCACATCATGGCAAGAATGTATCTGGAGCAGCACTATGTCCAGGTTCATCCTAGGACAACATTCCTATTTTTGTGCTGAGGGGTATTCTGGTCTTTTCACTTGCCAATGGGTCTTCCAACATGTTATATATTGTTCATATGATATTTATATGTGTTTATGTCACATATGGTACGTGCCCTATTTTTATGGAAACGGGCAGCATGCTATCTATTGGAATTCTTATGTTATGGTTATCATCATCTATGGTTTTCTTGGAATTCTTGGTATTCTTCATCTGGTTTTCTATGCTACATGTTGAAGACTATATATTATATAGTTGTGCACACGGTTTATGGATATTGGTGCGCATATGTTATGTTCAAATATTCAGATTTGAACAAGTCAAGGAAAGTTGTATTAAATCCTATTTTGGTGCTGATTATTCTTGTATATTCTTGTGATGATTGCAAACGGCTATTTTTGGTCATAAGATGGAGCTACATTTCGTATGGTATATGATGAAAATTCAGATTGTGATATGTGTTCAAAAGTTGACTATGCAAACGGCATTTATTGTTCAAAGGTGAAGACTTATTCAAATTCAAAGGTGAGCTGATTTCTATCTATATTTGAGTTATCTTCTAATGCCTATCTTCATGGGCTGTTCAACGTTTGTTTATCATTCAAATGAGGAGCAAAAAATTCTGTTCAAAAACGTATGCCAAATCAGCTACACACATGGCAAGATATTTACACATGTACATTGATGATTGGAGCTGATTTTTAAACATTCAAATGGAGCCTATCTCCACCTCATTCCAACGGCCATAAAGAGGATAAAAGTCAAGGTGAAAGACCATTTCAAAGCAACCAAAGATAAGTCTCATTTGAATAGCTAAAAAGGTGCTGAATTTTCTCCTTATCTCAACTCATTTCAACGGCTATATGGAGGAGCCTAAAGGCTGATCTCTTGGCTATAAATAGCTCCCAAGGTTGAAGAAGAAGAGTACACCAACGAAAGCAAAGAAAGCAAAGCAAGACATTAGCTCTTTGTCTCCATTCTTCTCTTCTTCTCTCTCTATTGAAGAACACATTTGTAGCAAGCTTTATGATTGTATAGTTCTTCAATTCTTGTCATTTTCAACACCTTTATACGACATATTTGTGAAGGAGAAGCTGGTGTATAAAGCTTACTCCTTGAGGTGAGCAAAAGGTGCAAAAGGTGCAAAGGTGACGTTTTGGTGCAGCCACTTGAAGAAGTTGGTGAAAAGCTTCTTCCTTTGGCTTTGTAAGGTGACTTTGGTGTTTGGTGTTTAGTGAAATCCAAGAGAAGGTGTCTCTTGGGACTGGAGTAGGTCACATTGACCGAACCAGGATAATTCCTTGTGTTCTTTACTTATTTCCTGCACTTACTGTTTTCTGCCTGAAATTTACACTAACTTGGCACGCATAATTGATCAGCAAACGTTCTTAGAATTGCATGAATTTTGGATATGTTATACTTCAATGTGTTAGTTTTCAGTAGCCGCAAGAATCACTAAATTCTGAGGAGTTTAGCTCAGTCAAATCGTCTTACAAAATTGTTGCTACATTCTGTGAACAATTCTGACCAGTGTGCAAAACTTGTTCAATTTGAACAGGCTATCCTACGAATCTTGAAGTGAGCCTTATATCAAATTAAACTAGACATCTTGAGGTTTAATTTGACATAAGATTCATCAAAATAGCACGGGTAGATTTTGAGATATTATCGTTTGAAGTTTAGCAAACATTCTGCCTGAAACTGCCAGAATTGCACACTTTACTTTCTTGCTTATTTGAACGTGCTAACTTGCTTAGAATTGGCTGAATTTTTATGACATACTATAAACATACTAAACTTGATCTCTGCCAAGTTTGAGAGCTTCACAGGTGTATAAGTGGTTCAACCAAAGCACTCAAAACGGTGAACTGTTTCTGGAATTTCAGAATCTGAGACTAAAGAGGCAAAGGGGTTTCAAACAAGTTTTTGAAGGTAATTATAGTGTAATTTCCGCTAATCCACTATTCACCCCCCCCTCTAGTGGTGCTATACAGGTCCAACAATTGGTATCAGAGCCTGGTTGAGCACCATATTCTGATTTGAGCTGAAAACAATCTACACTCCAAGTTGCAAAGTTGCTGGAAATTTTCTGGTTGTCTTATATTCTTCATATTTGATATCTACAACAAGGTGACACTTTCTTTCCTTCTTATAAGTGTTTTAAACGTTTTCTCACACACTAAGAAGGCATGTCCACACAAAGACCAACTAAAAGAAAATCAATATCAGCCACCCCTATCAATGTGAAATCTAACAAACAAGATGGTAAATGGTATGATAAAGAACTTAAGTGTTATAAATGTGGAAAACAAGGACACATCTCATATGATTGTCCAAACAAGAACAAAAACCGTGACATGGATGAAAAGACAAGGACAAAAACTAGAGTAGAACCTATGCAAAGGAGGAAGAAAGCTCTCAAGGTAAGTTCAAGCACTTGGGATGACACATCTTCATCCGAATCCGAGGAGGAACCTGAAGTTGCACAAATATGTTTGGCTTCAAAGTCTACAAATGAGGTAACATTCGATTCTGACTCCGAATGTGATTTTACTCAAGATGAATTGTTGGATGAATTAGAAAAGTTGCATGATAGATATAAGAAGCTATCCAAGGAGAAGAAAAGAATAGTTGAGGAGAAGAACAAGTTGGAGACGTCTAACTTGAATCTAACTTCTCAACTAGAAGTTCTTCAACTTGAATCATCTAACACTATTAGTTCAATGCAAAATCAGATTAAGGAACTTAAGAACAAACATGAAAATGTGCAATGTGTGCAATGTGTTGATTTCAACGTTTTAAAGTCTAAATTGCATGAAATACAAACTGAATTTGAATCATTGAAAGCATGCAACCTAGACTTGAACAAATCTTTAGAACAATTTAAGAATGGTTCCAACATGTTAGACACTCTCATTGCATCTCAAAAGCATGGAAATGACAAACAAGGTCTTGGATATGTTGAAGAAGCTGAATACACACCTAAGGAAACAACATTTGTATCATCTTCAACCAACATGAAATATAGGCCAAATGCATCTAGAAATGAATCTATTCTGCCCACACCTCCTTCATCACAAAGATTGCAAAATGCATCAACATATAGGAAGGTAAATGCACCTAGAAACCATGCTTACATGTATACAAGAATGCCTAAACAAAGTAATATGCAATATGCTCAAGTTATGCCTTATATGCAACAACATGCTTATGTGAAGAACATGACATACTCTCGGCCTAAATCAGTTTATAACACACGGCCTAGACACACACAACATCTTGTTTATACCCGGCCTAAATTCAATGCTTATACACGGCCAAGATATAACTCATATACAAGGCAACATTCAAATGCATATAGAAGTTACCATGCTTATCCAATTAGTCATAAACGTGCAGCCCCTTTTCAATCATATTCTATGTATCAAAATCCACTATTTGTTCATTATATGCAACATGATTATAACATTTCAAAACCAAGAAAGGTTGTTCAAGTTTGGGTACCTAAAGGTACACTAACATGAACTTAACTTGTCTAACCTTGAAAGGACCCAAAATCAAAGGGTACCTAAGTTGTTATTTACATTTGTAGGTACATAACATCAAAGAAAGACAAGTTGCTGATTATAACAACAAAGAAGATGAAAAGAACAAAACCAATTGGATAGTTGATAGTGGTTGCTCAAGACATATGACGGGGAACAAAAATTTGTTTAGCACACTTAAAACGTTGCAAAAGGTGGCAAAGTTACTTTGGAGACAACAACCAAGGCCAAATAATTGGCAAAGGCAAGGTTGGTGATCCAAACAAGTTTGAGATCAAAAACGTCCTACTTGTAAGTAACTTAACCTTTGAGCTTTAAGTGTTTCTCAACTATGTGACAACAACTTGAATGTTCTCTCCTCCACTCTTGTAAGATAATGGATAAAAACAATCAAGTTGTGTTAAAAGGAAAACGTGAAGGAAACATATATGTGCTTAACATGGATGATATGCTAAGTAGTAACACAAAATGTCTTGTTTCACATGAATCTGATCCCAATCTTTGGCATAGACGTTTAGGACACATAGGTATATCAACCTTAGAAAAACTACACGCTAAAAGTCTTGTTAAAGGATTGCCTAAACTTAACTTGAATGATTTTCAACTATGTGAATCTTGTATCAAAGGCAAACATGTTAGAGAATCTTAAGCCTAAAACTGAGTTCACAACATCTAGAATACTAGAACTCTTGCATATAGACTTATTTGGTCCATGTAGAACAAGAAGCTTAGGTGGAAGTTATTATGTATGTGTAATAGTTGATGATTTCTCAAGATATCTTGGACATTGTTTCTTGCTTCAAAAGATGAAAGTGCATCATCTATAGCTAATCTAATTAGACAACTTGAAAATGAACATGAATCACATGTTATTAAGATAAGGAGTGATAGAGGTGGTGAGTTTAAAAATAGTGAATTAATCAAATTTGTAATGAAAAGGGTATAAAACATGAATTCTCCCCACCAAGAACTCCTCAACTTAATGGTGTAGTTGAAAGAAAGAATAGGACTATTCAAGAAGTAGCAAGAACAATGATGGTAGAAAACAAAGTACCTAAATTCTTATGGGCTGAAGCAGTAAACACTTCAAGTTATATGATCAACAGACTATCAATAAGAAAGAAATTGAACAAAACACCATTTGAAATCTTAAATGGACGACTCCCAAAAGTAAACTATCTAAGAGTCTTTGGTTGTAAATGCTTTGTATTGAACACAAAAGATAACTTAGATAAGTTTGATCCTAAGTCTGATGAACATATATTTGTGGGATATTCAATGAACTCTAAAGCATATAGATGTTATAATGCACAAACAAGAAAGATAGTTGAATCTATACATGTGAAGTTCAATGAAAATGCATATCTCCAAACAAGTAATCAACATGAAATCTATGTACCAAATGATCAAATACTTCATGATGAAGATGAACTTATCCTACCACCTACAATGATCAAGTTGAAACACCAAATCAAACTCTTGAAATGCATGAAGTTCAAACTCCCCCTACACAAGAACATAATGAAGAAATGTGCCTAACCAACCTATTGAACATCATGAACCTATTGAAGATGCACAACCAAGTAATTGGTGGCAAATAAGAGATAAACAAAAGCATCCTCAAGAACTTATCATAGGAGATGTAAATCAAGGGGTTAGAACACGTAGGCAAATAGATCCTAATGAATATGATCAATGGCATGCACTTATATCCAAATTGAACCTAAGAATGTGAATGATGCCTTAAACGATGCATATTGGATAGATGCAATGCATGAAGAGTTAAACCAATTTGAAAGAAACAATGTGTGGGATTTAGTACCTAAACCCGAGGATAAATCAATCATTGGAACTAAATGGGTGTTTAGGAACAAAATGAATGAGCAAGGGGTTGTAGTAAGAAATAAAGCAAGACTTGTAGCTCAAGGATATAATCAAGAAGAGGGTATTGATTACGATGAAACATTTGCCCCGTAGCAAGATTAGAATCCATACGCCTCTTATTAGCTTTTGCATGTTATAATGACATCAAACTATTCCAAATGGATGTTAAGAGTGCATTCTTAAATGGCTATATCCAAGAAGAAGTTTTTGTTAAACAACCACCAGGCTTTGAAGATCCAAAGAACCCTGATCATGTATATAAACTTAAGAAAGCCTTATATGGTTTGAAACAAGCCCCCCGTGCATGGTATGAAAGATTTGCCAACTTTTTACTAAGTAACAACTTTCAAAGAGGAACCATAGATAGTACCTTATTCTTGAAAAAGAAAGACAAAGATTTGCTTGTAATACAAATATATGTAGATGACATAATCTTTGGTTCAACTAATCCTAACTTAGTAAAAGACTTTGAAGATTGTATGAAGTCTGAGTTTGAAATGTCCATGGTTGGTGAATTAAATTACTTCTTAGGCTTGCAAATAAAACAAACATCAAATGGTATACATATCAATCAAGCCAAATACATAAGAGATATGATAAAGAAATTCAACTTTGAAAACTTGAAACCATCTCCAACACCAATGTGTACTTCAACAAAATTAGACAAAGATGAAAATGGTGTTGCATTTGATGAAAAACTATATAGGTCTATGATTGGTTCATTGCTATATCTAACTGCTAGTAGACCTGATATTATGTTTGCAGTATGTATGTGTGCAAGATTTCAAAGTATGCCTAAGTTGTCACACTTTAAAGCTGTAAAAAGAATATTTAGATATCTTCAACATACACCAACATTAGGCTTATGGTATGATAGACAATCTAGTCTAAGTCTACATGCATATTCAGATGCAGATTATGGTGGATGTAGAGTAGATAGAAAGAGCACTACTGGAACATGTCAATTCCTAGGAAACTCACTAATATCTTGGTTTTCAAAGAAACAATCTAGTGTTGCACTTTCTACTACTGAAGCAGAATATATGGCTTTAAGTCTATGTTGTACTCAACTATTATGGATTAAACAACAACTTTCAGACTTTGAAATACAAGTAAATAATATCCCCATCTATTGTGATAGTACAAGTGCTATAAATTTGTCTAAAAACCCTGTACTACACTCTAAGGCAAAGCATATAGAAGTACGTTATCATTTTCTCCGTGATCATGTTAATCTTGGACATATACACATTGAACATGTTAGAACTGATCAACAAGTAGCTGATATATTCACTAAACCCCTTAATCAAGCTATCTTTGAGACTTTACGTGCAAGACTTGGATTAATTGCTTACACCTGAATAACAGTCTTTTGCATAATTTACAAAATTAAGGGGGAGAAATAAATGTGTATATATCATGTTAAGGGGAAGATAGATATCCCGTTAAGGGGGAGATAACACATTAAGGGGGAGCAGCTTACACTTGATTTAGATGCTTACTTGATTACACAGATTACAACACTTGATTTAGATTGCACACTTGATTTAAATGCTTAATATACACATATGTGGGGTAATTTTGCAAATCATCAAAAGGGGGAGATTGTTGTGATATATTATGTTTGAGTGATTGCAAAATGTTATGTGTGCATATGTGTAATTGTGTAATTGTTGTGCAAAATGTATATGTGTGCATATGTGTAATTGTTGTGATTAGAAAATGCATATGTGATATATATGTGTGTAACGTTTACATATGAAATTGATTGTGCAAGACATGAACTTATGAACTTATGAGCTAAATGTGAAATTGCTTGAATGAATCAAGATTGAACAAGTTTGATTAAGATCATGAGATTGAACTTGGCCAATTCAATCACATATCTTAATCAAGACATGTTCAAACTGATCTTGGATGATATATGTCAATACATGTTTATTATATGAACTAACCAAGCCTTGAAGTCACATGACTTACAATATAAGGCAAATTGTTCGGTTTAGTATCCTATTGCAGGTTTTGGTTCATATCTTGAGCAAATGAACTCCAAATTGAGTCATTCAAAAGCCCACTTGATCCTTATTCAATTTAGAATCTAATTGGCTGAGGAAGAGCATGCTTGGCACGGGTTAAAACTGAATTGACCCGGTGGGAAGCTTATTGATCTATATAAGGGCTATTTTGGTAATTTCACCATTTGGACTTCTCATTCTTATTTGGTCTTCTTCCAACTGACTTATATGATCATTTGACACATTTATAAGTCATGTCACATCATGGCAAGAATGTATCTGGAGCAGCACTATGTCCAGGTTCATCCTAGGACAACATTCCTATTTTTGTGCTGAGGGGTATTCTGGTCTTTTCACTTGCCAATGGGTCTTCCAACATGTTATATATTGTTCATATGATATTTATATGTGTTTATGTCACATATGGTACGTGCCCTATTTTTATGGAAACGGGCAGCATGCTATCTATTGGAATTCTTATGTTATGGTTATCATCATCTATGGTTTTCTTGGAATTCTTGGTATTCTTCATCTGGTTTTCTATGCTACATGTTGAAGACTATATTATATAGTTGTGCACACGGTTTATGGATATTGGTGCGCATATGTTATGTTCAAATATTCAGATTTGAACAAGTCAAGGAAAGTTGTATTAAATCCTATTTTGGTGCTGATTATTCTTGTATATTCTTGTGATGATTGCAAACGGCTATTTTTGGTCATAAGATGGAGCTACATTTCGTATGGTATATGATGAAAATTCAGATTGTGATATGTGTTCAAAAGTTGACTATGCAAACGGCATTTATTGTTCAAAGGTGAAGACTTATTCAAATTCAAAGGTGAGCTGATTTCTATCTATATTTGAGTTATCTTCTAATGCCTATCTTCATGGGCTGTTCAACGTTTGTTTATCATTCAAATGAGGAGCAAAAAATTCTGTTCAAAAACGTATGCCAAATCAGCTACACACATGGCAAGATATTTACACATGTACATTGATGATTGGAGCTGATTTTTAAACATTCAAATGGAGCCTATCTCCACCTCATTCCAACGGCCATAAAGAGGATAAAAGTCAAGGTGAAAGACCATTTCAAAGCAACCAAAGATAAGTCTCATTTGAATAGCTAAAAAGGTGCTGAATTTTCTCCTTATCTCAACTCATTTCAACGGCTATATGGAGGAGCCTAAAGGCTGATCTCTTGGCTATAAATAGCTCCCAAGGTTGAAGAAGAAGAGTACACCAACGAAAGCAAAGAAAGCAAAGCAAGACATTAGCTCTTTGTCTCCATTCTTCTCTTCTCTTCTCTATTGAAGAACACATTTGTAGCAAGCTTTATGATTGTATAGTTCTTCAATTCTTGTCATTTTCAACACCTTTATACGACATATTTGTGAAGGAGAAGCTGGTGTATAAAGCTTACTCCTTTGAGGTGAGCAAAAGGTGCAAAAGGTGCAAAGGTGACGTTTTGGTGCAGCCACTTGAAGAAGTTGGTGAAAAGCTTCTTCCTTTGGCTTTGTAAGGTGACTTTGGTGTTTGGTGTTTAGTGAAATCCAAGAGAAGGTGTCTCTTGGGACTGGAGTAGGTCACATTGACCGAACCAGGATAATTCCTTGTGTTCTTTACTTATTTCCTGCACTTACTGTTTTCTGCCTGAAATTTACACTAACTTGGCACGCATAATTGATCAGGCAAACGTTCTTAGAATTGCATGAATTTTGGATATGTTATACTTCAATGTGTTAGTTTTCAGTAGCCGCAAGAATCACTAAATTCTGAGGAGTTTAGCTCAGTCAAATCGTCTTTACAAAATTGTTGCTACATTCTGTGAACAATTCTGACCAGTGTGCAAAACTTGTTCAATTTGAACAGGCTATCCTACGAATCTTGAAGTGAGCCTTATATCAAATTAAACTAGACATCTTGAGGTTTAATTTGACATAAGATTCATCAAAATAGCACGGGTAGATTTTGAGATATTATCGTTTGAAGTTTAGCAAACATTCTGCCTGAAACTGCCAGAATTGCACACTTTACTTTTCTTGCTTAGTTGAACGTGCTAACTTGCTTAGAATTGGCTGAATTTTTTATGACATACTATAAACATACTAAACTTGATCTCTGCCAAGTTTGAGAGCTTACACAGGTGTATAAGTGGTTCAACCGAAGCACTCAAAACGGTGAACTGTTTCTGGAAATTTCAGAATCTGAGACTAAAGAGGCAAAGGGGTTTTCAAACAAGTTTTTGAAGGTAATTATAGTGTAATTTCCGCTAATCCACTATTCACCCCCCCCCTCTAGTGGTGCTATACAGGTCCAACAATGCCATATAACAACATGTAAGATGCTTCCCTAAGCAATAGATTATTCTCCCATAAATCAATTTTAGATGTATGATTTCATTTTTCATGAAAAAACAACTATCAGCACGAGGCGCTGTTATGCAAAATAAATCTCAGTTTACTCATAGTGAAAATAGACCTTTTGAACAAGATGTCTTTTTACAATGTCTAGCTATTACACCCTTTGACAGGAAATGTTTGTTATTTTTCAGGGCCCATGCCACGGCAGACTTCCATTTTATGCCCATCTCACGCATTGGTGACATTGTTCATCCGCCACTACTATGAAAGGACAGCTGCGGATAATTGTTCCCATGTTGGTGGCCTGGTCTATCTGGAAGGAATATGCATCAGTACGATTTGGTGATGGCTTTTTCAAATCGCCGTTTGTTAGAGATTGTCCGTGCTAGTGTTTACAATTGGTGTGCAGCCATGGAAGGTAAAAAGCTCTTTCAATCCCTCATTTGGTCAGCCGAGCATTTTCACCGCCTCTGAGGTCCCGTCGCCTTCATGCTCATCGGGAGCTTCCCCTATTGGGTAACCTGAAATTAAATGTGGATGCATCAGTTGGAAGGTTTGCTGCGGGGGTGGGAGCGATCTTGCGTGATGAGCATGGCAAATTTGTATCGGCTATATGTTTTCCATTACCTTTTGCTCGTCTATTGCGTGCTGAATTATTGGCTTTCATCTATGCATTAATTTACTATGCAATGCAATATACTCAGTTGATCATTGAAAAGGATTGTCACCTGCTTCTTTCCTGTGTCACTCAGCATCATCACCATATAGGTACAATTGCTTCGAACATCCATAGAGCTGTTATATTCTTGTCTCTCAATCATTCGACACTACAATATTGTCCTCAAGAAGCCAACTTCGCTGCCATGGATTGTCTCGTCATGGCTTTCATTCGGTCAGGGTGACGATATACTTGTCATTACATAGTCTACCGTGCGAGATTCATGGTGCAGTCTGTTTGGATGCCCATGTACCTGCTTTGCAGCTCTGATGCTATTTGTCTCCCATTGGGCTGGCCAACCTTTCTTGTTGTTGCTTGTGTCACTGATTGATACAGGCAACCTTGGTATGTTTTACTTCATTCATGCTTGCCTGCTTACACTACTTTATTATGATATGGTGAACATGTTTTATTTCCCATCGAATAACTTTGTATATTTTTTCATGAGCTGGAGTACCGCGGATTTCAGCACACGTAAAGCTCATATTCACTT
Organism: Eustoma russellianum; assembly: GCA_036186865.1. NCBI lineage: Eukaryota > Viridiplantae > Streptophyta > Magnoliopsida > Gentianales > Gentianaceae > Eustoma > Eustoma russellianum. Next base: position 13,709,047 of record AP025070.1, on the reverse strand, counting down.
TGGCGTGCTATGTGCTTGGTTGCCTTTGCTTCATGTGGAACACATGCAACATGAGTATGTGTTTGTTCTCTATTGTCTTCCCATTTTGTTTTTTTCCTTTGCTGCCTTTTGATCATTTTCTGTTCTCCGGTGAGCGCTGGGGATGGATGATGAGCCAAATAAAGGCTAGAAAACGTTTCCAAGACTTTGTCTTCTATTCCAAATTGATTTGAACCTTGGCTATGGCAAAGAACATCACAATGACACCCCTTGAACTGTAACCGTTTGTCCTTGGCTCAATTCATTCCAACACCTCTTCCTCTTTGGCATTCCAACACATCTAAAACCTCATTGAGACCCTAAGATGCTGTAAACCAAAAATGAAGAGTAAATACTAACAAGTTCTAGGCTATGAACTTGAAAGAAACCGATTAGTGGTTTAAACTTCAACTAGAAAAGTTGAGAATTCCTTAAAGGAAATTTTGATTGAAATATGTTTGAAATTGTGTTTTTTGTACATTCAGCTTCTTAACCTACTTATAACAACGAAAATTTACAAAGAGTACAAGGTTTAAAGTACAAAGTACAAGATTAAAAAGACATGCTTGCTTGGTAACTTGTTTGAACAATTTTGGATCCAAGAAAGCTGAATTTTGTTGTCGTGCTTCCATGCTTGATCTCAGCCACAATACTTGATCAATTTTGTTTGGATAATACTTTGAACAACTTGGTTTGAATTGCCTTTGATTGGTTGCAAGTTTGGCTTTGAATTTCCAAGTGAATTATGCCTTAAGCAGCCATAATCTTCAAGGAGCTGATTGGATCAATTTTGGTGCTACTTGCTTGCTTGTTTTCAAGTTGTTTTTGATTGGTTTGAACATTTGCAAGACTTCTCCCAATTGGTTCATGCTTTGAGCTGCTTGTCCATCCATGTTTGGAGTGAAGAACAATTCAGATTTGTGTGTGCTTGTCACCTCCTTGCTTGTAAGCTACTTGCTTATCACCTCCTTGCTTGAACAAAATTCAGATTCTAATTGCATTTTAAGCTAAGTACGTGTACCTGAAAAACAAGGCAATAATACAACACAAACTATCCTAAAACAAGGTTAACCAACCAACAATATTAAAAAGAACAACTAAAGATATGTACAACATGTTTTTGATACAACTAGATCAAAGCATGTATCATATAAACCCAATGGACATCATCTCTGCTTGGTTCATCCTCTTCATGCCTATAAAGAAATGATTCAACACAATGCACAACTTCTTAGCCATACTCCTTGTCATGGGACCTGTGCGGGGCAGTGAGGTGTCATCATCAGTGTTTGTATCCACAAGGTTAGGCTGTAGCTCATCATTCCCTCCCACTTGAGAAGGATTCGTCCTCGAATCTGAATCAATGCTAAATGGAGAAAGGTCAGCAACATTAAAAGTTTAGAGATAGAACCATACCTTTCTTCAGGAAGATCGAGAACATAGGCATTATCACCAAGCCGTTTCAACACTTTGAACGGTCCATCGCCTCTTGGCTTCAACTTTGAGTCCCTTTCCTTAGGGAATCTTTCTTTCCTCAAGTGTAACCAAACAAGATCACCAGGCTCAAATATAACAACTTTACGATTCCTGTTGGCTCTATTGGCATACACTTTATTCTTAGCTTCAAGTTGTGACTTAACCTTTTCATGCAATTCTTTCACAAGTTTTGCTTTTCGTTCACCATCTAAACTAACACGTTCATGAACAGGTATGGGAACAAGATCAAGCGGGACAAAGGGTTAAAGCCATAAACAACTTCAAAAGGAGAATGCAATGTTCCACTATGAACAACTCTATTGTATGCAAACTCAATATAAGCTAAGCAGTCTTCCCAATTCTTTAAGTTCTTTTGAATGACAACATGTAACAGTTGAGACAAAGTTCTATTAACAACTTCAGTTTGACCATCGGTTTGTGGGTGAGCAGTTGTAGAAAAAACAATTTAGTACCAAGTCTACTCCACAAAACACGCCAGAAATGACTTAGAAACTTTGTATCTCTATCATTAACAATTGTACGTGGCATGCCATGCAATCTAACAATCTCCTTAAAGAACAAATCAGCAATATGAATAGCATCATCAACTTTCTTACATGCAATGAAATGTGCCATTTTGGAAAATCTATCAACACAACAAAGATGCTATCTTTACCAGTTTTGGATCGAGGCAATCCCAATACAAAGTCCATAGAAAGATCAGTCCAAGGTGAGCTTGGAACAGATAAGGGAGTGTACAATCCATGTGGTTGTGTTCTAGATTTTGCTTGTTTACAAGTAATACATTGGTCACATACCTTATCAACATGTGCTTTCATATGCAGCCAGAAGAAATGCTCCTTAAGTGTTTCCAAAGTTTTTAACGAGCCAAAATGACTTAAACCTCCTCCATGAGCTTCTTTTATCAACAACTCTCTTAATGAACACATTGGTACACATAACTTATGTTCTTTAAACAAATAACCATAATGCAAGTAATATTTAGCAAAAGGTGAGTCAATGCACGCTTGATAGATAGAACTAAAGTCATGATCAGAATGATACATCTCTTTGATAGACTCAAAACCAAACATGTTACATGAAAGAGTAGTAATCAAAGTATAGCGACGAGATAATGCATCAGCAACAACATTTTCTTTTCTTGCTTATACTTGATCACATAAGGGAATTGTTCAATGATTCAACCCATTTGGCATGTCTTTTGTTCAATTTTCCTTGACCTTTTAGATACTTAAGGCTTTCATGATCAGTATGAATCACAAATTCCTTAGGTTGCAGATAATGTTGCCAAGTTTGTAAAGAACGGACAAGGGCATACAATTCTTTATCATAGGTTGAATAATTTATGGAAGCTCCTTTCAATTTCTCACTAAAGTAGGCAACAGGTTTGTTACCTTGATGCAATACATCTCCAATTCCAACTCCACTGGCATCACATTCAACTTCAAACATTTCATCAAAGTTGGGCAATCTCAGGATAGGTGCAGAAGTTAGACGTTTCTTAAGTTCATCAAAGGCTTGTTGTTGCGATTCTCCCCATTCAAAACTTACATCTTTCTTGACTAACTCATTCAAGGGTGCAGCTATGGTAGAGAAATCCTTCACAAAACGTCTATAGAAGCTAGCTAATCCATGAAAACTCCTAACATCTCCAGCAGACTTAGGGGTTGGCCACTCAGTTATAGATTTAACTTTCTCTTGGTCCATTTCAATTCCTTCAGCACTAATCACAAATCCTAAGAATGTAACCTTCTCCAGACAGAAAGAACACTTCTTGAAATTAGCATACAACTTTTCTTTCTGTAGGGTGACAAAAACAGCTCTAGATGGATCAGATGTTCACTTAGGTTTTGGAGTAGATAAGAATGTCATCAAAGTAAACTACTACAAATTTCCCTATGAATTTCCTTAAGACCTCATTCATTAACCTCATGAAAGTACTAGGGGCGTTGGTTAAACCAAAGGGCACAACTAACCATTCGTACAATCCAAATTTAGTCTTAAAGGCAGTTTTCCATTCATCACATTCCCTAATTCTCACTTGGAAATAACCTTGTTTAAGATCTACTTTGCTAAAGCATCTAGACCCATGCAACATATCCAACATGTCATCCAACCTAGGAATAGGGTATCTATACTTCACAGTGATCTTATTGATGGCTCTACAATCAGTACACATTCTCCAAGTTCCATCTTTCTTAGGACAATGATAACAGGAACAGCACAAGGACTCATACTCTCTTTACTTTACCTTGGGTCAATAATTCCTCAACTTGTTTTTGGATTTCCTTAGTTTCCTCTGATTGGCTCTATAGGCAGGTCTGTTTGGTAGAACAGCTCCTGGAATGAAATCTATTTGATGCTCAATGCCACTTAGAGGTGGTAAACCTGGGGGATCTCCTTCAGGAAACAAGCTAGAAAATTCTTGAAGTAAAGATGCAACTTCACTTGGTAAAGTAGATGGTATTTCAGATGAAGAGAACAGAGTTTCTTTGTAAAGCAAGATATAAACAGTTTTGTTTGAATTGATAGCATGGAATACCTCGCTTTGAGATGCAAAGAATGCACTTTTCTTTAGAGATGGTTCAGCAGAAACTTTGATTTCTTTCGGTTCAATTTTAAGATGAGAAGTTTTCAGTTGGTTTTCTTTGATGAAAATCCTTTCCAGTTCCTTTTCTTTTGGATCATTATGGCTTTTTTAACATTCGTTGTTGATCCTCAAAGACTTTGTGCGGGGGCAAGGCATTTAATTTGAAGAGTTTGTTGTTATGCCTAAAAGAATATCTATTCAGGTAACCATCATATGTAACCTTGTTGTCAAATTGCCACGGTCTACCTAATAAGATATGACTTGATTGCATAGGGGCTACATCACATAACACCTCAGCAGAATACCCACCAATTGATAAAGAAACTAGGACTTGCTTTGTTACTTTAACTTCACCACACTCATTAAGCCATGTAAGTCTATAAGGACGGGGGTGATTATTTAAAGGTAACTCAAGTTTCCTAACAAGTTCAAAACTTGCAACATTGGTACATGAACCGGAGTCAATGATTAAAGTGCAGACTTTCTTTTTAACCATACAGTGAATGTGGAATATGTTCTCTCTTTGTATTTCAGGTTCTTCAGTTTTAATTTGGGCACTTAGAGCTCGACGGACAACTAAGAACTCTTTTGTTTCACACCATTAATCTCTTCACTAAGCTCTTCTTCTTCCTCACGTTTGTTCAATTTCATTGTTTTCTTCACTCTCTTCCAATTCTTCCTCAGAATAATACTCATTAGACTCTTCAATAAACAAGATGCGTTTAGGGTTGGGACATTGATTAGCAAAATGACCTTTTCCTAAGCATTTAAAACATTGAATATCACGAGCCTTAACATTAGGCGTACCTTCCACCTTGGCTTTGCCTTTATCAGTGATTGGAAGCTTTGGACGATTTTGGATATTCTGGGTTGATTTTCCTTGGAATCCACGGCCTTGACCTTGTTGTGGACGGAAAGGCTCCTGGGCTGTGTTCTAGGAAAACTCAAAGGATTAGTCCGAAAAGAAGGGTTAGAAGTTTTAACCTTCAATTGTCTTTCCACTTTCTCAGCAATGTGAACCATAGAAGCCAGATCAGAGTAAGGTGTAAGTTCCACCTTAAATGCAATCTCTTTGTTCAAACCATAGAAATCTAGCCATTGTGGCTTCCTCAGCTTTTCTATGTTAGCCCTGGTAAGCAGATGTTCTAATTCTTTATAAAATTCACCAACAGATCTATTACCTTGAGAAAGTTGTTGCAATTTCTGGAAAATGCTTCTTTCATAGGAAGAGATATGAATCTCTTCCTCATCTCTTGTTTCAGCTCGGACCAAGTAACAACAGGGGGCTGTCTTGTTCTTCTCCTGGTGTTCTTCAATTGTTCCCACCAAAGTAAAGCATAATCTACAAATTCAAAAGTTGCATACCGCACTTTGACCAATTCAGAATAGTTAGTGCAAGAATACATATGATCTACTTTTGTTTCCCATTGCAGATATGCTTCAGTATCACTTTTCCCTTGGAAGGAGGGTATTGTCAGTTTAGTAGTAATGAACTCTTCTTCAAGATGTTCATCTCTATCAGGCTGACGTTCATCATACCGTTCTTCCAGATAGTGTTCTTCATTGTACTCAGGGAGATCATCAAATCTCTACTCAAAAGAAATGTTCCTACGACCACCATTACTACCTCGACCTCTACCTCTACCTCTATGTGATGTGACTTTTCTACGTTCAACATGAGACTCATTACCATAAGAGGTGCCTTCTTGAAAAGGTATACTAGGTTCCTTTTGATCTGAGGTTGGCTTTTCTACTTTGCTTATCCTCTGTTTGTTATCCTCTATGTCACTTTTCATTAAACCAAACTGATTAACAAGGAAAGTGAGTGTTTGATGTATATTCTCTAGGGTAACAGGGACTGGGGATGGAACAGGAGTAGATCGGGACGGGGGTGGTGCATTATCTTTCTGTTGGGGACCCATGATTCAGAAAACAATCTCAAAAGCCATTTAAAATATTGACAAGATGCAAATACTCTACTTTATGTTGACAATTGTTCAAAACAGCAATTTGGACTATTTCTCCTAAGGATTCAAGAAAATCACAGAAGTCAAATTGTTGTTCTGGCTGAATGAAATCTACGGGGTTGTTTAAGACAATCCCTCAATTTACTTTACAGCATATGCAATTATCAATTGAAGTAAAGTGAAAGTAAAAGCACACAAACAAAGTGTCAGCAAGGGTTTTGATGAGGATCAAGGGTCCGATGAGGATCAAGGGCCCCATCAAGAGGTCAAAGGTCCTATGACAAGAAGGAGGGCAAGGGAACTTTGTCATCAAGTTGCCACCTTCTTGTGCAAGCATGTTCAAGATGAACCTAAGACTCCTTGGGTTCATTTCATTGAACCTTCAACTTGAGCATGTATCAGCATGCACGTCTACTTTCTTTATTTTTGAATTTATCTTGTGTCTTGTGATCTTAGTTTTATGTCTTTTCTTTGTAGGTAAATTAGGTACATGAAATGTTTGAAGAGAATGTTTGAAGAGAATGTTTGAAGAGAATGTTTGAAGAGAATGTTTAAAGAGAATGTTTGAAGAGAATGTTGAAGAGAATGTTTGAAGAGAATGTTTGAAGGGAATGTTTGTCTACACTAAGACAAACTCAAATGTGTCCAAGATGGAGTCTCTTGTTCAAATTGAAATCAAAAATCATCCACAACATACCACAAGGGGCGGCCACTTTAAGCTAAAGGATGACATCTTACTTGAATTTAAACTTGAAGATAAACTTGAATTTAAATTCAACCTTGATTTGAATTCAAGTTTCAACCAGATTAAGCCTTCAAATTCAAGATGAGTTCAGCCAAGTCTCACAAGCCAATCCACACGCCATGAAGAGAGAGAAGGAGATAAAATCCATCCAAGTTTGAATTCAAATCAAACTTAATTTAAATTCAAACTTCAACCATCTTTTGCATTCAACATCTCAGCCATTTGAAGACATCTCACACGCCTTGCTATCCTTCAACACGCTAACTTGGAGATAAGAAAAGGATGGGATCATAATTCAATGATTGAATTCAAGTTTGAAGTCAAATTGAATCCAATCTTCAACTAGCCTTTGAATTCAAGTTCAACCACTTCATCTACATATCCAAAGCCAATTTCTTCACCAAACATGACCAGATTCATTGAAGATAATGTCTTGCAAGATTTGAAGTTTTAGCTAGGATTTGTTTTAGCTTTGAATTTAAATAGTTTCAATTTTAAACATTGTTAGTAGCTTTATTTGAATTAGTTCTAGATATTTAAGGCTCAAGTTCAGCCTATAAATAGAGCCTTAGAGGACGCTTGAAAGAACATCTTTTGATGAATAACAATTCTTGATATTTCATTCACTTTGTGTGATACTTTGTTTTCTTGGTTTTGCATTAAAAACCTAGGTTAAGATCCTTCAAAGTTGAGCGTATTGAAGGTGTTGCCATTGCTTAAAGGTGCCGTACAGGAGGGCCGTTTTGGTTTGCCTGATCAACGACCATCTTGAAGTGTTGGTCTTGCTCGTTCGTTTAATCCACACGTTTTTAATCACTAAGGAAGCAAGGGGAAGTCTTCTTCCTTGTGCCTAACCCTTTGTGAAGGACGTTTGGAAGGTGGAATCGTTGTAGCCCACGAGTTGCACGCATCAAATTGGTATCAGAGACAGGTTACTCTATTCCACCATCTATCATTTCCTTTTCGTTTGAGTCTAGTCATTTCAATTTCAGTTGAGTCCTTCTTCTACCCCTCACTCTACACGCCATTGTCTTGCATCTCATACAAAAACAAAAAAAACAAAACGTCCACATTTGCTTTGAGTCACGTTGCTGCATTTTGCTTTTCATCATTCAAGTGTCATTTCCTTTATTTCCTTTTCGCATCACAATCTGATTTTGAGTCGTTCAAACCTGAACAAATTTGGATTCGTTGCATTTTAGGGTACATTCAGTCTTCTTTTAAATATTCCAACCATTAGCCTAAAAAGCTACCTCGGTTTCAAATCATCTTGCTGCTACCGAAGCTTTTAGTTGGTGATGATTGTATGCATCTTATGATTCGCATTGTGATTGATTTCATGCTATAAATCTGATAGTCCTACGTGTGCTTGTCTTCACAACCTACTTGCAACACCAACCAAAGCCTAAAACCAGCTCCACACCCCACGGCAACCACCCCCCCCCCCAATCCAACTCTAAAACTCGCCAAGCTGATCCCAAATAGCCCTATTTACACCCCTAAACAAAAAGCCCGAAACCAATTTTACCAAATACAATCAGATTCTAAAGATACCAATTCATTCAAATAAACCCTAACCCTAGAATTTGAATTTTGTTCAAATTCTGTCCTAGACCAACCAATATCCAAATTGACCACACCAATCATCAATTACCAACCCAAATAGTCAATTTACAACACCCATTCCATTCCTACAACCCCATTCCGCAAAATCCCAAAATGTTCAAAAACACCCTAAATCAAAACCCTAACCCTAACCCCCATTCGGTCCTACCCCAGTTTCCTTCACTTTCCAAGGTTATTTTTGTTGCGATTCCAAGGTACAAATTGCATTTAAATACATTGCACTATTCTGTCCAAAAACGCAAGTGCTAAGTGCAAAACAAGTGAAATTCCACTTCTGCCCTTAGTCAAAAAAAGGAGAATCTGAACCTTGCTCAATTGAAATAGAAAGGAAGAAAAGGAAAAACAAAAGAGCAAGAGAAAAGAAAAAGGGCAAAACGTTTGTGCATTACGTGGAAAATTTTTGGTACGACTTGCAAACCTTGGATACCATATTACCCCACATTGCCGTTCCCTATATACCCTGTTCCCCATCTCCTAATCTTCTTGAACCAATCACACATTTGGTTGCTCGATTGTTGCATGACTTGAACCATTTTGTGGATAGTAAGTGCATAGAATCAAAATTAACTAAAGATTGCCCACGGCAACCCTTAGTTTATCTTTGGTTCAGCCTTATACATCAACTTTGGTTGTTTATTTTCTTTGAATCTTAGTATAAAGTTCAAGTTTGTGTTCATTTTAATTGATACTACTTTGATACTAATTGGTGCAACTTGAAAGCAAAGAGGAAGAAACAAGTGGAGAACATTGTGATTGGAAGAAGCCTTGGCAATACACTTCCTTATTGATCTCTTTGAGACTTCTTAACTTCAGGTTATCCAAGAACCAAAATGGTAAGAGAGTGGAAAGAATCGAAAGCGGAGTGTTCATAGCTTCTCTTTTTTTTACTAATCCCTTAACGTTTGCTTGTCTTTGTGTTAGTTTGCGTTTTTCTTTTCCCCTTTGTTTTCGTTCAATTCCTTAGGTACAATGGCCAGCAGCAATCATTCCGCATCTAGCAAGTCTAAAGAGGGACACTGTTGACAATACGCAACAACAAATGCTGGAGATGCTTAAGAAACTCATGCATGACAATGAGGTAATTAAGCATCGCTTGGAAGACATGGAGCGAAGCTACAAAACGAGTGATGGCCAAGGTACAAGCAGGGCCGTTCCCCTACCACAACCAAGGCGCCATCCTCCAGAAGAAGTTGAGGACGATAACATTCGACCCCCACACTGATGAGCCAAATGAAGGCTAGAAAACATTGCCAAGGACTTTGTCTCCTATTCCAAACTGATTTGAACACAAGCTATGACAAAGAACATCTCCAAGATACCCCTTGATCTTTAACCGTTGTTCTTGGCTCAATCTATGCCAACACCTCTCCCTCTTTGGCACTCCAACACATCTAAAACCTCAATGAGACCCTATGATGCTGTAAACCAAATGATGAAGCAAATACTAACAAGTTCTAGGCTAGGAACTTGAAAGAAAACCGTTCGTGGTTTCAAACTTCAACTATGAAATAGTTGTAAACTCCTTGAAGGAAATTTGATTGAAATATGTTTGATAATGGTTCTTAATTACATTCAGGTTCTAAACCTTCTTATAGCACACGAAAATGAAGAAAAGTACAAGCTTTAATGTACAAGGTACAAGAATACAATGAGATGCTTGCTTTTTGACAACTTTTTGGAGTAACTTTCGGTTGAAAAGAAGCTGGTTGCTTCTCCTTTCTTCTTTGCTTGTCTTCAGCCTTAATTTTGATTGGTTTAAACATTGAGCAGCTTGCTTGAATCTTAGCCTTGATTGGTTGTGAGTTGTAGCTTGAATTTTCAAAGAATTTCCCTTAGACAACCGTACATTCCCTTGCTTGAATTCAGCCAAAGTTTTGATTGGTTTATGGAGTGTGCAGCTTGGTTTGTACTTGGCCTTGATTGGTTCTTACTTTGGTGTTGAATATTCAAACATATTTGCCATGAACCAGCCGAAATCTTCAAGCTTGTGATTGGATCCTTGGTTGAGCAGCTTGTTGAACTTTCTTTAGTTGTTTATGATTGGTTCAAGCATTTAGAAGACTCCTTTCTATTGGTTGAAGGCTTGAGCTGCTTGTTTCTTCCTTATTCACGTGAGAAGAAATCAGATTTTTGACATGGGTGCTTGTCACCGCCTTGCTTGTAAGCTACTTGAATTTCACCTCCTTGCTTGAACAAAAATTCAGGTTTTAGTTGCATCTTCAAGCTTTGTTTGAACAATGATATCATCCGATCAGATGGAACATGAATTGATAGGTGTTCATGCTTCTTCAATGTAAAGCTCTCTTTGACCTATCTTCAAAGACACCAAGCAACAAACACAATATGCACAACATATATGACATGTCCTAAGGGTTAGTTAGGCAATAAGACATAAGAACTAGCACTAGTGTGTGCGGAGTGAACAGTGAAATGTCATGTCTTACATAACTAACATATGACAATAAATGATACATGAAAATATGTTGTGTTGACCCCATCGTGGGCTCATCATTCCCTCCCTCTTGAAAATGATTCGTCCTCGAATCTCAACATGGATAGAATAAGGGATAGGGGTTTAGGATGTACACGTATGCTCAACTACACCATAACCAAATAGGAACATGATAATACAAATGGTGAAGGTGAAATACCTTGGTGCATCCTTATCTTTGAAGAAAGAATAAGGTGTGTACACGCCTTCTAAAATGTTTAGGATGTATTAACAATATGATGACAAAAATTTTAGAACACATACATCCTAACAGATAAAACAACATCCAAAAAGCACATTGCAACATGTTAACACTAAATGTACAAATCTTATGTGCAATATTTAGACAAGATGTATCAATTGAGATGACAACAGGTAGACATTCAACAAGATGAGATGAAATAGATATTCCAGAAATAGAATCTTCATCTGTACTAAATATGTCATTCAATTCATTAGCTAGTTCATCCAAGGATTTATGTTCATTTGTAGCTGAATCTATTTCAATAATGACATCATGATCAAGCTCTACATCAAGTAGACAATCTAGTTCAGCTAACATCAAATCATAAGAATCTAGTTTATCAATGTCATTCTCAACAGAATTACTTACATCAATGTCATCAATGAAATGTACAGGATGTAATTCAGATTGTAACCCAGAAACAAGCATCTCTGCAGAATGCAGATCATGCACAGGGATTTCATTTATATGCATGTCACAATGTAAACCATTTTCAGACAAAGTGTTATCACAATTAACATCATCTATAAGCAAACGACTAACACTTTGGAAATCACCAACATATTCAAGTGAAGGGTCTTCTTCAGACAGTACACAAGGTTGAACATGCAATTCAGAAAAAGGAGTTCCAGTTTCAGGCATGTTGGGGCTAATTTCATACAAACCATCATTCACAGAAATGTCAGATTGCAAGTCTTTGTTCTTTTCAGATTCTATCAATACTTGCACCATGTCTCTAAGTTGAAGCAATGCATTTTCAATATTATCCATAGGCTGACTCAAATTGCTTAACTTAACTGGATTTGGTTTGTCATTTTCAGAATCACAAGAGTTCAGTTCATACCCATAGTTTTGATTAACTTGCCATGGGATTAGGTTTGATTGAACAATCTTTGCCTTTTTATACATGTCATAAAGTGATGAGAATTTTTCAGACAACATGCAATCAGCGATGTCTTTATCTAATCCAGCAAAGAACCTAATCATGCTTAATTCCTCATGTTCTTCAACATAAGCATAGAACAAATCATCAAGCATTTCATTGTAATATGCACTAACGTCTTTATTGCACTGAGAAAGAGTTTGATATCTACGAGTTTTACATTCCCAATATCCAACCCATAAACCATTCGTACGACCAAAGGAGTTCATACGTTTTTCCAGTTCATCATAGTCTCTCCTATGGCATTCAACTCCCCAAATGGTTTTTAGAATCATGTTTATTCAAAACAATCAACCAAGATGGTAAAACAATGAGATAAATAAGTCAGAATACAAGCAAGTAAGATCAAACTATAACTTTAACAAAACATAAATTTCTACTTCAAATTGAAAATTGAAAAACAACAATCTTGGACTATCTAAGATTCAAAGAAAAATAGAAGTCAAGTGATGTTTTTGGCTGAATCAAAGAAAGCTAAGGGTCTGTGCAGAACAATCCTTTAACTTACTTTAAACTTTAATGCACATTCAATTGTAAATAAAGTGAAAGACAGTACATACACACAAGTGTTCAACAAGGGTTTGTTCGAGGAACCTTTTACAACAGTCAACACTTTTGGTGTAGGTATTTGCTTTTGGTTTTGCACAATTCACCTTTTGTGAACTTTGGATGGCTATATCTCACTTCTTGTGCAAATCACTCATACGTCTTGTCTCTTGGTTTTTGACGTTAAAAATGACTTTTCTCTCAGTTTCTTTCACAAACAAGCCTAATTATTTTCCTTTGGATTGGCTTTGTCTGTTTTGTGAGTCTACTGCTCACTTGCCTTTATGAGACATTGCTCACGGCTTCTTTTTCTTTGGTTTTACTTGCACAAGTTTTGGTGTGGCTTTTGTGAAACGTTCTTTGAACAACACGGAAGAACACTAATGATATGAAAACTATTTCACAAATTTAACAACCAAATATAGATGAAAGTTCAATGCAAGTTGAAGAAGTGTAAAGACAACAAGATGATAACAAGGTCGGCAATTTAACAGTGTAGGGATAAATATAGACAAAGTGATCCTAAGTAAGAACTTAAGTCCAATAAAGTCTTTAAACAATTGAATCAATCCCAAGTAAAGATAAACGTAAAGCCAACTTTAAAATTTGAAATCAAATCTTGTTTCTTACAAATTTACTTCACTTTCAACAAATCTCAAGTCAATAATGTTTCAATTAAAAGATTCAATCAAGTTTGTACCAAACAATGACTTAAGGTGTAACGGGGGTGGTGAAATCAAATTCAACAAGTTTAAACAAATAGCATTCAAAGATTTAATCAAGTTTAAACTAAATTGTTTCGGGTTTTTTTTTTTCTTTTTTGATGCAAATGATCTAACCAATCTTAAGATGGCTAAATGCAACTTATTTGTTCCTAAATGCAATTTATAAGGCTGATCACTAACAACTAATGGAAATCAGTTTTGATGCAAACTAGCTAACTTGTTTTGTTTGTTTTTAAGTTATCTATTCTTCTTGTTTTTGTTTTGGTTTTCGTTTGTATGATGCAATTAGTTTCTAAACTAGGTGTTACTAGATGCAAGTCTTTATATTCTACTTATCAAACGTGTAACACTAGAAACTAGGCAGCACACTTACTTAGCTAAAGCTACTTTGTTTTGTTCTTAGTTTTCGGTTTTTTTTGTTGTGCTATACTAAACAACCAACTAAACACTTAAACTATGTTGTAAAACTACTCTAACTAAGCTAAATAGGCAGCCAAATACAACGCCTAAACAGTTTGCACACACTACTAGAAAACAGAATTTAACAACTTGATTTCTACTAAACTATCTAACTAATCTACTTTGTGTGTTCAGGTTTTCTATTTTAAGGAATCACTAAATACCATTAAACTTCTAGATTAGGACCGAATGAACATGATCTAAGCTGAGATTGAACTAGAACAACAAGATTCACACACGGTTTTAATCTAAACTACACAAGGGATTCTAACAATACTTAAATCTAGTCTATGTTCTTGTTGTGGTGTTTTGGTTTTGCTACTAAAAACTAGTTACCAAACTATTGTAAAACTATCTAATAGAATACTTCAAAACATAAACTAACTTATGTAACAAACAGATCTAATTGAACAACAAACAGTTTACTAAACGGTTTTGTGCAGCATCATGCAATTTCAAGTTTAAGGAATGTAACATGAATAGAAGACGAACCAGGCTTGATACCAATTGATGAGCCAAACGTAGGCTAGATAAACGTTGCCAAGGACTTTGTCTCCTATTCCAAATTGATTTTGAACCTCAGCTATTGCAAAGAACATCACAATGACAACCCCTTGAACTGTACCGTTTGTTCTTGGCTCAATTTATACCAACACCTCTTCCATATTTGGTATTCCAACACATCTAAAACCTCATTGAGACCCTAAGATGCTGTAAACCAAAAATGAAGTAAATACTAACAAGTTCTAGGCTATGAACTTGGAAGAAAACCGTTAAGTGGGCTTAAACTTCAACTAGCATAAGTTGAGAACTCCTTAAAGGATATTTGATTGAAATGTGTTTGAAAATAGTTGTTAAATTGTTGTTTGTACATTCAGCTTCCTATGCTATTTATAACAAATGAAAATGATAAAGAGTACAAGTTTTAATGTACAAAGTACAAGACTAAAATGACATGCTTGCTTTGAAACTTGTTTGAGCAATTTGGTTCCAAGAATTTCTGGTTGCTTTGCCGTGTATTCCATCCTGTTTTCCAGCCCTTTTTCTTGATCAATTTGATTGGTTAATACATGGAGCAGCTTGCTTTGGAATGGCCTTTTGATTGGATGCAACTTGGCTTTGAATTTTCAAAGGATTAACGTTTCTTCCATGCTTGATTTCAGCCAGGTTTTGATTGGATATTGCAACGAGCAACTTGCTTAGAAATGCCTTTGATTGGTTGTTTTTGAGGCTTTGAATCTTCAACTCAATTATGCCTTCAACCAGGCCGAATTCCTCATGCCTGTGATTGGATCTTTTGTTGAGCAGCTTGCTGAATTTTCTTCACTTGTTTGTGATTGGTTTAAGCATTTGCAAGACTTCTTTCCAATTGGTTCATGAAATGAGCAGCTTGTTTCTTCTTTGTTTCAACGTGAAGAACAATCTTGAATTTGACATGAATGCTTGTCACCACCTTGCTTGTAAGCTACTTGAATATCACCTCTTTGCTTGGACAAAATTCAGGTTTGAATTGCATCTCAAGCTTTGTTTGAACAATGATATCATCCGATCAGATGGACATGGATCGATCGGTGTTCATGCTTCTTCAATGTAAAGCTCTCTTTGACCTATCTTCAAAGACACCAAGCAACAAACAAGATACACAACATATATGACATGTCCTAAGGGTTAGTTAAGACTATAAGACATAAGAAGTAGCACTAGTGTGTGCGGAGTTAACAGTGATATGCCATGTCTTACAGAACTAACATGTGACAATAAATGATACATGAAAATATGTTGCGTTGACCCCATCGTGGTCTCATCATAGACCAACCAATATCCAAATTGACCACACCAATCATCAATTACCAACCCAAATAGTCAATTCACAACACCCATTCCGTTCCTACAACCACATTCCGCAAAATCCCAAAACATTCAAAAACACCCTAAATCAAAACCCTAACCAACCCTAACCCCTATTCGGTCCTACCCCAATTCCTTCACTTTCCAAGGTCATTTTTGTTGCAAGTCCAAGATACAAATTGCATTTTAAATACATTGCACTATTCTGTCCAAAAACGCAAGTGCTAAGCGCAAAACAAGTGAAATTCCAATTCTGCCCTTAGTCAAAAAAAAAGGAGAATCTGAACCTTGCTCAATTGAAATAGCAAGGAAGAAAAAGAAAAACAAAAGAACAAGAGCAAAGAAAAAGGGCAAAACGTTTGTGCATTGCGTAGAAAATTTTTGGTACGACTTGCAAACCTTGGATACCATATTACCCCACATGGCCGCCCCACTATACCCAATTATCCCTTTCTTCATCTTCTTAAACCAATAACACACTTGGTTGCTCGATTGTTGCATGACTTGAACCATTTTGTGGATAGTAAGTGCATAGAATCAAAATTAACTAAAGATTGCCCACGGCAACCCTTAGTTTATCTTTGGTTCAGCCTTATACATCAACTTTGGTTGCTTATTTCTTTGAATCTTAGTATAAAGTTCAAGTTGTGTTCATTTCAAGTGATTCTACTTTGATACTAATTGGTGCAACTTGAAAGCAAAAAGGAAGAACAAACAGAGAACATTGTGGTTTGAAGAAGCCTTGGCAATACACTTCCTTATTGATCACTTTGAGACTTCTTAACTTCAGGTTATCCAAGAACCAAAGTGGTAAGAGAGTGGAAAGAATCGAAAGCGGAGTGTTCATAGCTTATTTTTTTTACTAATCCCTTAACGTTTGTTTGTCTTTGTGTTAGTTTGCTTCATTCTTTTTCCCTTTGTTTTCGTTCAAATCCTTAGGAACAATGGCCAGCAGCAATCATTCCGCATCTAGCAAGTCTAAAGAAGCCGAAACTGTTGACAATACTCAACAACAAATGCTGGAGATGCTTAAGAAACTCATGCACGACAATGAGATAATCAAGCATCGCTTGGAAGACGTGGAGCGAAGCTACAAAACAAGTGATGGCCAAGGAACAAGCAGGGCCGTTCCACCACCACAACCAAGGTGCCATCCTCCAGAAGAAGTTGAGGACGATAACATTCGACCCCCACACACCGAAGCGAGACGGTTTGCTCCTCCTACACAAGCAAGAAAGGTACGCTCCAAGAAGGTACAATGATGATTACATTCCCTTTGAGCATGATGATTATGACTTTGATGACACCATCCTCGTGGTTACCAAAGACGCCAATATCCCCTTTCCCGCAAGATGACGATTTTCTCAAAACCAAATAAGTATTCCCACGTTTTATGGTAAAAGTAATGCGGAGGAATATTTAGAATGGGAAACGAAAGTGGATTTGATCTTTTCTTGTACCAATTATAGTGAATTGCAAAAAGTGAGGTATGCTTCCATTGAATTTTCTGGTTATGCACTTAATTGGTGGACGAATTTGTGTCGAAATAGAACTAAGACGAGACAACCCACAATCGCCACTTGGGAAGAAATGAAGTTTGAAGTGCGACAAACGTTTTATTCCAAACAATTATGAGAATTCTATTTTCACGAGTTTGCATAACTTGCGACAAGGTTCCAAAAGTGTAGACGAGTATTATAAAGAGTTAGAAATTTTGTTGGAGAGGTCTAACTTGCAGGAACCTGAAGAAGCCACCAAGGCTCGATTCTTACATGGTTTAAACAGGGAGATTGCGCAAAGGGTTGACCTTCAACCTTACCTCAACCTCACAACCATGGTCCATATGGCTGAAAAGATTGAAGCACAACTAAAGGTACGTAACTCCTCCAATTTCAATTCTAATTATCGTACTAATCCATCTTCATCAAGATTTCACAGCAAGCCTTCAGGAACAAGAAGTTCACGGCCTACAGGAGGCCAAACGCGTGACCAAGGAGCGTCGCAAAGGATGGACAATCGTGTGCAATCCACATCAAGGAGAGATGAACGCACCCAACAAAAAGCTCCTACCGGTAATTCTTCGGATCCCTCAAACAGGTTTAGAGACATTAAATGTTATAAATGTCAAGGACGTGGTCACATAGGAAAAGATGTCCTAATGCAAAAAGAATCATGTTAATTGAAGAGACAAACGAATATGTGTCCGAGTCCGAGCATGAAAACGAGTCTGAGCATGATAATGAAATTGAACCTGAAGAGGATCTAGGCGCATTAGATGATTTTGACACTAAGGAGTTTCTTGTTGTGCGTAGAGCTTTAAATGCATATCCGAAATTAGATGATCACGAACAACATAGAGAAAACATTTTCCATATTCATTGCATGATTAATGGTAAAGTATGCACCATGATCATTGATTCCGGTTCTTGTGCGAATGTGGCTAGCATCGAATTAGTAAGAAAACTGAATTTGCCTATGACTAATCATCCGCACCCTTACAAACTTGCATGGCTAAATGACTGCGGTGAAGTTAGCGTAAGTAAACAAGTTTTGATTTCTCTTAGCATTGGTAGTTACAAAGATGATGTTTTATGTGATGTCGCACCAATGCATGCTAGTCATATCTTACTTGGTAAGCCATGGCAATTTGATCGACATGTGACATATGATGGTTATTTGAATCGTTATTCTTTCAAATTGAATGGCAAATTGTACAAACTGCATGCACTTCCACCACACAAAGTCCATGAGGATTGTTGTGATATATCATGTTTGAATGATTGCAAAATGCATATGTGAGCATGTATATGTGTGTAACGTTTAAAGTATAATGTGCAAGACATGAACTTATGAGCTAAATGTGAAATTGATTGAATGAATCAAGATTGAACAAGTTTGATTAAGATCATGAGATTGAATGAGCTAAATGTGAAATTGATTGAATTAATCAAGATTGAACAAGTTTGATTAAGATCATGAGATTGAACTTGGCCAATTCAATCACATGTCTAAATCAAGACATGTTCAAACTGATCTTAGATGACATATATATGCCAATACATGTTAATTATATGATCTAACCAAGCCTTGAAGTCACATGACTTACAATATAAGGCAAATTGCTCGGTTTAGTATCCTATTGCAGGTTTTGGTTCATATCTTGAGCAAATGAACTCCAAATTGAGTCATTCAAAAGCCCACATGATCCTTATTCAATTTAGAATCTAATTGGCTGAGGAAAAGCATGCTTGACACGGATAAAAACTGACTTGACACGGTGGTGAAGCTTATTGACCTATATAAGGGCTATCTTGGTAATTTCACCATTTGGACTTCTTATTCTTATTTGGTCTTCTTCCAACTGATTTATATGATCATATGACACATTTATAAGTCATGTCACATCATGGCTAAAATGAATCTAGAGCAGCACCATGTCCAGGTTCATCCTAGGACAAAATGCCTATTTTGGTGCTAAGGGGTATTCTGGTCTCTTCACTTGCCAATGGATCTTCTAACGTGTTATATATTGGTTATATGATGTTTATATGTGTTTATGTCACATATAGTACATGCCCTATATTTATGGAAACGGGCAGCATGGTATATCAATTGGAATTCTTATATTATGGTTATCACATATATGGTTTTCTTGGAATTCTTGGCATTCTTCATATGGTATTCTATGCTACATGTTGAAGACATAAATGACTATATATTATATGTGTGCACACGGATATTGGCGCACAAATCATGTTCAAACCTTCAGCTTTTGAACAAGTCAAGGCAAGTTGAAACAAACCCTATTTTGGTGCTGATTTCAAATGACTATTCTTGCATATATTGTGAGCTGTTTACAACGGTTATCTTGGCTCAAAAATGGAGCAAAATTTCGTATGCTATATGGTCAAGATTCAGGTTATAATGTGTGACAAAAAAACAAGTCCTACAATGTAGCAAATTTGAAGCAAAAGTCTCTCAACCAAGGAAGCCATATGCAACGGCTATATGTTCAAAAATTGGAGACCAATTCAAACTCAAAAGCTTAGCTGATTTCTCTCTATCTTTGAATTAACTCTCCAACGTCTATAATGGCATAAGATGAAGGATAAAAGTTCAGTTGGAAGACCAATTCAAAGCAACAAAAGATTAGCTTCATTTGGATAGCTAGAAAAGTGCTGAAATCTCTCCATTTCTCAACCATTCCAACGTCTACTTAGAGGAGCCTTTAGGCTGTCCTCTTGGCTATAAATAGCTCCAAAGATGAAGAGTAAAAGCACAACAACAGAAAGCAAGCAAGATAATCAGCTCACTCTCTCCATTCTTCTCTTCTACTCTCCTCTATTGAAGAACACGTTTGCAGCAAGCTTTATGATTATATAGTTCTTCATTTCTTGTCATTTCAACACCTTTAAACGACATATATTGTAAGGGAGAAGCTGGTGTATAAAGCTTACTCCTTAGAGGTGAGCAAAAGGTGCAAAGGTGCGAAGGTGAAACAAACTAGTTGCTGTTTTTCAGTTTTGGTGCAGTCTCTTGAAGAAGTTGGTGAAAAGCTTCTTCCTTTGGCTTGTAAGGTGACATTTGTGTTTGGTGTTTAGTGAAATCCAAGAGAAGGTGTCTCTTGGGACTGGAGTAGGTCACATTGACCGAACCAGGATAACTCCTTGTGTTCTTTACTTATTTTCTGCACTTACTGTTTTCTGCCTGAGAATTACACTAACTTGGCACGCATAATTGAACAGGCAAACAGTCTTAGAATTGCATGAATTTTGAATATATTATACTTCAACGTGTTAGCTTTCATTAGCCGCAAGAATCACTAAATTATAAGGAGTTTAGCATATTCAAATCGTCTTCACAAAATCGTTGCTGCATTCTGTGAACAACTCTGACCAGTGTGCAAAATTTGTTCAATTTGAATAGGTTATCCTGCGAATCTTGAAGTGAAGCCTTATATCAAATTAAACTAGACATCATAAGGTTTAATTTGACATAAGATTCATCAAAATAGCATGGGTAGATTTTGAGACATCATCGTTTGAAGTTAAGCTAACATTCTGCCTGAAACTGCAGAATGCACACTTTACTTGTCTTGTTTATTTGAACGTGCAAACTTGCTTGGAATTGACTGAATTTTTTGTGACATACTATAACATCCTAAACTTGATCTCTGCCAAGTTTGAGAGCTTGCACAGGTGTATAAGTGGTTCAACCAAAACACTCAAAACAGTGAACTGTTTCTGGAAATTCCAGAACCTGAGGCTAAAGAGGCAAAGGGGTCTTCAAACAAGTTTTTGAAGGTAATTGTAGTGTAATTTCCGCTAACCCACTATTCACCCCCCCTCTAGTGGTGCTGTACAGGTCCAACAAGTGGTATCAGAGCAAGGTTGAGCACCATATTCTTATTTGAGCTGAAAACAGTTTACACTCCAAGTTGCAAAGTTGCTGGAAATTTTCTGGTTTTCTTATATTCTTCATATTTGGTATCTACAACAAGGGTGACACTTTCTTTCCTTCTTATAAGTGTTTTAAACGTTTTCTCACACACTAAGAAGCATGTCTAAGTCACACATGAAAATAGAATTAGAAGGCATGTCCACACAAAGACCACCTCTTTTTGATGGAGAAAACTTTAGTCATTGGAAACTTAGGATGAAATTGTTCTTAATGGCTATTGACATAGACTTGTGGTCCATCATTGAAGATGGACCTTATGTGCCTCATAAGCATGTTATAATTGATGGCTTATCACAAGAAGTTGAGACATATAGAAAAGATTGGAGTGATGAAGATAAAAGAAAATGAGTCTTAATGCTAAAGCAATGCAATTATTGTTGAATGGTTTAAGTAGGAGTGAATCTGCCTATGTCTCTTCATGTTAAGTGGCAAAGGATATGTGGAAATGTCTTGAAATGAAGCATGAAGGAACTAATCAAGTAAAGGAATCAAGATTACACATGTTAATGACTACACTTGAATCATTCCATTACTGCCTAATGAATCAATTGTTGATATGGATTTAAGGCTTACAAACTTATACAACTCACTTGAATCCCTTGGTAAAACGTTTTGATGAAAGAAAAAGTGCAAAAAAGTTTTGAGAAGTTTGCCAATTGAATGGGATGCCAAAGTTAGTGCCATTGAAGAAGCAAAGATCTTTCTCAAATAAAACTTGATGAATTGATAGGCTCTTTAAAAGTTATGAAAACAAGTTGAATATAAGAAAGGCTGAAACTAGTAACAAGTCTAAATCACTTGCATTTGTAACAAATGAACCCGAATCATCTAATCAAGCCGAGTATGAAAGTGATGATGAAAGTGATGAAGAAGACATAATGTTGTTAGCTAGGCGTTTAAGGAAGTTTTTCAAGAAAAGACCAACTAAAAGACAAGCAAAATCAGCTGCCCCTATCAATGTGAAATCTAACAAACAAGATGGTAAATGGTATGATAAAGAACTTAAGTGTTATGAATGTGGCAAACAAGGACACATCTCATATGATTGTCCAAACAAGAACAAAAACCGTGACATGGATGAAAAGACAAGGACAAAAAACTAGAGTAGAACCTAAGCAAAGGAGGAAGAAAGCTCTCAAGGCAAGTTCAAGCACTTGGGATGACACATCTTCATCCGAATCCGGGAGGACCTGAAGTTGCACAAACATGTTTGGCTTCAAAGTCTACAAATGAGGGTAACATTCGATTCTGACTCCGAATGTGATTTTACTCAAGATGAATTGTTGGTATGAATTAGAAAAGTTGCATGATAGATATAAGAAGCTATCCAAGGAGAAGAAAAGAATAGTTGAGGAGAAGAAACAAGTTGGAGACGTCTAACTTGAATCTAACTTCTCAACTAGAAGTTCTTCAACTTTGAATCATCTAACACTATTAGTTCAATGCAAAATCAGATTAAGGAACTTAAGAACAAACATGAAAATGTGCAATGCGTGCAATGTGTTGATTTCAACGTTTTAAAGTCTAAATTACATGAAATACAAACTGAATTTGAATCATTAAAAGCATGCAACCTAGACTTGAACAAATCTTTAGAACAATTTAAGAATGCTTCCAACATGTTAGACACTCTTATTGCATCTCAAAAGCATGGAAATAACAAACAAGGTCTTGGATATGTTAAAGAAGCTGAATACACACCTAAGGAAACAACATTTGTATCATCTTCAACCAACATGAAATATAGGCCAAATGCATTTAGAAATGAACCTATTCTGCCCACACCACCTTCATCACAAAGATTGCAAAATGCATCAACATATAGGAAGGTAAATACACCTAGAAACCATGCTTACATGTATACAAGAATGCCTAAACAAAGTAGTATGCAATCTGCTCAAGTTATGCCTTATATGCAACAACATGCTTATGTGAAGAACATGACATACTCTCGGCCTAAATCAGTTTACAACACACGGCCTAGACACACAACATCTTGCTTATACACGGCCTAAATTCAATGCTTATACACGGCCTAGAAACTATGATAACTCACGGCCAAGATATAACTCATATACATGGCAACATTCAAATGCATATAGAACTTACAATGCTTATCCAACTAGTCATAAATGTGCAGCCCCTTTTCAATCACATTCTATGTATCAAAATCCACTATTTGTTCATTATATGCAACATGATTTTAACATTTCAAAACCAAGAAAGGTTGTTCAAGTTTGGGTACCTAAAGGTACACTAACATGAACTTAACTTGTCTAACCTTGAAAGGACCCAAAATCAAAGGGTACCTAAGTTGTTATTTACATTTGTAGGTACATAACATCAAAGAAAGACAAGTTGCTGGTTATAACAACAAAGAAGATGAAAAGAACAAAGCCAATTGGATAGTTGATAGTGGTTGCTCAAGACATATGACGGGCAACAAAAATTTGTTTAGCACACTTAAAAACGTTGCAAAAGGTGGCAAAGTCACCTTTGGAGACAACAACCAGGCCAAATAATTGGCAAAGGCAAGGTTGGTGATCCAAACAAGTTTGAGATCAAAAACGTCCTACTTGTAAGTAACTTAACCTTTGAGCTTTTAAGTGTTTCTCAACTATGTGACAACAACTTGAATGTTCTCTTCTCCTCCACCTCTTGTAAGATAATGGATAAAAACAATCAAGTTGTGTTAAAAGGAAAACGTGAAGGAAACATATATGTGCTTAACATGGATGATATGCTAAGTAGTAACACAAAATGTCTTGTTTCACATGAATCTGATCCCAATCTTTGGCATAGACGTTTAGGACACATTGGTATATCAACCTTAGAAAAACTACACGCTAAAAGTCTTGTTAAAGGATTGCCTAAACTTAACTTGGATGATTTTCAACTATGTGAATCTTGTATCAAAGGCAAACATGTTAGAGAATCCCTTAAGCCTAAAACCGAGTTCACAACGTCAAGAATACTAGAACTCTTGCATATAGACTTATTTGGTCCATGTAGAACAAGAAGCTTAGGTGGAAGTTATTATGTATGTGTAATAGTTGATGATTTCTCAAGATATACTTGGACATTGTTTCTTGCTTCAAAAGATGAAAGTGCATCATATAACTAATCTAATTAGACAACTTGAAAATGAACATGAATCACATGTTATTAAGATAAGGAGTGATAGAGGTGGTGAGTTTAAAGATAGTGAATTAATCAAATTCTGTAATGAAAAGGGTATAAAACATGAATTCTCCCCACCAAGAACTCCTCAACTTAATGGTGTAGTTGAAAGAAAGAATAGGACTATTCAAGAAGTAGCAAGAACAATGATGGTAGAAAACAAAGTACCTAAATTCTTATGGGCTGAAGCAGTAAACACTTCAAGTTATATGATCAACAGACTATCAATAAGAAAGAAATTGAACAAAACACCATTTGAAATCTTAAATGGACGACTCCCAAAAGTAAACTATCTAAAAGTCTTTGGTTGTAAATGCTTTGTATTGAACACAAAAGATAACTTAGATAAGTTTGATCCTAAGTCTGATGAACATATATTTGTGGGATATTCAATGAACTCTAAAGCATATAGATGTTATAATACACAAACAAGAAAGATAGTTGAATCTATACATGTGAAGTTCAATGAAAATGCATATCTCCAAACAAGTAATCAACATGAAATCTATGTACCAAATGATCAAATACTTCATGATGAAGATGAACTTATCCTACCACCTACAAATGATCAAATTGAAACACCAAATCAAACTCTTGAAATGCATGAAGTTCAAACTCCCCCTACACAAGAACATAATGAAGAAAATGTGCCTAACCAACCTATTGAACATCATGAACCTATTGAAGATGCACAACCAAGTAATTGGTGGCAAATAAGAGATAAACAAAAGCATCCTCAAGAACTTATCATAGGAGATGTAAATCAAGGGGTTAGAACACGTAGGCAAATAGATCCTAATGAATATGATCAATGGCATGCACTTATATCCCAAATTGAACCTAAGAATGTGAATGATGCCTTAAACGATGCATATTGGATAGATGCAATGCATGAAGAGTTAAACCAATTTGAAAGAAACAATGTGTGGGATTTAGTACCTAAACCCGAGGATAAATCAATCATTGGAACTAAATGGGTGTTTAGGAACAAAATGAATGAACAAGGGGTTGTAGTAAGAAATAAGGCAAGACTTGTAGCTCAAGGATATAATCAAGAAGAGGGTATTGATTACGATGAAACATTTGCCCCCGTAGCAAGATTAGAATCCATACGCCTCTTATTAGCTTTTGCATGTTATAATAACATCAAACTATTCCAAATGGATGTTAAGAGTGCATTCTTAAATGGCTATATCCAAGAAGAAGTTTTTGTTAAACAACCACCAGGCTTTGAAGATCCAAAGAACCCTAATCATGTATATAAACTTAAGAAAGCCTTATATGGTTTGAAACAAGCCCCCCGTTCATGGTATGAAAGATTTGCCAACTTTTTACTAAGTAACAATTTTCAAAGAGGAACCATAGATAGTACCTTATTCTTGAAAAAGAAAGACAAAGATTTGCTTGTAATACAAATATATGTAGATGACATAATCTTTGGTTCAACTAATCCTAACTTAGTAAAAGACTTTGAAGATTGTATGAAGTCTGAGTTTGAAATGTCTATGGTTGGTGAATTAAACTATTTCTTAGGCTTGCAAATAAAACAAACATCAAGTGGTATACATATCAATCAAGCCAAATACATAAGAGATATGATAAAGAAATTCAACTTTGAAAACTTGAAACCATCTCCAACACCAATGTGTACTTCAACAAAATTAGACAAAGATGAAAATGGTGTTGCATTTGATGAAAAACTATATAGGTCTATGATTGGTTCATTGCTATATCTAACTGCTAGTAGACCTGATATTATGTTTGCAGTATGTATGTGTGCGAGATTTCAAAGTATGCCTAAGTTGTCACACTTTAAAGCTATAAAAAGAATATTTAGATATCTTCAACATACACCAACATTAGGCTTATGGTATGATAGACAATCTAGTCTAAGTCTACATGCATATTCAGATGCAGATTTGGTGGATGTAGAGTAGATAGAAAGAGCACTAGTGGAACATGTCAATTCCTAGGAAACTCACTAATATCTTGGTTTTCAAAGAAACAATCTAGTGTTGCACTTTCTACTACTGAAGCAGAATATATGGCTTTAAGTCTATGTTGTACTCAACTATTGTGGATTAAACAACAACTTTCAGACTTTGAAATACAAGTAAATAATATCCCCATCTATTGTGATAGTACAAGTGCTATAAATTTGTCTAAAAACCCTGTATTACACTCTAAGGCAAAGCATATAGAAGTACGTTATCATTTTCTCCGTGATCATGTTAATCTTGGACATATACACATTGAACATGTTAGAACTGATCAACAAGTAGCTGACATATTCACTAAACCCCTTAATCAAGCTATCTTTGAGAATTTACGTGCAAGACTTGGATTAATTGCTTACAACTGACTACACCGTGCACATATTATGTGGAATAGCAATACTGTCTAGATCATTCTGAATATTGCTGCATCGGTTCAGTCTTTTGCATAATTTACAAAATTAAGGGGGAGAGAGAAAAAAGATATATGTATATATGTATATATGTATATATGTATATCATGTTAAGGGGGAGATAACACATTAAGGGGGAGAAGCTTACACTTGATTTAGATGCTTAATATACACATATGTGGGGTAATTTTGCAAATCATCAAAAGGGGGAGATTGTTGTGATATATCATGTTTGAATGATTGCAAAATGCATATGTGAGCATGTATATGTGTGTAACGTTTTTAAAGTATAATGTGCAAGACATGAACTTATGAGCTAAATGTGAAATTGATTGAATGAATCAAGATTGAACAAGTTTGATTAAGATCATGAGATTGAATGAGCTAAATGTGAAATTGATTGAATGAATCAAGATTGAACAAGTTTGATTAAGATCATGAGATTGAACTTGGCCAATTCAATCACATGTCTAAATCAAGACATGTTCAAACTGATCTTAGATGACATATATATGCCAATACATGTTAATTATATGATCTAACCAAGCCTTGAAGTCACATGACTTACAATATAAGGCAAATTGCTCGGTTTAGTATCCTATTGCAGGTTTTGGTTCATATCTTGAGCAAATGAACTCCAAATTGAGTCATTCAAAAGCCCACATGATCCTTATTCAATTTAGAATCTAATTGGCTGAGGAAAAGCATGCTTGACACGGATAAAAACTGACTTGACACGGTGGTGAAGCTTATTGACCTATATAAGGGCTATCTTGGTAATTTCACCATTTGGACTTCTTATTCTTATTTGGTCTTCTTCCAACTGATTTATATGATCATATGACACATTTATAAGTCATGTCACATCATGGCAAAAATGAATCTAGAGCAGCACCATGTCCAGGTTCATCCTAGGACAAAATGCCTATTTTGGTGCTAAGGGGTATTCTGGTCTCTTCACTTGCCAATGGATCTTCTAACGTGTTATATATTGGTTATATGATGTTTATATGTGTTTATGTCACATATAGTACATGCCCTATATTTATGGAAACGGGCAGCATGGTATATCAATTGGAATTCTTATATTATGGTTATCACATATATGGTTTTCTTGGAATTCTTGGCATTCTTCATATGGTATTCTATGCTACATGTTGAAGACATAAATGACTATATATTATATGTGTGCACACGGATATTGGCGCACAAATCATGTTCAAACCTTCAGCTTTTGAACAAGTCAAGGCAAGTTGAAACAAACCCTATTTTGGTGCTGATTTCAAATGACTATTCTTGCATATATTGTGAGCTGTTTACAACGGTTATCTTGGCTCAAAAATGGAGCAAAATTTCGTATGCTATATGGTCAAGATTCAGGTTATAATGTGTGACAAAAAAACAAGTCCTACAATGTAGCAAATTTGAAGCAAAAGTCTCTCAACCAAGGAAGCCATATGCAACGGCTATATGTTCAAAAATTGGAGACCAATTCAAACTCAAAAGCTTAGCTGATTTCTCTCTATCTTTGAATTACTCTCCAACGTCTATAATGGCATAAGATGAAGGATAAAAGTTCAGTTGGAAGACCAATTCAAAGCAACAAAAGATCAGCTTCATTTGGATAGCTAGAAAAGTGCTGAAATCTCTCCATTTCTCAACCATTCCAACGTCTACTTAGAGGAGCCTTTAGGCTGTCCTCTTGGCTATAAATAGCTCCAAAGATGAAGAGTAAAAGCACAACAACAGAAAGCAAGCAAGATAATCAGCTCACTCTCTCCATTCTTCTCTTCTACTCTCCTCTATTGAAGAACACGTTTGCAGCAAGCTTTATGATTATATAGTTCTTCATTTCTTGTCATTTCAACACCTTTAAACGACATATATTGTAAGGGAGAAGCTGGTGTATAAAGCTTACTCCTTAGAGGTGAGCAAAAGGTGCAAAGGTGCAAAGGTGAAACAAACTAGTTGCTGTTTTTCAGTTTTGGTGCAGTCTCTTGAAGAAGTTGGTGAAAAGCTTCTTCCTTTGGCTTTGTAAGGTGACATTTGTGTTTGGTGTTTAGTGAAATCCAAGAGAAGGTGTCTCTTGGGACTGGAGTAGGTCACATTGACCGAACCAGGATAACTCCTTGTGTTCTTTACTTATTTTCTGCACTTACTGTTTTCTGCCTGAGAATTACACTAACTTGGCACGCATAATTGAACAGGCAAACAGTCTTAGAATTGCATGAATTTTGGATATTATACTTCAACGTGTTAGCTTTCATTAGCCGCAAGAATCACTAAATTATAAGGAGTTTAGCATATTCAAATCGTCTTCACAAAATCGTTGCTGCATTCTGTGAACAACTCTGACCAGTGTGCAAAACTTGTTCAATTTGAATAGGTTATCCTGCGAATCTTGAAGTGAGCCTTATATCAAATTAAACTAGACATCATAAGGTTTAATTTGACATAAGATTCATCAAAATAGCATGGGTAGATTTTGAGACATCATCGTTTGAAGTTAAGCTAACATTCTGCCTGAAACTGCCAGAATTGCACACTTTACTTGTCTTGTTTATTTGAACGTGCAAACTTGCTTGGAATTGACTGAATTTTTTGTGACATACTATAAACATCCTAAACTTGATCTCTGCCAAGTTTGAGAGCTTGCACAGGTGTATAAGTGGTTCAACCAAAACACTCAAAACAGTGAACTGTTTCTGGAAATTCCAGAACCTGAGGCTAAAGAGGCAAAGGGGTCTTCAAACAAGTTTTTGAAGGTAATTGTAGTGTAATTTCCGCTAACCCACTATTCACCCCCCTCTAGTGGTGCTGTACAGGTCCAACAAGGATCACCAACGCATGTCCAAGTCCAGAGCCGATCCTAAGGAAAAAGAAGCCGAGAGAAAATTCGTGGAGTGTATGAAAAGTGAGAACAAAAAAACACGAGACCAAGGGAAAAGAGGTAGTGCCCCTAAGTGTCAACGAGTCCAAAAAGAAGTGTGGGTATTTCGCAAAGAAAAGAGAGGTTACACGTGCACTTTATAACAACCAAACTGTCCTCATTATCATCTCAAAGTCGTGTCAACTTGCCCTTGAAGAACTCCCACCAAACTTACCTACCTCAGTTGCGTCCCTTATCCAAGAATATGAAGTTCTATTTCCCTCCGAACCACCATCCAGATTACCACCCATTAGAGGGATAGAACACCAAATCGACTTTGTCCCAGGAGCCGTGTTACCCAATCGCCCAGCCTATCGAGCAAACCCCGAAGAAACCAAAGAAATCCAAAGGCAAATAAAGGAGCTCCTAGCTAGTGGACAAGTCCGAGAGAGCCTAAGCCCATCTGCCGTCCCAGTCATTTTAGTACCCAAAAAGGATGGAACGTGGAGAATGTGTACCGATTGCCGAGCCATAAACAAGATTACCGTCAAGTATAGGTACCCCATACCTAAACAACAGGCATTCGATATGTTAGACATGTTGCACGGATCCAAATTCTTCACCAAAATCTACCTTAAGCAAGGGTACTTCCAGGTACGCATTAGAGAAGGGGACGAATGGAAGACTGCATTCAAAACCAAGTTTGGGCTCTATGAGTGGTTAGTGATGCCCTTCGGGCTCACCAACCCCTAGTACCTTTATGAGGCTAATGAATGAAGTCTTACGTGCTTTCATAGGACGCTTTGTCGTTGTCTATTTCGATGATATCCTAATCTATTCCCACACCATAGAAGATCATCTTGACCACATTAGAGCCGTTTTTGAAAAGCTTAAGCAAGAACAACTTTACGCCAACTTTAAGAAGTACTCCTTTTTTTAGAACGCGTGGTTTTTCTAGGCTTCGTCATTTTGGCTGAGGGAGTGGAGATGGATGAAGAAAAGGTTAGGTCAATTGTGGAGTGGCCTATACCTAAGAATGTAGGGGAAGTTCGCAGTTTTCATGGACTAGCAAGCTTTTATAGACGCTTTGTCAAAGATTTTTCTTCCATAGCTGCACCCCTAAACGAAATTGTAAAAAAAGATGTGACTTTTAGGTGGGAAGAGCCACAACAACAGGCATTTGATGAACTCAAACGTAGGCTGACCACTGCTGATGCGTGCAACTCGTGGGCTCCAACAATTCCACCTTCCAAACGTCCTTCACAAGGGTTAGGCACAAGGAAGAAGACTTCCCCTTGCTTCCTTAATGAATAAAAACGTATGGATTAAGAATGAGCAAGACCAACACTTCAAGATGGTCGTTGATCAGGCAAACCAATATGACCCTCCTGGACGGCACCTTTAAGCAATGGCAACACCTTCAATATGCTCAACTTGAAGGATCTTAACCTAGGTTTTTAATGCAAAACCAAGAAAACAAAGTATCACACAAAGTGAATGAAATATCAAGAATTGTTATTCATTAAAAGGTGATCTTTCAAGCGTCCCCTAAGGCTCTATTTATAGGCTGAACTTGAGCCTTAAAATATCTAGAACTAATTCAAAATAAAGCTAGCTAACAATGTTTAAAAATTGAAAACTATTTAAATTCAAAGCTAAAACAAATCCTAGCTAAAACTTCAAATCTTGCAAGACATTATCTTCAATGAATCTGGTCATGTTTGGTGATGAAATTGGCGTTGGATATAGATGAAGTGGTTGAACTTGAATTCAAAGGCTAGTTGAAGATTGGATTCAATTTGACTTCAAACTTGAATTCAATCTTTGAATTATGATCCCATCCTTTTCTTATCTCCAAGTTGGCGTGTGGAAGGATAGCAAGGCGTGTGAAATGTCTTCAAATGGCTGAGATGTTGAATGCAAAAGATGGTTGAAGTTTGAATTTAAATTAAGTTTGAATTTGAATTCAAACTTGGATGGATTTTATCTCCTTCTCTCTCTTCATGGCGTGTGGATTGGCTTGTGAGACTTGGCTGAACTCACTTGAATTTGAAGGCTTAATCTGGTTGAAACTTGAATTCAAATCAAGGTTGAATTTAAATTCAAGTTTATCTTCAAGTTTAAATTCAAGTAAGATGTCATCCTTTAGCTTAAAGTGGCCGCCCCTTGTGGTATGTTGTGGCTGATTTTTGACTTCAATTTGAACAAGAGACTCCATCTTGGACACATTTGAGTTTGTCTTAGTGTAGACAAACATTCCCTTCAAACATTCTCTTCAAACATTCTCTTCAAACATTCTCTTCAAACATTCCATGTACCTAATTTACCTACAAAGCAAACACATAAAACTAAGATCACAAGACACAAGATAAATTCAAAAACAAAGAATGTAGACGTGCATGCTAATACATGCTCAAGTTGAAGGTTCAACGAAATGAACCCAAGGAGTCTTAGGTTCATCTTGAACATGCTTGTACAAGAAGGTGGCAACTTGATGACAAAGTTCCCTTGCCCTCCTTCTTGTCATAGGACCCTTAACCTCTTGATGGGGCCCTTGATCCTCATCGGACCCT
Source organism: Eustoma russellianum (assembly GCA_036186865.1). Lineage (NCBI taxonomy): Eukaryota > Viridiplantae > Streptophyta > Magnoliopsida > Gentianales > Gentianaceae > Eustoma > Eustoma russellianum. Next base: position 13,676,859 of record AP025070.1, on the reverse strand, counting down.
TGACTCATCAACTGCACCCATACTTAGGCAACCAAATTTTGAGGAGACCTTTGAGATCGAGTGTGATGCAAGTGGAGTGGGTATAGGCGCAGTTTTGACCCAAAGTAAGAAACTCATCGCCTACTTTAGTGAAAAATTGAAAGGAGCAGCACTGAATTACTCTACCTATGACAAGGAACTTTATGCCCTTGTGCGATCCCTACAAACTTGGCAACACTACCTTCAACCTAAAGAGTTTGTAATCCACACTGACCACGAAAGCCTTAAGTATCTGAAAGGGCAAGGAAAGTTGAACAAACGACATGCCAAATGGGTAGAGTTCATAGAACAATTCCCTTACGTGATTAAGTACAAACAAGGAAAAGATAATATAGTTGACGATGCCCTCTCTAGGAGATACACGTTAGTGACTACATTATCTTCACGCTTCTTAGGATTCGAATCACTTAAGGACTTGTACCCTAGTGACCATGACTTTGGCACCATTTTCGAGGCATGTAAAGGAGCACCATTTGGGAAATTTTACATACATGAGGGTTATCTTTTCAAAGAACAAAAATTGTGCGTTCCTCAATCATCCCTACGAGAAGCATTGACTAGAGAAGCCCATGGGGGAGGTTTAATGGGTCATTTTGGAGTGTTCAAAACCC
>AP025070.1:13577888-13675757 GCA_036186865.1 Eustoma russellianum | reverse complement strand
CAGGGAAAACTGAACAAAAGACATGCCAAATGGGTAGAGTTCATAGAACAATTCCCTTACGTGATTAAGTACAAACAAGGAAAGGATAATATAGTTGTTGATGCCCTCTCTAGAAGATACACATTAGTGACTACATTTATCTTCACGCTTCTTAGGATTTGAATCACTTAAGGACTTGCACCCCAATGACCATGACTTTGGCACCATTTTCGAGGCATGTAAAGAAGCACCATTTGGAAAATTTTACATACATGAGGGATATCTTTTCAAAGAACAAAAATTGTGCGTTCCCCAATCATCCCTACGAGAAGTATTGACCAGAGAAGCCCATGGGGGAGGTTTAATGGGTCATTTCGGCGTGTTCAAACCCTTGAGATTCTTAAAGAACATTTCTATTGGCCCCACATGAGAGTAGACGTCGAGAGTTTGTGTGGTAGTTGCATCACTTGCAAACAAGCCAAATCCAAGTCCCAACCACATGGCCTTTACACGCCTTTACCCGTCCCTGATGCCCCTTGGATTGACATTTCCATGGACTTTGTTTTAGGACTTCCTAGGTCTCGGGGAGGACGCGATGGCATTTATGTTGTGGTTGATCGATTTTCAAAAATGGCACATTTCATTGCATGTAGGAAAGTTGATGATGCCACGCATGTTGCTGATTTATTCTTCAAAGAAATTGTTAGATTGCATGGCATGCCACGTACAATTGTAAGTGATAGAGATACGAAATTTTTGAGTCATTTTTGGCATGTTTTGTGGGCTAAACTTGGTACACAATTGTTATTTTCAACCACCGCACACCCACAAACGGATGGACAAACTGAAGTCGTTAATCGTACTCTTTCTCAACTTTTGCGTGCCATTTTGCAAAAACACATTAAACATTGGGAAGATTGTTTACCATATATCGAATTTGCATATAATAGGAGTGTCCATCACGGTACTTTGCACAGTCCATTTGAAATCGTGTATGGCTTTAATCCCTTGTCTCCCATTGATTTGATTCCTATTCCCGTGCATGAACGTTCTAGGTCTTGATGGTAAACAAAAGCGGACAACATAAAGAAACTGCATGAACAAGTTAAAACACAACTTGAAAAGAAAAACAAAGCTTATGAAAGACGAGCTAACAAACATCGAAAAAGAGTTGTGTTTAAACCTGGAGATTTAGTGTGGTTACATTTGCGCAAAGAAAGATTTTCCAATGAAAGAAAGTCAAAATTGTTGCCTTGAGGAGATGGACCTTTTAAAGTATTGAAACGCATAGGTGACAATGCATACATCCTTGATCTTCCCGACAGGTATGGTTCAATTTCATCTACTTTTAATGTTGCTGACCTCACCCCTTTCAACGATGACCTTTTTTGATTCGAGGACGAATCCTTTTGAGGAGGGGGGATTGATGAGGATCAAGGGTCCGATGAGGATCAAGGGCCCCATCAAGAGGTCAAAGGTCCTATGACAAGAAGGAGGGCAAGGGAACTTTGTCATCAAGTTGCCACCTTCTTGTACAAGCATGTTCAAGATGAACCTAAGACTCCTTGGGTTCATTTCATTGAACCTTCAACTTGAGCATGTATCAGCATGCACGTCTACATTCTTTGTTTTTGAATTTATCTTGTGTCTTGTGATCTTAGTTTTATGTATTTGCGTTGTAGGTAAATTAGGTACATGGAATGTTTGAAGAGAATGTTTGAAGAGAATGTTTGAAGAGAATGTTTAAAGAGAATGTTTGAAGAGAATGTTGAAGAGAATGTTTGAAGAGAGTGTTTGAAGGGAATGTTTGTCTACACTAAGACAAACTCAAATGTGTCAAAGATGGAGTCTCTTGTTCAAATTGAAATCAAAAATCATCCACAACATACCACAAGGGGCGGCCACTTTAAGCTAAAGGATGACATCTGACTTGAATTTAAACTTGAAGATAAACTTGAATTTAAATTCAACCTTGATTTGAATTCAAGTTTCAACCAGATCAAGCCTTCAAATTCAAGATGAGTTCAGCCAAGTCTCACAAGCCAATCCACACGCCATGAAGAGAGAGAAGGAGATAAAATACATCCAAGTTTGAATTCAAATTCAAACTTAATTTAAATTCAAATTTCAACCATCTTTTGCATTCAACATCTCAGCCATTTGAAGACATCTCACACGCCTTGCTATCCTTCCACACGCCAACTTGGAGATAAGAAAAGGATGGGATCATAATTCAAAGATTGAATTCAAGTTTGAAGTCAAATTGAATCCAATCTTCAACTAGCCTTTGAATTCAAGTTCAACCACTTCATCTACATATCCAACGCCAATTTCTTCACCAAACATGACCAGATTCATTGAAGATAATGTCTTGCAAGATTTGAAGTTTTAGCTAGGATTTGTTTTAGCTTTGAATTTAAATAGTTTTCAATTTTTAAACATTGTTAGCTAGCTTTATTTTGAATTAGTTATAGAATTTTAAGGCTCAAGTTCAGCCTATAAATAGAGCCTTAGGGGACGCTTGAAAGAACACCTTTTGATGAATAACAATTCTTGATATTTCATTCACTTTCTGTGATACTTTGATTTCTTGGTTTTGCATTAAAAACCTAGGTTAAGATCCTTCAAAGTTGAGCATATTGAAGGTGTTGCCATTGATTAAAGGTGCCGTCCAAGAGGGCCGTTTTGGTTTGCCTGATCAACAACCATCTTGAAGTGTTGGTCTTGCTCGTTCGTTTAATCCACACGTTTTTAATCACTAAGGAAGCTAAGGGAAGTCTTCTTCCTTGTGCCTAACCCTTTGTGAAGGACGGTTGGAAGGTGGAATCGTTGGAGCCCACGAGTTGCACGCATCAGGTTTGCTTTAGAAACTTTCAATATTTCAAATCTACAACACTTTGGGTTTTTCTTCCGCACTTTCTTTCTTTTGAGCTTTGCACAGGAATTTCCCTTTTGCAATGTTCAATTTTGGGCTTTTCCTCACTTTTCTTTCTTGTGCAATTCTCTCTTGTCTTGCCTCTTACTTGTTGACAAATAATGGCTTTTCTCTCGTGTGTTTCTCAATCAAGCTTAATTTTCTTTCTTTGGGGTGTTTGCTTGATTGTTGTGAGACTACTGCTCACGGCCTACATGAGTCATTGCTCACGGCCTTTGATTGCACAAGGTTTGTTGTATTTGGAATTTGAAAGTTTCTCGTACACAACACGGCTAAACACTATGTAGTGAGAAATCAATTCACAATTACAACAAGTTCAAATTGATTATAGTGCAAGGTAAGTTCAGAAATTGATCTAAAAGAACAATTGGATAGCTTTTTAACAGTGTGGGGGCTTAAACAATTCCTAACTTCCAGGATGTATCTAAGTCCAACAAGTTGTTTGAAACAATTGAAATCAACAAAAAGATATAGCTATTAGCATTCACCAAGATTTCAAATGAGCTTTAAAGACTTGTTCTAAACACACGGTTTTGGCAATTGTTTTTCTGTTTTTGATGCAAATGATCTAACTAATCTTAAGATAGCTAAATGCAACTTAGTTGTTTCTAAATGCAATTATAAGGGCTGATTACTATAACAACTAATGGAAAACAGTTTTGATGCAAACTAAACTAACTTGTTTTGTTTTGACTTTAAGTTATCTATTCTACTTTGTTTTTGTTTTGGTTTTCGTTTTTATGATGAAAACAGTTTCTAAACTAGATGGTACTAGATGCAAGTCTTTATATTCTACTCAACAAACGTTTATCAACTAGAAACTAGGCAGCAAACATAGTTATCTAAAACTACTTTTTTTGTTCTTTAGTTTTCGGATTTTCTTGTTCTAAACTAAACAACCAACTAAACCTTTAAACTATGTTGTAAACTAGTCTAACTAAGCTAAATAAAGCAGCAACTAAAACGTCTAAAACAGTTTACACACAACTACTAAAAACAGATTTTAACAACTTGATTACAAACTAAACTATCAACTAATCTATTTTTGTGTTCAAAGTTTTCTGTTTTAAGGACTTAACTAAACTACCATTTAAACTTCTAGATTAGGACCTAATGAACATTGTCTAAGCTAGATTAAACAAGAACAACAAGTTGCACACGGTTTTAACTAAACTACACAAACAGATTCTAACAACACTTAAGACTAGTCTAAGTTCTTTTTGTGGTGTTTTCGGTTTTTGCTACTTAAACTAACTTACCAAACTGTTGTAAACTAACTAATAAACACTTTTAAACATAAACTAACTACCTAAATTAACAGATTCTAAATGGACATAAAAAAACAGTTTACTACACGGTTGTTTTTGGGCAGCATCATTTTTATGCAAGTTAAACAATGTAATCATGAATAGAAGACTAACCAAAGGTCTGATACCAATTGATGAGCCAAATAAAGGCTAGAAAACGTTTCCAAGACTTTGTCTTCTATTCCAAATTGATTTGAACCTCGGCTATGGCAAAGAACATCACAATGACACCCCTTGAACTGTAACTGTTTGTCCTTGGCTCAATTCATGCCAACACCTCTTCCTCTTTGGCATTCCAACACATCTAAAACCTCATTGAGACCCTAAGATGCTGTAGACCAAAAATGAAGTAAATACTAACAAGTTCTAGGCTATGAACTTGAAAGAAGCCGATTAGTGGTTTAAACTTCAACTAGAAAAGTTGAGAATTCCTTAAAGGAAATTTTGATTGAAATGTTTTTGAATTCTGGTAATTTGTACATTCAGGTTCCTAATCTATTTATAACCAACGGAATTTACAAAAGGTACAAGGTTTAAAGTACAAAGTATAAGTCTAAAAGGAACATGCTTGCTTGGTAACTTGTTTGAACAATTTTGGTTCCAAGAAAGCTGAATTTTGTTGCCGTGCTTCCATGCTTGTTCTCAGCCACAATTCTTGATCAATTTTGATTGGATAATACTTTGAACAACTTGGTTTGAATTGCCTTTGATTGGTTGCAAGTTTGGCTTTGAATTTCCAAGTGAATTATGCCTTAAGCAGCCGTAATCTTCAAGGAGCTGATTGGATCAATTTTGGTGCTGCTTGCTTGCTTGTTTTCAAGTTGTTTTTGATTGGTTTGAACATTTGCAAGACTTCTCCCAATTGGTTCATGCTTTGAGCAGCTTGTCCATCCATGTTTGGCGTGAAGAACAATTCAGATTTGTGTGTGCTTGTCACCTCCTTGCTTGTCACCTCCTTGCTTGTAAGCTACTTGCTTATCACCTCCTTGCTTGAACAAAAATTCAGATTCTAATTGCATTTTTAAGCTAAGTACGTGTACCTGAAAAACAAGGCAATAATACAACACAAACTATCCTAAAACAAGGTTAACCAACCAATAATATTAAAAAGAACAACTAAAGATATGTACAACATGTTTTTGATACAACTAGATCAAAGCTTGTATCATATAAACCCAATGGACATCATCTCTGCTTGGTTCATCCTCTTCATGCCTATAAAGAAATGATTCAACACAATGCGTCAACTTCTTAGCCATACTCCTTGTCATGGGACCTGTGCGGGGCAGTGAGGTGTCATCATCAGTGTTTGTATCCACAAGGTTAGGCTGTAGCTCATCAATGGAGGATCTATACGGAGCCATGCTGAGGTCATCTCTTGAGGATCATCATCTGCGACAATATTTTATCACCAGCCATTTACAATTTATATCACATTTCTCTTCTTCGTTGGATGATGTATATTTCATAGCTTTTATACTTTCTTGCTTTCCACGTAGCATTTCGTTTTATTGCAGGTCTTATTGTATTCATTTCTTGCATTTTTGTGAGAGAGTCTCCCACATAATTTGTAACCACAGTATTCATCTATCATAAGTGAGAGCTCATTATTATTAATAAAATCTTCAGACGGTACTGTCCGTCCTTATATAAAAAAAATTATCATTGCTAGACATCATCAAAAAAATTTGTTCAATATAAAATTAAGCAGCATAATCAAAATACTTCGCCTAAGGCAAAGACTACAGGATGAGGCCTTATATTTTTAATCACAACAAGGCAAGATGATATTTACACCACAGAGATTTTAATCTCAGAGAGTACCTCAGATTGTGGAAACACATTGAGGCAGCAACAATCGTAACATATGTTAATATCCAAGACATACCAAGAAAAGATTAATGTTTTTCTTTACCCAGATTAGAGAAGAAACAGAGCAATGAGCACAAATTTATGTTAATCAGATATCAGTGCCGCACTAACCATATTTTTCAAGAAATCAGACATCATATTCACATATGTGTTAAATTTCAAAATCATAGCAAGGTTTTGAAGCCTATCACAGAAGGCATATGACATGTCATGCATATTCAGATCAATAGATGGACCTGACCAACGATACCCAGAAATCACATGTGAGAGATCACTTGCCCATAACTCAACGTCATTCATAACACATGCACCAATTAAGTGTTAAATGGGCATTTGATCAAACACCTGGAATGCATTAAAAAAAAGCATCCCCACGAAACATACTTGAAAAAAATCAAACAAATGTTTAAGAAGTTGAGAAGGAAAAACAATACTTAATCATATGACAAATGAGAACAATGAAGAATATCAGCCCATTGAAAGGGTAACATCCCCTGACATTACCATAGAAGGTAAAGAGGAAGTAGAGATAGCGCCTCTTCCATCCCTATGTTTTTGGGAATTTCATCGAACACTTTGTGGGCAGACTGAGAGATTTCTGAAATTCTTAAAAACTACACTCTATCATTGGCAACCCAGACTGATGCTATGCCAACGAGACTTCCACAGAAAAAACAGAGGAAGAAGACACGTAAAAGAAAAAAACTGAGGAAGACAATATGCAAAAGGGAAAAAAACTGAGGAAGACAACATGAAAAAGAGAGAGAAAATCCATCGAGGAATTTCACATCGATTATTCTCTTCTTCTCCCCTAGGCTCTAATACCATGTTGGATTTTAACATTGAAAATGAAGAACAACCAGTGAATCCGAAAGAAAACAATTGGAAGAAAACAATCGAAAAAGAAGAATGTGTTGCAAATAAAGACTCAGGAAATTTTTTATTATTACTCCTTACTATCTATTAAATCTGAGCAAATACAGTAGTTATAGAGAAGAAGGTCTTCTCGTCCAACAGTCGAAAAATCATGTCTTCAGAGGAAGGATTTGATGGTGATGAGAGATGTCCTCTAGAGCGCTGGAAACGGGCGGATTTTTCTCGAAGAATGGACAGGTGGTCATTCTCTTCTAATGGACACTTTTTTCTCAATACACACACATATATATTTAATTATTTATTCTATATAATAATATATGATATATATTGTTGTACCCCACCTAACATAGTATGGTATCTAGGGTTAGGATGAAGCGAGGCAATAGAACGATATCTCGAAAGGAGAATATTTTTGGCTTCACTCACGATCATTTTAATATTAAAGGAAAATAGCATACTACCCAAAGTACGAATTATGAAGCAAGTGAGTTGCTGAAATTTTCCCCCCAAGACTACTCAAATGTTGGCTTAGAGGGTTGGGAACATTAGGTAGAGTTCCTTTTTACTACAAGAAACTTACTCTTGTTAGAAACCATGGAGAGTTATGCTAAGAATTAAGTGTCCTACTAATTAAGGATTTAAAAAGATGAAAAGAGGGAAAACACCCCTCTTCCCCTTTTAGACGCCGGGTAGGGGAGGTCATTAAGAGGCCCTTTTATTACTAGAAAAGGGTAATTACACTTCTTAATTGCTTACTAAAGCAATAATACAAGATAGTATGCATGATGTAATCACAATGTGATGTTATTATAAGGATATGTAATTCTTTAAAATTTCCTTAGAAACCGTATGATACATGGAAGGATGGATTAGGGATCAAGATTGTACTAAGAAACATCTCCTTCAACCACCTAGCAGCTTTCTCATTAAATCTCCTAAAAAGTGACTCAAGCTTAATGAGGGTACTAAAGACACCCTAACCACCGAGTATAAGCTCACGGTTAGTCCATGACACTCTTTTAACCACAATAGTAATTGACTTATGAATTTAGAAGGGACAAACAAATTAAGGGGTAAACGCACTTGGGGAGAGAGGGGAGAAATCCCTCTAGCCGTCGGCTATCCTTTTGAAGGGAGCCAAGGGAACTTTATCATTAATCCTAGCTACCTTTGGTCTAGAAATTTCGAACTTGATGGAGAGTAGGTGATGAGATACAGCCTAACCTTGTGGATACAAACACTGATGATGACGCCTCACTGCCCCGCACAGGTCCCATAACAAGGAGTATGGCTAAGAAATTGTTACACTGTGTTGAATCATTTCTTTACAGGCATGAAGAGGATGAACCAAGCAGAGATGATGTCCATTTGGTTTATATGATACAAGCTTTGATCTAGTTGTATCAAAACCATGTTGTACATATCTTTAGTTGTTCTTTTTAATATTGTTGGTTGGTTAACCTTGTTTTAGGATAGTTTGTGTTGTATTATTGCCTTGTCTTTCAGGTACACGCACTTAGCTTGAAAATGCAATTAGAACCTGAATTTTTGTTCAAGCAAGGAGGTGATAACCAAGTAGCTTACAAGCAAGGTGGTGACAAGCACCCATGTCAAATCTGAATTCTTCTTCACGTTGGAATGGATGGACAAGTTGCTCATCTCATGAACCAATTGGAAGAAGTCTTGCAAATCTTCAAACCAATCAAAAACAAGCAAAGAGACAAGCAAGCAAGCTGCATAACAAATGATCCAATCAAATTGAGATTGTTTAAAGCCTAGCTCACGCAAGAAAGGGTTGAAAATTCAAAGACCAACTTGCAACCAATCAAAGCCTAGTTCAAACCAAGCTGCTCATTGTATTAACCAATCAAAATTATGGCTGAAATCAAGCAAGGAAGAAACGCAAGCAACCAGCCTTCTTGGAACCGAAAGTTGCTCAAACAAGTCCCAAGCAAGCATGTCATTTTTAGTCTTGTACTTTGTACTTTAAACGTTGTACTCTTGTAATTTTCGTAGGTTATAAGTAGCATAGGAATCAGAATGTAAAAAAAGGACCACAATTCAAATACATTTCAATCAAAATTTCCTTTAAGGAATTCTCAACTTTTCTAGTTGAAGTTTAAACCCACTTAACGGTTTCTTTCAAGTTCAAAGCCTAGAACTTGTTAAGTATTTACTTCATTTTTGGTTTACAGCATCTTAGGGTCTCAATGAGGTTTTAGATGTGTTGGAATACCAAAGAGGAAGAGGTGTTGGTATAAATTGAGCCAAGAACAAACGGTTACAGTTCAAGGGGTGTCATTGTGATGTTCTTTGCATAGCTGAGGTTCAAATCAATTTGGAATAGGAGACAAAGTCCTTGGAACGTTTATCTAGCCTTCGTTTGGCTCATCAATTGGTATCAGAGCCTTGATTAGTCTTCTATTCATGTTTACATTGCTTAAACTTGCATAAAATGATGCTACCGTGTAGTAAACTGTTTGTTCTTATATCCATTTAGAATCTGTTAGTTTAGGTAGTTAGTTTATGTTTTGAAGTGTTTATTAGATAGTTTACAATAGTTTGGTAACTTAGTTTTTAGTAGCAAAAACCGAAACACCACAAAAAAGAACTTAGACTAGACTTAAGTGTGTTAGAATCCCTTTGTGTAGTTTTGATTAAAAACCGTGTGTGAAACTTGTTGTTTTAGTTCAATCTAGCTTAGACAATGTTTATTAGGTCCTAATCTAGAAGTAAACGGTAGTTTAGTGATTCCTTAAAACAGAAAACTTGAACACAAAAATAGATTAGTTGATAGTTTAGTTTGCAATCAAGTTGTTAAAATTCTGTTTTAGTAGTTGTGTGCAATCTGTTTTAGACGTTGTGGTGCTGCCTTATTTAGCTTAGTTAGACTAGTTTACAACATAGTTTAAGTGTTTAGTTGGTTGTTTAGTTTAGCACAAGAAATCCGAAAACTAAAGATCAAAACAAGTAGTTTTAGCTAAGTGTGCTGCCTAGTTTCTAATGATATACGTTTGATAAGTAGGATATAAACACTTGCATCTAGTATCATCTATCTTAGAAATTGATTGCATCATACAAACAAAAACCAAGACAAAAACAAGTAGAATAGTAACTTTAAAACAAAACAAAAACAAGTTAGCTAGTTTGCATCAAAACTGATTTCCATTAGTTGTTAGTAATCAGCCTTTATAAATTGCATTTAGATACAACTAAGTTGCATTTAGCTATCTTAAGATTAGTTAGATCATTTGCATCAAAAACAGAAAAACAAGTGCCAAAACCGTGTGATTAAACAACTTTTTAAAGCTCATTTGAAATCTTGGTGAATGCTAATAGCTATATCTTTTTGTTGATTTCAATTGTTTCAAACAACTTGTTGGACTTAGATAAATCCGAAAGTTAGGAATTGTTTAAGCCCCACACTATTAAAAGAGCTATCCAATTGTTGTTTTAGATCAACTTCTGAACTTACCTTGCACTACATTCAATTTGAACTTGTTGTAATTGAGAATTGATTTCTCACTACATAGTGTTTAGCCTGTTGTGTACGAGAAACTTTCAAATTCCAAATACCACAAACCTTGTGCAATTGAAGGCCGTGAGCAATGTCTCATGTAGGCCGTGAGGAGTAGTATCACAACAATCAAGCAAACCCCTCCAAAGAAAGAAAATTAAGCTTGATTGAGAAATACACGAGAGAAAAGCCAATATTTGTCAACAAGTAAGAGGCAAGACAAGAGAGAATTGCACAAGAAAGAAAAGTGAGGCCAAAATTAAACATTGCAAAAAGGGGAAATTCCCGTGCAAAGCTCAAAAGAAAGAAAGTGCCCAAACCGAACCCAAAGTGTTGTAGTTTTGAAATATTGAAAGTTTCTAAAGCAAATCTGTTATGACCCGTAATTTTCATTAAAACACATATATATATTCTTTTAATTCTTTTAATGGTAACAAAAGCGAAACTTAAACAAGGAAACTCACAGCTAGTCTAAATCCAATGATTTGTTTTTTCATAGAAGTAAATGGAGTTGAAGGAATTTGCATCCGTCTAATGATGGTATTGACATCTTGCTTTTACTGAAGTACCTTCTTTTCAGAATCGAAAATAAAAATAATAATAAGCTAAGGCTTCCCATGTTATGCATTTGTGTAAGCCACCGTAGTATGTGTGAAGAGACAGTGAAGATTGAAGAATGCATCTATTACACGTAATTTTCAATAAAACAACAATATAATATACATATATATATATATATATATTATACATACATATACGGTTAAAAGGAAAAGAAAAAAAAAAGAAAAAAACCTAAAATCTTAAGTATATATAGGAGAAGAAAAAGATAGAGTTCTAAGCATTTTAAAATTCCTAGTTATCTTAGAATTAAACTAACCTAATTAAAGTAGGACACTATCTATACAAACACCTATATCTATACAACCATAACAAAAAAAAAACTACAATCCTAAGAAAATCAGTCAGCCCTCCTTATTTCTCCAAAAGCAGGCGGCCACCGTATTCCAAATATCCCAATAAACTGCCGCCATCACTTAGGAAGGAAGATCACCAATATTCTACGCTAGATTGTACCTTATTCTCCATATTTCCAAACCGTTGGCTGCTCTCCATAAACGTCAACAAAGCGGCTCTATATTCTCCAAGAATTGCAACATCCGCCTCCAGGCAAGGAAACTAGTGAATTCTCAATCCATTTTTCACCCATTCTTTGCGTAGTACGTTTAATCGATACACGAGGCAAGTACTCTGGCTATATTTACTATGATTTTTCAAGGTTATTATGCTATTTTCCTATCAAATTGGATCATGCATATGTAATTGTGATTTGCATAGATTGTGGAATTATTTTGTATGTATCAATTATATATGTGCGCATGAGTTATATTTTGTTCTTTTCCTTTGTTACCGCAGTAAGATTTAAGGAGAAAGAATGAATTCATTTGTTTTCTAAAACAAAAAATTTAGATTTAATAAAAGCTTGTTCTATTCATAAAGAACAAATAAATGCAATAATTAAAAGTAAAATTTTTCAATTACAATCATTAAAAGATACAGTCAATATAAATAAAATAGAACAATATTTAAAGGATCCAAAGATAATTACTAAAATACAAAATCTTAAATTATCATTTGAAAATGAACTTTGTTCAGATCTTCCAAATGCTTTCTGGTCAAGGAAACGTCTATAGTTCAATATACTTCTGGTCATTGGAATGATACCCAAAAATCATATTCTACTATTAAAAAAGAAATTTTGAGTATCGTATTATGTATTAATAAATTTCAAAGTGATTTATTAAATAAAAAATTTCTTTTACGTATTGATTGCAAATCTGCGAAAGAAATTTTGCAAAAAGATGTTAAAAACTTAGCTTCAAAACAAATATTTGCTAGATGGCAAGCTTTATTATATATACATATATATATATATATATATATATATATATATATATATATATATATATATATATATATATATATATATATATATATATATATATACACGAAAGAAGAAGTCCAGGGGCATCAATTGTTTTAATATGGCATCAACTACTTTCAATTATTTTTGTTTTTTAACACATGCACCCATTTAACTTTGTGATCCTGCTATTTTATCAAAGAAATATAAAAATTTGCATTAGCTTTTGGTGAAGTTGCCGCTGCGTAGGCCTAGGGTAGTGGTTGTGCATAATATTTTCTTAATATGTGTCTTGCGTGCATGAGTCTAAGTGTAATATTTATATATATATGCGAAAGTTTAAATTAGGTAAATTTCTACACTGATGCAAATTTCAGATTCAAGCCTGGTCCCTGTCCACGCGAGGTCTTTTCTATATATATATTATAGACTAAATAATCTTAAAATGATGCAATTTGCGGAAGAATATGAGTGAAATTCGGATTACTGATGAGGTTCAAATTTTGAAGATTCCAGAGGATAAGTTGGACATGTAGAAGCATAGACTTTTATGCTAGCCTTCTTCACGTTCGAGCATAGAATAAGAAAGCTAAGTGTCCGATCAGAGATAAGTGGTATATTTGTACTCGTTATGTTGTCATGCATCAGAGGTAAGTGGTCTGTTTATGCTTGTTGTGTTTATCATGCATTAGTGTGTTGTTTGTTTCATAGCTGAAATTGGATTTTCTCTATATGTGAGTTTTGTGTATATGTGAGCCATGTATGTAAACTGGGGGTATGTAGGGTTGTACGATTTCATTTCAATGCGTATTGTATATATATATGGATGTGTGGGGTATACATACAAGTATATATGCACGTGTATGGGCGCGGATATATATATGAGTATGAATACACCGTAATAAAATGGGGGTATACATGTAAGTATATATGCACGTGTATGGGCGCGGGTACATATAGGAGCATGGATGCGCCGGATCATAGATTATGTGTGTGGAGCATTCATAGCACGTGCATTGCATTGCATCTTTTCGGGGTGCTGTCTCCACGTTACGGAGCGTTGTCCGCTGACTCCACGTTACGGAGCGTTGTCCGCTGACTCCACGTTACGGAGCGTTGTCCGCTGACTCCACGTTACGGAGCGTTGTCTGCTGACTCCACATTACGGAGCGAAGAGTAGGACCCGGGTCATGCATAGCATATCATGAAAAAGAAAGAAACATCTTGTGTGTGATAATGATGTTGTTGCGTGTGACACGATAGTGAGAAGGAACATGCATCATGAAGTTGCGCATTATTATAAAAAGTGACTTACCTTCTGCGGTTTATATACTTCATTGGTATGTATTATTCTCTTCTTTGTTATGTGATTATTTGTTTGTTGTGTATGTCATATTTGAGAAGAGAATGAATCACAGTAATTGAGGTTGAGCTGATGAAGTAATTATTTGGTGTTTTTGAAGGGTTAACTGTTAAGATAATTAACTGAAATCATTTGTGGACTAAGGGCATGAATGTTAACTATAAAGGGTATTTGTATTTGCTTCTGCATATATGGTTTCTATAACAAGTATATGTAGGTTGCTTACTGAGCCTGTTGATTTTGGCTCACACCACCACTCACCAGTTTTGCAGGCATGAAAAGTTAGGGTATGCTTACACAGGAGTTGGTATACTATAGAAGATCGAGACGGGAGATTTTGAGACTAAGATATTCAGAAAAGGCTTTCAAGGGTTGGTTGAGACAGTTATTTCGACATTCGAGGTTTATGTATTTTTGAGATTAGTGGTTACGTACATTTGACTATTGTATTGATTTAGAAATTTTTAGTCATTGTGTTAATGAGGATGATTATTTTATCGAGGGTTTTAGTAATGACTTCCGCTGACATCAATTTGCGTTATTATAATGACGTGTAATTGATTTGTATCGACGCCTTGTATTCTCCTGAGCGAGATACGGCGGGTGCACTGTTCCCGATGTTAGGGCTCGTGAGCGGGTCGCTATAGTTGGTATCAGAGCCAGGTTCTAGATCCACGGCGGAAGCAAAGATTTAGGCTACGATCATAGAAATTAAGTTACGATTTTACTCCTAAGTCACGATCTTAGACATAAGTGACGATTTTGATTAAGAGTGATCCTAGACATAAGTACCAATTTTAGTCGTAAGCAATGATTATATAAGCATGTTATTGGAAATAAAACGTGACCTTAGAAGTTAAGTGATGACCATGTCCATAAGTTACGATTTTAGACTTAAGGAATGATGATACGAAATATCGGCTCTAGAAATTGAACAGTGACTTGGCATCAGGTGTTGATTTGAACATAAGTACTGATCTTAGTCATAAACTATGATTACAATATAAGCATTGAATTTAGAAATAAGTAATGATTTAAGACTTAAGAAATGATGATGCCGAGCATCGATTCTAGAAATAAGTCATGACATTAGACCTAAGTGATGATCGTATAAGGGGTACACCCACGTATACCTAGGGCACCCCGTACGATTCTGAATTCTTTGCTTCACCTAAGTGCTGATTATAATCATGTGTATACTTCCTTATATCCGACCCTTGTAAACCCAAACCATTTGAATAAGTTACAATTAAATTATGTAAAATGCAGCGTTAACCAGCATGCCATACTATAGGCGCTGGTCAATACACAAATTTGAATGTGTTTGACTGTTACTAGGGCTGCATCCTCGTAGCAGCAGCATAGGACCCGGTACCATTATGGTAAATGAAGCGGGCTCATGCCTCTATTGTGACAGCAGTGCCAGAACGTGACTAGGTCTAAGTTGGTATTATAGTTCCTAAGAAATGATCTGTAGTGAAACGAATTAATAAGAAAAGGATTTATTAGTGTTATGATCAGTAGAGTTTAGCAAAGAATATCGTACAAAAGGGATTATAGTTATGATTAAGATGCTGAATTTAGAGTATCAAAATAGGCCGAAGATATTAATCTTATTAGGGATATTGATTGATAGTGATAAGCGAGCATTACTAAAATGAGTATAGTGGAGTGACTAATTATTGCAAACCTGAGATAAGTGTTTATTCATAGGAACACGTAAGTATTTATGTATCGAATATGCTTGAATTGAAATAGAGTAAGTATGAACAAGTAGTGAGTGTTTTATAGGTGAGATCTAACTAAATAAGAGTTAACGGTTGAAATAACCCATTAAACCGACGTGGCGCGCGGAAGCATGATGGATTAGAATGCCATAAGTTGATCAATATTTAGTGTGTCATACTAGGATTGAACAACTTAAGTTAAAGATTTATAATAACGGTACATAAGTGGATCTTTCATTTGACATTAAGGGGTGGCTTAAAAAAAATTATACGAAGTATTCAACTATTATTTTCAAGTAATTAAATGTTTTCTTATAAACATATTTACCCAAAATATATTTTATATTTCAAAGGTATTGCAAAGATTTTTGTTAATAAATGTTTCAACTAGTTTCTTTTATATAGTATACTACTTTACAAGGCTATATTCTTTTCCGAATTCGTATATCAACACGATGGAATTTCGACTACCCCTGACAAAACTGATATACTTAAAATAATGACCTTTTCGAAGAACGATATGTTCATATATTTCTTATACTTCCGTTAGCTATATTTATTTTGCTAAAATCATTTTATTTGACAACTATTGATATCACAAGCACTTTACCCATTAAATGCTTTTAAAGTTTTTTTATCTGCTTGCGATAAACTTATTTAATTTTGAGAAGCATAGATAGTTTCGAACATATATACTTCTGTTTGAAAAAAAGAAATGTACCTTATTCAATTGTTTTATGAAACTATATAATTGTTAAGTTTTCAATAGTTGTATTTTGTGAAACAAAATATAGCTTTCAAAATATATATTCCATTTAGAAAGAAAAGACATCATGTTCAAATTACTTTGTAAAAAAAAAAATCCTATTGTTGTGTCTCAATTGTTTGGAATGGTTTCATACTTTTGCAAACCAGTTATATCAGTGTTTTAAAAGAAGTCATGTGAGACACCACTTGTGAAAACAAATATACATAGTACACGGACTATTGTGTTTGCAAAACTTTGAAGATATATTACTTTTAATCGGTTAAATCTATATTCCAAATTATAGCTAAGTAAGCTACTTTTCTTAAAATTGAAGAAAAATATGCCATACCTCGTATACTAGGTTGATGATGGCATCTCTGAAAAAGTAAGAATGTGATCGTAGATCTAGGTCGTAAGTATGTAAGAAATTGGTTTCGAGTACTTGGTTCTATATTTATAAGGGGTAATGATTAATACATTGGAAGATTTGATGGATATTTTGGATGATCATGTACTTGGAGATGGGCCATATATGATGAGTTAAGAATTCAAAATAGTAGATTGCAAAAAGTTGAATGATACACGTCCAGTGGTATCAGTGGGAGTTTATAAGTTTAATTGTAGAGAATTAAGTTAAAGATTATAGTACCCCTAAGAATTGATCTTAACAGGCTGCTGATGACCACAAATATAAGTACGACGTAAACTGACGTTTGGGTTACAAAACCCCCAGTATGATGATAATAACCTTAAGTTTGATCCGAGAATTTTAAGAAGATAGGTTATAATCTTATGCAAAGAAATGGACTTAGAAATTTCCTTGTAGGTATACAAGGAATGATTTCGAGGCCTTAGCCTATGATAAAAAAGTGAAATGGTTAACGTATCGGAATACGCAATGGAAGTTTAGCATAGTCACTAGCTAAGCGAATGACTAAGTAGAACCACACCAAGTCATTGAGTATGTCATACGTAAGTTTCAAGGACGAAACTTTTTTGTAAGAGGGGAAGAATGTTATGACCCGTAATTTTCATTAAAACACATATATATATTCTTTTAATTCTTTTAATGGTAACAAAAGCGAAACTTAAACAAGGAAACTCACAGCTAGTCTAAATCCAATGATTTTTTTACATAGAAGTAAATGGAGTTGAAGGAATTTGCATCCGTCTAATAATGGCATTGACATCTTGCTTTTACTGAAGTGCCTTCTTTTCAGAATCGAAAATAAAAATAATAATAAGCTAAGGCTTCCCATGTTATGCATTTGTGTAAGCCACCGTAGTATGTGTGAAGAGACAGTGAAGATTGAAGAATGCATCTATTACACGTAATTTTCAATAAAACAACAATATAATATACATACATACATATATATATATATATATATATATATATATATATATATATATATATATATATTATATACATACATATACGGTTAAAAGGAAAAGAAAACAAAAAAAAAAGATAAAAACCTAAAATCTTAAGTATATATAGGAGAAGAAAAAGATAGAGTTCTAAGCATTTTAAAATTCCTAGTTATCTTAGAATTAAACTAACCTAATTAAAGTAGGACACTATCTATACAAACACCTATATCTATACAACCATAACAAAAAAAACTACAATCCTAAGAAAATCGGCCAGCCCTCCTTATTTCTCCAAAAGCAGGCGGCCACCGTATTCCAAATATCCCAATAAACTGCCGCCATCACTTAGGAAGGAAGATCACTAATATTCTACGCTAGATTGTATCTTATTCTCCATATTTCCAAACCGTTGGATGCTCTCCATAAACGTCAACAAAGCGGCTCTATATTCTCCAAGAATTGCAACATCCGCCTCCAGGCAAGGAAACTAGTGAATTCTCAATCCATTTTCACCCGTTCTTCGCGTAGTACGTTTAATCGATACACGAGGCAAGTACTCTGGCTATATTTACTATGATTTTTCAAGGTTATTATGCTATTTTCCTATCAAATTGGATCATGAATATGTAATTGTGATTTGCATAGATTGTTGAATTATTTTGTATGTATCAATTATATATGTGCGCATGAGTTATATTTTGTTCTTTTCCTTTGTTACCGCAGTCAGATTTAAGGAGAAAGAATGAATTCATTTGTTTTCAAAATATATATATATATATACACGAAAGAAGAAGTCCAGGGGCATCAATTGTTTTAATATGGCATCAACTACTTTCAATTATTTTTGCTTTTTAACACATGCACCCATTTAACTTTGTGAGCCTGCTATTTTATCAAAGAAATATAAAAATATGCATTAGCTTTTGGTGAAGTTGCCGCTGCGTAGGCCTAGGGTAGTGGCTGTGCATAATATTTTCTTAATATGTGTCTTGCGTGCATGAGTCTAAGTGTAATATTTATATATATATATGCGAAAGTTTAAATTAGGTAAATTTCTACACTGATGCAAATTTCGGATTCAAGCCTGGTCCCTGTCCACACGAGGTCTTTTCTTTATATATATTATAAACTAAATAATCTTAAAATGATGCAATTTGCGGAAGAATATGAGTGAAATTCGGATTACTGATGAGGTTCAAATTTTGAAGATTCCAGAGGATAAGTTGGACATGTAGAAGCAGAGACTTTTATGCTAGCCTTCTTCACGTTCGAGCATAGAATAAGAAAGCTAAGTGTCCGATCAGAGGTAAGTGGTCTATTTGTACTCGTTATGTTGTCATGCATCAGAGGTAAGTGGTCTGTTTATGCTTGTTATGTTTATCATGCATTAGTGTGTTGTTTGTTTCATAGCTGAAATTGGATTTTCTCTATATGTGAGTTTTGTGTATATGTGAGCCATGTATGTAAACTGGGGGTATGTAGGGTTGTACGATTTCATTTCAATGCATATTGTATATATATATGGATGTGTGGGGTATACATACAAGTATATATGCACGTGTATGGGCGCAGATATATATATGAGTATGAATACACCGTAATAAAATGAGGGTATACATGTAAGTATATATGCACGTGTATGGGCGCGGGTATATATAGGAGCATGGATGCGCCGGATCATAGATTATGTGTGTGGAGCATTCATAGCACGTGCATTGCATTGCATCTTTTTGGGACGCTGACTCCACGTTACAGAGCGTTGTCCGCTGACTCCACGTTACGGAGCGATGTCCGCTGACTCCACGTTAGGGAGCGTTGTCCGCTGACTCCACGTTACGGAGCGTTGTCCGCTGACTCCACGTTACGGAGCGATGTCCGCTGACTCTACGTTACGGAGCGATGTCCGCTGACTCCACGTTACGGAGCGATGTCCGCTGACTCCACGTTACGGAGCGAAGAGTAGGACCCGGGTCATGCATAGCTTATCATGAAAAAGAAAGAAACATCTTGTGTGTGATAATGATGTTGTTGCGTGTGACACGATAGTGAGAAGGAACATGCATCATGAAGTTACGCATTATTATGTGGAGTGACTTACCTTCTGCGGTTTATATACTTCATTGGTATGTATTATTCTCTTCTTTGTTATGTGATTATTTGTTTGTTGTGTATGTCATATTTAAGAAGAGAATGCATCACAGTAATTGAGGTTGAGCTGATGAAGTAATTATTTGGTGTTTTTGAAGGGTTAACTGTTAAGATAATTAACTGAAATCATTTGTGGACTAAGGGCATGAATGTTAACTATAAAGGGTATTTGTATTTGCTTTTGCATGTATGGTTTCTATAACAAGTATATGTAGGTTGCTTACTGAGCCTGTTGATTTTGGCTCACACCACCACTCACCAGTTTTGCAGGCATGAAAAGTTAGGGTATGCTTACACAGGAGTTGGTATACCGTAGAAGATCGAGACGGGAGATTTTGAGACTAAGATATTCAGAAAAGGCTTTCAAGGGTTGGTTGAGACAGTTATTTCGACATTCGAGGTTTATGTATTTTTGAGATTAGTGGTTACGTACATTTGACTATTGTATTGATTTAGAAATTTTTAGTCATTGTGTTAATGAGGATGATTATTTTATCGAGGGTTTTAGTAATGACTTCCGCTGACATCAATTTGCGTTATTATGATGACGTGTAATTGATTTGTATCGACGCCTTGTATTCTCCTGAGCGAGATACGGCGGGTGCACTGTTCCCGATGTTAGGGCTCGTGAGCGGGTCGCTATAAAACCCTTGCTGACTCTTTGTTTGTGCGCTTTTACTTTCACTTTACTTCAATTGATAATTGCATATGCTGTAAAGTAAATTGAGGGATTGTCTTAAAACAACCCCGTAGATTTCATTCAGCCAGAACAACAATTTGACTTCTGTGAATTTTCTTGAATCTTTAGGAGAAATAGTCCAAATTGCTGTTTTAAACAATTGTCAACATAAAGTAGAGTATTTGCATCTTATCAATATTTTAATTGGCTTTTGAGATTGTTTTTTGAATCATGGGTCCCCAACAGAAAGATAATGCACCATCCCCGTCCCCATCTACTCCTGTCTCATCCCCAGTCCTTGTTACCCTAGAGAATATACAGCAAATACTCACTTTCCTTGTTAATCAATTTGGTTTAATGAGAAGTGACATAGAGGATAACAAACAAAGGATAAGCAAAGTAGAAAAGCCAACCTCAGATCAAAAGGAACCTAGTATACCTTTTCAAGAAGGCACCTCTTATGGTAATGAGTCTCATGTTGAACGTAGAAAAGTCACATCACTTAGAGGTAGAGGTAAAGGTCGAGGTAGTAATGGTGGTCGTAGGAACATTTCTTTTGAGGAGAGATTTGATTATCTCCCTGAGTACAATGAAGAACCCTATCCGGAAGAACGATATGATGAACGTCAGCCTGATAGAGATGAACCTCTTGAAGAAGAGTTCATTACTACTAAACTGACAATACCCTCCTTCCAAGGGAAAAGTGATCCTGAAACATATCTGCAATGGGAAACAAAAGTAGAACATATGTATTCTTGCACTAACTATTCTGAATTGGCCAAAGTGCGGTATGCAACTTTTGAATTTGTAGATTATGCTTTACTCTGGTGGGAACAATTGAAGAACACCAGGAGAAGAACAAGACATCCCCCTGTTGTTACTTGGTCCGAGCTGAAGCAAGAGATGAGGAAGAGATTCATATCTCCTTCCTATGAAGCATTTTCCAGAAATTGCAACAACTTTCTCAAGGTAATAGACTTGTTGATGAATTTTATAAAGAATTAGAACATCTGCTTACCAGGGCTAACATAGAAGAAGCTGAGGAAGCCACAATGGCTAGATTTCTAGCTGGTTTGAACAAAGAGATTGCATTTAAGGTGGAACTTACACCTTACTCCGATCTGGCTTCTATGGTTCACATTGCTGAGAAAGTGGAAAGACAATTGAAGGTAAAAACTCCTAGCCCTTCTTTTCGGACTAATCCTTTGAGTTTTCCTAAAACACAACCCAGGATGCCTTTCCGTCCACAACAAGGTCAAGGCTGTGGATTCCAAGGAAAATCAACCCAGAACATCCAAAATCGTCCAAAGCTTCCAATCACTGATAAAGGCAAAGCCAAGGTGGAAGGTACGCCTAATGTTAAGACTCGTGATATTCAATGTTTTAAATGCTTAGAAAATGTCATTTTGCTAATCAATGTCCCAACCCTAAACGCATCATGTTTATTGAAGAGTTTAATGAGTATTATTCTGAGGAAGAATTGGAAGAGAGTGAGGAAAACAATGAAGTTGAACAAACATGTGAGGAAGAAGAAGAGATTAGTGAAGAGATTAATGAGTGTGAGACAAAAGAGTTCTTAGTTGTCCGTCAAGCTCTAAGTGCCCAAATTAAAACTGAAGAACCTGACATACAAAGAGAGAACATATTCCACATTCACTATATGGTTAAAAAGAAAGTCTGCACTTTAACCATTGACTCCGGTTCATGTACCAATGTTGCAAGTTTTGAACTTGTTAGGAAACTTGAGTTACCTTTAATTAATCACCCCCATCCTTATAGACTTACGTGACTTAATGAGTGTGGTGAAGTTAAAGTAACAAAGCAACTCCTAGTTTCTTTATCAATTGGTGGGTATTTTGCTGAGGTGTTATGTGATGTAGCCCCTATGCAATCAAGTCATATCTTATTAGGTAGACCGTTGCAATTTGACAACAAGGTTACATATGATGGTTACCTGAATAGATATTCCTTTAGGCATAACAACAAATTGTACAAATTAAATGCCTTGCCCCCGCACAAAGTCTTTAAGGATCAACAACGAATGTTAAAAAGCCATAAAGATCCAAAAGAAAAGGAACTGGAAAGGATTTTCATCAAGGAGAACCAACTGAAAACTTCTCATCTTAAAATTGAACCAAAAGAAATCAAAGTTTCTGCCGAACCATCTCTAAAAAAAAGTGCATTCTTTGCATCTCAAAGCGAGGTATTCCATGCTATCAATTCAAACAAAACTTTTTATGTCTTGCTTTACAAAGAAACTCTGTTCTCTTCATCTGAAATACCATCTATTTTACCAAGTGAAGTTGCATCTTTAACTTCAAGAATTTTCTAGCTTGTTTCCTGAAAGGGATCCCCCAGGTTTACCACCTCTAAGAGGCATTTAGCATCAAATAGATTTCGTTCCAGGAGCTGTTCTGCCAAACAGATCTGCCTATAGAGCCAATCCAAAGGAAACTAAGGAAATCCAAAAACAAGTTGAGGAATTATTGACCCAAGGTAAAGTAAAAGAGAGTATGAGTCCTTGTGTTGTTCCTGTTATCATTGTCTCTAAGAAAGATGGAACTTGGAGAATGTGTACTGACTGTAGAGCCATCAATAAGATCACTGTGAAGTATAGATACCCTATTCCTAGGTTGGATGACATGTTAGATATGTTGCACGGGTCTAGGTGCTTTAGCAAAGTAGATCTTAAACAAGGATATTTCCAAGTGAGAATTAGGGAAGGTGATGAATGGAAAACTGTCTTTAAGACTAAGTTTGGATTGTACGAATGGTTAGTTATGCCCTTTGGTTTAACCAATGCCCCTAGTACTTTCATGAGGTTAATGAATGAGGTCTTAAGGAAATTCATAGGGAAATTTGTAGTAGTTTACTTTGATGACATTCTTATCTACTCCAAAACCCTAAGTGAACATCTGATCCATCTAAGAGCAGTTTTTGTCACCCTACAGAAAGAAGAGTTGTATGCTAATTTCAAGAAGTGTTCTTTCTGTCTGGAGAAGGTTACATTCTTAGGATTTGTGATTAGTGCTGAAGGAATTGAAATGGACATAGAGAAAGTTAAATCCATAACTGAGTGGCCAACCCCCAAGTCTGCTGGAGATGTTAGGAGTTTTCATGGATTAGCTAGCTTCTATAGACGTTTTGTGAAGGATTTCTCTACCATAGTTGCACCCTTGAAGGAGTTAGTCAAGAAAGATGTAAGATTTGAGTGGGGAGAATCACAACAACAAGCCTTTGAGGAACTTAAGAAACGTCTAACTTCTGCACCTATCCTGAGATTGCCCAACTTTGATGAAATGTTTGAAGTTGAATGTGATGCCAGTGGAGTTGGCATTGGAGCTGTATTGCATCAAGGTAACAAACCTGTTGCCTACTTTAGTGAGAAATTGAAAGGAGCTTCCATAAATTATTCAACCTATGTTAAAGAATTGTATGCCCTTGTCCGTTCTTTACAAACTTGGCAACATTATCTGCAACCTAAGGAATTTGTGATTCATACTGATCATGAAAGCCTTAAGTATCTAAAAGGTCAAGGAAAATTGAACAAAAGACATGCCAAATGGGTTGAATTCATTGAACAATTCCCTTATGTGATCAAGTATAAGCAAGAAAAAGAAAATGTTGTTGCTGATGCATTATCTCGTCGCTATACTTTGATTACTACTCTTTCATGTAACATGTTTGGTTTTGAGTCTATCAAAGAGACGTATCATTCTGATCATGACTTTAGTTCTATCTATCAAGCATGCATTGATTCACCTTTTGCTAAATATTACTTGCATGATGGTTATTTGTTTAAAGAACATAAGTTATGTGTACCAATGTGTTCATTAAGAGAGTTTTTGATAAAAGAAGCTCATGGAGGAGGTTTAATGGGTCATTTTGGCTCGTTAAAAACTTTGGAATCACTTAAGGAGCATTTCTTTTGGCCGCATATGAGAGCACATGTTGATAAGGTATGTGACCAATGTATTACTTGCAAACAAGCAAAATCTAGAACACAACCCCATGGATTGTACACTCCCTTATCTGTTCCAAGCTCACCTTGGACTGATATTTCTATGGACTTTGTATTGGGATTGCCTCGATCCAAAACTGGTAAAGATAGCATCTTTGTTGTTGTTGATAGATTTTCCAAAATGGCACATTTCATTGCGTGTAAGAAAGTTGATGATGCTATTCATATTGCTGATTTGTTCTTTAAGGAGATTGTTAGATTGCATGGCATGCCACGTACAATTGTTAGTGATAGAGATACAAAGTTTCTAAGTCATTTGTGGCGTGTTTTGTGGAGTAAACTTGGTACTAAATTGTTATTTTCTACAACTGCTCACCCACAAACCGATGGTCAAACTGAAGTTGTTAATAGAACTTTGTCTCAACTGTTACGTGTTGTCATTCAAAAGAATTTAAAGAATTGGGAAGACTGCTTAGCTTATATTGAGTTTGCATACAATAGAGTTATTCATAGTGGAACATTGCATTCTCCTTTTGAAGTTGTTTATGGCTTTAACCCTTTGTCCCCGCTTGACCTTGTTCCCATACCTGTTCATGAACGTGTTAGTTTAGATGGTGAACGAAAAGCAAAACTTGTGAAAGAATTGCATGAAAAGGTTAAGTCACAACTTGAAGCTAAGAATAAAGTGTATGCCAATAGAGCCAACATGAATCGTAAAGTTGTTATATTTGAGCCTGGAGATCTTGTTTGGTTACACTTAATGATGAGCTACAGCGTAACCTTGTGGATACAAACACTGATGATGACACCTCACTGCCCCGCACGGGTTCCATAACAAGGAGTATGGCTAAGAAGTTGTTACATTGTGTTGAATCATTTCTTTATAGGCATGAAGAGGATGAACCAAGCAAAGATGATGTCCATTGGGTTTATATGATACAAGCTTTGATCTAGTCGTATCAAAAACGTGTTGTATATATCTTTAGTGTTGGACCTGTATAGCACCACTAGAGGGGGGGGGGGTGAATAGTGGGTTAGCGGAAATTACACTACAATTACCTTCAAAAAGTTGTTTGAAGACCCCTTTGCCTCTTTAGCCTCAGATTCTGGAATTTCCAAAAACAGTTCACTGTTTTGAGCGCTTTGGTTGAACCACTTATACACCTGTGCAAGCTCTCAAACTTGGCAGAGATCAAGTTTAGAATGTTTATAGTATGTCATAAAAATTTCAGTCAATTCCAAGCAAGTTTGCACGTTCAAATAAGCAAGATAAGTAAAGTGTGCAATTCTGGCAGTTTCAGGCAGAATGTTAGCTTAACTTCAAACGATGATATCTCAAAATCTACCCGTGCTATTTTGATGAATCTTATGTCAAATTAAACCTTATGATGTCTAGTTTAATTTGATATAAGGCTCACTTCAAGATTCGCAGGATAACCTATTTAAATTGAACAAGTTTTGCACACTGGTCAGAATTGTTCACAGAATGTAGCAACAATTTTGTGAAGACGATTTGAATATGCTAAACTCCTTAGAATTTAGTGATTCTTGCGGCTAATGAAAGCTAACACATTGAAGTATAATATATCCAAAATTCATGCAATTCTAAGACTGTTTGCTTGTTCAATTATGCGTGCCAAGTTAGTGTAATTCTCAGGCAGAAAACAGTAAGTGCAGGAAATAAGTAAAGAACACAAGGAATTATCTTGGTTCGGTCAATGTGACCTACTCCAGTCCCAAGAGACACCTTCTCTTGGATTTCACTAAACACCAAACACCAAAGTCACCTTACAAAGCCAAAGGAAGAAGCTTTTCACCAACTTCTTCAAGAGACTTCACCAAAACAAACAGCAACTAGTTTGTTTCACCTTTTCACCTTTGCACCTTTTGCTCACCTCTAAGGAGTAAGCTTTATACACCAGCTTCTCCCTTACAATATGTCGTTTAAAAGGTGTTGAAATGACAAGAAATGAAGAACTATACAATCATAAAGCTTGCTGCAAATGTGTTCTTCAATATAGAAGAGTAGAAGAGAAGAATGGAGACAAAGAGCTGAATGTCTTGCTTGCTTTTCTTTGTTTTTCGTTGGTGCACTTTTACTCTTCACCTTTGGAGCTATTTATAGCCAAGAGGACAGCCTAAAGGCTCCTCAAAGTAGACGTTGGAGCTGGTTGAGAATGGAGAGATTTCAGCACTTTTCTAGCTATCCAAATGAAGCTTATCTTTTGTTGCTTTGAATTGGTCTTCAAACTGAACTTTTATCCTTCATCTTATCCCATTATAAACGTTGGAATGAGGTGGAAAATGACTTCATTTGAACGTTTAAAAGGCAGCTCCAATCAACAATGTCCATGTGTGAATAACTTGCCATGTATGCAGCTGAATTGGCATGTGTTTTGAACAAATTTGGCTCCTCATTTTGAATGTCAAATGGACGTTGGAATGGCCTAGAATCATGCATTGGAGAATAGTTCAAAGATAGATAGAAATCAGCCAAGCCTTTGAGTTTGAATTGGTCTCCAATATAGCCGTTGCATCTTTCTTGGTTGAGAGATTTTTGCTTCAACTTTGCTACATTGTAGGACTTGCTTTTTTGTCACTCATCATAATCTGAATTTTGACCATATAGCATACGAAATGTTGCTCCATTTTTGAGCCAAAATAGCCGTTGTAATATATGCAAGAATAGCCATTTGAAATCAGCACCAAAATAGGGTTTGTTTCAACTTGCCTTGACTTGTTCAAAAGCTGAAGGTTTGAACATGATTTGTGTGCCAATATCCGTGTGCACACATATAATATATAGTCATTTATGTCTTCAACATGTAGCATAGAATACCATATGAAGAATGCCAAGAATTCCAAGAAAACCATATATGTGATAACCATAAGAATTCCATTTGAGATACCATGCTGCCCATTTCCATAAATATAGGACACGTACCATATGTGACATAAACACATATAAACATCATATAAACAATATATAACACGTTAGAAGATCCATTGGCAAGTGAAGAGACCAGAATACCCCTTAGCACAAAAATAGGAATTTTGTCCTAGGATGAACCTAGACATGGTGCTGCTCCAGATTCATTTTTGCCATGATGTGACATGACTTATAAATGTGTCATATGATCATATAAATCCGTTGGAAGAAGACCAAATAAGAATGAGAAGTCCAAATGGTGAAATTACCAAAATAACCCTTATAAAGATCAATAAGCTTCACCACCGTGTCAAGTCAGTTTTTATCCGTGTCAAGCATGCTTTTCCTTAGCCAATTAGATTCTAAATTGAATAAGGATCATGTGGGCTTTTGAATCACTCAATTTGGAGTTCATTTGCCCAAGATATGAACCAAAACCTGCAATAGGATACTAAACCGAGCAATTTGCCTTATATTGTAAGTCATGTGACTTCAAGGCTTGGTTAGATCATATAATTAACATGTATTGGCATATATATCATCTAAGATCAGTTTGAACATGTCTTGATTTAGACATGTGATTGAATTGGCCAAGTTCAATCTCATGATCTTAATCAAACTTGTTCAATCTTGATTCATTCAATCAATTTCACATTTAGCTCATAAATTCAATCTCATGCACACATATACTTTAAACGTTATACACACATACATGCTCACATATGCATTTTGCAATATAACACAACAATCTACATGCTCACATATGCATTTTGCAATATATCACAACAATCTACATGCTCACATATGCATTTTGCAATCATTCAAACATGATATATCACAACAATCTCCCCCTTTTGATGATTTGCAAAATTACCCCACATATGTGTATATTAAGCATCTAAATCAAGTATAAGCTTCTCTTTAAATCAAGTTAAGCTGCTCCCCCTTAATGTGTTATCTCCCCCTTAACATGATATACATATATCTCTCCCCCTTAATTTTGTAAATTATGCAAAAGACTAAACTATGTGCACGGTGTAGTAGTCAGGTGTGAGCAATTAATCCAAGTCTTGCACGTAAATGCTCAAAGATAGCTTGATTAAGGGGTTTAGTGAATATGTCAGCTACTTGTTGATCAGTTCTAACATGTTCAATGTGTATATGTCCAAGATTAACATGATCACGGAGAAAATGATAACGTACTTCTATATGCTTTGCCTTAGAGTGTAGTACAGGGTTTTTAGACAAATTTATAGCACTTGTACTATCACAATAGATGGGGATATTATTTACTTGTATTTCAAAGTCTGAAAGTTGTTGTTTAATCCATAATAGTTGAGTACAACATAGACTTAAAGCCATATATTCTGCTTCAGTAGTAGAAAGTGCAACACTAGATTGTTTCTTTGAAAACCAAGATATTAGTGAGTTTCCTAGGAATTGACATGTTCCACTAGTGCTCTTTCTATCTACTCTACATCCACCATAATCTGCATCTGAATATGCATGTAGACTTAGACTAGATTGTCTATCATACCATAAGCCTAATGTTGGTGTATATTGAAGATATCTAAATATTCTTTTTACAGCTTTAAAGTGTGACAACTTAGGCATACTTTGAAATCTTGCACACATACATACTGCAAACATAATATCAGGTCTACTAGCAGTTAGATATAGCAATGAACCAATCATAGACCTATATAGTTTTTCATCAAATGCAACACCATTTTCATCTTTGTCTAATTTTGTTGAAGTACACATTGGTGTTGGAGATGGTTTCAAGTTTTCAAGGTTGAATTTCTTTATCATATCTCTTATGTATTTGGCTTGATTGATATGTATACCACTTGATGTTTGTTTTATTTGCAAGCCTAAGAAATAGTTTAATTCACCAACCATAGACATTTCAAACTCAGACTTCATACAATCTTCAAAGTCTTTTACTAAGTTAGGATTAGTTGAACCAAAGATTATGTCATCTACATATATTTGTATTACAAGCAAATCTTTGTCTTTCTTTTTCAAGAATAAGGTACTATCTATGGTTCCTCTTTGAAAGTTATTACTTAGTAAAAAGTTGGCAAATCTTTCATACCATGCACGGGGGGCTTGTTTCAAACCATATAAGGCTTTCTTAAGTCTATATACATGATTAGGGTTCTTTGGATCTTCAAAGCCTGGTGGTTGTTTAACAAAAACTTCTTCTTGGATATAGCCATTTAAGAATGCACTCTTAACATCCATTTGGAATAATTTGATGTTATTATAACATGCAAAAGCTAATAAGAGGCGTATGGATTCTAATCTTGCTACGGGGGCAAATGTTTCATCGTAATCAATACCCTCTTCTTGATTATATCCTTGAGCTACAAGTCTTGCTTTATTTCTTACTACAACCCCTTGTTCATTCATTTTGTTCCTAAACACCCATTTAGTTCCAATGATTGATTTATCCTCGGGTTTAGGTACTAAATCCCACACATTGTTTCTTTCAAATTGGTTTAACTCTTCATGCATTGCATCTATCCAATATGCATCGTTTAAGGCATCATTCACATTCTTAGGTTCAATTTGGGATATAAGTGCATGCCATTGATCATATTCATTAGGATCTATTTGCCTACGTGTTCTAACCCCTTGATTTACATCTCCTATGATAAGTTCTTGAGGATGCTTTTGTTTATCTCTTATTTGCCACCAATTACTTGGTTGTGCATCTTCAATAGGTTCATGATGTTCAATAGGTTGGTTAGGCACATTTTCTTCATTATGTTCTTGTGTAGGGGGAGTTTGAACTTCATGCATTTCAAGAGTTTGATTTGGTGTTTCAATTTGATCATTTGTAGGTGGTAGGATAAGTTCATCTTCATCATGAAGTATTTGATCATTTGGTACATAGATTTCATGTTGATTACTTGTTTGGAGATATGCATTTTCATTGAACTTCACATGTATAGATTCAACTATCTTTCTTGTTTGTGCATTATAACATCTATATGCTTTAGAGTTCATTGAATATCCCACAAATATATGTTCATCAGACTTAGGATCAAACTTATCTAAGTTATCTTTTGTGTTCAATACAAAGCATTTACAACCAAAGACTTTTAGATAGTTTACTTTTGGGAGTCGTCCATTTAAGATTTCATATGGTGTTTTGTTCAATTTCTTTCTTATTGATAGTCTGTTGATCATATAACTTGAAGTGTTTACTGCTTCAGCCCATAAGAATTTAGGTACTTTGTTTTCTACCATCATTGTTCTTGCTACTTCTTGAATAGTCCTATTCTTTCTTTCAACTACACCATTAAGTTGAGGAGTTCTTGGTGGGGAGAATTCATGTTTTATACCCTTTTCATTACAGAATTTGATTAATTCACTATTTTTAAACTCACCACCTCTATCACTCCTTATCTTAATAACATGTGATTCATGTTCATTTTCAAGTTGTCTAATTAGATTAGCTATAGATGATGCACTTTCATCTTTTGAAGCAAGAAACAATGTCCAAGTATATCTTGAGAAATCATCAACTATTACACATACATAATAACTTCCACCTAAGCTTCTTGTTCTACATGGACCAAATAAGTCTATATGCAAGAGTTCTAGTATTCTTGATGTTGTGACCTCGGTTTTAGGCTTAAGGGATTCTCTAACATGTTTGCCTTTGATACAAGATTCACATAGTTGAAAATCATTCAAGTTAAGTTTAGGCAATCCTTTAACAAGACTTTTAGCGTGTAGTTTTTCTAAGGTTGATATACCAATGTGTCCTAAACGTCTATGCCAAAGATTGGGATCAGATTCATGTGAAACAAGACATTTTGTGTTACTACATAGCATATCATCCATGTTAAGCACATATATGTTTCCTTCACGTTTTCCTTTTAACACAACTTGATTGTTTTTATCCATTATCTTACAAGAAGTGGAGGAGAAGAGAACATTCAAGTTGTTGTCACATAGTTGAGAAACACTTAAAAGCTCAAAGGTTAAGTTACTTACAAGTAGGACGTTTTTGATCTCAAACTTGTTTGGATCACCAACCTTGCCTTTGCCAATTATTTGGCCTTGGTTGTTGTCTCCAAAGGTGACTTTGCCACCTTTTGCAACGTTTTTAAGTGTGCTAAACAAATTTTTGTTGCCCGTCATATGTCTTGAGCAACCACTATCAACTATCCAATTGGTTTTGTTCTTTTCATCTTCTTTGTTGTTATAACCAGCAACTTGTCTTTCTTTGATGTTATGTACCTACAAATGTAAATAACAACTTAGGTACCCTTTGATTTTGGGTCCTTTCAAGGTTAGACAAGTTAAGTTCATGTTAGTGTACCTTTAGGTACCCAAACTTGAACAACCTTTCTTGGTTTTGAAATGTTAAAATCATGTTGCATATAATGAACAAATAGTGGATTTTGATACATAGAATATGATGGAAAAGGGGCTGCACATTTATGTCTAGTTGAATAAGCATTGTAAGTTCTATATGCATTTGAATGTTGCCATGTATATGAGTTATATCTTGGCCGTGTATAAGCATTGAATTTAGGCCGTGTATACGCAAGATGTTGTGTGTGTCTAGGCCTTGTGTTGTAAACTGATTTAGGCCGAGAGTATGTCATGTTCTTCACATAAGCATGTTGTTGCATATAAGGCATAACTTGAGCAGATTGCATACTACTTTGTTTAGGCATTCTTGTATACATGTAAGCATGGTTTCTAGGTGTATTTACCTTCCTATATGTTGATGCATTTTGCAATCTTTGTGATGAAGGTGGTGTGGGCAGAATAGGTTCATTTCTAAATGCATTTGGCCTATATTTCATGTTGGTTGAAGATGATACAAATGTTGTTTCCTTAGGTGTGTATTCAGCTTCTTTAACATATCCAAGACCTTGTTTGTCATTTCCATGCTTTTGAGATGCAATAAGAGTGTCTAACATGTTGGAACCATTCTTAAATTGTTCTAAAGATTTGTTCAAGTCTAGGTTGCATGCTTTTAATGATTCAAATTCAGTTTGTATTTCATGTAATTTAGACTTTAAAACGTTGAAATCAACACATTGCACACATTGCACATTTTCATGTTTGTTCTTAAGTTCCTTAATCTGATTTTGCATTGAACTAATAGTGTTAGATGATTCAAGTTGAAGAACTTCTAGTTGAGAAGTTAGATTCAAGTTAGACGTCTCCAACTTGTTCTTCTCCTCAACTATTCTTTTCTTCTCCTTGGATAGCTTCTTATATCTATCATGCAACTTTTCTAATTCATCCAACAATTCATCTTGAGTAAAATCACATTTAGAGTCAGAATCGAATGTTACCTCATTTGTAGACTTTGAAGCCAAACATGTTTGTGCAACTTCAGGTTCCTCCTCGGATTCGGATGAAGATGTGTCATCCCAAGTGCTTGAACTTGCCTTGAGAGCTTTCTTCCTCCTTTGCATAGGTTCTACTCTAGTTTTTGTCCTTGTCTTTTCATCCATGTCACGGTTTTTGTTCTTGTTTGGACAATCATATGATATGTGTCCTTGTTTGCCACATTCATAACACTTAAGTTCTTTATCATACCATTTACCATCTTGTTTGTTAGATTTCACATTGATAGGGGCAGCTGATTTTGCTTGTCTTTTAGTTGGTCTTTTCTTGAAAAACTTCCTTAAACGCCTAGCTAACAACATTATGTCTTCTTCATCACTTTCATCATCACTTTCATACTCGGCTTGATTAGATGATTCGGGTTCATTTGTTACAAATGCAAGTGATTTAGACTTGTTACTAGTTTCAGCCTTTCTTATATTCAACTTGTTTTCATAAACTTTTAAAGAGCCTATCAATTCATCAAGTTTTATTTGAGAAAGATCTTTGCTTTCTTCAATGGCACTAACTTTGGCATCCCATTCAATTGGCAAACTTCTCAAAACTTTTTGCACTTTTTCTTTCATCAAAAACGTTTTACCAAGGGATTCAAGTGAGTTATATAAGTTTGTAAGCCTTAAATCCATATCAACAATTGATTCATTAGGCAGTAAATGAAATGTTTCAAGTGTAGTCATTAACATGTTAATCTTTGATTCCTTTACTTGATTAGTTCCTTCATGCTTCATTTCAAGACATTTCCACATATCCTTTGCACTTAAACATGAAGAGACATAGGCAGATTCACTCCTACTTAAACCATTCAACAATAATTGCATTGCTTTAGCATTAAGACTCATTTTCTTTTTATCTTCATCACTCCAATCTTTTCTATATTTCTCAACTTCTTGTGATAAGCCATCAATTATAACATGCTTAGTAGGCACATAAGGTCCATCTTCAATGATGGACCACAAGTCTATATCAATAGCCATTATGAACAATTTCATCCTAAGTTTCCAATGACTAAAGTTTTCTCCATCAAAAAGAGGTGGTCTTTGTGTGGACATGCCTTCTAATTCTATTTTCATGTGTGACTTAGACATGCTTCTTAGTGTGTGAGAAAACGTTTAAAACACTTATAAGAAGGAAAGAAAGTGTCACCTTGTTGTAGATACCAAATATGAAGAATATAAGACAACCAGAAAATTTCCAGCAACTTTGCAACTTGGAGTGTAAACTGTTTTTCAGCTCAAATAAGAATATGATGCTCAACCTTGCTCTGATACCACTTGTTGGACCTGTATAGCACCACTAGAGGGGGGGGGGGGGTGAATAGTGGGTTAGCGGAAATTACACTACAATTACCTTCAAAAAGTTGTTTGAAGACCCCTTTGCCTCTTTAGCCTCAGATTCTGGAATTTCCAAAAACAGTTCACTGTTTTGAGCGCTTTGGTTGAACCACTTATACACCTGTGCAAGCTCTCAAACTTGGCAGAGATCAAGTTTAGAATGTTTATAGTATGTCATAAAAATTTCAGTCAATTCCAAGCAAGTTTGCACGTTCAAATAAGCAAGATAAGTAAAGTGTGCAATTCTGGCAGTTTCAGGCAGAATGTTAGCTTAACTTCAAACGATGATATCTCAAAATCTACCCGTGCTATTTTGATGAATCTTATGTCAAATTAAACCTTATGATGTCTAGTTTAATTTGATATAAGGCTCACTTCAAGATTCGCAGGATAACCTATTTAAATTGAACAAGTTTTGCACACTGGTCAGAATTGTTCACAGAATGTAGCAACAATTTTGTGAAGACGATTTGAATATGCTAAACTCCTTAGAATTTAGTGATTCTTGCGGCTAATGAAAGCTAACACATTGAAGTATAATATATCCAAAATTCATGCAATTCTAAGACTGTTTGCTTGTTCAATTATGCGTGCCAAGTTAGTGTAATTCTCAGGCAGAAAACAGTAAGTGCAGGAAATAAGTAAAGAACACAAGGAATTATCCTGGTTCGGTCAATGTGACCTACTCCAGTCCCAAGAGACACCTTCTCTTGGATTTCACTAAACACCAAACACCAAAGTCACCTTACAAAGCCAAAGGAAGAAGCTTTTCACCAACTTCTTCAAGAGACTTCACCAAAACAAACAGCAACTAGTTTGTTTCACCTTTTCACCTTTGCACCTTTTGCTCACCTCTAAGGAGTAAGCTTTATACACCAGCTTCTCCCTTACAATATGTCGTTTAAAAGGTGTTGAAATGACAAGAAATGAAGAACTATACAATCATAAAGCTTGCTGCAAATGTGTTCTTCAATATAGAAGAGTAGAAGAGAAGAATGGAGACAAAGAGCTGAATGTCTTGCTTGCTTTTCTTTGTTTTTCGTTGGTGCACTTTTACTCTTCACCTTTGGAGCTATTTATAGCCAAGAGGACAGCCTAAAGGCTCCTCAAAGTAGACGTTGGAGCTGGTTGAGAATGGAGAGATTTCAGCACTTTTCTAGCTATCCAAATGAAGCTTATCTTTTGTTGCTTTGAATTGGTCTTCAAACTGAACTTTTATCCTTCATCTTATCCCATTATAAACGTTGGAATGAGGTGGAAAATGACTTCATTTGAACGTTTAAAAGGCAGCTCCAATCAACAATGTCCATGTGTGAATAACTTGCCATGTATGCAGCTGAATTGGCATGTGTTTTGAACAAATTTGGCTCCTCATTTTGAATGTCAAATGGACGTTGGAATGGCCTAGAATCATGCATTGGAGAATAGTTCAAAGATAGATAGAAATCAGCCAAGCCTTTGAGTTTGAATTGGTCTCCAATATAGCCGTTGCATCTTTCTTGGTTGAGAGATTTTTGCTTCAACTTTGCTACATTGTAGGACTTGCTTTTTTGTCACTCATCATAATCTGAATTTTGACCATATAGCATACGAAATGTTGCTCCATTTTTGAGCCAAAATAGCCGTTGTAATATATGCAAGAATAGCCATTTGAAATCAGCACCAAAATAGGGTTTGTTTCAACTTGCCTTGACTTGTTCAAAAGCTGAAGGTTTGAACATGATTTGTGTGCCAATATCCGTGTGCACACATATAATATATAGTCATTTATGTCTTCAACATGTAGCATAGAATACCATATGAAGAATGCCAAGAATTCCAAGAAAACCATATATGTGATAACCATAAGAATTCCATTTGAGATACCATGCTGCCCATTTCCATAAATATAGGACACGTACCATATGTGACATAAACACATATAAACATCATATAAACAATATATAACACGTTAGAAGATCCATTGGCAAGTGAAGAGACCAGAATACCCCTTAGCACAAAAATAGGAATTTTGTCCTAGGATGAACCTAGACATGGTGCTGCTCCAGATTCATTTTTGCCATGATGTGACATGACTTATAAATGTGTCATATGATCATATAAATCCGTTGGAAGAAGACCAAATAAGAATGAGAAGTCCAAATGGTGAAATTACCAAAATAACCCTTATAAAGATCAATAAGCTTCACCACCGTGTCAAGTCAGTTTTTATCCGTGTCAAGCATGCTTTTCCTCAGCCAATTAGATTCTAAATTGAATAAGGATCATGTGGGCTTTTGAATCACTCAATTTGGAGTTCATTTGCCCAAGATATGAACCAAAACCTGCAATAGGATACTAAACCGAGCAATTTGCCTTATATTGTAAGTCATGTGACTTCAAGGCTTGGTTAGATCATATAATTAACATGTATTGGCATATATATCATCTAAGATCAGTTTGAACATGTCTTGATTTAGACATGTGATTGAATTGGCCAAGTTCAATCTCATGATCTTAATCAAACTTGTTCAATCTTGATTCATTCAATCAATTTCACATTTAGCTCATAAATTCAATCTCATGCACACATATACTTTAAACGTTATACACACATACATGCTCACATATGCATTTTGCAATATAACACAACAATCTACATGCTCACATATGCATTTTGCAATATATCACAACAATCTACATGCTCACATATGCATTTTGCAATCATTCAAACATGATATATCACAACATTTAGTTGTTCTTTTTAATATTGTTGGTTGGTTAACCTTGTTTTAGGATAGTTTGTGTTGTATTATTGCCTTGTCTTTCAGGAACACGTACATTGCTTGGAAATGCAATTAGAATCTGAATTTTTGTCCAAGCAAAGAGGTGTTATGCAAGTAGCTTACAAGCAAGGTGGTGACAAGCACTCATGTCAAATTCAAGAATTGTTCTTCACGTTAAATGGGTGTACAAGCTGCTCACATCATGAACCAATCGGAAGAAGTCTTGCAAATATTCAAGCCAATCAAAAACAAGCAAGGAGACAATTCAGCAATCTGCACAACAATTCATCCAATCAGCTCCTTTTGAAGAAACGACTGATCAAGGCAAAATCCTTTGAAAATTCAACACCAAACTTGCAACCAATCAAAGCCTAAATCCAAGCAAGCTGCTCCAAGTATTATCCAATCAAATTGATCAAGAAAAAGGCTGGAAACAAAGCTGGAGTACACGACAAAAGCAACCAGAATTCTTGGAGCAAAAGTTGTTCAAAAAGCAAGCATGTCATTTTAGTCTTGTACTTTGTATTTTAAAACTTGTACTCTTTATAATTTTCGTTTGTTATAAGTAAGGTAGGAACTTGAATGTTCAAAAACCACAATTCAAAACATATTTCAATCAGATTTTCCTTTAAAGAGTTCTCAACTTATTCTAGTTGAAGTTTAAGACCACTAACGGTTTTCTTTCAAGTTCATAGCCTAGAACTTGTTAGTATTCGCTTCATTTTTGGTTTACAGCATCTTAGGGTCTCAATGAGGTTTTAGATGTGTTGGAATACCAAAGAGGAAGAGGTGTTGGTATAAATTGAGCCAAGAACAAACGGTTACAGTTCAAGAGGTGTCATTGTGATGTTCTTTGCCATAGCTGAGGTTCAAATCAATTTGGAATAGGAGACAAAGTCCTTGGAACGTTTATCTAGCCTTCATTTGGCTCATAATGCCTATAAAGAAATGATTCAACACAATGTAACAACTTCTTAGCCATACTCCTTGTTATGGAACCTGTGTGGGGCAGTGAGGTGTCATCATCAGTGTTTGTATCCACAAGGTTACGCTGTAGCTCATCATTCCCTCCCACTTGAGAAGGATTCGTCCTCGAATCTGAATCAATACTAAATGGAGAAAGGTCAGCAACATTAAAAGTTTTAGAGATAGGACCATACCTTTCTTCAGGAAGATCGAGAACATAGGCATTATCACCAAGCCGTTTCAACACTTTGAACGGTCCATCGCCTCTTGGTTTGAACTTTGAGTCCCTTTCCTTAGGGAATCTTTCTTTCCTCAAGTGTAACCAAACAAGATCTCTAGGTTCAAATATAACAGCTTTACGATTCCTGTTGGCTCTATTGGCATACACTTTATTCTTAGCTTTGTTTGAACAATGATATCATCCGATCAGATGGGACATGGATCGATCGGTGTTCATGCTCTCTTTGACCTATCTTCAAAGACACCAAGCAACAAACACAAGATACACAACATATATGACATGTCCTAAGGGTTAGTTAAGACTATAAGACATAAGAAGTAGCACTAGTGTGTGCGGAGTTAACAGTGATATGCCATGTCTTACAGAACTAACATGTGACAATAAATGATACATGAAAATATGTTGCGTTGACCCCATCGTGGGCTCATCATTCCCTCCCTCTTGAAAATAATTCGTCCTCGAATCTCAACATGGATAGAATGAGGGATAGGGGTTTAGGATATACACATATGCTCAACTACACCATAACCAAATAGGAACATGATAATACAAATGGTGAAGGTGAAATACCTTGGTGCATCCTTATCTTTGAAGAAAGAATAAGGTGTGTACACGCTTTTTAAAATGTTTAGGATGTATTAACAATATGATAACAAAAATTTTAGAACACATACATCCTAACAGATAAAACAACATCCAAAAAGCATATTGCAACATCTTAACACTAAATGTACAAATCTTACAGACATGTGCAATATTTAGACAAGATGTATCAATTGAGATGACAACAGGCAGACATTCAACAAGATGAGATGAAATAGATATTTCAGAAATAGAATCTTCATCTATACTAAATAAGTCATTCAAATCATTAACTAGTTCATCCAAGGATTTATGTTCATTTGTAGCTGAATCTATTTCAATAATGACATCATGATCAAGCTCTACATCAAGTAGACAATCTAGTTCAGCTAACATCAAATCATAAGAATCTAGTTTATCAATGTCATTCTCAACAGAATTACTTACATCAATGTCATCAATGAAATGTACAGGATGTAATTCAGATTGTAACCCAGAAACAAGCATCTCAGCAGAATGCAGATCATGCACAGGGATTTCATTTATATGCATGTCACAATGTAAATCATTTTCAGACAAAGTGTTATCACAATTAACATCATCTATAAGCAAACGACTAACACTTTGGAAATCACCAACAGATTCAAGTGAAGGGTCTTCTTCAGACAGTACACAAGGTTGAACATACAATTCAGATAAAGGAGTTCCAGTTTCAGGCATGTTGGGGCTAATTTCATACAAACCATCATTCACAGAAATGTCAGATTGCAAGTCTTTGTTCTTTTCAGATTCTATCAATACTTGAACCATGTCTCTAAGTTGAAGCAATGCATTTTCAATATTACCCATAGTCTGACTCAAATTGCTTAATTTACTGGATTTGGTTTGTCATTTTCAGAATCACAAGAGTTCAGTTCATACCCATAGTTTTGATTAACTTGCCATGGGATTAGGTTCGATTGAACAATCTTTGCCTTTTTATACATGTCATAAAGTGATGAGAATTTTTCAGACAACATGCAATCAGCGATCTCTTTGTCTAATCCAGCAAAGAACCTAATCATGCTTAATTCCTCATGTTCTTCAACATAAGCATAGTACAAATCATCAAGCATTTCATTGTAATATGCACTAACGTCTTTATTGCACTGAGAAAGAGTTTGATATCTAGGAGTTTTACATTCCCAATATCCAACCCATAAACCATTCTTACGACCAAAGGAGTTCATACGTTTTTCCAGTTCATCATAGTCTCTCCTATGGCATTCAACTCCCCAAATGGTTTTTAGAATCATGTTTAATCAAAACAATCAACCAAGATGGTAAAACAATGAGATAAATAAGTCAGAATACAAGCAAGTAAGATCAAACTATAACTTTAACAAAATGTAAATTTCTACTTCAAATTGACAATTGAATAAACAACAATCTTGGACTATCTAAGATTCAAAGAAAAATAGAAGTCAAGTGATGTTTTGGCTGAATCAAAGAAAGCTAAGGGTTTGTACAGAACAATCCTTTAACTTACTTTAAACTTTAATGCACATTCAATTGTAAATAAAGTGAAAGACAGTACATACACACAAGTGTTCAACAAGGGTTTGTTCGAGGAACCTTTTACAACAGTCAACACTTTTGGTGTAGGTATTTGCTTTTGGTTTTGCACAATTCACCTTTTGTGAACTTTGGATGGCTATATCTCACTTCTTGTGCAAATCACTCATACGTCTTGTCTCTTGCTTTTTGACGTTAAAAATGACTTTTCTCTCAGTTTCTTTCACAAACAAGCCTAATTATTTTCCTTTAGATTGGCTTTGTCTGTTTTGTGAGTCTACTGCTCACTTGCCTTTATGAGACATTGCTCACGGCTTCTTTTTCTTTGGTTTTACTTGCACAAGTTTTGGTGTGGCTTTTGTGAAACGTTCTTTGAACAACACGGAAGAACACTAATGATATGAAAACTGTTTCACAAATTTAACAACCAAATATAGATGAAAGTTCAATGCAAGTTGAAGAAGTGTAAAGACAACAAGATGATAACAGGGTCGGCAATTTAACAGTGTAGGGATAAATATAGACAAAGTGATCCTAAGTAAGAACTTAAGTCCAATAAAGTCTTTAAACAATTGAATCAATCCCAAGTAAAGATAAACGTAAAGCCAACGTTAAAATTTGAAATCAAATCTTGTTTCTTACAAATTTACTTCACTTTTAACAAATCTCAAGTCAATAATGTTTCAATTAAAAGATTCAATCAAGTTTGTACCAAACAATGACTTAAGGTGTAACGGGGGTGGTGAAATCAAATTCAACAAGTTTAAACAAATAGCATTCAAAGATTTAATCAAGTTTAAACTAAATTGTTTCGGTTTTTTTAAGTTTTTGTTTTGGTTTTCGTTTGTATGATGCAATCAGTTTCTAAGCTAGATGATACTAGATGCAAGTGTTTATGTATTCAACACAACAAACGTGTATCAACTAGAGACTAGGCAGCATACATAGCTAACTAAAACTACCCTTTTTTGTTCTTAGTTTTCGGATTTGCTTGTGCTAAACTAAACAACCAACTAAACCTTTAATCTATGTTGCAAACTACTCTAACTAAGCTAAATAAGGCAGCAACTACAACGCCTAAACAGTTTGCACACAACTACTAAAAAAACAGAATTTAACAACTTGATTACAACTAAACTATCAACTATTCTAATTTTGTGTTCAAGTTTTCTGTTTTAAGGACTCAACTAAACTACCATTTAAACTTCTAGATTAGGACCTAATGAACATTATCTAAGCTAGATTGAACAAGAACAATCAGGTTACACATGGTTTTAACTAGACTACACAAACAGTTTCTAACACACTTAAGTCTAGTCTAAGTTCTTTTTGTGGTGGTTTTCGGTTTTG
Organism: Eustoma russellianum; assembly: GCA_036186865.1. Lineage (NCBI taxonomy): Eukaryota > Viridiplantae > Streptophyta > Magnoliopsida > Gentianales > Gentianaceae > Eustoma > Eustoma russellianum. The sequence goes on along the minus strand of AP025070.1, from coordinate 13,634,247 downwards.
CTACTTAAAACTAATTTAACAAACGATTGTATACCAACTAATAAACACTTTAAAACATGAACTAACTACCTAAACTAACAGATTCTAAATGGACATAAAAAAACAGTCTACTACATGGCAGCATCATTTTATGCAAGTTAAAACAATGTAATCTTGAATAGAAGACTAACCAAATCTCTGATACCAATTGATGAGCCAAATGAAGGCTAGATAAACGTTCCAAGGACTTTGTCTCCTATTCCAAATTGATTTGAACCTCAGTTATGGCAAAGAACATCACAATGACACCCCTTGAACTGTAACCGTTTGTTCTTGGCTCAATTTATACCAACACCTCTTCCTCTTTGGTATTCCAACACATCTAAAACCTCATTGAGACCCTAAGATGCTGTAAACCTAAAATGAAGCGAATACTAACAAGTTCTAGGCTATGAACTTGAAAGAAAACCGTTAGTGGTCTTAAACTTCAACTAGAATAAGTTGAGAACTCTTTAAAGGAAAATCTGATTGAAATATGTTTTGAATTGTGGTTTTTGTACATTCAAGTTCCTACCTTACTTATAACAAACGAAAATTATAAAGAGTACAAGTTTTAAAATACAAAGTACAAGACTAAAATGACATGCTTGCTTTTTGAACAACTTTTGCTCCAAGAATTCTGGTTGCTTTTGCCGTGTACTCCAGCTTTGTTTCCAGCCTTTTTCTTGATCAATTTGATTGGATAATACTTGGAGCAGCTTGCTTGGATTTAGGCTTTGATTGGTTGCAAGTTTGGTGTTGAATTTTCAAAGGATTTTGCCTTGATCAGCCGTTTCTTCAAAAGGAGCTGATTGGATGAATTGTTGTGCAGCTTGCTGAATTGTCTCCTTGCTTGTTTTTGATTGGCTTGAATATTTGCAAGACCTCTTCCGATTGGTTCATGATGTGAGCAGCTTGTACACCCATTTAACGTGAAGAACAATTCTTGAATTTGACATGAGTGCTTGTCACCACCTTGCTTGTAAGCTACTTGCATAACACCTCTTTGCTTGGACAAAAATTCAGATTCTAATTGCATTTCCAAGCTATGTACGTGTTCCTGAAAGACAAGGCAATAATACAACACAAACTATCCTAAAACAAGGTTAACCAACCAACAATATTAAAAAGAACAACTAAAGATATGTACAACACGTTTTTGATACGACTAGATCAAAGCTTGTATCATATAAACCCAATGGACATCATCTTTGCTTGGTTCATCCTCTTCATGCCTATAAAGAAATGATTCAACACAATGTAACAACTTCTTAGCCATACTCCTTGTTATGGAACCTGTGCGGGGCAGTGAGGTGTCATCATCAGTGTTTGTATCCACAAGGTTACGCTGTAGCTCATGATGAGCCAAACGAAGGCCAGAAAAATGTTCCAAGGACTTTGTCTCCTATCCCAAATTGATTTGAACCTCAACTATGGCAAAGAACATCACAATGACACCCCTTGAACTGTAACCGTTTGTTCTTGGCTCAATTTATACCAACACCTCTTCCTCTTTGGTATTCCAACACATCTAAAAACCTCTTTGAGACCCTAAGATGTTGTAAACCAAAAATGAAGTAAATACTTAACAAGTTCTAGGCTTTGAACTTGAAAGAAACCGTTAAGTGGGTTTAAACTTCAACTAGAAAAGTTGAGAATTCCTTAAAGGAAATTTTGATTGAAATGTATTTGAATTGTTGTCCTTTACATTCTGATTCCTACCTTACTTATAACAAACGAAAATGACATAGGTACAAGGTTTAAAGTACAAAGTACTAGACTAAAAATGACATGCTTGCTTGGTAACTTGTTTGAGCAACTTTCGGTTCCAAGAAGGCTGGTTGCTTGCCGTGCATTCCATGCTTGTTTTCAGCCAAAGTTTTGATTGGATAATACATTGAGCAGCTTGCTTTGGAATGGCCTTTTGATTGGTTGCAAGTTGGCTTTGAATTTTCAAAGGAGTTAAGCTTGACTCAACCGACTTCTTCAAAGGATTTGATTGGATCAAACTTTATGCAGCTTGCTTACTTGTCTCCTTGCTTGTTCTTGATTGGTTTGAAGATTTGCAAGACTCCTTCCAATTGGTTCATGATGTGAGCAGCTTTACACCCATTTAACGTGAAGAACATTGCTTGAATTTGACATGAGTGCTTGTCACCACCTTGCTTGTAAGCTACTTGCACAACACCTCTTTGCTTGGACAAAAATTCAGATTCTGATGAGCCAAACGAAGGCTAGATAAACGTTGTAAGGACCTTGTCTCCTATTCCAAATTGATTTGAACCTCAGCTATGGAAAAGAACATCATAATGACACCCCTTGAACTGTAACCGTTTGTTCTTGGCTCAATTTATACCAACACCTCTTCCTCTCTGATATTCCAACACATCTATGTTGTGATATATTATGTTTGAGTGATTGCAAAATGTATATGTGTGCATATGTGTAATCGTTGTGCAAAATGTATATGTGTGCATATGTGTAATTGTTATGATGATTGCAAATAGATATATCATGTTTGAATGATTGGAAGATGCATATGTGAGCATGTATGTTTAACGTTTAAATGTGAAATTGTTTTGGCAAGGCATGAACTTATGAACTTATGAGCTAAATGTGAAATTGCTTGAATGAATCAAGATTGAACAAGTTTGATTAAGATAATGAGATTGAACTTGGCCAATTCAATCACATATCTTAATCAAGACATGTTCAAACTGATCTTAGATTATATATGCCAATACATGTTGTTCAAACTGATCTTAGAAGATATATATGCCAATACATGTTGATAATATGATCTAACCAAGCCTTGAAGTCACATGACTTACAATATAAGGCAAATTGTTCGGTTTAGTATTCTATTGCAGGTTTTGGTTCATATCTTGAGCAAATGAACTCCAAATTGAGTCATTCAAAAGCCCACATGATCCTTATTCAATTTAGAATCTAATTGGCTGAGGAAAGGCATGCTTGGCACGGGTTAAAACTGAATTGACCCGGTGGGAAGCTTATTGACCTATATAAGGGCTATTTTGGTAATTTCACCATTTGGACTTCTCATTCTTATTTGGTCTTCTTCCAACGGATTTATATGATCATATGACACATTTATAAGTCATGTCACATCATGGCAAAGATGAATCTAGAGCAGCACCATGTCCAGGTTCATCCTAGGACAAAATTCCTATTTTTGTGCTAAGGGGTATTCTGGTCTTTTCACTTGCCAATGGATCTTCCAACATGTTATATATTACTTATATGATGTTTATATGTGTTTATGTCACATATGGTACGTGCCCTATTTTTATGGAAACGGGCAGCATGGTCTATCAATTGGAAATTCTTATATCATGGTTATCACATCTATGGTTTTCTTGGAATTCTTGGTATTCTTCATATGGTTTTCTATGCTACATATTGAAGACATAAATGACTATATATTATATGGTTACACACGGATGTTGGCGCATATATCATGTTCAAACTTTCAGCTTTTGAACAAGTCAAGGCAAGTTGAATTACATCCTATTTTGGTGCTGATTTCAAATGATTATTCTTGTTTATTTTGGAGTTGTTCTCAACGGCTATGTTGGCTCAAAAATGGAGCAAAATTTCGTATACTATATGGTCAAGATTCAGGTTATAATGTGTGACAAAAAGCAAGTCCTACAATGTAGCAAAGTTGAAGCAAAAATCTCTCAACCTAGAAAGATGCAACGGCTATATGATTCAAAGGTTGAAGACCAATTCAAACTCAAGTCAAGCTGAATTCTCTCTATCTTTTAGCTACATTCAAACGGTTATATGTTCAAAAATTGGAGACCAATTCAAACTCAAAGGCATGGCTGGTTTCTATCTATCTTTGAACTATTCTCCAATGCCTTGATTGTAGGCCATTCCAACGTTCACTTATCATTCAAAATGAGGAGCAAAAATCTGTTCAAAACATATGCCAAATCAGCTGCATACATGGCAAGTTATTTACACATGGATATTGTTGATTGGAGCTGATTTTTAAACGTTCAAATGGAGCCAATTTCCATCTCATTCCAACGGCTACAATGGGATAAATATTCAGGCTGGAAGACTATTTCAAAGCATTCAAAAATTCAGATTTATTTTGAAATTCAAAGGCTGAATTTTGGTAGCTAAAAAGGTGCTGAATTTTTCTCCCATTCTCATCCATTTCAACGTTCACTTTGAGGAGCCTATAGGCTGTCCTCTTGGCTATAAATAGCTCCAAAGATGAAGAAGAGAAGCACACCAACGAAAGCAAAGAAAGCAAGCAAGACAAATCAGCTCTTTGTCTCCATTCTTTTCTTCTTCTCTTCTCTATTGAAGAACACATTTGTAGCAAGCTTTATGATTGTATAGTTCTTCATTTCTTGTCATTTCAACACCTTTCAAACGACATATTGTAAGGGAGAAGCTGGTGTATAAAGCTTACTCCTTAGAGGTGAGCAAAAGGTGCAAAGGTGCAAAGGTGAAACATACTAGTGCTGATTTTCAGTTTTGGTGCAGCCTCTTGAAGAAGTTGGTGAAAAGCTTCTTCCTTTGGCTTTGTAAGGTGACTTTGGTGTTTGGTGTTTAGTGAAATCCAAGAGAAGGTGTCTCTTGGGACTGGAGTAGGTCACATTGACCGAACCAGGATAATTCCTTGTGTTCTTTACTTATTTCCTGCACTTACTGTTTTCTGCCTGAGATTTACACTAACTTGGCACGTATAATTGAACAAGCAAACAGTCTTAGAATTGCATGAATTTTGGATATATTATACTTCAATGTGTTAGCTTTCATTAGCTGCAAGAATCACTAAATTCTAAGGTGTTTAGCATGGTCAAATCGTCTTCACAAAATTGTTGCTACATTCTGTGAACAATTCTGACCAGTGTGCAAAACTTGTTCAATTTGAACAGGCTATCCTGCGAATCTTGAAGTGAGCCTTATATCAAATTAAACTAGACATCATAAGGTTTAATTTGACATAAGATTCATCAAAATAGCACGGGTAGATTTTGAGATATCATCGTTTGAAGTTAAGCTAACATTCTGCCTGAAACTGCCAGAATTGCACACTTTACTTCTCTTGCTTATTTGAACGTGCTAACTTGCTTGGAATTGACTGAAATTTTTATGACATACTATAAACATTCTAAACTTGATCTCTGCCAAGTTTGAGAGTTTGCACAGGTGTATAAGTGGTTCAACCAAAACGTTCAAAGTAGTGAACTGTTTCTGGAATTTTCAGAATCTGAGGCTAAAGAGGCAAAGGGGTCTTCAAACAAGTTTTTGAAGGTAATTGTAGTGTAATTTCCGCTAACCCACTATTCACCCCCCCCTCTAGTGGTGCTATACAGGTCCAACAATTGGTATCAGAGCCTGGTTGAGCACCATATTCTTATTTGAGCTGAAAACAGTTTACACTCCAAGTTGCAAAGTTGCTGGAAATTTTCTGGTTGTCTTATATTCTTCATCTACAACAAGGTGACACTTTCTTTCCTTCTTATAAGTGTTTTAAACGTTTTCTCACACACTTAGAAGGCATGTCCACACAAAGACCAACTAAAAGACAAGCAAAATCAGCTGCCCCTATCAATGTGAAATCTAACAAACAAGATGGTAAATGGTATGATAAAGAACTTAAGTGTTATGAATGTGGCAAACAAGGACACATCTCATATGACTGTCCAAACAAGAACAAAAACCGTGACATGGATGAAAAGACAAGGACAAAAACTAGAGTAGAACCTATGCAAAGGAGGAAGAAAGCTCTCAAGGTAAGTTCAAGCACTTGGGATGACACATCTTCATCCGAATCTGAGGAGGAACCTGAAGTTGCACAAACATGTTTGGCTTCAAAATCTACAAATGAGGTAACATTCGATTCTGATTCTGAATGTGATTTTACTCAAGATGAATTGTTGGATGAATTAGAAAAGTTGCATTATAGATATAAGAAGCTATCCAAGGAGAAGAAAAGAATAGTTGAGGAGAAGAACAAGTTGGAGACGTCTAACTTGAATCTAACTTCTCAACTAGAAGTTCTTCAACTTGAATCATCTAACACTATTAGTTCAATGCAAAATCAGATTAAGGAACTTAAGAACAAACATGAAAATGTGCAATGTGTGCAATGTGTTGATTACAACGTTTTAAAGTCCAAATTACATGAAATACAAACTGAATTTGAATCATTAAAAGCATGCAACCTAGACTTGAACAAATCTTTAGAACAATTTAAGAATGGTTCCAACATGTTAGACACTCTTATTGCATCTCAAAAGCATGGAAATGACAAACAAGGTCTTGGATATGTTAAAGAAGCTGAATACACACCTAAGGAAACAACATTTGTATCATCTTCAACCAACATGAAATATAGGCCAAATGCATTTAGAAATGAACCTATTCTGCCCACACCACCTTCATCACAAAGATTGCAAAATGCATCAACATATAGGAAGGCAAATACACCTAGAAACCATGCTTACATGTATACAAGAATGCCTAAACAAAGTAGAATGAAATCTGCTCAAGTTATGCCTTATATGCAACAACATGCTTATGTGAAGAACATGACATACTCTCGGCCTAAATCAGTTTACAACACACGGCCTAGACACACACAACATCATGCTTATACACGGCCAAGATATAACTCATATACATGGCAACATTCAAATGCATATAGAACTTACAATGCTTATCCAACTAGACATAAATATGCAGCCCCTTTTCCATCATATTCTATGTATCAAAATCCACTATTTGATCATTATATGCAACATGATTTTAACATTTCAAAACCAAGAAAGGTTGTTCAAGTTTGGGTACCTAAAGGTACACTAACATGAACTTAACTTGTCTAACCTTGAAAGGACCCAAAATCAAAGGGTACCTAAGTTGTTATTTACATTTGTAGGTACATAACATCAAAGAAAGACAAGTTGCTGGTTATAACAACAAAGAAGATGAAAAGAACAAAACCAATTGGATAGTTGATAGTGGTTGCTCAAGACATATGACGGGCAACAAAAATTTGTTTAGCACACTTAAGAACATTGCAAAAGGTGGCAAAGTTACCTTTGGAGACAACAACCAAGGCCAAATAATTGGCAAAGGCAAGGTTGGTGATCCAAACAAGTTTGAGATCAAAAACGTCCTACTTGTAAGTAACTTAACCTTTGAGCTTTTAAGCGTTTCTCAACTATGTGACAACAACTTGAATGTTCTCTTCTCCTCCACCTCTTGTAAGATAATGGATAAAAACAATCAAGTTGTGTTAAAAGGAAAACGTGAAGGAAACATATATGTGCTTAACATGGATGATATGCTAAGTAGTAATACAAAATGTCTTGTTTCACATGAATCTGATCCCAATCTTTGGCATAGACGTTTAGGACACATAGGTATATCAACCTTAGAAAAACTACACGCTAAAAGTCTTGTTAAAGGATTGCCTAAACTTAACTTGAATGATTTTCAACTATGTGAATCTTGTATCAAAGGCAAACATGTTAGAGAATCCCTTAAGCCTAAAACCGAGGTCACAACATCAAGAATACTAGAACTCTTGCATATAGACTTATTTGGTCCATGTAGAACAAGAAGCTTAGGTGGAAGTTATTATGTATGTGTAATAGTTGATGATTTCTCAAGATATACTTGGACATTGTTTCTTGCTTCAAAAGATGAAAGTGCATCATCTATAGCTAATCTTATTAGACAACTTGAAAATGAACATGAATCACATGTTATTAAGATAAGGAGTGATAGAGGTGGTGAGTTTAAAAATAGTGAATTAATCAAATTCTGTAATGAAAAGGGTATAAAACATGAATTCTCCCCACCAAGAACTCCTCAACTTAATGGTGTAGTTGAAAGAAAGAATAGGACTATTCAAGAAGTAGCAAGAACAATGATGGTAGAAAACAAAGTACCTAAATTCTTATGGGCTGAAGCAGTAAACACTTCAAGTTATATGATCAACAGACTATCAATAAGAAAGAAATTGAACAAAACACCATTTGAAATCTTAAATGGACGACTCCCAAAAGTAAACTATCTAAAAGTCTTTGGTTGTAAATGCTTTGTATTGAACACAAAAGATAACTTAGATAAGTTTGATCCTAAGTCTGATGAACATATATTTGTGGGATATTCAATGAACTCTAAAGCATATAGATGTTATAATGCACAAACAAGAAAGATAGTTGAATCTATACATGTGAAGTTCAATGAAAATGCATATCTCCAAACAAGTAATCAACATGAAATCTATGTACCAAATGATCAAATACTTCATGATGAAGATGAACTTATCCTACCACCTACAAATGATCAAATTGAAACACCAAATCAAACTCTTGAAATGCATGAAGTTCAAACTCCCCCTACACAAGAACATAATGAAGAAAATGTGCCTAACCAACCTATTGAACATCATGAACCTATTGAAGATGCACAACCAAGTAATTGGTGGCAAATAAGAGATAAACAAAAGCATCCTCAAGAACTTATCATAGGAGATGTAAATCAAGGGGTTAGAACACGTAGGCAAATAGATCCTAATGAATATGATCAATGGCATGCACTTATATCCCAAATTGAACCTAAGAATGTGAATGATGCCTTAAACGATGCATATTGGATAGATGCAATGCATGAAGAGTTAAACCAATTTGAAAGAAACAATGTGTGGGATTTAGTACCTAAACCCGAGGATAAATCAATCATTGGAACTAAATGGGTGTTTAGGAACAAAATGAATGAACAAGGGGTTGTAGTAAGAAATAAGGCAAGACTTGTAGCTCAAGGATATAACCAAGAAGAGGGTATTGATTACGATGAAACATTTGCCCCCGTAGCAAGATTAGAATCCATACGCCTCTTATTAGCTTTTGCATGTTATAATGACATCAAATTATTCCAAATGGATGTTAAGAGTGCATTCTTAAATGGCTATATCCAAGAAGAAGTTTTTGTTAAACAACCACCAGGCTTTGAAGATCCAAAGAACCCTGATCATGTATATAAACTTAAGAAAGCCTTATATGGTTTGAAACAAGCCCCCCGTGCATGGTATGAAAGATTTGCCAACTTTTTACTAAGTAACAACTTTCAAAGAGGAACCATAGATAGTACCTTATTCTTGAAAAAGAAAGACAAAGATTTGCTTGTAATACAAATATATGTAGATGACATAATCTTTGGTTCAACTAATCCTAACTTAGTAAAAGACTTTGAAGATTGTATGAAGTCTGAGTTTGAAATGTCTATGGTTGGTGAATTAAACTATTTCTTAGGCTTGCAAATAAAACAAACATCAAGTGGTATACATATCAATCAAGCCAAATACATAAGAGATATGATAAAGAAATTCAACTTTGAAAACTTGAAACCATCTCCAACACCAATGTGTACTTCAACAAAATTAGACAAAGATGAAAACGGTGTTGCATTTGATGAAAAACTATATAGGTCTATGATTGGTTCATTGCTATATCTAACTGCTAGTAGACCTGATATTATGTTTGCAGTATGTATGTGTGCAAGATTTCAAAGTATGCCTAAGTTGTCACACTTTAAAGCTGTAAAAAGAATATTTAGATATCTTCAACATACACCAACATTAGGCTTATGGTATGATAGACAATCTAGTCTAAATCTACATGCATATTCAGATGCAGATTATGGTGGATGTAGAGTAGATAGAAAGAGCACTAGTGGAACATGTCAATTCCTAGGAAACTCACTCATATCTTGGTTTTCAAAGAAACAATCTAGTGTTGCACTTTCTACTACTGAAGCAGAATATATGGCTTTAAGTCTATGTTGTACTCAACTATTATGGATTAAACAACAACTTTCAGACTTTGAAATACAAGTAAATAATATCCCCATCTATTGTGATAGTACAAGTGCTATAAATTTGTCTAAAAACCCTGTACTACACTCTAAGGCAAAGCATATAGAAGTACGTTATCATTTTCTCCGTGATCATGTTAATCTTGGACATATACACATTGAACATGTTAGAACTGATCAACAAGTAGCTGATATATTCACTAAACCCCTTAATCAAGCTATCTTTGAGACTTTACGTGCAAGACTTGGATTAATTGCTTACAACTGACTACTACTCAGTCTTTTGCATAATTTACAAAATTAAGGGGGAGAAATAAATGTGTATATATATCATGTTAAGGGGAAGAGAGATAACACATTAAGGGGGAGCAGCTTACATTTAGATGCTTACTTGATTACACAGATTACAACACTTGATTTAGATGCACACTTGATTTAAATGCTTAATATACACATATGTGGGGTAATTTTGCAAATCATCAAAAGGGGGAGATTGTTGTGATATATTATGTTTGAGTGATTGCAAAATGTATATGTGTGCATATGTGTAATCGTTGTGCAAAATGTATATGTGTGCATATGTGTAATTGTTATGATGATTGCAAATAGATATATCATGTTTGAATGATTGGAAGATGCATATGTGAGCATGTATGTTTAACGTTTAAATGTGAAATTGTTTTGGCAAGGCATGAACTTATGAACTTATGAGCTAAATGTGAAATTGCTTGAATGAATCAAGATTGAACAAGTTTGATTAAGATAATGAGATTGAACTTGGCCAATTCAATCACATATCTTAATCAAGACATGTTCAAACTGATCTTAGATTATATATGCCAATACATGTTGTTCAAACTGATCTTAGAAGATATATATGCCAATACATGTTGATAATATGATCTAACCAAGCCTTGAAGTCACATGACTTACAATATAAGGCAAATTGTTCGGTTTAGTATTCTATTGCAGGTTTTGGTTCATATCTTGAGCAAATGAACTCCAAATTGAGTCATTCAAAAGCCCACATGATCCTTATTCAATTTAGAATCTAATTGGCTGAGGAAAGGCATGCTTGGCACGGGTTAAAACTGAATTGACCCGGTGGGAAGCTTATTGACCTATATAAGGGCTATTTTGGTAATTTCACCATTTGGACTTCTCATTCTTATTTGGTCTTCTTCCAACGGATTTATATGATCATATGACACATTTATAAGTCATGTCACATCATGGCAAAGATGAATCTAGAGCAGCACCATGTCCAGGTTCATCCTAGGACAAAATTCCTATTTTTGTGCTAAGGGGTATTCTGGTCTTTTCACTTGCCAATGGATCTTCCAACATGTTATATATTACTTATATGATGTTTATATGTGTTTATGTCACATATGGTACGTGCCCTATTTTTATGGAAACGGGCAGCATGGTCTATCAATTGGAAATTCTTATATCATGGTTATCACATCTATGGTTTTCTTGGAATTCTTGGTATTCTTCATATGGTTTTCTATGCTACATATTGAAGACATAAATGACTATATATTATATGGTTACACACGGATGTTGGCGCATATATCATGTTCAAACTTTCAGCTTTTGAACAAGTCAAGGCAAGTTGAATTACATCCTATTTTGGTGCTGATTTCAAATGATTATTCTTGTTTATTTTGGAGTTGTTCTCAACGGCTATGTTGGCTCAAAAATGGAGCAAAATTTCGTATACTATATGGTCAAGATTCAGGTTATAATGTGTGACAAAAAGCAAGTCCTACAATGTAGCAAAGTTGAAGCAAAAATCTCTCAACCTAGAAAGATGCAACGGCTATATGATTCAAAGGTTGAAGACCAATTCAAACTCAAGTCAAGCTGAATTCTCTCTATCTTTTAGCTACATTCAAACGGTTATATGTTCAAAAATTGGAGACCAATTCAAACTCAAAGGCATGGCTGGTTTCTATCTATCTTTGAACTATTCTCCAATGCCTTGATTGTAGGCCATTCCAACGTTCACTTATCATTCAAAATGAGGAGCAAAAATCTGTTCAAAACATATGCCAAATCAGCTGCATACATGGCAAGTTATTTACACATGGATATTGTTGATTGGAGCTGATTTTTAAACGTTCAAATGGAGCCAATTTCCATCTCATTCCAACGGCTACAATGGGATAAATATTCAGGCTGGAAGACTATTTCAAAGCATTCAAAAATTCAGATTTATTTTGAAATTCAAAGGCTGAATTTTGGTAGCTAAAAAGGTGCTGAATTTTTCTCCCATTCTCATCCATTTCAACGTTCACTTTGAGGAGCCTATAGGCTGTCCTCTTGGCTATAAATAGCTCCAAAGATGAAGAAGAGAAGCACACCAACGAAAGCAAAGAAAGCAAGCAAGACAAATCAGCTCTTTGTCTCCATTCTTTTCTTCTTCTCTTCTCTATTGAAGAACACATTTGTAGCAAGCTTTATGATTGTATAGTTCTTCATTTCTTGTCATTTCAACACCTTTCAAACGACATATTGTAAGGGAGAAGCTGGTGTATAAAGCTTACTCCTTAGAGGTGAGCAAAAGGTGCAAAGGTGCAAAGGTGAAACATACTAGTGCTGATTTTCAGTTTTGGTGCAGCCTCTTGAAGAAGTTGGTGAAAAGCTTCTTCCTTTGGCTTTGTAAGGTGACTTTGGTGTTTGGTGTTTAGTGAAATCCAAGAGAAGGTGTCTCTTGGGACTGGAGTAGGTCACATTGACCGAACCAGGATAATTCCTTGTGTTCTTTACTTATTTCCTGCACTTACTGTTTTCTGCCTGAGATTTACACTAACTTGGCACGTATAATTGAACAAGCAAACAGTCTTAGAATTGCATGAATTTTGGATATATTATACTTCAATGTGTTAGCTTTCATTAGCTGCAAGAATCACTAAATTCTAAGGTGTTTAGCATGGTCAAATCGTCTTCACAAAATTGTTGCTACATTCTGTGAACAATTCTGACCAGTGTGCAAAACTTGTTCAATTTGAACAGGCTATCCTGCGAATCTTGAAGTGAGCCTTATATCAAATTAAACTAGACATCATAAGGTTTAATTTGACATAAGATTCATCAAAATAGCACGGGTAGATTTTGAGATATCATCGTTTGAAGTTAAGCTAACATTCTGCCTGAAACTGCCAGAATTGCACACTTTACTTCTCTTGCTTATTTGAACGTGCTAACTTGCTTGGAATTGACTGAAATTTTTATGACATACTATAAACATTCTAAACTTGATCTCTGCCAAGTTTGAGAGTTTGCACAGGTGTATAAGTGGTTCAACCAAAACGTTCAAAGTAGTGAACTGTTTCTGGAATTTTCAGAATCTGAGGCTAAAGAGGCAAAGGGGTCTTCAAACAAGTTTTTGAAGGTAATTGTAGTGTAATTTCCGCTAACCCACTATTCACCCCCCCCTCTAGTGGTGCTATACAGGTCCAACAATTGGTATCAGAGCCTGGTTGAGCACCATATTCTTATTTGAGCTGAAAACAGTTTACACTCCAAGTTGCAAAGTTGCTGGAAATTTTCTGGTTGTCTTATATTCTTCATCTACAACAAGGTGACACTTTCTTTCCTTCTTATAAGTGTTTTAAACGTTTTCTCACACACTTAGAAGGCATGTCCACACAAAGACCAACTAAAAGACAAGCAAAATCAGCTGCCCCTATCAATGTGAAATCTAACAAACAAGATGGTAAATGGTATGATAAAGAACTTAAGTGTTATGAATGTGGCAAACAAGGACACATCTCATATGACTGTCCAAACAAGAACAAAAACCGTGACATGGATGAAAAGACAAGGACAAAAACTAGAGTAGAACCTATGCAAAGGAGGAAGAAAGCTCTCAAGGTAAGTTCAAGCACTTGGGATGACACATCTTCATCCGAATCTGAGGAGGAACCTGAAGTTGCACAAACATGTTTGGCTTCAAAATCTACAAATGAGGTAACATTCGATTCTGATTCTGAATGTGATTTTACTCAAGATGAATTGTTGGATGAATTAGAAAAGTTGCATTATAGATATAAGAAGCTATCCAAGGAGAAGAAAAGAATAGTTGAGGAGAAGAACAAGTTGGAGACGTCTAACTTGAATCTAACTTCTCAACTAGAAGTTCTTCAACTTGAATCATCTAACACTATTAGTTCAATGCAAAATCAGATTAAGGAACTTAAGAACAAACATGAAAATGTGCAATGTGTGCAATGTGTTGATTACAACGTTTTAAAGTCCAAATTACATGAAATACAAACTGAATTTGAATCATTAAAAGCATGCAACCTAGACTTGAACAAATCTTTAGAACAATTTAAGAATGGTTCCAACATGTTAGACACTCTTATTGCATCTCAAAAGCATGGAAATGACAAACAAGGTCTTGGATATGTTAAAGAAGCTGAATACACACCTAAGGAAACAACATTTGTATCATCTTCAACCAACATGAAATATAGGCCAAATGCATTTAGAAATGAACCTATTCTGCCCACACCACCTTCATCACAAAGATTGCAAAATGCATCAACATATAGGAAGGCAAATACACCTAGAAACCATGCTTACATGTATACAAGAATGCCTAAACAAAGTAGAATGAAATCTGCTCAAGTTATGCCTTATATGCAACAACATGCTTATGTGAAGAACATGACATACTCTCGGCCTAAATCAGTTTACAACACACGGCCTAGACACACACAACATCATGCTTATACACGGCCAAGATATAACTCATATACATGGCAACATTCAAATGCATATAGAACTTACAATGCTTATCCAACTAGACATAAATATGCAGCCCCTTTTCCATCATATTCTATGTATCAAAATCCACTATTTGATCATTATATGCAACATGATTTTAACATTTCAAAACCAAGAAAGGTTGTTCAAGTTTGGGTACCTAAAGGTACACTAACATGAACTTAACTTGTCTAACCTTGAAAGGACCCAAAATCAAAGGGTACCTAAGTTGTTATTTACATTTGTAGGTACATAACATCAAAGAAAGACAAGTTGCTGGTTATAACAACAAAGAAGATGAAAAGAACAAAACCAATTGGATAGTTGATAGTGGTTGCTCAAGACATATGACGGGCAACAAAAATTTGTTTAGCACACTTAAGAACATTGCAAAAGGTGGCAAAGTTACCTTTGGAGACAACAACCAAGGCCAAATAATTGGCAAAGGCAAGGTTGGTGATCCAAACAAGTTTGAGATCAAAAACGTCCTACTTGTAAGTAACTTAACCTTTGAGCTTTTAAGCGTTTCTCAACTATGTGACAACAACTTGAATGTTCTCTTCTCCTCCACCTCTTGTAAGATAATGGATAAAAACAATCAAGTTGTGTTAAAAGGAAAACGTGAAGGAAACATATATGTGCTTAACATGGATGATATGCTAAGTAGTAATACAAAATGTCTTGTTTCACATGAATCTGATCCCAATCTTTGGCATAGACGTTTAGGACACATAGGTATATCAACCTTAGAAAAACTACACGCTAAAAGTCTTGTTAAAGGATTGCCTAAACTTAACTTGAATGATTTTCAACTATGTGAATCTTGTATCAAAGGCAAACATGTTAGAGAATCCCTTAAGCCTAAAACCGAGGTCACAACATCAAGAATACTAGAACTCTTGCATATAGACTTATTTGGTCCATGTAGAACAAGAAGCTTAGGTGGAAGTTATTATGTATGTGTAATAGTTGATGATTTCTCAAGATATACTTGGACATTGTTTCTTGCTTCAAAAGATGAAAGTGCATCATCTATAGCTAATCTTATTAGACAACTTGAAAATGAACATGAATCACATGTTATTAAGATAAGGAGTGATAGAGGTGGTGAGTTTAAAAATAGTGAATTAATCAAATTCTGTAATGAAAAGGGTATAAAACATGAATTCTCCCCACCAAGAACTCCTCAACTTAATGGTGTAGTTGAAAGAAAGAATAGGACTATTCAAGAAGTAGCAAGAACAATGATGGTAGAAAACAAAGTACCTAAATTCTTATGGGCTGAAGCAGTAAACACTTCAAGTTATATGATCAACAGACTATCAATAAGAAAGAAATTGAACAAAACACCATTTGAAATCTTAAATGGACGACTCCCAAAAGTAAACTATCTAAAAGTCTTTGGTTGTAAATGCTTTGTATTGAACACAAAAGATAACTTAGATAAGTTTGATCCTAAGTCTGATGAACATATATTTGTGGGATATTCAATGAACTCTAAAGCATATAGATGTTATAATGCACAAACAAGAAAGATAGTTGAATCTATACATGTGAAGTTCAATGAAAATGCATATCTCCAAACAAGTAATCAACATGAAATCTATGTACCAAATGATCAAATACTTCATGATGAAGATGAACTTATCCTACCACCTACAAATGATCAAATTGAAACACCAAATCAAACTCTTGAAATGCATGAAGTTCAAACTCCCCCTACACAAGAACATAATGAAGAAAATGTGCCTAACCAACCTATTGAACATCATGAACCTATTGAAGATGCACAACCAAGTAATTGGTGGCAAATAAGAGATAAACAAAAGCATCCTCAAGAACTTATCATAGGAGATGTAAATCAAGGGGTTAGAACACGTAGGCAAATAGATCCTAATGAATATGATCAATGGCATGCACTTATATCCCAAATTGAACCTAAGAATGTGAATGATGCCTTAAACGATGCATATTGGATAGATGCAATGCATGAAGAGTTAAACCAATTTGAAAGAAACAATGTGTGGGATTTAGTACCTAAACCCGAGGATAAATCAATCATTGGAACTAAATGGGTGTTTAGGAACAAAATGAATGAACAAGGGGTTGTAGTAAGAAATAAGGCAAGACTTGTAGCTCAAGGATATAACCAAGAAGAGGGTATTGATTACGATGAAACATTTGCCCCCGTAGCAAGATTAGAATCCATACGCCTCTTATTAGCTTTTGCATGTTATAATGACATCAAATTATTCCAAATGGATGTTAAGAGTGCATTCTTAAATGGCTATATCCAAGAAGAAGTTTTTGTTAAACAACCACCAGGCTTTGAAGATCCAAAGAACCCTGATCATGTATATAAACTTAAGAAAGCCTTATATGGTTTGAAACAAGCCCCCCGTGCATGGTATGAAAGATTTGCCAACTTTTTACTAAGTAACAACTTTCAAAGAGGAACCATAGATAGTACCTTATTCTTGAAAAAGAAAGACAAAGATTTGCTTGTAATACAAATATATGTAGATGACATAATCTTTGGTTCAACTAATCCTAACTTAGTAAAAGACTTTGAAGATTGTATGAAGTCTGAGTTTGAAATGTCTATGGTTGGTGAATTAAACTATTTCTTAGGCTTGCAAATAAAACAAACATCAAGTGGTATACATATCAATCAAGCCAAATACATAAGAGATATGATAAAGAAATTCAACTTTGAAAACTTGAAACCATCTCCAACACCAATGTGTACTTCAACAAAATTAGACAAAGATGAAAACGGTGTTGCATTTGATGAAAAACTATATAGGTCTATGATTGGTTCATTGCTATATCTAACTGCTAGTAGACCTGATATTATGTTTGCAGTATGTATGTGTGCAAGATTTCAAAGTATGCCTAAGTTGTCACACTTTAAAGCTGTAAAAAGAATATTTAGATATCTTCAACATACACCAACATTAGGCTTATGGTATGATAGACAATCTAGTCTAAATCTACATGCATATTCAGATGCAGATTATGGTGGATGTAGAGTAGATAGAAAGAGCACTAGTGGAACATGTCAATTCCTAGGAAACTCACTCATATCTTGGTTTTCAAAGAAACAATCTAGTGTTGCACTTTCTACTACTGAAGCAGAATATATGGCTTTAAGTCTATGTTGTACTCAACTATTATGGATTAAACAACAACTTTCAGACTTTGAAATACAAGTAAATAATATCCCCATCTATTGTGATAGTACAAGTGCTATAAATTTGTCTAAAAACCCTGTACTACACTCTAAGGCAAAGCATATAGAAGTACGTTATCATTTTCTCCGTGATCATGTTAATCTTGGACATATACACATTGAACATGTTAGAACTGATCAACAAGTAGCTGATATATTCACTAAACCCCTTAATCAAGCTATCTTTGAGACTTTACGTGCAAGACTTGGATTAATTGCTTACAACTGACTACTACTCAGTCTTTTGCATAATTTACAAAATTAAGGGGGAGAAATAAATGTGTATATATATCATGTTAAGGGGAAGAGAGATAACACATTAAGGGGGAGCAGCTTACATTTAGATGCTTACTTGATTACACAGATTACAACACTTGATTTAGATGCACACTTGATTTAAATGCTTAATATACACATATGTGGGGTAATTTTGCAAATCATCAAAAGGGGGAGATTGTTGTGATATATTATGTTTGAGTGATTGCAAAATGTATATGTGTGCATATGTGTAATCGTTGTGCAAAATGTATATGTGTGCATATGTGTAATTGTTATGATGATTGCAAATAGATATATCATGTTTGAATGATTGGAAGATGCATATGTGAGCATGTATGTTTAACGTTTAAATGTGAAATTGTTTTGGCAAGGCATGAACTTATGAACTTATGAGCTAAATGTGAAATTGCTTGAATGAATCAAGATTGAACAAGTTTGATTAAGATAATGAGATTGAACTTGGCCAATTCAATCACATATCTTAATCAAGACATGTTCAAACTGATCTTAGATTATATATGCCAATACATGTTGTTCAAACTGATCTTAGAAGATATATATGCCAATACATGTTGATAATATGATCTAACCAAGCCTTGAAGTCACATGACTTACAATATAAGGCAAATTGTTCGGTTTAGTATTCTATTGCAGGTTTTGGTTCATATCTTGAGCAAATGAACTCCAAATTGAGTCATTCAAAAGCCCACATGATCCTTATTCAATTTAGAATCTAATTGGCTGAGGAAAGGCATGCTTGGCACGGGTTAAAACTGAATTGACCCGGTGGGAAGCTTATTGACCTATATAAGGGCTATTTTGGTAATTTCACCATTTGGACTTCTCATTCTTATTTGGTCTTCTTCCAACGGATTTATATGATCATATGACACATTTATAAGTCATGTCACATCATGGCAAAGATGAATCTAGAGCAGCACCATGTCCAGGTTCATCCTAGGACAAAATTCCTATTTTTGTGCTAAGGGGTATTCTGGTCTTTTCACTTGCCAATGGATCTTCCAACATGTTATATATTACTTATATGATGTTTATATGTGTTTATGTCACATATGGTACGTGCCCTATTTTTATGGAAACGGGCAGCATGGTCTATCAATTGGAAATTCTTATATCATGGTTATCACATCTATGGTTTTCTTGGAATTCTTGGTATTCTTCATATGGTTTTCTATGCTACATATTGAAGACATAAATGACTATATATTATATGGTTACACACGGATGTTGGCGCATATATCATGTTCAAACTTTCAGCTTTTGAACAAGTCAAGGCAAGTTGAATTACATCCTATTTTGGTGCTGATTTCAAATGATTATTCTTGTTTATTTTGGAGTTGTTCTCAACGGCTATGTTGGCTCAAAAATGGAGCAAAATTTCGTATACTATATGGTCAAGATTCAGGTTATAATGTGTGACAAAAAGCAAGTCCTACAATGTAGCAAAGTTGAAGCAAAAATCTCTCAACCTAGAAAGATGCAACGGCTATATGATTCAAAGGTTGAAGACCAATTCAAACTCAAGTCAAGCTGAATTCTCTCTATCTTTTAGCTACATTCAAACGGTTATATGTTCAAAAATTGGAGACCAATTCAAACTCAAAGGCATGGCTGGTTTCTATCTATCTTTGAACTATTCTCCAATGCCTTGATTGTAGGCCATTCCAACGTTCACTTATCATTCAAAATGAGGAGCAAAAATCTGTTCAAAACATATGCCAAATCAGCTGCATACATGGCAAGTTATTTACACATGGATATTGTTGATTGGAGCTGATTTTTAAACGTTCAAATGGAGCCAATTTCCATCTCATTCCAACGGCTACAATGGGATAAATATTCAGGTTGGAAGACTATTTCAAAGCATTCAAAAATTCAGATTTATTTTGAAATTCAAAGGCTGAATTTTGGTAGCTAAAAAGGTGCTGAATTTTTCTCCCATTCTCATCCATTTCAACGTTCACTTTGAGGAGCCTATAGGCTGTCCTCTTGGCTATAAATAGCTCCAAAGATGAAGAAGAGAAGCACACCAACGAAAGCAAAGAAAGCAAGCAAGACAAATCAGCTCTTTGTCTCCATTCTTTTCTTCTTCTCTTCTCTATTGAAGAACACATTTGTAGCAAGCTTTATGATTGTATAGTTCTTCATTTCTTGTCATTTCAACACCTTTCAAACGACATATTGTAAGGGAGAAGCTGGTGTATAAAGCTTACTCCTTAGAGGTGAGCAAAAGGTGCAAAGGTGCAAAGGTGAAACATACTAGTGCTGATTTTCAGTTTTGGTGCAGCCTCTTGAAGAAGTTGGTGAAAAGCTTCTTCCTTTGGCTTTGTAAGGTGACTTTGGTGTTTGGTGTTTAGTGAAATCCAAGAGAAGGTGTCTCTTGGGACTGGAGTAGGTCACATTGACCGAACCAGGATAATTCCTTGTGTTCTTTACTTATTTCCTGCACTTACTGTTTTCTGCCTGAGATTTACACTAACTTGGCACGTATAATTGAACAAGCAAACAGTCTTAGAATTGCATGAATTTTGGATATATTATACTTCAATGTGTTAGCTTTCATTAGCTGCAAGAATCACTAAATTCTAAGGTGTTTAGCATGGTCAAATCGTCTTCACAAAATTGTTGCTACATTCTGTGAACAATTCTGACCAGTGTGCAAAACTTGTTCAATTTGAACAGGCTATCCTGCGAATCTTGAAGTGAGCCTTATATCAAATTAAACTAGACATCATAAGGTTTAATTTGACATAAGATTCATCAAAATAGCACGGGTAGATTTTGAGATATCATCGTTTGAAGTTAAGCTAACATTCTGCCTGAAACTGCCAGAATTGCACACTTTACTTCTCTTGCTTATTTGAACGTGCTAACTTGCTTGGAATTGACTGAAATTTTTATGACATACTATAAACATTCTAAACTTGATCTCTGCCAAGTTTGAGAGTTTGCACAGGTGTATAAGTGGTTCAACCAAAACGTTCAAAGTAGTGAACTGTTTCTGGAATTTTCAGAATCTGAGGCTAAAGAGGCAAAGGGGTCTTCAAACAAGTTTTTGAAGGTAATTGTAGTGTAATTTCCGCTAACCCACTATTCACCCCCCCCTCTAGTGGTGCTATACAGGTCCAACAATCTAAAACCTCATAGGGACCCTAAGATGCTGTAAATCAAAAATGAAGTGAATACTAACAAGTTCTAGGCTATGAACTTGGAAGAAACCGATTAGGGGTTTAAGCTTCAACTAGAAAAGTTGAGAATCCTTTAAAGGAAGTTTTGATTGAAATGTATATATGAAAAATTGTGTTTGTACATTCAGGTTCCTACATTACTTATAGCCAACGAAAATTAAAGAGTACAAGTTTAAAAATATAAAGTACAAGACTTAAAATAATGACATGCTTGCTTGGAACTTTGTTGGAGCAACTTTCGGTTAAAGAAGGCTGGATGCTTGCGTTTTCTTCCTTGCTTGATTTCAGCCATAGTTTTGATTGGTTAATACAATGAGCAGCTTGGTTTGAACTAGGTTTTGATTGGTTGCAAGTTGTCTTTGAATCTTCAAACCTTTCAGGCCTTAAACCAACGGTTTCTTCAAGGGATTTGATTGGAGCAATTGTTGTGCAGCTTGCATCCTTGACTTCAACTTGATTTGTGACTGGTTTGAAGGTTTGCAAGACTCCTTCTAATTGGTTCATGATGTGAGCAGCTTGTACACTTATATTAGCGTGAAGAACATTGCTTGAAGCTTGGAGCAACTTGTCTTGTTCACTATTGGCGTGGAGGACAAGTCTTTGTGTTTGACATGAGAGCTTGTCACCTCCTTGCTTGTGACCTCTTTGCTTGGATAAAAATTCAGATTCTAATTGTATTTCCAAGCTAGGTACGTGTTCCTGAAAGACAAGTCAATAACACAAACTATCCTAAAACAAGGTTAATCAACCAACAATATTAAAAAGAACAACTAAAGATATGTACAACACGTTTTTGATACAACTAGATCATACCTTGTATCATATAAACCCAATGGACATCATCTTTGCTTGGTTCATCCTCTTCATGCCTATAAAGAAATGATTCAACATAATGTAACAACTTCTTAGCCATACTCTTTGTTATGGGACCTGTGTGAGGCATTGAGGTGTCATCGTCAGTGTGAGGCATTGAGGTGTCATCGTCAGTGTGAGGCATTGAGGTGTCATCGTCAGCAACATTAAAAGTTTTAGAGATAGGACCATACCTTTCTTCAGGAAGATCGAGAACATAGGCATTATCACCAAGCCGTTTCAATACTTTGAATGGTCCATCGCCTCTTGGCTTCAACTTGGAGTCCCTTTCGTTAGGGAATCTTTCTTTCCTCAAGTGTAACCAAACAAGATCACCAGGTTCAAATATAACAACTTTACGATTCCTGTTGGCTCTATTGGCATACACCTTATTCTTAGCTTCAAGTTGTGACTTAACCTTTTCATGCAATTCTTTCACAAGTTTTGCTTTTCGTTCACTGATACGAATATGGTTCGTATGTTGATGTTGTCCCGATCTTTCTTCACTCTCCAAACGTCCCTCAAGTCTTGAATGTGATGGACAATGGTGCCAAGCAACCACCTTCCCTTCAAGCCTCCAAATCCGTTTGGTTATGTGTGTGTTCAATCCGCCCAATCCAACCAGTCACTCCTAATCCTTGGATTGTGGATCACCAACAAGGAACACACAATCCTTAATTGGGTCTAGCCTTGATTTAGATATGTGTAAACCAAAGGAAAAACACAAACTTTTATTCAAGAAAACTCAAGAACAAAAGACAATACAAAACGCTAGGGTTTGTAGTTCAAAGATGAAAATAGTCTAACTATCCAAAGAAATGCTAAGTGATCAATATATTTGATTACAAGCCTTGTTGGCCACTCCCAAAAACGGCTAGGGCATCTTGGAGATTCCATGTTGGCGCCACTTCTTTCCTTGAGATGCAAAAATCAGCATTTGTTATTTTAGGTAAGTTTCTCTCTCTTGGCAAATCCACAATTATTGTCTCAATCACCAATTATTGCATTATAGCCATCCTTCTAGAACTTGCCTTGTGCATCCCCTTGCCTTCACACGCCATTCAGCCTTCCTTTTGTCTCAAGATCTAATTTTGGTAACTTCCTCTTTCTTGAATTATCTCCTTATTTGCTCCAAATCTTCAATTATGACTCCATAATTCATTCCAATCATACCAATCTGATTTATGCCATTCTAGAAGGTTTCTTAATTGCATTTGATGAAGGCTAGGCGGCTGCCACTCTCTTCAAGAAGGCCGAAAACCCTAAGTTGCACACTTGGGCTTGTTTTGGACTTCTTCCTTGCAACTCTTGTAACTATTTTTGTGGACTGATTTTGACAAAACCCAAAACATGAAAGATGCTCTAAATTAAGTCTACTTCAAGGTCCAGCTGGTTCCATGCACGCCCAATCTCACTTGAAAGCCCAAAATCACAAAACAGCCTTGTATGGACAAGCTTGGTCCAAATCTGAGAAGCCTTCCTTTCCAAAGCTCAAGGCGTTTGATCCAAGACCTGTAACACCTACAAATCACACTCATACACCAAACATAAGTATTCTAAACAAACTTTAAAAGAAGCAAACGAAAAGACAACTAAAGGCCACAGAAACGGCACCAACAAGCGGACTAAAAATCATTGGATAATCAGTTCTTAAGCTCAACAATGAGCACCCATTTAGGAGGAACGTCCATTGGTTCATCTTGCACATGTTTGGTTAGAAAGGAGCCAACATCAAAACCAAGTTGAAAACCAAGTTGAAGACAATTATTCCTCTTGGTTTGGCTCCTTGTCAAAGGCCCCTTATGGTTAAGGGCACCTTGTGCAAGCTCCTCATTAGGGGGCTGCTCCTCAGCCTCATCAATCCCCCCTCCTCAAAAGGATTCGCCCTCGAATCATCAAGATAAAAATGCTCAAAAGGGGAAAGATCACTTACATTGAAGGTGTTGGAAACTGAACCATACCTGTCTGGAGGAAGATCAAGCACATAAGCATTTGGACCAACCTTTTGAATGACCTTAAAAGGCCCATCTCCTCTAGGCATAAGCTTGGACTTCCTCTCCTTAGGAAATCGTTCATTCCTTAAATGCAACCAAACAAGATCTCCAGGATAAAACACATCATCTTTTCTATGCTTGTTAGCTTGTTTGGCATACTGTCTATTCTTTCGTTCAAGTTGAAGTTTAACCTTTTCATGCAACTTTTTGATCATTTCAGCTCGTTGTTTACCATCCATGCTAGTACGCTCATCAATTGGAATAGGCAACAAATCAAGTGGGGAGTGGGGTAGAAAACCATAGACAACTTCAAAAGGGGAATACAAAGACCCACTATGAACAGCCCTATTGTAAGCAAACTCAATATGTGGTAAACATTCTTCCCAATTTTTCAGATTGTTTTGGATTAAAGCACGCAACATTTGTGACAAGGTCCGATTTACCACTTCAGTTTGGCCATCTGTTTGTGGATGTGCAGTAGTAGAAAACAAAAGCTTAGTTCCCAACTTGCTCCAAAGCACACGCCAAAAATGACTCAAGAATTTACTGTCCCTATCACTAACAATTCTTTTAGGCATGCCATGCAACCGAACAACTTCTTTAAAGAATAGATTTGCAATGTAAGAAGCATCATCTACTTTGTGACAAGCAATAAAGTGTGCCATCTTAGAGAATCTGTCTACCACAACAAAGACACTATCTCTACCACTTTTTGATCTAGGTAAGCCAAGAACAAAGTCCATAGAAATGTCCTCCCAAGGTGCACTAGGTACGTCCAAGGGTGTGTACAAACCATGAGGTTGTGTTTTGGACTTAGCTTGCCTACAAGTGATGCAACTACTACAAGCCTTTGCAACATCTGATTTCATGTGAGGCCAAAAGAAATGTTCCTTTAAAGTTTCTAAAGTTTTAAAAACTCCAAAGTGCCCCATTAAACCGCCCCCATGTGCTTCCTTAACCAACAATTCTCGCATTGATCCCTTAGGAATGCATAATCGTTTCTCCTTAAACAAATAGCCATCATGCAAATAAAATTTACCAAAAGGAGAATCAACACATGCATCATAAATGGAAGCAAAATCAGAATCATCCTTATACAATTCCTTAACAAATTCAAAGCCAAGCAAGTGTGAAGACAACTTAGTAATCAAAGTATACCTTCTAGACAAAGCATCAGCAACTATGTTATCTTTTCCTTGCTTATACTTAATGACATAAGGAAATTGCTCAATAAACTCAACCCACTTTGCATGCCTCTTATTCAGTTTTCCTTGACTCTTAAGGTACTTCAAACTTTCATGATCAGTATGAATGACAAACTCTTTGGGTTGCAAGTAGTGTTGCCAAGTTTGTAAGGACCTTACTAAAGCATACAACTCCTTATCATAAGTAGGATAGTTCAATGCAGCACCTTTCAACTTTTCACTAAAATAAGCAATAGGATGCTTACCTTGGGTTAGAACAGCTCCGATTCCCACGCCACTTGCATCACACTCTATCTCAAATGTATCATCAAAGTTTGGCAACTTCAAGATAGGTGCTGTAGTGAGTCGTCTTTTAAGCTCATCAAACGCCCTTTGTTGGGCTTCCCCCCAATGGAATCCAACCTCTTTCTTGACTATCTCATTCAATGGTGCGGCTACGGTTGAAAAGTCTTTGACAAACCGCCTATAGAAACCTGCCAAACCATGAAAGCTCCTCACTTCTCCCACACTCTTTGGTGTAGGCCATTCAAGGATGGATTTCACCTTGTCTTGATCCATTTCAATCCCTGCAGAACTGATTACAAAACCAAGAAAAACAACTTTGTCCAAACAAAAAGAACATTTCTTAAAGTTAGCATAAAGTTTTTCTTTTCTTAGCTTTTCAAAAACAGCCCTTATGTGATCTAAATGCTCTTCTAAGGTCTTAGAATAGATCAAGATGTCATCAAAATAAACCACAACAAACTTCCCAATAAAAGCTCTCAAAACTTCATTCATTAACCTCATGACTGTACTAGGTGCATTAGTTAACCCAAAATGCATAACTAACCATTCATACAATCCAAATTTAGTTTTAAAAGCTGTTTTCCATTCATCACCCTCTCTTATCCTCTCTTGAAAATAACCACTTTTCAAATCAATTTTCGTATACCATCGTGAACCGTGCAACATATCAAGCATATCATCAAGTCTAGGAATGGGATACCTATACTTTACAGTGATTTTGTTGATGGCCCTACAATCTGTACACATCCTCTAAGTGCCATCTTTTTTTGGAACAAGGATGACTGGCACTGCACTTGGGCTCATACTTTCCCTTACCTTCTCTTTGGCTAAGAGCTCCTCCACTTGCCTTTGTATTTCCTTTGTTTCCTCCGGATTGGCCCTATAAGCTGGCCTATTAGGTAGGACAGCCCCTGGAATAAAGTCAATGTGGTGCTCAATCCCTCTTAAAGGTGGCAACCCGTGTGGTTCCTCCTCGGGAAACAAATCTGCAAATTCTTCCAACAAAGAAACAACACCACTAGGCAAGGTAGATGGTAAGTCATTCTTAGAAAACAAGCATTCAACACTATCTTTGTAAAGCATCACCAAAACAGTTTTATTATCATACAATGCATGTGTAACTTCACGAGATTTTGCAAAGAAAGCATGCTTCTTAGGTGGATGTGAAATTTGTGAGGTGGATGCTTGTGACAGTGTTTGAACCGTGGGTGAGGGTGGGCTGATTTGGGCCGTGGGTTGTGTACCCTTGGCCGAGGAGTTTGTGGCCTCCGCAAGGCTTCTTCTCTCCTTTTTAAGAACCTCTAAGAACCTTTTTTCAGCCTCCTTTTCCTTAGGATCTGAATGGTTCTTCTTCATCCTCTTAGCATCCTCATAAACTTTATGTGGAGACAATGCATGTAACTTAAACTTTTTGCCATTAAAAGTAAAAGCATACATGTTCAATCTACCATCATAAATAACATGCTTGTCAAATTGCCAAGGTCTACCTAACAAAATATGACTAGCATGCATAGGAGCTACATCACACAAAATTTCATCTTTGTAGCCGCCAATAGATAAAGAAATCAGAACTTGTTTAGACACATGAATTTCACCACAATCATTTAGCCAAGATAACCTATAGGGATGGGAATGATCAATCATAGGTAAATCTAACTTTCTAACAAGTTCAATACTTGCAACATTAGCACAAGATCCACTATCAATAATTAAAGTGCAAGTTTTGCCTTTTACCAAACAATGGATGTGGAAGATGTTCTCCCTTTGCAAGCTTTCTTCTTCCTCCTTCATGTGTGCACTTAAGGCTTTTCTTACCACAAGAAAGTCCTTATAAGCACCCTCTTCATCACTCTTTATCTCCTCAGCTGAGTCCTCTTGGTATTCTTCCTTTGTGGCTTCTTCTTCCTCCTCTTCTGAATAGAATTCATTTGTTTCCTCAAGGTACAACACTTTCTTGGCATTAGGGCAGTCCCTTGCATAATGCCCTCTCCCTCTACATTTAAAACACTCAATCTCCCTTGTCCTTGGAGGGTTTGCGGTTGCCTTGCCTTTGCCTTTGTCGTTTTGACCTAGATTTGCACCATTGGTCCTTTGAGTGAAGTGTGGTTTATTTGGAGTGTTAGGGCTGTTTTGGCCAAGGGTGTTTGAACTTGGCCGTGTTCCTCCATTGCCATTAGACCTAGGCTGCACTTTAGAAAAAGAAGAAGCATTAGTTCTAAAACCAAATCCACTAGTAGAAGAACGTACCTTTAATTGCCGCTCAATTTTCTCAGCTTTGTGAACCATGGAATTTAGATCAACATAGGTAGTGAGTTCAAGTTGAAACCCAATCTCCTTATTAAGACCTCCCAAAAACCGAGCCATGGTTGCCTCCTCAGTTTCTTCAGTATCAGTTTTTATCAACAAACTTTCCAACTCCTTAAAGTATTCATCCACACTTTTATTTCCTTGAGTTAGGCATTGCAACTTTTGGAACATGTGATGGGTGCATCAATTGTCCCGTGGCGTAGGCCGGTGGGCGTAGGCCAGGTGGGCCAAGTCACAGTCGAATGCCGTGGGCGCTTGTGTGCTGAATGTGCTATAAGACTAGGGTATGCGCATCTCCTGTCACCAATTGGTTTTGGGAGAGATGGTAGCGCCTCAGGTCCTACAAGTGGTATCAGAGCGAGGTCACGGGTTCGATTCCCAGCGGGAGCAATTGCTGAGGGGGAGATTGATGGGTGCATCAATTGTCCCGTGGCGTAGGCCGGTGGGCGTAGGCCAGGTGGGCCAAGTCACAGTCGAATGCCGTGGGCGCTTGTGTGCTGAATGTGCTATAAGACTAGGGTATGCGCATCTCCTGTCACCAATTGGTTTTGGGAGAGATGGTAGCGCCTGAGGTCCTACAACATGGATCTCTCGTAAGATTCTGGAATGAATTTCTTTCTCATCTCATATTTCATCTCATCCCAAGTTCCAATTGTTGGTTGTCTAGTCCTTCTTCGTATACTTTGAGTTTGGTCCCACCAAATCAAGGCATAATCCAAGAACTCTATACTTGCATATCTCACTTTTTGCAACTCAGTATAGTTGGTATAGGAAAAGATCATGTCAACTTTTCTTTCCCACTCAATGTAGGCTTCAGGGTCACTTTTACCATAAAAGGGTGGAATGTTTATTTTGGTTTTCAAATAATCATCCTCTTGAGGCACATGCCTCCTAGCTTGCATTCGGCCTTGAGGCCTTGGGTATACCTCCTCAACCTCTTCCTCTTCATAGTAATCATTCCATTCCTCCCTAACAGGTTGGTGTCTCATTCCTTGTCTCCTATCTCCTCTACCCCGTGCTCCTCCTCTACCTCCCATGCTTGTGGACCCCTTAGGTTCAGTTCCACGGGATGTTTGGCCTTGGTTTTGAGGTGGGGGCTGATCTTGGGTAGGAGGTGTGTTGGATGTCATCCTTGCTTCCCACTCATCCAACCTAGATTGCATAGTACTAAGCATTTGTGCCATCTTTTCCATGGAAAATTCCACTTTGTCTCCTCCTCCTTGGGTACTGTTTGAACCATCCATGGCAACCTGAAACGCTTTCACAAACAAGAAAAGAAGAAAACTAACACAAGAAACAAAGGTGAGTTGTTAGTGAAAACAAAAAGGAAAACGAAAATCTGTTTGGCCTTTTTTGTCCTCCCTTGTTTTCTCTCAATTGTTCAAGTGTTTTTCCTTGGCCAATCTTGAGCTAGAACCTCTTAAGGCAAGTCCCAAATTGGCTAACCACAATCTGTTTTGTTTTTCTATCCTTGCAAGATTCTTTTGCCTTCAAAAACACCAATTGATCAACAAGTGGTAAAACAGCTTCAAGAAGTTTAGAACACAATTTTAAACACACTTAATAACTATGATTCAAAGAAACAAGAAACCAAAAGTGATGTAGTTGGTTGAACCAAAGAATTGCTAGGGGTTGTCCTGGGCAATCTTTAATTAAACCAACTTATGCAATATCAAATGCAAGCTCTTTGATTGATAGTATGAATGTGTATCCAAGGTTGAGAATTGAAGGCTTTATGTGTGTTGTTTTTTTTGGGGTTGGATAGTAGATGCAAAAAGAGGGAACTTTTGGTCAAAAGGAACTTCTTTTCTCTTCCTTTCTTTGTGCACTTCTTTTTGTTGCTTTTGTGCACGATTTTCTTTTCCTTTCTTTTCCTTTTTTTTTTGACGTTCATGATGAGCCCACGATGGGGTCAACACAACATATTTTCATGTATCATTTATTGTCACATGTTAGTTCTGTAAGACATGGCATATCACTGTTAACTCCGCACACACTAGTGCTACTTCTTATGTCTTATTGCCTAACTAACCCTTAGGACATGTCATATATGTTGTGCATATTGTGTTTGTTGCTTGGTGTCTTTGAAGATAGGTCAAAGAGAGCTTTACATTGAAGAAGCATGAACACCTATCAATCCATGTTCCATTTGATCAAATGATATCATTGTTCAAACAAAGCTTGAAGATACAAATTAGAATCTGAATTTTTGTCCAAGCAAGTAGGTGAAATTCAAGTAGCTTACAAGCAGCTTGGTGACAAGCACTCATGTCAATTTCAAGCAATGTTATTCACGTTGAAAAACAAGAATGAGGAAGCAGCTCAAGCCTTCAACCAATAAGAAAGAGTCTTGCAAATGATTTAACCAATCACATTCAAGTTAGAAAAATCAACAAGCTGCTCAACCAAGGATCCAATCAAAAGGAATGAGGATTTCGGCTGGTTTCATGGCTGAATGGTTTGAATTTTCAAAGACTAGAACATAACCAATCAAAATGGAGTTCAAACCAAGCTGCACACTAGAAGCAACCAATCAGAATCTTGGGTGAATTCAAGCAAGCAAGAACCGTATGATTAAGGAAGAATGGTTGAAAATTCAAGCCACAACTTTAACCAATCAAAGCTAAAGTTCAACCAAGCAGCTCAATCTTTAAACCAATCAGATTATGGCTGGAAAACAAGCAAAGAAAGAAGAAGAAGCAACCAGCTCCTTGACAACCGAAAGTTCATCCAACTTGTTCAAAAAGAAAGCATGTTAATCATAGGCTTGTACTTTGTATTTTAGACCTTGTACCTTATGTATTTTCGTTGGTTATAAGTAGAATAGAACCTGAATGTAATTCACAACACTTATCAAATTATCAAAAACCAGAATTTCCTTCAAGGAGTTTTCAACATTTCAAGTTGAGGTTTTAAAGCCACCAAACGGTTTTCTTGCAAGTTCCAGCCTAGAACTTGTTTGCATTCACTTCATCATTTGGTTTACAGCATCTTAGGGTCTCATTGAGGTTTTAGATGTGTTGGAGTGCCAAAGAGGAAGAGGTTTGGCAAAGATTGAGCCAAGAACAAAGGTTAAAGCTTAAAGGGTGTCTTTGAGATGTTCTTTGACATAGCTTGTGTTCAAATCAGTTTGGAGTAGAAGACAACATCCTAGGCAACGTTTCTAGCCTTCGTTTGGCTCATCAATTGGTATCAGAGCCTTGGTTAGTCTTCTATTCATGTTTACATTGTTTAAATTTGCATATGAATGTTGCTGCCCAAACCGTATGTTGAACTGATTTTTATTTGCGTTTAGTTGCTGTTTGTTTAGATAGTTAGTTTATGTTTTAAAGTGCTTGTTAGATAGTATACTATAGTTTGGTAACTTAGTTAAGTGGCAAAACCGAAAACACCCCACAAAAACAACTTAGACTAGACTTAGTGTTGTTAGGATCTGATTGTGTACTTAGATCAAAAAAACGTGTGTAACCTGGTTGTTCATGTTCAATCTAGCTTAGTTAATCTTCATTAGACCCTAATCTAGTAGTTTAAGTGTAGTTTAGTTGTGACCTTAAAACAGAAAACTTTGAACACAAAAAATAGGCTAGTTGATAGTTTAGTTTTTCATCAAGTTGTAGTTGTTATATTCTGTTTTTTTAGTACTTGTGTGCAATCTGTTTAAAACGTTTTATATGCTGCCTTATTTAGCTTAGTTAGACTAGTTTACAACATAGATTAAGAGGTTTAGTTGGTTGTTTAGTTGGCACAAGAAAACCGAAAGCCAAGATCAAAACAAGTAGTTCAGCTAAATAAAGTGTGCTGCCTAGTCTCTAGTTCATGTACGTTTGTTAGGTAAAACATAAAGAGCTGCATCTAGACTCATTTAGTTTAGAATCTGATTGCATCATACAAACAAAAACCAAACAAAAACAAAGTAGGATAGATCACTTAAAAACCAAACAAAACAAGATAGCCTAGTTGCATCAAAACTGATTTTCCATTAGTTGTTAGTAACCAGCCTTTATAAACTTCATTTAGAAACAACTAATTTGCATTTAGCTATCTTAAGACTAGTTAGATCATTTACATCAAAAACAGAAAAAGAAAAAAAAAAATAAGTGCCAAAACCGTGTGGATTAAAACAACTTTTAAAGGCTCATTTGAAATCTTGGTGTATGCTAATTGCTTTATCTTTTTGTTGATTTCAATTGTTTCAAACAACTTGTTGGACTTAGATATATTCTGAAAGTTAGGAATTGTTTAAGCCCACATTGTTAAAGAGCTATCCAATTGTTGTTTTAGATCAATTTCTGAACTTACATTGCACTATATACAATTTGAACTTGTTGTAATTGTGAATTGAATTCCCACTACATAGTGTTTAGCCGTGTTGTGTACGAGGAACTTTCAAATTCCAAATACAACAAACCTTGTGCAATTAAAGGCCGTGGGCAATGTCTCATGTAGGCCGTGAGGAGCAGTCTCACAACAATCAAGCAAACCATCCAAAGAAAGAAAATTAAGCTTGATTGAGAAATACGCGAGAGAAAAGCCAATATCTGTCAACAAGTAAGAGGCAAGACAAGAGAGAATTGCACAAGAAACCAAGTGAGGAAAAAGCCCAAAGTTAAACGTTGCAAAAAGGGAAAATCCCTGTGCAAAGCTCAAAAGAAAGAAAGTGCCCAAACCAAACCCCAAAGTGTTGTAGTTTTGAGATATTGAAAGTTTCTAAAGCAAACCCTTGCTAGCACTTTGTTTGTGTGTCTTTACTTTCACTTTACTACAATTGATAATTGCATATGCTGTAAAGTAAATTGAGGGATTGTCTTAAAACAACCCCGTAGATTTCTTTCAGCCCGAACAACAATTTGACTTCTGTGATTTACTTGAATCCTTAGGAGAAATAGTCCAAGTTGTTGTTTTAAGGAATTGTCAACATAAAGTAGAGCATTTGCATCTTGTCAATATTTTAATTGGCTTTTGAGATTGTTTTGATTAAACATGATTCTAAAAACCATTTGGGGAGTTGAATGCCATAGGAGAGACTATGATGAACTGGAAAAACGTATGAACTCCTTTGGTCGTACGAATGGTTTATGGGTTGGATATTGGGAATGTAAAAGTCCTAGATATCAAACTCTTTCTCAGTGCAATAAAGATGTTAGTGCATATTACAATGAAATGCTTGATGATTTGTACTATGCTTATGTTGAAGAACATGAAAAATTAAGCATGATTAGGTTCTTTGCTGGTCTAGATAAAGAAATTGCTGATTGCATGTTAAATGAAAAATTCTCATCACTTAATGACATGTATAAAAGGGCAAAGATTGTTCAATCAAACCTAATCCCATGCCAAGTTAATCAAAACTATGGGCATGAACTGAACTCTTATGATTCTGAAAATGACAAACCAAATCCAGTTAAGTTAAGCAATTTGAGTCAGACTATGGATAATATTGGAAATGCATTGCTTCAACTTAGAGACATGGTGCAAGTAATGATAGAATCTGAAAAGAACAAAGACTTGCAATCTGACATTTCTATGAATGATGGTTTGTATGAAATTAGCCCCAACATGCCTGAAACTGGAACTCCTTTATCTGAATTGCATGTTCAACCTTGTGTACTGTCTGAAGAAGACTCTTCACTTGAATCTGTTGGTGATTTCCAAAGTGTTAGTCGTTTGCTTATAGATGATGTTAATTGTGATAACACTTTGTCTGAAAATGATTTACATTGTGACATGCATATAAATGAAATCCCTGTGCATGATCTGTATTCTGCTGAGATGCTTGTTTCTGGGTTACAATCTGAATTACATTCTGTACATTTCATTGATGACATTGATGTAAGTAATTCTGTTGAGAATGACATTGATAAACTAGATTCTTATGATTTGATGTTAGCTGAACTAGATTGTCTACTTGATGTAGAGCTTGATCATGATGTCATTATTGCAATAGATTTAGCTACAAATGAACATAAATCCTTGGGTGAACTAGTTAATGAATTGAATGACATATTTAGTATAGATGAAGATTCTATTCCTGAAATATCTATTTCATCTCATCTTGTTGAATGTCTGCCTGTTGTCATCTCAATTGACACATCTTGTCTAAATATTGCACATGTCTGTAAGATTTGTACATTTAGTGTTAACATGTTGCAATATGCTTTTTGGATGTTGTTTTATCTGTTAGGATGTATGTGTTCTAAAATTTTTGTTATCATATTGTTAATACATCCTAAACATTTTAGAAAGCGTGTACACACCTTATTCTTTCTTCAAAGATAAGGATGCACCAAGGTATTTCACCTTCACCATTTGTATTATCATGTTCCTATTTGGTTATGGTGTAGTTGAGCATACGTGTACATCCTAAACCCCTATCCCTTATTCTATCCATGATGAGATTCGAGGACGAATCATTTTCAAGAGGGAGGGAATGATGAGCCCACGATGGGGTCAACACAACATATTTTCATGTATCATTTATTGTCACATGTTAGTTCTGTAAGACATGGCATATCACTGTTAACTCCGCACACACTAGTGCTACTTCTTATGTCTTATTGCCTAACTAACCCTTAGGACATGTCATATATGTTGTGCATATTGTGTTTGTTGCTTGGTGTCTTTGAAGATAGGTCAAAGAGAGCTTTACATTGAAGAAGCATGAACACCTATCAATCCATGTTCCATTTGATCAAATGATATCATTGTTCAAACAAAGCTTGAAGATACAAATTAGAATCTGAATTTTTGTCCAAGCAAGTAGGTGAAATTCAAGTAGCTTACAAGCAGCTTGGTGACAAGCACTCATGTCAATTTCAAGCAATGTTATTCACGTTGAAAAACAAGAATGAGGAAGCAGCTCAAGCCTTCAACCAATAAGAAAGAGTCTTGCAAATGATTTAACCAATCACATTCAAGTTAGAAAAATCAACAAGCTGCTCAACCAAGGATCCAATCAAAAGGAATGAGGATTTCGGCTGGTTTCATGGCTGAATGGTTTGAATTTTCAAAGACTAGAACATAACCAATCAAAATGGAGTTCAAACCAAGCTGCACACTAGAAGCAACCAATCAGAATCTTGGGTGAATTCAAGCAAGCAAGAACCGTATGATTAAGGAAGAATGGTTGAAAATTCAAGCCACAACTTTAACCAATCAAAGCTAAAGTTCAACCAAGCAGCTCAATCTTTAAACCAATCAGATTATGGCTGGAAAACAAGCAAAGAAAGAAGAAGAAGCAACCAGCTCCTTGACAACCGAAAGTTCATCCAACTTGTTCAAAAAGAAAGCATGTTAATCATAGGCTTGTACTTTGTATTTTAGACCTTGTACCTTATGTATTTTCGTTGGTTATAAGTAGAATAGAACCTGAATGTAATTCACAACACTTATCAAATTATCAAAAACCAGAATTTCCTTCAAGGAGTTTTCAACATTTCAAGTTGAGGTTTTAAAGCCACCAAACGGTTTTCTTGCAAGTTCCAGCCTAGAACTTGTTTGCATTCACTTCATCATTTGGTTTACAGCATCTTAGGGTCTCATTGAGGTTTTAGATGTGTTGGAGTGCCAAAGAGGAAGAGGTTTGGCAAAGATTGAGCCAAGAACAAAGGTTAAAGCTTAAAGGGTGTCTTTGAGATGTTCTTTGACATAGCTTGTGTTCAAATCAGTTTGGAGTAGAAGACAACATCCTAGGCAACGTTTCTAGCCTTCGTTTGGCTCATCAGTTCAAAGCAGCCTTGATGCAACCTTTGTTTGCTTTTGCGAGAATCAGTTGTGTATGCTTGAAAGATGAGCCTTTTTGTGTTTGTATGGATGTGTAGTAGAAAACAGATTTTTCCTTGGATACCAATACCACCAAAAACAAACAAACTTGTATTCAATATCACACAAGCAAATTTAATTAAAAGCTTCGATAACAACAAGGTGTTTGACTCAAAGGTAGCTTCTTTTAGGCCTTGGGCTGATTTTGAGATGGAGTTAAATCCTATTCAATGCAAACAACAATGATCCTATGATTAAGTGTGTTAAAGATGAGATCTTTAATGATAGGTGATCAATATTGATGCAAAAGGTGAAGCCTTTTTTTTGTGGTTTTCGTTGGACTGAAGAAAAGAACAACCTTTGTTTTTGTTTTGATGAAATGAAGCAAAAGATCAATTTTTTTTTGTCAAGAAACGTTTTTTTTTTTAATGATTGAGAATAACAAGAATGACACAAATGACACAAGAAGAGATATTTGAGATGAAGATAAACGAGAGCTCTGATACCACTTGATACGAATATGGTTCGTATGTTGATGTTGTCCCGATCTTTCTTCACTCTCCAAACGTCCCTCAAGTCTTGAATGTGATGGACAATGGTGCCAAGCAACCACCTTCCCTTCAAGCCTCCAAATCCGTTTGGTTATGTGTGTGTTCAATCCGCCCAATCCAACCAGTCACTCCTAATCCTTGGATTGTGGATCACCAACAAGGAACACACAATCCTTAATTGGGTCTAGCCTTGATTTAGATATGTGTAAACCAAAGGAAAAACACAAACTTTTATTCAAGAAAACTCAAGAACAAAAGACAATACAAAACGCTAGGGTTTGTAGTTCAAAGATGAAAATAGTCTAACTATCCAAAGAAATGCTAAGTGATCAATATATTTGATTACAAGCCTTGTTGGCCACTCCCAAAAACGGCTAGGGCATCTTGGAGATTCCATGTTGGCGCCACTTCTTTCCTTGAGATGCAAAAATCAGCATTTGTTATTTTAGGTAAGTTTCTCTCTCTTGGCAAATCCACAATTATTGTCTCAATCACCAATTATTGCATTATAGCCATCCTTCTAGAACTTGCCTTGTGCATCCCCTTGCCTTCACACGCCATTCAGCCTTCCTTTTGTCTCAAGATCTAATTTTGGTAACTTCCTCTTTCTTGAATTATCTCCTTATTTGCTCCAAATCTTCAATTATGATTCCATAATTCATTCCAATCATACCAATCTGATTTATGCCATTCTAGAAGGTTTCTTAATTGCATTTGATGAAGGCTAGGCGGCTGCCACTCTCTTCAAGAAGGCCGAAAACCCTAAGTTGCACACTTGGGCTTGTTTTGGACTTCTTCCTTGCAACTCTTGTAACTATTTTTGTGGACTGATTTTGACAAAACCCAAAACATGAAAGATGCTCTAAATTAAGTCTACTTCAAGGTCCAGCTGGTTCCATGCACGCCCAATCTCACTTGAAAGCCCAAAATCACAAAACAGCCTTGTGTGGACAAGCTTGGTCCAAATCTGAGAAGCCTTCCTTTCCAAAGCTCAAGGCGTTTGATCCAAGACCTGTAACACCTACAAATCACACTCATACACCAAACATAAGTATTCTAAACAAACTTTAAAAGAAGCAAACGAAAAGACAACTAAAGGCCACAGAAACGGCACCAACAAGCGGACTGAAAATCATTGGATAATCAGTTCTTAAGCTCAACAATGAGCACCCATTTAGGAGGAACGTCCATTGGTTCATCTTGCACATGTTTGGTTAGAAAGGAGCCAACATCAAAACCAAGTTGAAAACCAAGTTGAAGACAATTATTCCTCTTGGTTTGGCTCCTTGTCAAAGGCCCCTTATGGTTAAGGGCACCTTGTGCAAGCTCCTCATTAGGGGGCTGCTCCTCAGCCTCATCATTCACCATCTAAACTAACACGTTCATGAACAGGTATGGGAACAAGATCAAGCGGGGACAAAGGGTTAAAGCAATAAACAACTTCAAAAGGAGAATGCAATGTTCCACTATGAACAACTCTATTGTATGCAAACTCAATATAAGCTAAGCAGTCTTCCCAATTCTTCAAGTTCTTTTGAATGACAACACGTAACAGTTGAGACAAAGTTCTATTAACAACTTCAGTTTGACCATCGGTTTGTGGGTGAGCAGTTGTAGAAAATAACAATTTAGTACCAAGTTTACTCCACAAAACACGCCAGAAATGACTTAGAAACTTTGTATCTCTATCACTAACAATTGTACGTGGCATGCCATGCAATCTAACAATCTCCTTAAAGAACAAATCAGCAATATGAATAGCATCATCAACTTTCTTACATGCAATAAAATGTGCCATTTTGGAAAATCTATCAACAACAACAAAGATGCTATCTTTACCAGTTTTGGATCGAGGCAATCCCAATACAAAGTCCATAGAAATATCAGTCCAAGGTGAGTTTGGAACAGATAAAGGAGTGTATAATCCATGTGGTTGTGTTCTAGACTTTGCTTGCTTGCAAGTAATACATTGGTCACATACCTTATCAACATGTGCTCTCATATGCGGCCAGAAGAAATGTTCCTTAAGTGTTTCCAAAGTTTTTAACGAGCCAAAATGACCCATTAAACCTCCTCCATGAGCTTCTTTTATCAACAACTCTCTTAATGAACACGTTGGTACACATAACTTATGTTCTTTAAACAAATAACCATCATGCAAGTAATATTTAGCAAAAGGTGAATCAATGCATGCTTGATAGATAGAACTAAAATCATGATCAGAATGATACATCTCTTTGATAGATTCAAAACCAAACATGTTACATGAAAGAGTAGTAATCAAAGTATAGCGACGAGATAAGGCGTCAGCAACAACATTTTCTTTTCCTTGCTTATACTTGATCACATAAGGGAATTGTTCAATGAATTCAACCCATTTGGCATGTCTTTTGTTCAGTTTTCCTTGACCTTTTAGATACTTAAGGCTCTCATGATCAGTATGAATCACAAATTCCTTAGGTTGCAGATAATGTTGCAAATTTTGTAATGAACGGACAAGGGCATACAATTCTTTATCATAGGTTGAATAATTTATGGAAGCTCCTTTCAATTTCTCACTAAAGTAGGCAACAGGTTTGTTACCTTGATGCAATACAGCTCCAATGTCAACTCCACTGGCATCACATTCAACTTCAAACATTTCGTCAAAGTTGGGCAATCTCAGGATAGGTGCAGAAGTTAGACGTTTCTTAAGTTCCTCAAAGGCTTGTTGTTGTGATTCTCCCCATTAAAATCTTACATCTTTATTGACTAACTCATTCAAGGGTGCAGCTATGGTAGAGAAATCCTTCACAAAACGTCTATAGAAGCTAGCTAATCCATGAAAACTCCTAATATCACCAGAAGGCTTAGGGGTTGGCCACTCAGTTATGGATTTAACTTTCTCTTGGTCCATTTCAATTCCTTCAGCACTAATCACAAATCCTAAGAATGTAACTTCTCAAGACAGAAAGAACACTTTTTGAAATTAGCATACAACTTTTCTTTCTGTAGGGTGACAAAAACAGCTTTTAGATGGATCAGATGTCCACTTAGGGTTTTAGAGTAGATAAGAATGTCATCAAAGTAAACTACTACAAATTTCCCTATGAATTTCCTTAAGACCTCATTCATTAACCTCATGAAAGTACTAGGGGCGTTCGTTAAACCAAAGGGCATAACTAACCATTCGTACAATCCAAACTTAGTCTTAAAGGCAGTTTTCCATTCATCACCTTTCCTAATTCTCACTTGGAAATAGCCTTGTTTCAGATCTACTTTGCTAAAACACCTAGACCCATACAACATATCCAACATGTCATCCAACCTAGGAATAGGGTATCTATACTTCACAGTGATCTTATTGATGGCTCTACAGTCAGTACACATTCTCCAAGTTCCATCTTTCTTAGGGACAATGATAACAGGAACAGCACAAGGACTCATACTCTCTTTTACTTTACCTTGGGTCAATAGTTCCTCAACTTGCTTTTGGATTTCCTTAGTTTCCTCTGGATTGGCTCTATAGGCAGGTCTGTTTGGCAGAACAGCTCTGGGAACGAAATCTATTTGATGTTCAATGCCTCTTAGAGGTGGTAAACCTGGGGGATCTCCTTCAGGAAACAAGCTAGAAAATTCTTGAAGTGAAGAATTGGTAAAGTAGATGGTGTTGTGATATATCATGTTTGAATGATTGCAAAATGCATATGTGAGCATGTATATGTGTGTAACGTTTAAAGTATAATGTGCAAGACATGAACTTATGAGCTAAATGAGAAAAGACATGAACTTATGAGCTAAATGAGAAATTGATTGAATGAATCAAGATTGAACAAGTTTGATTAAGATCATGAGATTGAACTTGGCCAATTCAATCACATGTCTAAATCAAGACATGTTCAAACTGATCTTAGATGACATATATATGCCAATACATGTTAATTATATGATCTAACCAAGCCTTGAAGTCACATGACTTACAATATAAGGCAAATTGCTCGGTTTAGTATCCTATTGCAGGTTTTGGTTCATATCTTGAGCAAATGAACTCCAAATTGAGTCATTCAAAAGCCCACATGATCCTTATTCAATTTAGAATCTAATTGGCTGAGGAAAAGCATGCTTGACACGGATAAAAACTGACTTGACACGGTGGTGAAGCTTATTGACCTATATAAGGGCTATCTTGGTAATTTCACCATTTGGACTCCTTATTCTTATTTGGTCTTCTTCCAACTGATTTATATGATCATATGACACATTTATAAGTCATGTCACATCATGGCTAAAATGAATCTAGAGCAGCACCATGTCCAGGTTCATCCTAGGACAAAATGCCTATTTTGGTGCTAAGGGGTATTCTGGTCTCTTCACTTGCCAATGGATCTTCTAACGTGTTATATATTGGTTATATGATGTTTATATGTGTTTATGTCACATATAGTACATGCCCTATATTTATGGAAACGGGCAGCATGGTATATCAATTGGAATTCTTATATTATGGTTATCACATATATGGTTTTCTTGGAATTCTTGGCATTCTTCATATGGTATTCTATGCTACATGTTGAAGACATAAATGACTATATATTATATGTGTGCACACGGATATTGGCGCACAAATCATGTTCAAACCTTCAGTTTTTGAACAAGTCAAGGCAAGTTGAAACAAACCCTATTTTGGTGCTGATTTCAAATGACTATTCTTGCATATATTGTGAGCTGTTTACAACGGTTATCTTGGCTCAAAAATGGAGCAAAATTTCGTATGCTATATGGTCAAGATTCAGGTTATAATGTGTGACAAAAAACAAGTCCTACAATGTAGCAAATTTGAAGCAAAAGTCTCTCAACCAAGGAAGCCATATGCAACGGCTATATGTTCAAAAATTGGAGACCAATTCAAACTCAAAAGCTTAGCTGATTTCTCTCTATCTTTGAATTACTCTCCAACGTCTATAATGGCATAAGATGAAGGATAAAAGTTCAGTTGGAAGACCAATTCAAAGCAACAAAAGATTAGCTTCATTTGGATAGCTAGAAAAGTGCTGAAATCTCTCCATTTCTCAACCATTCCAACGTCTACTTAGAGGAGCCTTTAGGCTGTCCTCTTGGCTATAAATAGCTCCAAAGATGAAGAGTAAAAGCACAACAACAGAAAGCAAGCAAGATAATCAGCTCACTCTCTCCATTCTTCTCTTCTACTCTCCTCTATTGAAGAACACGTTTGCAGCAAGCTTTATGATTATATAGTTCTTCATTTCTTGTCATTTCAACACCTTTAAACGACATATATTGTAAGGGAGAAGCTGGTGTATAAAGCTTACTCCTTAGAGGTGAGCAAAAGGTGCAAAGGTGCGAAGGTGAAACAAACTAGTTGCTGTTTTTCAGTTTTGGTGCAGTCTCTTGAAGAAGTTGGTGAAAAGCTTCTTCCTTTGGCTTTGTAAGGTGACATTTGTGTTTGGTGTTTAGTGAAATCCAAGAGAAGGTGTCTCTTGGGACTGGAGTAGGTCACATTGACCGAACCAGGATAACTCCTTGTGTTCTTTACTTATTTTCTGCACTTACTGTTTTCTGCCTGAGAATTACACTAACTTGGCACGCATAATTGAACAGGCAAACAGTCTTAGAATTGCATGAATTTTGGATATATTATACTTCAACGTGTTAGCTTTCATTAGCCGCAAGAATCACTAAATTATAAGGAGTTTAGCATATTCAAATCGTCTTCACAAAATCGTTGCTGCATTCTGTGAACAACTCTGACCAGTGTGCAAAATTTGTTCAATTTGAATAGGTTATCCTGCGAATCTTGAAGTGAGCCTTATATCAAATTAAACTAGACATCATAAGGTTTAATTTGACATAAGATTCATCAAAATAGCATGGGTAGATTTTGAGACATCATCGTTTGAAGTCAAGCTAACATTCTGCCTGAAACTGCCAGAATTGCACACTTTACTTGTCTTGTTTATTTGAACGTGCAAACTTGCTTGGAATTGACTGAATTTTTTGTGACATACTATAAACATCCTAAACTTGATCTCTGCCAAGTTTGAGAGCTTGCACAGGTGTATAAGTGGTTCAACCAAAACAATCAAAACAGTGAACTGTTTCTGGAAATTCCAGAACCTGAGGCTAAAGAGGCAAAGGGGTCTTCAAACAAGTTTTTGAAGGTAATTGTAGTGTAATTTCCGCTAACCCACTATTCACCCCCCCTCTAGTGGTGCTGTACAGGTCCAACAAGTGGTATCAGAGCAAGGTTGAGCACCATATTCTTATTTGAGCTGAAAACAGTTTACACTCCAAGTTGCAAAGTTGCTGGAAATTTTCTGGTTTTCTTATATTCTTCATATTTGGTATCTACAACAAGGTGACACTTTCTTTCCTTCTTATAAGTGTTTTAAACGTTTTCTCACACACTAAGAAGCATGTCTAAGTCACACATGAAAATAGAATTAGAAGGCATGTCCACACAAAGACCACCTCTTTTTGATGGAGAAAACTTTAGTCATTGGAAACTTAGGATGAAATTGTTCTTAATGGCTATTGACATAGACTTGTGGTCCATCATTGAAGATGGACCTTATGTGCCTACTAAGCATGTTATAATTGATGGCTTATCACAAGAAGTTGAGAAATATAGAAAAGATTGGAGTGATGAAGATAAAAAGAAAATGAGTCTTAATGCTAAAGCAATGCAATTATTGTTGAATGGTTTAAGTAGGAGTGAATCTGCCTATGTCTCTTCATGTTTAAGTGCAAAGGATATGTGGAAATGTCTTGAAATGAAGCATGAAGGAACTAATCAAGTAAAGGAATCAAAGATTAACATGTTAATGACTACACTTGAATCATTCCATTTACTGCCTAATGAATCAATTGTTGATATGGATTTAAGGCTTACAAACTTATACAACTCACTTGAATCCCTTGGTAAAACGTTTTTGATGAAAGAAAAAGTGCAAAAAGTTTTGAGAAGTTTGCCAATTGAATGGGATGCCAAAGTTAGTGCCATTGAAGAAAGCAAAGATCTTTCTCAAATAAAACTTGATGAATTGATAGGCTCTTTAAAAGTTTATGAAAACAAGTTGAATATAAGAAAGGCTGAAACTAGTAACAAGTCTAAATCACTTGCATTTGTAACAAATGAACCCGAATCATCTAATCAAGCCGAGTATGAAAGTGATGATGAAAGTGATGAAGAAGACATAATGTTGTTAGCTAGGCGTTTAAGGAAGTTTTTCAAGAAAAGACCAACTAAAAGACAAGCAAAATCAGCTGCCCCTATCAATGTGAAATCTAACAAACAAGATGGTAAATGGTATGATAAAGAACTTAAGTGTTATGAATGTGGCAAACAAGGACACATCTCATATGATTGTCCAAACAAGAACAAAAACCGTGACATGGATGAAAAGACAAGGACAAAAACTAGAGTAGAACCTAAGCAAAGGAGGAAGAAAGCTCTCAAGGCAAGTTCAAGCACTTGGGATGACACATCTTCATCCGAATCCGAGGAGGAACCTGAAGTTGCACAAACATGTTTGGCTTCAAAGTCTACAAATGAGGTAACATTCGATTCTGACTCCGAATGTGATTTTACTCAAGATGAATTGTTGGATGAATTAGAAAAGTTGCATGATAGATATAAGAAGCTATCCAAGGAGAAGAAAAGAATAGTTGAGGAGAAGAACAAGTTGGAGACGTCTAACTTGAATCTAACTTCTCAACTAGAAGTTCTTCAACTTGAATCATCTAACACTATTAGTTCAATGCAAAATCAGATTAAGGAACTTAAGAACAAACATGAAAATGTGCAATGCGTGCAATGTGTTGATTTCAACGTTTTAAAGTCTAAATTACATGAAATACAAACTGAATTTGAATCATTAAAAGCATGCAACCTAGACTTGAACAAATCTTTAGAACAATTTAAGAATGCTTCCAACATGTTAGACACTCTTATTGCATCTCAAAAGCATGGAAATAACAAACAAGGTCTTGGATATGTTAAAGAAGCTGAATACACACCTAAGGAAACAACATTTGTATCATCTTCAACCAACATGAAATATAGGCCAAATGCATTTAGAAATGAACCTATTCTGCCCACACCACCTTCATCACAAAGATTGCAAAATGCATCAACATATAGGAAGGTAAATACACCTAGAAACCATGCTTACATGTATACAAGAATGCCTAAACAAAGTAGTATGCAATCTGCTCAAGTTATGCCTTATATGCAACAACATGCTTATGTGAAGAACATGACATACTCTCGGCCTAAATCAGTTTACAACACACGGCCTAGACACATACAACATCTTGCTTATACACGGCCTAAATTCAATGCTTATACACGGCCTAGAAACTATGATAACTCACGGCCAAGATATAACTCATATACATGGCAACATTCAAATGCATATAGAACTTACAATGCTTATCCAACTAGTCATAAATGTGCAGCCCCTTTTCAATCACATTCTATGTATCAAAATCCACTATTTGTTCATTATATGCAACATGATTTTAACATTTCAAAACCAAGAAAGGTTGTTCAAGTTTGGGTACCTAAAGGTACACTAACATGAACTTAACTTGTCTAACCTTGAAAGGACCCAAAATCAAAGGGTACCTAAGTTGTTATTTACATTTGTAGG
Organism: Eustoma russellianum; assembly: GCA_036186865.1. Classification (NCBI taxonomy): domain Eukaryota; kingdom Viridiplantae; phylum Streptophyta; class Magnoliopsida; order Gentianales; family Gentianaceae; genus Eustoma; species Eustoma russellianum. The sequence continues at coordinate 13,589,257 of AP025070.1, read as the reverse complement.
TACATAACATCAAAGAAAGACAAGTTGCTGGTTATAACAACAAAGAAGATGAAAAGAACAAAGCCAATTGGATAGTTGATAGTGGTTGCTCAAGACATATGACGGGCAACAAAAATTTGTTTAGCACACTTAAAAACGTTGCAAAAGGTGGCAAAGTCACCTTTGGAGACAACAACCAGGGCCAAATAATTGGCAAAGGCAAGGTTGGTGATCCAAACAAGTTTGAGATCAAAAACGTCCTACTTGTAAGTAACTTAACCTTTGAGCTTTTAAGTGTTTCTCAACTATGTGACAACAACTTGAATGTTCTCTTCTCCTCCACCTCTTGTAAGATAATGGATAAAAACAATCAAGTTGTGTTAAAAGGAAAACGTGAAGGAAACATATATGTGCTTAACATGGATGATATGCTAAGTAGTAACACAAAATGTCTTGTTTCACATGAATCTGATCCCAATCTTTGGCATAGACGTTTAGGACACATTGGTATATCAACCTTAGAAAAACTACACGCTAAAAGTCTTGTTAAAGGATTGCCTAAACTTAACTTGGATGATTTTCAACTATGTGAATCTTGTATCAAAGGCAAACATGTTAGAGAATCCCTTAAGCCTAAAACCGAGTTCACAACGTCAAGAATACTAGAACTCTTGCATATAGACTTATTTGGTCCATGTAGAACAAGAAGCTTAGGTGGAAGTTATTATGTATGTGTAATAGTTGATGATTTCTCAAGATATACTTGGACATTGTTTCTTGCTTCAAAAGATGAAAGTGCATCATCTATAACTAATCTAATTAGACAACTTGAAAATGAACATGAATCACATGTTATTAAGATAAGGAGTGATAGAGGTGGTGAGTTTAAAGATAGTGAATTAATCAAATTCTGTAATGAAAAGGGTATAAAACATGAATTCTCCCCACCAAGAACTCCTCAACTTAATGGTGTAGTTGAAAGAAAGAATAGGACTATTCAAGAAGTAGCAAGAACAATGATGGTAGAAAACAAAGTACCTAAATTCTTATGGGCTGAAGCAGTAAACACTTCAAGTTATATGATCAACAGACTATCAATAAGAAAGAAATTGAACAAAACACCATTTGAAATCTTAAATGGACGACTCCCAAAAGTAAACTATCTAAAAGTCTTTGGTTGTAAATGCTTTGTATTGAACACAAAAGATAACTTAGATAAGTTTGATCCTAAGTCTGATGAACATATATTTGTGGGATATTCAATGAACTCTAAAGCATATAGATGTTATAATACACAAACAAGAAAGATAGTTGAATCTATACATGTGAAGTTCAATGAAAATGCATATCTCCAAACAAGTAATCAACATGAAATCTATGTACCAAATGATCAAATACTTCATGATGAAGATGAACTTATCCTACCACCTACAAATGATCAAATTGAAACACCAAATCAAACTCTTGAAATGCATGAAGTTCAAACTCCCCCTACACAAGAACATAATGAAGAAAATGTGCCTAACCAACCTATTGAACTGATGAGCTACAGCCTAACCTTGTAGATGCAAACACTGACGATGACACCTCATTGCCACACAATGGTCCCATAACAAGGAGTATGGCTAAGAAATTGTTACATTGTGTTGAATCATTCCTTTACAGGCATGAAGAGGATGAGCCAAGCAAAGATGACATCCATTGGGTTTATATGATACAAGCTATGATCTAGTTGTATCAAAAGCATGTTGTACATATCTTTATATGTTCCTTTTAATATTCTTAGTTTGTTAACTTTGTTTTAGGATAGTTTGTGTTGTATTCTTGCCTTGTCTTTTAGGTACACGTTTGTAGCTTGAAGATGCAATTCAAACCTGAATTTTTATCCAAGCAAAGAGGTGACAAGCAAAGAGGTGACAAGCTCACATGTCAAACACCAAGACTTGTCCTCCACGCCAATGATGACCAAGACAAGCTGCTCAAACAATTGCACCATTCAAACTCCATGAAGAAACCGTTGGTTCATGACTAAGATGCTTGAAAATTCAACACCAAAGTGAGAACCAATCAAAGCCAAGTTTAATCAAGCTGCACAAAGGTTCATCCAATCAAAACACTTGAAGCAAACCGTTGGCTTAAGGAATGAAAAGGTTTGAAGATTCAAAAACAACTTGCAACCAATCAAAGCCTTTCTCAAGCAAGCTGCTCAACCTTTAAACCAATCAAATTAAGGCTGGAAAGACAAGCAAAGAAGGAAAGGGAAGCAACCAGGTCCTCTCAACCGAAAGTTGCACCAACTTGATCAAAAAGAAAGCATGTTATTCTAGGCTTATACTTTGTATTCCAAACCTTGTACCTTGTTTATTTTCGTTTGTTATAAGTAGTCTTAGAAGCTGAATGTAAAACACAACACTTATCAAATACAAAACCAGAATTTCCTTCAAAGGAGTTTTCAACATTTCAAGTTGAGGACAAAAACCACCTAACGGTTTTCATACAAGTTCCAGCCTAGAACTTGTTTGCATTTACTTCTTTATTTGGTTTACAAGCAACTTAGGGTCTCATAGAGGTTTTAGGTGTGTTGGAGTGCCAAAGAGGAAGAGGTTTGGCATAGATTGAGCCAAGAACAAAGGTTAAAGCTTAAAGGGTGTCTTTAAGATGTTCTTTGACATAGCTTGGGTTCAAATCAATTCGGAATAGAGGACAACATCCTTGGCAACGTTTTCAGCCCCCATTAGGCTCATCAATTGGTATCAGAGCCTTGGTTAGTCTTCTATTCATGTTTACATTTGATTAGATTTGCATATGAATGTTGCTGCCCAATGTTGAACTGATTTTTAGTACGTTTAGTTGTTGTTTGTTTTGATAGTTAGATTATGTTTTAAAGTGCTTATTAGATAGTATAATATAGCTTGGTTACTTAGTTTAAGTAGGCAAAACGAAAACTGACCACAAGAACAACTTAGACTAGTTTTAGGTGTGTTAAGGAGCTGTTTGGTATCTTGAAGCAAAAACCGTGTGTGGCCAGCTTGTGAGTGTTCAACCTAGCTTAGATATTGTTCATTAGACACTAATCTAGTAGTTTTAAATGGTAGTTTGATTGACTCCTTAAATCAGAAAACCTTGAACACAAAATAGGCTAGTTGATAGTTTGGTTAATCATCAAGTTGTAGTAGTTAGAAATTCTGTTTTTAGTTCATATGTGCAAACTGTTTTGAACGTTTTATATGCTGCCATATCTAGCTTAGTTGATCTTCATTAGTCCTTAATCAAGTAGTTTAAGTGTTAGTTTAGTTGTGTCCTTAAAATCAGAAAACTTGAACACAAAACTAGATTAGTTGAAACTTTAGCTTGTATTCACATATTTAAAATCCTGTTTTTAGTACTTGTGAACAAACCATTTGTAACGTTTTTAGTGCTGCCATCTTTAGCTTAGTTTAGGCTAGTTTACATCATACTTTAAGTATTTTAGTTGGCTGATTAGTTTGGCACTAGAAGACCGAAAACAAAAACCAAAACAAGTAGCTTAGCTAAATAGAGTGTGCTGCCTAGTCTCTCTAGTACATGAACGTTTAATAAGTAGGCTTTAAACACTTGCATCTAGTTCATTTAGTTTAAATTCTGATTGCATCATACAAACAAAAAAAAACCAAACAAAAACAAGTAGGTTAGATCACTTGGAAACAAAACAAAACAAAGTAGCATACTTAGCATCAAAACTGAAATTCCATTAGTTGTTAGTAACCAGCCTTTGTAAACTTCATTTAGACAAAACCAACTTGCATTTATCCATATTAGAACTAGTTAGATCACTTGCATCAAAAACAGAAAATAGAAGAAAGAACAACTGCCCAAAAACCGTGTGGATCAACACAACCTTTTTAAAGCTCATTTGAAATCTTGCTATATGCTAATAGTCTTATCTTTTTGTTGGTTTCAATTGTTTCAAACAACTTGTTGGACTTAGATATATTCTGAAATTTAGGAATTGTTTAAGCCCCACATTGTTAAAGAGGTTTCCCATTGTTGTTTTAGATCAATTTCTGAACTTACATTGCACTATATACAATTTGATCTTGTTGTGATTGTGAATTGAATTCCCACTACATAGTGTTTAGCCGTGTTGTGTACGAGGAACTTTCAAATCCCAAATACAACCAACCTTGTGCAATTAAAGGCCGTGGGCAATGTCTCATGTAGGCCGTGAGCAGTAGTCTCACAACAATCAAGCAAAACCGTCCAAAGAAAGAAAATTAAGCTTGATTGAGAAACACGCGAGAGAAAAGCCAAAAATTGTCAACAAGTAAGAGGCAAGACAAAGAGAGAATTGCACAAGAAAGCCAAGTGAGGAAAAGCCCAAAGTTAAACGTTTCATAAAGGGAAAATCCCGTGCAAAGCTCCAAAGAAAGAAAACACCCAAACCAAACCCCAAAGTGTTGTAGTTTTGAAATATTGAAAGTTTCTAAAGCAAACCCTTGCTAGCACTTTGTTTGTGTGTCTTTACTTTCGCTTTACTACAATTGATAATTGCATATGCTGTAAAGTAAATTGAGGTATTGTCTTAAAACAACCCCGTAGATTTCTTTCAGCCCGAACAACAATTTGACTTCTGTGATTTACTTGAATCTTTAGGAGAAATAGTCCAAGTTGCTGTTTTAAACAATTGTCAACATAAAGTAGAGTATTTGCATCTTGTCAATCTTTTATTTGGCTTTTGAGATTGTTTTCTGAATCATGGGTCCCCAACAGAAAGATAATGCATCATCCCCGTCCCCATCTACTCCTGTTCCATCCCCAGTCCCTGTTACCCTAGAGAATATACAGCAAACACTCACTTTCCTTGTTAATCAATTTGGTTTAATGAGAAGTGACATAGAGGATAACAAACAAAGGATAAACAACGTAGAAAAGCCAACCTCAGATCAAAAGGAACCTAGTATACCTTTTCAAGAAGGCACCTCTTATGCTAATGAGTCTTATGTTCAACCTAGAAGAGTCACATCACATAGAGGTAGAAGTCGAGGTCGAGGTAGTAATGGTGGTCGTAGGAACATTTCTTTTGAGGAAAGATTTTGTTGGACCTGTATAGCACCACTAGAGGGGGGGGGTGAATAGTGGATTAGCGGAAATTGCACTATGATTACCTTGTTTGAAGACCCCTTTGCCTCTTTAATCTCAGATTCTGAAAATTCCAGAAACAGTTCACTGTTTTGCACGTTTTGGTTGAACCACTTATACACCTGTGAATGCTCTCAAACTTGGCAGAGATCAAGTTTAGTATGTTTATGATATGTCATAAAAATTTCAGCCAATTCTAAGCAAGTTAGCACGTTCAAATATGCAAGATAAGTAAAGTGTGCAATTCTGGCAGTTTCAGGCAGAATGTTAGCTTAACTTCAAACAATGATATCTCAAAATCTACCCGTGCTATTTTGATGAATCTTATGTCAAATTAAACCTCAAGATGTCTAGTTTAATTTGATATAAGGCTCACTCCAAGATTCGAAGGATAGCTTATTCAAATTGCACAAGTTTGCACACTGGTCAGAACTGTTCACAGAATGTAGCAACAATTTTGTGAAGACGATTTGACTGAGCTAAACTCCTCAGAATTTAGTGATTCTTGCGGCTACTGAAAGCTAACACATTGAAGTATAATATATCCAAAATTCATGCAATTCTAAGAACGTTTGCTTGTTCAATTATACGTGCCAAGTGTGTGTAATTCTCAGCCAGAAAACAGTAAGTGCAGGAAATAAGTAAAGAACACAAGGAATTATCCTGGTTCGGTCAATGTGACCTACTCCAGTCCCAAGAGACACCTTCTCTTGGATTTCACTAAACACCAAACACCAAAGTCACCTTACAAAGCCAAAGGAAGAAGCTTTTCACCAACTTCTTCAAGTGACTACACCAAAACAGCAACTAGTTTCACCTTTGCACCTTTTCACCTTTTGATCACCTCTAAGGAGTAAGCTTTATACACCAGCTTCTCCTTCACAAATATGTCGTATAAAGGTGTTGAAAATGACAAGAATTGAAGAACTATACAATCATAAAGCTTGCTACAAATGTGTTCTTCAATATAGAAGAGAAGAAGAGAAGAATGGAGACAAAGAGCTAATGTCTTGCTTTGCTTTCTTTGCTTTCGTTTGGATGCTCTTTCTCTTCACCCTTTGGAGCTATTTATAGCCAAGAGATCAGCCTTTAGGCTCCTCCATATAGCCGTTTGGAATGGTTGAAGAATGAGAGATTTTAGCACCTTTTTAGCTATTCAAATGAGACTTATCTTTGGTTGCTTTGAAATGGTCTTTCACCTTGACTTTTATCCTCTTTATGGCCGTTGGAATGAGGTGGAGATAGGCTCCATTTGAATGTTTAAAAATCAGCTCCAATCATCAATGTACATGTGTAAATATCTTGCCATGTGTGTAGCTGATTTGGCATACGTTTTTGAACAGAATTTTTTGCTCCTCATTTGAATGATAAAATGACGTTGGAAAGGCTCCATTTGAATAATAAGTGAACGTTTGGAAACCCTTGAAGATAGGCATTAGAAGATAACTCAAATATAGATAGAAATCAGCCACATCTTTTGAATAAGTCTCCAACTTTGAACTAGTCTTCAATGTAGCCGTTGCCTTTTGTTCTTGGTTGAGAGTTTTGCTCCAACTTTGAATAATAAACGTTGGAATGACCGTTTGTAATCAGAAAATTCAGCTAACCTTTTAATTTGACTTGGTCTTCACCTTTTGAATTCAAAATGCCGTTTGCATAGTCAACTTTTGAACACATATCACAATCTGAATTTTCATCATATACCATACGAAATGTAGCTCCATCTTATGACCAAAAATAGCCGTTGCAATCATCACAAGAATATACAAGAATAATCAGCACCAAAATAGGATTTAATACAACTTTCCTTGACTTGTTCAAATCTGAATATTTGAACATAACATATGCGCACCAATATCCATAAACCGTGTGCACAACTATATAATATATAGTCTTCAACATGTAGCATAGAAAACCAGATGAAGAATACCAAGAATTCCAAGAAAACCATAGATGATGATAACCATAACATAAGAATTCCAATAGATAGCATGCTGCCCGTTTCCATAAAAATAGGGCACGTACCATATGTGACATAAACACATATAAATATCATATGAACAATATATAACATGTTGGAAGACCCATTGGCAAGTGAAAAGACCAGAATACCCCTCAGCACAAAAATAGGAATGTTGTCCTAGGATGAACCTGGACATAGTGCTGCTCCAGATACATTCTTGCCATGATGTGACATGACTTATAAATGTGTCAAATGATCATATAAGTCAGTTGGAAGAAGACCAAATAAGAATGAGAAGTCCAAATGGTGAAATTACCAAAATAGCCCTTATATAGATCAATAAGCTTCCCACCGGGTCAATTCAGTTTTAACCGTGCCAAGCATGCTCTTCCTCAGCCAATTAGATTCTAAATTGAATAAGGATCAAGTGGGCTTTTGAATGACTCAATTTGGAGTTCATTTGCTCAAGATATGAACCAAAACCTGCAATAGGATACTAAACCGAACAATTTGCCTTATATTGTAAGTCATGTGACTTCAAGGCTTGGTTAGTTCATATAATAAACATGTATTGACATATATATCATCCAAGATCAGTTTGAACATGTCTTGATTAAGATATGTGATTGAATTGGCCAAGTTCAATCTCATGATCTTAATCAAACTTGTTCAATCTTGATTCATTCAAGCAATTTCACATTTAGCTCATAAGTTCATAAGTTCATGTCTTGCACAATCAATTTCATATGTAAACGTTATATATATCACATATGCATTTTCTAATCACAACAATTACACATATGCACACATATACATTTTGCACAACAATTACACATATGCTCACATATACATTTTGCAATCACTCAAACATACTATATCTCAACAATCTCCCCCTTTTGATGATTTGCAAAATTACCCCACATATGTGTATATTAAGCATTTAAATCAAGTGTGCAATCTAAATCAAGTGTTGTAATCTGTGTAATCAAGTAAGCATCTAAATCAAGTGTAAGCTGCTCCCCCTTAATGTGTTATCTCCCCCTTAACGGGATATCTATCTTCCCCTTAACATGATATATATACACATTTATTTCTCCCCCTTAATTTTGTAAATTATGCAAAAGACTGTTATTCAGGTGTAAGCAATTAATCCAAGTCTTGCACGTAAAGTCTCAAAGATAGCTTGATTAAGGGGTTTAGTGAATATATCAGCTACTTGTTGATCAGTTCTAACATGTTCAATGTGTATATGTCCAAGATTAACATGATCACGGAGAAAATGATAACGTACTTCTATATGCTTTGCCTTAGAGTGTAGTACAGGGTTTTTAGACAAATTTATAGCACTTGTACTATCACAATAGATGGGGATATTATTTACTTGTATTTCAAAGTCTGAAAGTTGTTGTTTAATCCATAATAGTTGAGTACAACATAGACTTAAAGCCATATATTCTGCTTCAGTAGTAGAAAGTGCAACACTAGATTGTTTCTTTGAAAACCAAGATATTAGTGAGTTTCCTAGGAATTGACATGTTCCACTAGTGCTCTTTCTATCTACTCTACATCCACCATAATCTGCATCTGAATATGCATGTAGACTTAGACTAGATTGTCTATCATACCATAAGCCTAATGTTGGTGTATGTTGAAGATATCTAAATATTCTTTTTACAGCTTTAAAGTGTGACAACTTAGGCATACTTTGAAATCTTGCACACATACATACTGCAAACATAATATCAGGTCTACTAGCAGTTAGATATAGCAATGAACCAATCATAGACCTATATAGTTTTTCATCAAATGCAACACCATTTTCATCTTTGTCTAATTTTGTTGAAGTACACATTGGTGTTGGAGATGGTTTCAAGTTTTCAAAGTTGAATTTCTTTATCATATCTCTTATGTATTTGGCTTGATTGATATGTATACCATTTGATGTTTGTTTTATTTGCAAGCCTAAGAAGTAATTTAATTCACCAACCATGGACATTTCAAACTCAGACTTCATACAATCTTCAAAGTCTTTTACTAAGTTAGGATTAGTTGAACCAAAGATTATGTCATCTACATATATTTGTATTACAAGCAAATCTTTGTCTTTCTTTTTCAAGAATAAGGTACTATCTATGGTTCCTCTTTGAAAGTTGTTACTTAGTAAAAAGTTGGCAAATCTTTCATACCATGCACGGGGGGCTTGTTTCAAACCATATAAGGCTTTCTTAAGTTTATATACATGATTAGGGTTCTTTGGATCTTCAAAGCCTGGTGGTTGTTTAACAAAAACTTCTTCTTGGATATAGCCATTTAAGAATGCACTCTTAACATCCATTTGGAATAGTTTGATGTTATTATAACATGCAAAAGCTAATAAGAGGCGTATGGATTCTAATCTTGCTACAGGGGCAAATGTTTCATCGTAATCAATACCCTCTTCTTGATTATATCCTTGAGCTACAAGTCTTGCTTTATTTCTTACTACAACCCCTTGCTCATTCATTTTGTTCCTAAACACCCATTTAGTTCCAATGATTGATTTATCCTCGGGTTAGGTACCAAATCCCACACATTGTTTCTTTCAAATTGGTTCAACTCTTCATGCATTGCATCTATCCAATATGCATCGTTTAAGGCATCATTCACATTCTTAGGTTCAATTTGGGATATAAGTGCATGCCATTGATCATATTCATTAGGATCTATTTGTCTACGTGTTCTAACCCCTTGATTTACATCTCCTATGATAAGTTCTTGAGGATGCTTTTGTTTATCTCTTATTTGCCACCAATTACTTGGTTGTGCATCTTCAATAGGTTCATGATGTTCAATAGGTTGGTTAGGCACATTTTCTTCATTATGTTCTTGTGTAGGGGGAGTTTGAACTTCATGCATTTCAAGAGTTTGATTTGGTGTTTCAACTTGATCATGTGTAGGTGGTAGGATAAGTTCATCTTCATCATGAAGTATTTGATCATTTGGTACATAGATTTCATGTTGATTACTTGTTTGGAGATATGCATTTTCATTGAACTTCACATGTATTGATTCAACTATCTTTCTTGTTTGTGCATTATAACATCTATATGCTTTAGAGTTCATTGAATATCCCACAAATATATGTTCATCAGACTTAGGATCAAACTTATCTAAGTTATCTTTTGTGTTCAATACAAAGCATTTACAACCAAAGACTCTTAGATAGTTTACTTTTGGGAGTCGTCCATTTAAGATTTCAAATGGTGTTTTGTTCAATTTCTTTCTTATTGATAGTCTGTTGATCATATAACTTGATGTGTTTACTGCTTCAGCCCATAAGAATTTAGGTACTTTGTTTTCTACCATCATTGTTCTTGCTACTTCTTGAATAGTCCTATTCTTTCTTTCAACTACACCATTAAGTTGAGGAGTTCTTGGTGGGGAGAATTCATGTTTTATACCCTTTTCATTACAAAATTTGATTAATTCACTATTTTTAAACTCACCACCTCTATCACTCCTTATCTTAATAACATGTGATTCATGTTCATTTTCAAGTTGTCTAATTAGATTAGCTATAGATGATGCACTTTCATCTTTTGAAGCAAGAAACAATGTCCAAGTATATCTTGAGAAATCATCAACTATTACACATACATAATAACTTCCACCTAAGCTTCTTGTTCTACATGGACCAAATAAGTCTATATGCAAGAGTTCTAGTATTCTTGATGTTGTGAACTCAGTTTTAGGCTTAAGAGATTCTCTAACATGTTTGCCTTTGATACAAGATTCACATAGTTGAAAATCATTCAAGTTAAGTTTAGGCAATCCTTTAACAAGACTTTTAGCGTGTAGTTTTTCTAAGGTTGATATACCTATGTGTCCTAAACGTCTATGCCAAAGATTGGGATCAGATTCATGTGAAACAAGACATTTTGTGTTACTACTTAGCATATCATCCATGTTAAGCACATATATGTTTCCTTCACGTTTTCCTTTTAACACAACTTGATTGTTTTATCCATTATCTTACAAGAGGTGGAGGAGAAGAGAACATTCAAGTTGTTGTCACATAGTTGAGAAACACTTAAGAGCTCAAAGGTTAAGTTACTTACAAGTAGGACGTTTTTGATCTCAAATTTGTTTGGATCACCAACCTTGCCTTTGCCAATTATTTGGCCTTGGTTATTGTCTCCAAAGGTAACTTTGCCACCTTTTGCAACGTTCTTAAGTGTGCTAAACAAATTTTTGTTCCCCGTCATATGTCTTGAGCAACCACTATCAACTATCCAATTGGTTTTGTTCTTTTCATCTTCTTTGTTGTTAT
>AP025070.1:13455998-13577878 GCA_036186865.1 Eustoma russellianum | reverse complement strand
GTATGTACCTACAAATGTAAATAACAACTTAGGTACCCTTTGATTTTGGGTCCTTTCAAGGTTAGACAAGTTAAGTTCATGTTAGTGTACCTTTAGGTACCCAAACTTGAACAACCTTTCTTGGTTTTGAAATGTTATAATCATGTTGCATATAATGAACAAATAGTGGATTTTGATACATAGAATATGATTGAAAAGGGGCTGCACGTTTATGACTAATTGGATAAGCATGGTAACTTCTATATGCATTTGAATGTTGCCTTGTATATGAGTTATATCTTGGCCGTGTATAAGCATTGAATTTAGGCCGGGTATAAACAAGATGTTGTGTGTGTCTAGGCCGTGTGTTATAAACTGATTTAGGCCGAGAGTATGTCATGTTCTTCACATAAGCATGTTGTTGCATATAAGGCATAACTTGAGCATATTGCATATTACTTTGTTTAGGCATTCTTGTATACATGTAAGCATGGTTTCTAGGTGCATTTACCTTCCTATATGTTGATGCATTTTGCAATCTTTGTGATGAAGGAGGTGTGGGCAGAATAGATTCATTTCTAGATGCATTTGGCCTATATTTCATGTTGGTTGAAGATGATACAAATGTTGTTTCCTTAGGTGTGTATTCAGCTTCTTCAACATATCCAAGACCTTGTTTGTCATTTCCATGCTTTTGAGATGCAATGAGAGTGTCTAACATGTTGGAACCATTCTTAAATTGTTCTAAAGATTTGTTCAAGTCTAGGTTGCATGCTTTCAATGATTCAAATTCAGTTTGTATTTCATGCAATTTAGACTTTAAAAACGTTGAAATCAACACATTGCACACATTGCACATTTTCATGTTTGTTCTTAAGTTCCTTAATCTGATTTTGCATTGAACTAATAGTGTTAGATGATTCAAGTTGAAGAACTTCTAGTTGAGAAGTTAGATTCAAGTTAGACGTCTCCAACTTGTTCTTCTCCTCAACTATTCTTTTCTTCTCCTTGGATAGCTTCTTATATCTATCATGCAACTTTTCTAATTCATCCAACAATTCATCTTGAGTAAAATCACATTCGGAGTCAGAATCGAATGTTACCTCATTTGTAGACTTTGAAGCCAAACATATTTGTGCAACTTCAGGTTCCTCCTCGGATTCGGATGAAGATGTGTCATCCCAAGTGCTTGAACTTACCTTGAGAGCTTTCTTCCTCCTTTGCATAGGTTCTACTCTAGTTTTTGTCCTTGTCTTTTCATCCATGTCACGGTTTTTGTTCTTGTTTGGACAATCATATGAGATGTGTCCTTGTTTTCCACATTTATAACACTTAAGTTCTTTATCATACCATTTACCATCTTGTTTGTTAGATTTCACATTGATAGGGGTGGCTGATATTGATTTTCTTTTAGTTGGTCTTTGTGTGGACATGCCTTCTTAGTGTGTGAGAAAACGTTTAAAACACTTATAAGAAGGAAAGAAAGTGTCACCTTGTTGTAGATATCAAATATGAAGAATATAAGACAACCAGAAAATTTCCAGCAACTTTGCAACTTGGAGTGTAGATTGTTTTCAGCTCAAATCAGAATATGGTGCTCAACCAGGCTCTGATACCAATTGTTGGACCTGTATAGCACCACTAGAGGGGGGGGGTGAATAGTGGATTAGCGGAAATTGCACTATGATTACCTTGTTTGAAGACCCCTTTGCCTCTTTAATCTCAGATTCTGAAAATTCCAGAAACAGTTCACTGTTTTGCACGTTTTGGTTGAACCACTTATACACCTGTGAATGCTCTCAAACTTGGCAGAGATCAAGTTTAGTATGTTTATGATATGTCATAAAAATTTCAGCCAATTCTAAGCAAGTTAGCACGTTCAAATATGCAAGATAAGTAAAGTGTGCAATTCTGGCAGTTTCAGGCAGAATGTTAGCTTAACTTCAAACAATGATATCTCAAAATCTACCCGTGCTATTTTGATGAATCTTATGTCAAATTAAACCTCAAGATGTCTAGTTTAATTTGATATAAGGCTCACTCCAAGATTCGAAGGATAGCTTATTCAAATTGCACAAGTTTGCACACTGGTCAGAACTGTTCACAGAATGTAGCAACAATTTTGTGAAGACGATTTGACTGAGCTAAACTCCTCAGAATTTAGTGATTCTTGCGGCTACTGAAAGCTAACACATTGAAGTATAATATATCCAAAATTCATGCAATTCTAAGAACGTTTGCTTGTTCAATTATACGTGCCAAGTGTGTGTAATTCTCAGCCAGAAAACAGTAAGTGCAGGAAATAAGTAAAGAACACAAGGAATTATCCTGGTTCGGTCAATGTGACCTACTCCAGTCCCAAGAGACACCTTCTCTTGGATTTCACTAAACACCAAACACCAAAGTCACCTTACAAAGCCAAAGGAAGAAGCTTTTCACCAACTTCTTCAAGTGACTACACCAAAACAGCAACTAGTTTCACCTTTGCACCTTTTCACCTTTTGATCACCTCTAAGGAGTAAGCTTTATACACCAGCTTCTCCTTCACAAATATGTCGTATAAGGTGTTGAAAATGACAAGAATTGAAGAACTATACAATCATAAAGCTTGCTACAAATGTGTTCTTCAATATAGAAGAGAAGAAGAGAAGAATGGAGACAAAGAGCTAATGTCTTGCTTTGCTTTCTTTGCTTTCGTTTGGATGCTCTTTCTCTTCACCCTTTGGAGCTATTTATAGCCAAGAGATCAGCCTTTAGGCTCCTCCATATAGCCGTTTGGAATGGTTGAAGAATGAGAGATTTTAGCACCTTTTTAGCTATTCAAATGAGACTTATCTTTGGTTGCTTTGAAATGGTCTTTCACCTTGACTTTTATCCTCTTTATGGCCGTTGGAATGAGGTGGAGATAGGCTCCATTTGAATGTTTAAAAATCAGCTCCAATCATCAATGTACATGTGTAAATATCTTGCCATGTGTGTAGCTGATTTGGCATACGTTTTTGAACAGAATTTTTTGCTCCTCATTTGAATGATAAAATGACGTTGGAAAGGCTCCATTTGAATAATAAGTGAACGTTTGGAAACCCTTGAAGATAGGCATTAGAAGATAACTCAAATATAGATAGAAATCAGCCACATCTTTTGAATAAGTCTCCAACTTTGAACTAGTCTTCAATGTAGCCGTTGCCTTTTGTTCTTGGTTGAGAGTTTTGCTCCAACTTTGAATAATAAACGTTGGAATGACCGTTTGTAATCAGAAAATTCAGCTAACCTTTTAATTTGACTTGGTCTTCACCTTTTGAATTCAAAATGCCGTTTGCATAGTCAACTTTTGAACACATATCACAATCTGAATTTTCATCATATACCATACGAAATGTAGCTCCATCTTATGACCAAAAATAGCCGTTTGCAATCATCACAAGAATATACAAGAATAATCAGCACCAAAATAGGATTTAATACAACTTTCCTTGACTTGTTCAAATCTGAATATTTGAACATAACATATGCGCACCAATATCCATAAACCGTGTGCACAACTATATAATATATAGTCTTCAACATGTAGCATAGAAAACCAGATGAAGAATACCAAGAATTCCAAGAAAACCATAGATGATGATAACCATAACATAAGAATTCCAATAGATAGCATGCTGCCCGTTTCCATAAAAATAGGGCACGTACCATATGTGACATAAACACATATAAATATCATATGAACAATATATAACATGTTGGAAGACCCATTGGCAAGTGAAAAGACCAGAATACCCCTCAGCACAAAAATAGGAATGTTGTCCTAGGATGAACCTGGACATAGTGCTGCTCCAGATACATTCTTGCCATGATGTGACATGACTTATAAATGTGTCAAATGATCATATAAGTCAGTTGGAAGAAGACCAAATAAGAATGAGAAGTCCAAATGGTGAAATTACCAAAATAGCCCTTATATAGATCAATAAGCTTCCCACCGGGTCAATTCAGTTTTAACCGTGCCAAGCATGCTCTTCCTCAGCCAATTAGATTCTAAATTGAATAAGGATCAAGTGGGCTTTTGAATGACTCAATTTGGAGTTCATTTGCTCAAGATATGAACCAAAACCTGCAATAGGATACTAAACCGAACAATTTGCCTTATATTGTAAGTCATGTGACTTCAAGGCTTGGTTAGTTCATATAATAAACATGTATTGACATATATATCATCCAAGATCAGTTTGAACATGTCTTGATTAAGATATGTGATTGAATTGGCCAAGTTCAATCTCATGATCTTAATCAAACTTGTTCAATCTTGATTCATTCAAGCAATTTCACATTTAGCTCATAAGTTCATAAGTTCATGTCTTGCACAATCAATTTCATATGTAAACGTTATATATATCACATATGCATTTTCTAATCACAACAATTACACATATGCACACATATACATTTTGCACAACAATTACACATATGCTCACATATACATTTTGCAATCACTCAAACATACTATATCTCAACAGATTTGATAGTCTCCCTGAGTATAATGAAGAAACCTACGTAGAAGAGAGATATGATGAACGTCAACCTGATAGGAATGAACATCTTGAAGAAGAGTTCATTACTACTAAACTGACAATTCCCTCCTTCCAAGGGAAAAGTGATCCTGAAGCTTATCTGCAATGGGAAACAAAAGTAGATCATATGTATTCTTGCACTAACTATTCTGAATTGGCCAAAGTGCGGTATGCAACTTTTGAATTTGTAGATTATGCTTTACTTTGGTGGGAACAATTGAAGAACACCAGGAGGAGAACAAGACAACCCCCTGTTGTCACTTGGTCCGAGCTGAAACAAGAGATGAGGAAGAGATTCATATCTCCTTCCTATGAAAGAAGCGTCTTCCAGAAATTGCAACAACTTTCTCAAGGTAATAGATCTGTCGATGAATTTTATAAAGAGTTAGAACATTTGCTTACCAGGGCTAACATAGAAGAAGCTGAGGAAGCCACAATGGCTAGATTTCTAGCTGGCTTGAACAAAGAGATTGCATTCAAGGTGGAACTCACACCTTACTCTGATCTGACTTCTATGGTTCACATTGCTGAGAAAGTGGAGAGACAATTGAAGGTAAAAACTTCCAACCCTTCTTTTCGGACTAATCCTTTGAGTTTTCCTAGAACACAGCCCAGGACGCCATTCCGTCCACAACAAGGTCAAGGCCGTGGGTTCCAAGGAAAATCAACCCAGAACATCCAAAATCGTCCAAAGTTTCCAATCCCTGATAAAGGCAAAGCCAAGGTGGAAGGTACGCCTAATGTTAAGACTCGTGATATTCAATGTTTTAAATGCTTAGGAAAAGGTCATTTTGCTAATCAATGTCCCAACCCTAAACGCATCATGTTTATTGAAGAGTCTAATGAGTATTATTCTGAGGAAGAATTGGAAGAGAGTGAAGAAAAACAAGAAATTGAGCAAACATGTGAGGAAGAAGAAGAGATTAGTGAAGAGACTAATGAGTGTGAAACAAAAGAGTTCTTAGTTGTCCGTCGAGCCCTAAGTGCCCAAATTAAAACTGAAGAACCTGAAATACAACGAGAGAACATATTCCACATTCACTGTATGGTTAAGAAGAAAGTCTGCACCTTAATCATTGACTCCGGTTCATGTACAAATGTTGCAAGTTTTGAACTTGTTAGGAAACTTGAGTTACCTTTATTGAATCACCCCCATCCTTATAGACTTACGTGGCTTAATGAGTGTGGTGAAGTTAAAGTAACAAAGCAAGCTCTAGTTCCTTTGTCAATTGGTGGGTATTTTGCTGAGGTGTTATGTGACGTAGCCCCTATGCAATCAAGTCATATCTTATTAGGTAGACCATGGCAATTTGACAACAAAGTTACTTATGATGGTTACCTAAATAGATATTCCTTTAGGCATAACAACAAGCTGTTCAAATTAAATGCCTTACCCCCACACAAAGTCTTTGAGGATCAACAACGAATGTTAAAAAGCTACAATGATCCAAAAGAAAAGGAATTAGAAAGGATCTTTATCAAAGAACACCAACTAAGAAGTTCTCATCTTAAAGTTGAACCAAAAGAAAGCAAAGTCTCTGCTGAGCCATCCCTAAAGAAAAATGCTTTCTTTGCATCTCAAAGTGAGGTATTCCATGCTATCAATTCAAACAAAAATGTTTATATCTTACTTTACAAAGAAACTCTATTCTCTTCATCTGACATACCATCTACTTTACCAAGTGAAGTTGCATCTTTACTTCAAGAATTTTCTAGCTTGTTTCCTGAAGGAGATCCCCCAGGTTTACCACCTCTAAGAGGCATTGAGCATCAAATAGATTTCATTCCAGGAGCTGTTCTGCCAAACAGACCTGCCTATAGAGCCAATCCAGAGGAAACTAAGGAAATCCAAAAGCAAGTTGAGGAATTATTGAGTCAAGGTAAAGTAAGAGAGAGTATGAGTCCGTGTGCTGTTCCTGTAATCATTGTCCCTAAGAAAGATGGAACTTGGAGAATGTGTACTGACTGTAGAGCCATCAATAAGATCACTGTGAAGTATAGGTACCCTATTCCTAGGTTGGATGACATGTTGGATATGTTACATGGGTCTAAGTGCTTTAGCAAAGTAGATCTTAAGCAAGGATATTTCCAAGTCAGAATTAGGGAAGGTGATGAATGGAAAACTGCCTTTAAGACTAAGTTTGGATTGTACGAATGGTTAGTTATGCCCTTTGGTTTAACCAATGCCCCTAGTACTTTCATGAGGTTAATGAATGAGGTCTTAAGGAGATTCATAGGGAAATTTGTAGTAGTATACTTTGATGACATTCTTATCTACTCCAAAACCCTAGGTGAACACCTGAACCATCTAAGAGCCGTTTTTGTCACCCTACAGAAAGAGAAGCTGTATGCTAACTTCAAGAAGTGTTCTTTCTGTCTGGAGAAGGTTACATTCTTAGGATTTGTGATTAGTGCTGAAGGAATTGAGGTGGATCAAGAGAAAGTTAAATCCATAACCGAGTGGCCAACCCCTAAGTCTGCTGGAGATATTAGGAGTTTTCATGGATTAGCTAGTTTCTATAGACGTTTTGTGAAAGATTTCTCTACCATAGCTGCCCCCTTGAATGAATTAGTCAAGAAAGATGTAAGATTTGAATGGGGAGAATCACAACAACAAGCCTTTGAGGAACTTAAGAAACGTCTAACTTCTGCACCCATCCTGAGATTGCCCAATTTTGATGAAATGTTTGAAGTTGAATGTGATGCCAGTGGAGTTGGCATTGGAGCTGTATTGCATCAAGGTAACAAACCTGTTGCCTACTTTAGTGAGAAATTGAAAGGAGCTTCCATCAATTATTCAACCTATGATAAAGAATTGTACGCACTTGTCCGTTCCTTACAAACTTGGCAACATTATCTGCAACCTAAGGAATTTGTGATTCATACTGATCATGAAAGCCTTAAGTATCTAAAGGGTCAAGGAAAACTGAACAAAAGACATGCCAAGTGGGTTGAATTCATTGAACAATTCCCTTATGTGATCAAGTATAAACAAGGAAAAGAAAATGTTGTTGCTGATGCCTTATCTCGTCGTTATACTTTGATTACTACTCTTTCATGTAACATGTTTGGTTTTGAGTCTATCAAAGAGATGTATCATTCTGATCATGACTTTAGTTCTATATATCAAGCATGCACTGACTCACCTTTTGCTAAATATTACTTGCATGATGGTTACTTGTTTAAAGAACATAAGTTATGTGTACCAATGTGTTCATTAAGAGAGTTGTTGATAAAAGAAGCTCATGGAGGAGGTTTAATGGGTCATTTTGGCTCGTTAAAGACTTTGGAAACACTTAAGGAACATTTCTTCTGGCCGCATATGAGAGCACATGTTGATAAAATATGTGACCAATGTATTACTTGCAAGCAAGCAAAGTCTAGAACACAACCACATGGATTGTACACTCCTTTATCTGTTCCAAGCTCACCTTGGACTGATATTTCTATGGACTTTGTATTGGGATTGCCTCGATCCAAAACTGGTAAAGATAGCATCTTTGTTGTTGTTGATAGATTTTCCAAAATGGCACATTTTATTGCATGTAAGAAGGTTGATGATGCTGTTCATATTGCTGATTTGTTCTTTAAGGAAATTGTTAGATTGCATGGCATGCCACGTACGATTGTTAGTGATAGAGATACAAAGTTTCTAAGTCATTTCTGGCGTGTTTTGTGGAGTAAACTTGGTACTAAATTGTTATTTTCCACAACTGCTCACCCACAAACCGATGGACAAACTGAAGTCGTTAATAGAACTTTGTCTCAACTTTTACGTGTTGTCATTCAAAAGAATCTAAAGAATTGGGAAGATTGCTTAGCTTACATTGAGTTTGCATACAACAGAGTTGTTCATAGTGGAACATTGCATTCTCCTTTTGAAGTTGTTTATGGCTTTAACCCTTTGTCCCCGCTTGATCTTGTTCCCATACCTGTTCATGAACGTGTTAGTTTAGATGGTGAACGAAAAGCAAAACTTGTGAAAGAATTGCATGAAAAGGTTAAGTCACAACTTGAAGCTAAGAATAAAGTGTATGCCAATAGAGCCAACAGAAATCGTAAGGTTGTTATATTTGAACCTGGTGATCTTGTTTGGTTACACTTGAGAAAAGAAAGATTCCCTAAGGAAAGGGACTCCAAATTGAAGCCAAGAGGCGATGGACCGTTCAAAGTGTTGAAACGACTTGGTGATAATGCCTATGTTCTCGATCTTCCTGAAGAAAGGTATGGCCCTATCTCTAAAACTTTTAATGTTGCTGACCTTTCTCCGTTTAGTATTGATTCAGATTCGAGGACGAATCCTTTTCAAGTGGGAGGGAATGATGAGCTACAGCCTAACCTTGTAGATGCAAACACTGACGATGACACCTCATTGCCACACAATGGTCCCATAACAAGGAGTATGGCTAAGAAATTGTTACATTGTGTTGAATCATTCCTTTACAGGCATGAAGAGGATGAGCCAAGCAAAGATGACATCCATTGGGTTTATATGATACAAGCTATGATCTAGTTGTATCAAAAGCATGTTGTACATATCTTTATATGTTCCTTTTAATATTCTTAGTTTGTTAACTTTGTTTTAGGATAGTTTGTGTTGTATTCTTGCCTTGTCTTTTAGGTACACGTTTGTAGCTTGAAGATGCAATTCAAACCTGAATTTTTATCCAAGCAAAGAGGTGACAAGCAAAGAGGTGACAAGCTCACATGTCAAACACCAAGACTTGTCCTCCACGCCAATGATGACCAAGACAAGCTGCTCAAACAATTGCACCATTCAAACTCCATGAAGAAACCGTTGGTTCATGACTAAGATGCTTGAAAATTCAACACCAAAGTGAGAACCAATCAAAGCCAAGTTTAATCAAGCTGCACAAAGGTTCATCCAATCAAAACACTTGAAGCAAACCGTTGGCTTAAGGAATGAAAAGGTTTGAAGATTCAAAAACAACTTGCAACCAATCAAAGCCTTTCTCAAGCAAGCTGCTCAACCTTTAAACCAATCAAATTAAGGCTGGAAAGACAAGCAAAGAAGGAAAGGGAAGCAACCAGGTCCTCTCAACCGAAAGTTGCACCAACTTGATCAAAAAGAAAGCATGTTATTCTAGGCTTATACTTTGTATTCCAAACCTTGTACCTTGTTTATTTTCGTTTGTTATAAGTAGTCTTAGAAGCTGAATGTAAAACACAACACTTATCAAATACAAAACCAGAATTTCCTTCAAAGGAGTTTTCAACATTTCAAGTTGAGGACAAAAACCACCTAACGGTTTTCATACAAGTTCCAGCCTAGAACTTGTTTGCATTTACTTCTTTATTTGGTTTACAAGCAACTTAGGGTCTCATAGAGGTTTTAGGTGTGTTGGAGTGCCAAAGAGGAAGAGGTTTGGCATAGATTGAGCCAAGAACAAAGGTTAAAGCTTAAAGGGTGTCTTTAAGATGTTCTTTGACATAGCTTGGGTTCAAATCAATTCGGAATAGAGGACAACATCCTTGGCAACGTTTTCAGCCCCCATTTGGCTCATCATGAACATCATGAACCTATTGAAGATGCACAACCAAGTAATTGGTGGCAAATAAGAGATAAACAAAAGCATCCTCAAGAACTTATCATAGGAGATGTAAATCAAGGGGTTAGAACACGTAGGCAAATAGATCCTAATGAATATGATCAATGGCATGCACTTATATCCCAAATTGAACCTAAGAATGTGAATGATGCCTTAAACGATGCATATTGGATAGATGCAATGCATGAAGAGTTAAACCAATTTGAAAGAAACAATGTGTGGGATTTAGTACCTAAACCCGAGGATAAATCAATCATTGGAACTAAATGGGTGTTTAGGAACAAAATGAATGAACAAGGGGTTGTAGTAAGAAATAAGGCAAGACTTGTAGCTCAAGGATATAATCAAGAAGAGGGTATTGATTACGATGAAACATTTGCCCCCGTAGCAAGATTAGAATCCATACGCCTCTTATTAGCTTTTGCATGTTATAATAACATCAAACTATTCCAAATGGATGTTAAGAGTGCATTCTTAAATGGCTATATCCAAGAAGAAGTTTTTGTTAAACAACCACCAGGCTTTGAAGATCCAAAGAACCCTAATCATGTATATAAACTTAAGAAAGCCTTATATGGTTTGAAACAAGCCCCCCGTTCATGGTATGAAAGATTTGCCAACTTTTTACTAAGTAACAATTTTCAAAGAGGAACCATAGATAGTACCTTATTCTTGAAAAAGAAAGACAAAGATTTGCTTGTAATACAAATATATGTAGATGACATAATCTTTGGTTCAACTAATCCTAACTTAGTAAAAGACTTTGAAGATTGTATGAAGTCTGAGTTTGAAATGTCTATGGTTGGTGAATTAAACTATTTCTTAGGCTTGCAAATAAAACAAACATCAAGTGGTATACATATCAATCAAGCCAAATACATAAGAGATATGATAAAGAAATTCAACTTTGAAAACTTGAAACCATCTCCAACACCAATGTGTACTTCAACAAAATTAAACAAAGATGAAAATGGTGTTGCATTTGATGAAAAACTATATAGGTCTATGATTGGTTCATTGCTATATCTAACTGCTAGTAGACCTGATATTATGTTTGCAGTATGTATGTGTGCGAGATTTCAAAGTATGCCTAAGTTGTCACACTTTAAAGCTATAAAAAGAATATTTAGATATCTTCAACATACACCAACATTAGGCTTATGGTATGATAGACAATCTAGTCTAAGTCTACATGCATATTCAGATGCAGATTTTGGTGGATGTAGAGTAGATAGAAAGAGCACTAGTGGAACATGTCAATTCCTAGGAAACTCACTAATATCTTGGTTTTCAAAGAAACAATCTAGTGTTGCACTTTCTACTACTGAAGCAGAATATATGGCTTTAAGTCTATGTTGTACTCAACTATTGTGGATTAAACAACAACTTTCAGACTTTGAAATACAAGTAAATAATATCCCCATCTATTGTGATAGTACAAGTGCTATAAATTTGTCTAAAAACCCTGTATTACACTCTAAGGCAAAGCATATAGAAGTACGTTATCATTTTCTCCGTGATCATGTTAATCTTGGACATATACACATTGAACATGTTAGAACTGATCAACAAGTAGCTGACATATTCACTAAACCCCTTAATCAAGCTATCTTTGAGAATTTACGTGCAAGACTTGGATTAATTGCTTACAACTGACTACTACACCGTGCACATATTATGTGGAATAGCAATACTGTCTAGATCATTCTGAATATTGCTGCATCGGTTCAGTCTTTTGCATAATTTACAAAATTAAGGGGGAGAGAGAGAAAAACGATATATGTATATATGTATGTATATCATGTTAAGGGGGAGATAACACATTAAGGGGGAGAAGCTTACACTTGATTTAGATGCTTAATATACACATATGTGGGGTAATTTTGCAAATCATCAAAAGGGGGAGATTGTTGTGATATATCATGTTTGAATGATTGCAAAATGCATATGTGAGCATGTATATGTGTGTAACGTTTAAAGTATAATGTGCAAGACATGAACTTATGAGCTAAATGAGAAAAGACATGAACTTATGAGCTAAATGAGAAATTGATTGAATGAATCAAGATTGAACAAGTTTGATTAAGATCATGAGATTGAACTTGGCCAATTCAATCACATGTCTAAATCAAGACATGTTCAAACTGATCTTAGATGACATATATATGCCAATACATGTTAATTATATGATCTAACCAAGCCTTGAAGTCACATGACTTACAATATAAGGCAAATTGCTCGGTTTAGTATCCTATTGCAGGTTTTGGTTCATATCTTGAGCAAATGAACTCCAAATTGAGTCATTCAAAAGCCCACATGATCCTTATTCAATTTAGAATCTAATTGGCTGAGGAAAAGCATGCTTGACACGGATAAAAACTGACTTGACACGGTGGTGAAGCTTATTGACCTATATAAGGGCTATCTTGGTAATTTCACCATTTGGACTCCTTATTCTTATTTGGTCTTCTTCCAACTGATTTATATGATCATATGACACATTTATAAGTCATGTCACATCATGGCTAAAATGAATCTAGAGCAGCACCATGTCCAGGTTCATCCTAGGACAAAATGCCTATTTTGGTGCTAAGGGGTATTCTGGTCTCTTCACTTGCCAATGGATCTTCTAACGTGTTATATATTGGTTATATGATGTTTATATGTGTTTATGTCACATATAGTACATGCCCTATATTTATGGAAACGGGCAGCATGGTATATCAATTGGAATTCTTATATTATGGTTATCACATATATGGTTTTCTTGGAATTCTTGGCATTCTTCATATGGTATTCTATGCTACATGTTGAAGACATAAATGACTATATATTATATGTGTGCACACGGATATTGGCGCACAAATCATGTTCAAACCTTCAGTTTTTGAACAAGTCAAGGCAAGTTGAAACAAACCCTATTTTGGTGCTGATTTCAAATGACTATTCTTGCATATATTGTGAGCTGTTTACAACGGTTATCTTGGCTAAAAAATGGAGCAAAATTTCATATGCTATATGGTCAAGATTCAGGTTATAATGTGTGACAAAAAACAAGTCCTACAATGTAGCAAATTTGAAGCAAAAGTCTCTCAACCAAGGAAGCCATATGCAACGGCTATATGTTCAAAAATTGGAGACCAATTCAAACTCAAAAGCTTAGCTGATTTCTCTCTATCTTTGAATTACTCTCCAACGTCTATAATGGCATAAGATGAAGGATAAAAGTTCAGTTGGAAGACCAATTCAAAGCAACAAAAGATTAGCTTCATTTGGATAGCTAGAAAAGTGCTGAAATCTCTCCATTTCTCAACCATTCCAACGTCTACTTAGAGGAGCCTTTAGGCTGTCCTCTTGGCTATAAATAGCTCCAAAGATGAAGAGTAAAAGCACAACAACAGAAAGCAAGCAAGATAATCAGCTCACTCTCTCCATTCTTCTCTTCTACTCTCCTCTATTGAAGAACACGTTTGCAGCAAGCTTTATGATTATATAGTTCTTCATTTCTTGTCATTTCAACACCTTTAAACGACATATATTGTAAGGGAGAAGCTGGTGTATAAAGCTTACTCCTTAGAGGTGAGCAAAAGGTGCAAAGGTGCGAAGGTGAAACAAACTAGTTGCTGTTTTTCAGTTTTGGTGCAGTCTCTTGAAGAAGTTGGTGAAAAGCTTCTTCCTTTGGCTTTGTAAGGTGACATTTGTGTTTGGTGTTTAGTGAAATCCAAGAGAAGGTGTCTCTTGGGACTGGAGTAGGTCACATTGACCGAACCAGGATAACTCCTTGTGTTCTTTACTTATTTTCTGCACTTACTGTTTTCTGCCTGAGAATTACACTAACTTGGCACGCATAATTGAACAGGCAAACAGTCTTAGAATTGCATGAATTTTGGATATATTATACTTCAACGTGTTAGCTTTCATTAGCCGCAAGAATCACTAAATTATAAGGAGTTTAGCATATTCAAATCGTCTTCACAAAATCGTTGCTGCATTCTGTGAACAACTCTGACCAGTGTGCAAAATTTGTTCAATTTGAATAGGTTATCCTGCGAATCTTGAAGTGAGCCTTATATCAAATTAAACTAGACATCATAAGGTTTAATTTGACATAAGATTCATCAAAATAGCATGGGTAGATTTTGAGACATCATCGTTTGAAGTCAAGCTAACATTCTGCCTGAAACTGCCAGAATTGCACACTTTACTTGTCTTGTTTATTTGAACGTGCAAACTTGCTTGGAATTGACTGAATTTTTTGTGACATACTATAAACATCCTAAACTTGATCTCTGCCAAGTTTGAGAGCTTGCACAGGTGTATAAGTGGTTCAACCAAAACACTCAAAACAGTGAACTGTTTCTGGAAATTCCAGAACCTGAGGCTAAAGAGGCAAAGGGGTCTTCAAACAAGTTTTTGAAGGTAATTGTAGTGTAATTTCCGCTAACCCACTATTCACCCCCCCTCTAGTGGTGCTGTACAGGTCCAACAGATGGTATTTCAGATGAAGAGAACAGAGTTTCTTTGTAAAGCAAGATATAAACAGTTTTCTTTGAATTGATAGCATGGAATACCTCACTTTGAGATGCAAAGAATGCGCTTTTCTTTAGAGATGGTTCGGCAGAAACTTTGATTTCTTTCGGTTCAATTTTAAGATGTGAACTTTTCAGTTGGTTTTCCTTGATGAAAATCCTTTCCAATTCCTTTTCTTTTTGATCTTTATGGCTTTTTAACATTCGTTGTTGATCCTCAAAGACTTTGTGCGGGGGCAAGGCATTTAATTTGAATAGCTTGTTGTTATGCCTAAAGGAATATCTATTTAGGTAACCATCATAAGTAACCTTGTTGTCAAATTGCCACGGTCTACCTAACAAGATATGACTTGATTGCATAGGGGCTACATCACATAACACCTCAGCAAAATACCCACCAATTGATAAAGAAACTAGGACTTGCTTTGTTACTTTAACTTCACCACATTCATTAAGCCACGTAAGTCTATAAGGATGGGGGTGATTCAGTAAAGGTAACTCAAGTTTCCTAACAAGTTCAAAACTTGCCACATTGGTACATGAACCGGAGTCAATGATTAAAGTGCAGACTTTCTTTTTAACCATACAATGAATGTGGAATATGTTCCCTCTTTGTATGTCAGGTTGTTCAGTTTTAATTTGGGCACTTAGAGCTCGACGGACAACTAAGAACTCTTTTGTTTCACACTCATTAGTCTCTTCACTAATCTCTTCTTCTTCCTCACATGTTTGTTCAATTTCATTGTTTTCCTCACTCTCTTCCAATTCTTCTTCAGAATAATACTCATTAGACTCTTCAATAAACATGATGCGTTTAGGGTTGGGACATTGATTAGCAAAATGACCTTTTCCTAAGCATTTAAAACATTGAATATCACGAGTCTTAACATTAGGCGTACCTTCCACCTTGGCTTTGCCTTTATCAGTGATTGGAAACTTTGGACGATTTTGGATGTTCTGGGTTGATTTTCCTTGGAATCCACGGCCTTGACCTTGTTGTGGACGGAAAGGCGTCCTGGGCTGTGTTCTAGGAAAACTCAAAGGATTAGTCCGAAAAGAAGGATTAGAAGTTTTTACCTTCAATTGTCTTTCCACTTTCTCAGCAATGTGAACCATAGAAGCCAGATCAGAGTAAGGTGTAAATTCCACCTTGAATGCAATCTCTTTGTTCAAGCCAGCTAGAAATCTAGCCATTGTGGCTTCCTCAGCTTCTTCTATGTTAGCCCTGGTAAGCAGATGTTCTAATTCCTTATAAAATTCATCAACAGATCTATTACCTTGAGAAAGTTGTTGCAATTTCTGGAAAATGCTTCTTTCATAGGAAGGAGATATGAATCTCTTCCTCATCTCTTGTTTCAGCTCGGACCAAGTAACAACAGGGGGCTGTCTTGTTCTTCTCCGGGTGTTCTGCAATTGCTCCCACCAGAGTAAAGCATAATCTACAAATTCAAAAGTTGCATACCGCACTTTGGCCAATTCAGAATAGTTAGTGCAAGAATACATATGATCTACTTTTGTTTCCCATTGCAGATAAGCTTCAGGATCACTTTTCCCTTGGAAGGAGGGTATTGTCAGTTTAATAGTAATGAACTCTTCTTCAAGATGTTCATTTCTATCAGGTTGACGTTCATCATACCGTTCTTCTGGATAGTGTTCTTCATTGTACTCAGGGAGATAATCAAATCTCTCCTCAAAAGAAATGTTCCTACGACCACCATTACTACCTCGACCTCGGCTTCTACCTCTATGTGATGTGACTCTTCTAGGTTGAACATGAGACTCATTACCATAAGAGGTGCCTTCTTGAAAAGGTATACTAGGTTCCTTTTGATCTGAGGTTGGCTTTTCTACGTTGTTTATCCTTTGTTTGTTATCCTCTATGTCACTTCTCATTAAACCAAACTGATTAACAAGTGCAGTGTTTGCTGTATATTCTCTAGGTTAACAGGGACTGGGGATGGGACAGGAGTAGATGGGGACGGGGATGGTGCATTATCTTTCTGTTGGGGACCCATGATTCAGAAAACAATCTCAAAAACCAATTTAAAATATTGACAAGATGCAAATACTCTACTTTAGGTTGACAATTGTTCAAAACAGCAATTTGGACTATTTTACCTAAGGATCCAAGTAAATCACAGAAGTCAAATTGTTGTTCGGGCTGAATGAAATCTACGGGATTGTTTAAGACAATCCCTCAATTACTTTACAGCATATGCAATTATCAATTGAAGTAAAGTGAAAGTAAAAGCTCACAAACAAAGTGTTAGCAAGGGTTTGCTTTAGAAACTTTCAATATCTCAAAACTACAACACTTTGGGGTTTGGTTTGGGCACTTTCTTTCTTTTGAGCTTTGCACGGGAATTTCCCTTTGATGTAATGTTTATTTTTGGGCTTTTCCTCACTTGGTTTTTCTTGTGCAACTATCTCTTGTCTTGCCTCTTACTTGTTGACAAATATTGGCTTTTCTCTCATGTATTTCTCAATCAAGCTTAATGTTCTTTCTTTGGAGGGTTTGCTTGATTGTTGTGAGACTACTCCTCACGGCCTACATGAGACATTGCCCACGGCCTTTAATTGCACAAGGTTTGTTGTATTTGGAATTTTGAAAGTTCCTCGTACACAACACGGCTAAACACTATGTAGTGAGAGTTCAATTCACAATTACAATAAGTTCAAATTGTATATAGTGCAATGTAAGTTCAGAAATTGATCTAAAACAACAATTGGATAGCTCTTTAACAATGTGGGGCTTAAACAATTCCTAACTTTCAGAATGTATCTAAGTCCAACAAGTTGTTTGAAACAATTGAAATCAACAAAAAGATAAAGCTATTAGCATTCACCAAGATTTCAAATGAGCTTTAAAAGATTGTTCTAAACCACACGGTTTTGGGCTTGTTTGTCTATTTTTCTTATGCAAATGATCTAACTAATCTTAAGATAGCTAAATGCAACTTAGTTGTTTCTAAATGCAATTTATAAAGCTGATTACTATATCAACTAATGGAAATCAGTTTTGATGCAAGCTAGTTATCTTGTTTTGTTTTGTTTTTAAGTGATATACTCTACTTGTTTTTGTCTTGGTTTTCGTTTGTATGATGCAATCAGTTTCTAAGCTTAGATGATCCTAGATGCAGCTCTTTATGTTCTACCTAACAAACGTATATGAACTTAGAACTAGGCAGCACACTTAGTTAACTAAAACTACTTGTTTTGTTCTTTAGTTTTCGGTTTTTGCTTGTGCTAACTAAACAACCAACTAAACCTCTTAATCTATGTTGTAAACTAGTCTAACCAAGCTAAATAAGGCAGCACTAAAAGCGTTTAAACAGTTTGCACACAACTACTAAAAACAGAATTTAACAATTTGATTACAAACTAAACTATCAACTATTCTAATTTTGTGTTCAAGTTTTCTGTTTTAAGTAATCACTAAACTAACACTTAAACGTTTAGATTAGGGTATAATGATCAATATCTAAGCTAGATTGAACAAGAACAATCAGTTCCACACGGTTTTGATCTAAGCTACACAATCAGATTCTAACAACACTAAGTCTAGTATAAGTTCTTTTTGTGGGGGGTTTTCGGTTTTGCCTACTTAACTAAGTTACCAAACTATAGTATACTATCTAACAAGCACTTTAAAACATAAACTAACTATCTAAATAAACAGCAACTAAACGCAAATGAAATCAGTTCAACATACGGTTTGGGCAGCAACAAACATATGCTAGTTTAAACAATGTAAACATGAATAGAAGACTAACCAACGCTCTGATACCAATTGATGAGCCAAACGAAGGCTAGATAAACGTTGTAAGGACCTTGTCTCCTATTCCAAATTGATTTGAACCTCAGCTATGGCAAAGAACATCATAATGACACCCCTTGAACTGTAACCGTTTGTTCTTGGCTCAATTTATACCAACACCTCTTCCTCTCTGATATTCCAACACATCTAAAACCTCATAGAGACCCTAAGATGCTGTAAATCAAAAATGAAGTGAATACTAACAAGTTCTAGGCTATGAACTTGGAAGAAACCGATTAGGGGTTTAAGCTTCAACTAGAAAAGTTGAGAATCCTTTAAAGGAAGTTTTGATTGAAATGTATATATGAAAAATTATGTTTGTACATTCAGGTTCCTACATTACTTATAGCCAACGAAAATTAAAGAGTACAAGTTTAAAAATACAAAGTACAAGACTTAAAATAATGACATGCTTGCTTGGAACTTTGTTGGAGCAACTTTCGGTTAAAGAAGGCTGGATGCTTGCGTTTTCTTCCTTGCTTGATTTCAGCCATAGTTTTGATTGGTTAATACAATGAGCAGCTTGGTTGAACTAGGTTTTGATTGGTTGCAAGTTGTCTTTGAATCTTCAAACCTTTTAGGCCTTAAACCAACGGTTTCTTCAAGGGATTTGATTGGAGCAATTGTTGTGCAGCTTGCATCCTTGACTTCAACTTGATTTGTGATTGGTTTGAAGGTTTGCAAGACTCCTTCTAATTGGTTCATGATGTGAGCAGCTTGTACACTTATATTAGCGTGAAGAACATTGCTTGAAGCTTGGAGCAACTTGTCTTGCTCACTATTGGCGTGGAGGACAAGTCTTTGTGTTTGACATGAGAGCTTGTCACCTCCTTGCTTGTGACCTCTTTGCTTGGATAAAAATTCAGATTCTAATTGTATTTCCAAGCTAGGTACGTGTTCCTGAAAGACAAGTCAATAACACAAACTATCCTAAAACAAGGTTAACCAACCAACAATATTAAAAAGAACAACTAAGGATATGTACAACACGTTTTGGATACAACTAGATCATAGCTTGTATCATATAAACCCAATGGACATCATCTTTGCTTGGTTCATCCTCTTCATGCATATAAAGAAATGATTCCACACAATGTAATAACTTCTTAGCCATACTCCTTGTTATGGGACCTGTGTGGGGCATTGAGGTGTCATCGTCAGTGTTTGTATCCACAAGGTTAGGCTGTAGCTCATCAGATTCTAATTGCATTTCCAAGCTATGTACGTGTTCCTGAAAGACAAGGCAATAATACAACACAAACTATCCTAAAACAAGGTTAACCAACCAAGAATATTAAAAAGAACAACTAAAGATATGTACAACACGTTTTTGATACAACTAGATCATAGCTTGTACCATATAAACCCAATGGACATCATCTTTGCTTGGTTCATCCTCTTCATGCCTATAAAGAAATGATTCAACACAATGTAACAACTTCTTAGCCATACTCTTTGTTATGGGACCTGTGTGGGGCATTGAGGTGTCATCGTCAGTGTTTGTATCCACAAGGTTAGGCTGTAGCTCATCATTCCCTCCCACTTGAGAAGGATTCGTCCTCGAATCTGAATCAATACTAAATGGAGAAAGGTCAGCAACATTAAAAATTTTAGAGATAGGACCATACCTTTCTTCAGGAAGATCGAGAACATAGGCGTTATCACCAAGCCGTTTCAACACTTTGAACGGTCCATCGCCTCTTGGCTTCAACTTTGAGTCCCTTTCCTTAGGGAATCTTTCTTTCCTCAAGTGTAACCAAACAAGATCTCCAGGCTCAAATATAACAACTTTATGATTCCTGTTGGCTCTATTGGCATACGCTTTATTCTTAGCTTCAAGTTGTGACTTAACCTTTTCATGCAATTCTTTCACAAGTTTTGCTTTTCGTTCACCATCTAAACTAACACGTTCATGAACAGGTATGGGAACAAGATCAAGCGGGGACAAAGGGTTAAAGCCGTAAACAACTTCAAAAGGAGAATGCAATGTTCCACTATGAACAACTCTATTATATGCAAACTCAATATAAGCTAAGCAGTCTTCCCAATTCTTTAAATTCTTTTGAATGACAACACGTAACAGTTGAGACAAAGTTCTATTAACAACTTCAGTTTGACCATCGGTTTGTGGGTGAGCAGTTGTAGAAAATAACAATTTAGTACCAAGTTTACTCCACAAAACACGCCAGAAATGACTTAGAAACTTTGTATGTCTATCACTAACAATTGTACGTGGCATGCCATGCAATCTAACAATCTCCTTAAAGAACAAATCAGCAATATGAATAGCATCATCAACTTTCTTACATGCAATGAAATGTGCCATTTTGGAAAATCTATCAACAACAACAAAGATGCTATCTTTACCAGTTTTGGATCGAGGCAATCCCAATACAAAGTCCATAGAAATATCAGTCCAAGGTGAGCTTGGAATAGATAAGGGAGTGTACAATCCATGTGGTTGTGTTCTAGATTTTGCTTGTTTGCAAGTAATACATTGGTCACATACCTTATCAACATGTGCTCTCATATGCGGCCAGAAGAAATGCTCCTTAAGTGTTTCCAAAGTTTTTAACGAGCCAAAATGACCCATTAAACCTCCTCCATGAGCTTCTTTTATCAACAACTCTCTTAATGAACACATTGGTACACATAACTTATGTTCTTTAAACAAATAACCATCATGCAAGTAATATTTAGCAAAAGGTGAATCAATGCATGCTTGATAGATAGAACTAAGGTCATGATCAGAATGATACATCTCTTTGATAGACTCAAAACCAAACATGTTACATGAAAGAGTAGTAATCAAAGTATAGCGACGAGATAATGCATCAGCAACAACATTTTCTTTTCCTTGCTTATACTTGATCACATAAGGGAATTGTTCAATGAATTCAACCCATTTGGCATGTCTTTTGTTCAATTTTCCTTGACCTTTTAGATACTTAAGGCTCTCATGATCAGTATGAATCACAAATTCCTTAGGTTGCAGATAATGTTGCCAAGTTTGTAAAGAACGAACAAGGGCATACAATTCTTTGTCATAGGTTGAATAATTTATGGAAGCTCCTTTCAATTTCTCACTAAAGTAGGCAACAGGTTTGTTACCTTGATGCAATACAGCTCCAATGCCAACTCCACTGGCATCACATTCAACTTCAAACATTTCGTAAAAGTTGGGCAATCTCAGGATAGATGCAGAAGTTAGACGTTTCTTAAGTTCCTCAAAGGTTTGTTGTTGTGATTCTCCCCATTCAAATCTTACATCTTTCTTGACTAACTCATTCAAGGGTGCAGCTATGGTAGAGAAATCCTTCACAAAACGTTTATAGAAGCTAGCTAATCCATGAAAACTCCTAATATCTCCAGCAGACTTAGGGGTTGGCCACTCAGTTATGGATTTAACTTTCTCTTGGTCCATTTCAATTCCTTCAGCATTAATCACAAATCCTAAGAATGTAACCTTCTCCAGACAGAAAGAACACTTCTTGAAATTTGCATATAACTCTTCTTTCTGTAGGGTGACAAAAACAGCTCGAAGATGGATCAGATGTTCACTTAGGGTTTTGAAGTAGATAAGAATGTCATCAAAGTAAACTACTACAAATTTCCCTATTAATTTCCTTAAGACCTCATTCATTAACCTCATGAAAGTACTAGGGGCGTTGGTTAAACTAAAGGGCATAACTAACCATTCGTACAATCCAAATTTAGTCTTAAAGGCAGTTTTCCATTCATCACCTTCTCTAATTCTCACTTGGAAATAACCTTGTTTATGATCTACTTTGGTAAAGCATCTAGACCCATGCAACATATTTAACATGTCATCCAACCTAGGAATAGGGTATCTATACTTCACAGTGATCTTATTGATGACTCTACAATCACTGCACATTCTCCAAGTTTCATCTTTCTTAGGGACAATGATAACAGGAACATCACAAGGACTCATACTCTCTTTTACTTTACCTTGGGTCAATAGTTCCTTAACTTGCTTTTGGATTTCCTTAGTTTCCTCTGGATTGGCTCTATAGGCAGGTCTGTTTGGTAGAACAGCTCCTGGAACGAAATCTATTTGATGCTCAATGCCTCTTAGAGGTGGTAAACCTGGGGGATCTCCTTCAGGAAACAAGCTAGAAAATTCTTGAAGTAAAGATGCAACTTCACTTGGCAAAGCAGATGGTATTTCAGATGAAGAGAACAAAGTTTCTTTGTAAAGCAAGACATAAACAGTTTTCTTTGAATTGATAGCATGGAATACCTCACTTTGAGATGCAAAGAATGCGCTTTTCTTTAGAGATGGTTCGGCAGAAACTTTGATTTATTTCGGTTCAATTTTAAGATGTGAACTTTTCAGTTGGTTTTCTTTGATGAAAATCCTTTCCAATTCATTTTCTTTTGGATCATTATGGCTTTTTAACATTTGTTGTTGATCCTCAAAAACTTTGTGCGGGGGCAAGGCATTTAATTTGAACAGCTTGTTGTTATGCCTAAAGGAATATCTATTTAGGTAACCATCATAAGTAACCTTGTTGTCAAATTGCCACGGTCTACCTAATAAGATATGACTTGATTGCATAGGGGCTACATCATATAACACCTTAGCAAAATATCCACCAATTGATAAAGAAACTAGGACTTGCTTTGTTACTTTAACTTCACCACACTCATTAAGCCACGTAAGTCTATAAGGATGAGGGTGATTAATTAAAGGTAACTCAAGTTTCCTAACAAGTTCAAAACTTGCCACATTGGTACATGAACCGGAGTCAATGATTAAAGTGCAGACTTTCTTTTTAACCATACAATGAATGTGGAATATGTTCTCTCTTTGTATTTCAGGTTCTTCAGTTTTAATTTGGGTACTTAGAGCTCGACGGACAACTAAGAACTCTTTTGTTTCACACTCATTAGTCTCTGCACTAATCTCTTCTTTTTCCTCACATGTTTGTTCAAGTTCATTGTTTTCCTCACTCTCTTCAAATTCTTCCTCAGAATAATACTCATTAGACTCTTCATAAACATGATGCGTTTAGGGTTGGGACATTGATTAGCAAAATGACCTTTTCCTAAGCATTTAAAACATTGAATATCACGAGTCTTAACATTAGGCATACCTTCCACCTTGGCTTTGCCTTTATCAGTGATTGGAAGCTTTGGACGATTTTGGATGTTCTGGGTTGATTTTCCTTGGAATCCACGGCCTTGACCTTGTTGTGGACGGAAAGGCGTCCTGGGCTGTGTTCTAGGAAAACTCAAAGGATTAGTCCGAAAAGAAGGGTTAGAAGTTTTTACCTTCAATTGTCTTTCCACTTTCTCAGCAATGTGAACCATAGAAGCCAGATCAGAGTAAGGTGTAAGTTCCACCTTGAATGCAATCTCTTTGTTCAAGCCAGCTAGAAATCTAGCCATTGTGGCTTCCTCAGCTTCTTCTATGTTAGCCCTGGTAAGCAGATGTTCTAATTCCTTATAAAATTCATCAACAGATCTATTACCTTGAGAAAGTTGTTGCAATTTCTGGAAAATGCTTCTTTCATAGGAAGGAGATATGAATCTCTTCCTCATCTCTTGTTTCAGCTCGGACCAAGTAACAACAGGAGGCTGTCTTGTTCTTCTCCGGGTGTTCTGCAATTGCTCCCACCAGAGTAAAGCATAATCTACAAATTCAAAAGTTGCATACCGCACTTTGGCCAATTCAGAATAGTTAGTGCAAGAATACATATGATCTACTTTTGTTTCCCATTGCAGATAAGCTTCACGATCACTTTTCCCTTGGAAGGAGGGTATTGTCAGTTTAGTAGTAATGAACTTTTCTTCAAGATGTTCATTTCTATCAGGTTGACGTTCATCATACCGTTCTTCCGGATAGTGTTCTTCATTGTGCTCAGGGAGATAATCAAATCTCTCCTCAAAAGAAATGTTCCTACAACCACCATTACTACCTCGACCTTTACCTCTACCTCTAAGTGATGTGACTTTTCTACGTTCAACATGAGACTCATTACCATAAGAGGTGCCTTCTTGAAAAGGTATACTAGGTTCCTTTTGATCTGAGGTTGGCTTTTCTACTTTGCTTATCCTTTGTTTGTTATCCTCTATGTCACTTCTCATTAAACCAAACTGATTAACAAGGAAAGTGAGTGTTTACTGTATATTCTCTAGGGTAACAGGGACTGGGGATGGGACAGGAGTAGATGGGGATGGGGATGGTGCATTATCTTTCTGTTGGGGACCCATGATTCAAAAGACAATCTCAAAAACCAATTTAAAATATTGACGAGATGCAAATACTCTACTTTATGTTGACAATTGTTCAAAACAGCAATTTGGACTATTTCTCCTAAAGATTCAAGAAAATCACAGAAGTCAAATTGTTGTTCGGGCTGAATGAAATCTACGGGGTTGTTTAAGACAATCCCTCAATTACTTTACAGCATATGCAATTATCAATTGAAGTAAAGTGAAAGTAAAAGCACACAAACAAAGTGTTAGCAAGGGTTTGCTTTAGAAACTTTCAATATCTCAAAGCTACAATACTTTGGGGTTTGGTTTGGGCACTTTCTTTCTTTTGAGCTTTGCACGGGAATTTTCCTTTTATGCAATGAACACCGATCGATCCATGTCCCATCTGATCGGATGATATCATTGTTCAAACAAAGCTAAGAATAAAGTGTATGCCAATAGAGCCAACATGAATCGTAAAGCTGTTATATTTGAACCTGGAGATCTTGTTTGGTTACACTTGAGGAAAGAAAGATTCTCTAAGGAAAGGAACTCAAAGTTGAAACCAAGAGGCGATGGACCGTTCAAAGTGTTGAAACGGCTTGGTGATAATGCCTATGTTCTCGATCTTCCTGAGGAAAGGTATGGTCCTATCTCTAATACTTTTAATGTTGCTGACCTTTCTCCATTTAGTATTGATTCAGATTCGAGGACGAATCCTTCTCAAGTGGGAGGGAATGATGAGCTACAGCGTAACCTTGTGGATACAAACACTGATGATGACACCTCACTGCCCCGCACAGGTTCCATAACAAGGAGTATGGCTAAGAAGTTATTACATTATGTTGAATCATTTCTTTATAGGCATGAAGAGGATGAACCAAGCAAAGATGATGTCCATTGGGTTTATATGATACAAGCTTTGATCTAGTTGTATCAAAAACGTGTTGTACATATCTGATGAGCCCACGATGGGGTCAACACAACATATTTTCATGTATCATTTATTCTCATATGTTAGTTCTGTAAGACATGACATTTCAGTGTTCACTCCGCACACACTAGTGCTAGTTCTTATGT
This sequence comes from Eustoma russellianum, assembly GCA_036186865.1. Lineage (NCBI taxonomy): Eukaryota > Viridiplantae > Streptophyta > Magnoliopsida > Gentianales > Gentianaceae > Eustoma > Eustoma russellianum. The sequence goes on along the minus strand of AP025070.1, from coordinate 13,552,110 downwards.
CTTATTGCCTAACTAACCCTTAGGACATGTCATCTATGTTGTGCATATTGTGTTTGTTGCTTGGTGTCTTTGAAGATAGGTCAAAGAGAGCTTTACATTGAAGAAGCATGAACACCGATCGATCCATGTCTCATCTGATCGGATGATATCATTGTTCAAACAAAGCTTGAAGATGCAACTAAAACCTGAATTTTTGTTCAAGCAAGGAGGTGATAAGCATGTAGCTTACAAGCAAGGAGGTGACAAGCACTCATGTCAAATTCAGAATTGTTCCTCACGTTAAAATGGTTGAAACAAGCTGCTCATTTCATGAACCAATAGAAAGGAGTCTAGCAAATGTACAAACCAATCAAAAACAAGGGAAGAAAAGCAAGCAAGCTGCACAAAATTTGATCCAATCAAAACCTAGAAGAAGGACGGCTGGTTGTAGCTAATTCCTTTGAAAATTCAACACCAAAGTTGCTACCAATCAAATGCAATTCAAAGCAAGCTGCTCAATGTGTTAACCAATCAAATTTGTGGCTGAAAACTAGCATGGAAGAAACGTTGGATTAAGCTTCATTCTTTTGAAAATTCAAAGCCACACTCTCAACCAATCAAAGCCTAATTCCAAGCAAGCTGCTCCAAGTTTTATCCAATCAAATTGATCAAGAAAAAGGCTGGAAACAAACTTGGTTACACGGCAAAACAACCAGCAATTCTTGGAACCGAAAGTTGTTCAAACAAGTTCCAAGCAAGCATGTCATTTTTAGTCTTGTACATTGTACTTTAAACATTGTACTCTTTGTCATTTTCATTTGTTATAAATAGCATAGGAAGCTGAATGTACAAACAACAAATATACAACAATTCATATATACATTTCAATCAAAACTTCCTTTAAGGAAATCTCAACTTATTCTAGTTGAAGTTCAAGACCACTTAACGGTTTTCTTCCAAGTTCATAGCCTAGAACTTGTTAGTATTCACTTCATTTTTGGTTTACAGCATCTTAGGGTCTCAATGAGGTTTTAGATGTGTTGGAATGCCAAGGAGGAAGAGGTGTTGGTATAAATTGAGCCAAGAACAAACAGTTACAGTTCAAGGGGTGTCATTGTGATGTTCTTTGCCATAGCTGAGGTTCAAATCAATTTGGAATAGGAGACAAAGTCCTTGGAACGTTTATCTAGCCTTCGTTTGGCTCATCAATATCTTTATTTGTTCTTTTTAATATTGTTGGTTGGTTAACCATGTTTTAGGATAGTTTGTGTTGTATTATTGCCTTGTCTTTCAGGAACACGTACATAGCTTGGAAATGCAATTAGAATCTGAATTTTTGTCCAAGCAAAGAGGTGTTATGCAAGTAGCTTACAAGCAAGGTGGTGACAAGCACTCGTGTCAAATTCAAGAATTGTTCTTCACGTTAAATGGGTGTACAAGCTGCTCACATCATGAACCAATTGGAAGAAGTCTTGCAAATATTCAAGCCAATCAAAAACAAGCAAGGAGACAATTCAGCAAGCTGCACAACAATTCATCCAATCAGCTCCTTTTGAAGAAACGGCTGATCAAGGCAAAATCCTTTGAAAATTCAACACCAAACTTGCAACCAATCAAAGACTAAATCCAAGCAAGCTGCTCCAAGTATTATCCAATCAAATTGATCAAGAAAAAGGCTGGAAACAAAGCATGGAGTACACGGCAAAAGCAACCAGAATTCTTGGAGCAAAAGTTGTTCAAAAAGCAAGCATGTCATTTTAGTCTTGTACTTTGTATTTTAAAACTTGTACTCTTTATAATTTTTGTTTGTTATAAGTAAGGTAGGAACTTGAATGTACAAAAACCACAATTCAAAACATATTTCAATCAGATTTTCCTTTAAGGAGTTCTCAACTTATTCTAGTTGAAGTTTAAGACCACTAACGGTTTTCTTTCAAGTTCATAGCCTAGAACTTGTTAGTATTCACTTCATTTTTGGTTTACAGTATCTTAGGGTCTCAATGAGGTTTTAGATGTGTTGGAATACCAAAGAGGAAGAGGTGTTGGTATAAATTGAGCCAAGAACAAACGGTTACAGTTCAAGGGGTGTCATTGTGATGTTCTTTGCCATAGCTGAGGTTCAAATCAATTTGGAATAGGAGACAAAGTCCTTGGAACATTTATCTAGCCTTCATTTGGCTCATCACTTAAGGAAAGAAAGATTCCCTAAGGAAAGGGACTCAAAGTTGAAGCCAAGAGGCGATGGACTGTTCAAAGTGTTGAAACGGCTTGGTGATAATGCCTATGTTCTCGATCTTCCTGAAGAAATGTATGGTCCTATCTCTAAAACTTTTGATGTTGCTGACCTTTCTCCATTTAGTATTGATTCAGATTCGAGGACGAATCCTTCTCAAGTGGGAGGGAATGATGAGCTACAGCCTAACCTTGTGGATACAAACACTGACGATGACGCCTCACTGCCCCGCACAGGTCCCATAACAAGGAGTATGGCTAAGAAATTGTTACACTGTGTTGAATCATTTCTTTACAGGCATGAAGAGGATGAACCAAGCAGAGATGATGTCCATTGGGTTTATATGATACAAGCTTTGATCTAGTTGTATCAAAACCATGTTGTACATATCTTTAGTTGTTCTTTTTAATATTGTTGGTTGGTTAACCTTGTTTTAGGATAGTTTGTGTTGTATTATTGCCTTGTCTTTCAGGTACACGTACTTAGCTTGAAAATGCAATTAGAACCTGAATTTTTGTTCAAGCAAGGAGGTGATAACCAAGTAGCTTACAAGCAAGGTGGTGACAAGCACCCATGTCAAACTGAATTCTTCTTCACGTTGGAATGGATGGACAAGTTGCTCATTTCATGAACCAATTGGAAGAAGTCTTGCAAATCTTCAAACCAATCAAAAACAAGCAAAGAGACAAGCAAGCAAGCTGCACAACAAATGATCCAATCAAATTGAGATTGTTTAAAGCCTAGCTCACGCAAGAAAGGGTTGAAAATTCAAAGACCAACTTGCAACCAATCAAAGCCTAGTTCAAACCAAGCTGCTCATTGTATTAACCAATCAAAATTATGGCTGAAATCAAGCAAGGAAGAAACGCAAGCAACCAGCCTTCTTGGAACCGAAAGTTGCTCAAACAAGTCCCAAGCAAGCATGTCATTTTTAATCTTGTACTTTGTACTTTAAACTTTGTACTCTTGTAATTTTCGTAGGTTATAAGTAGCATAGGATTTAGAATGTAAAAAAGGACCACAATTCAAATACATTTCAATCAAAGTTTCCTTTAAGGAATTCTCAACTTTTCTAGTTGAAGTTTAAACCCACTTAACGGTTTCTTTCAAGTTCAAAGCCTAGAACTTGTTAAGTATTTACTTCATTTTTTGTTTACAGCATCTTAGGGTCTCAATGAGGTTTTAGATGTGTTGGAATACCAAAGAGGAAGAGGTGTTGGTATAAATTGAGCCAAGAACAAACGGTTACAGTTCAAGGGGTGTCATTGTGATGTTCTTTGCCATAGCTGAGGTTCAAATCAATTTGGAATAGGAGACAAAGTCCTTGGAACGTTTATCTAGCCTTCGTTTGGCTCATCAGTAGGTTTACATGATACCTTATATATCTACATATAGTATTGGACATATATAGATGCATATATATATATATGTGTGTGTGTGTGTGTGTGTGTGTGTAGACGTTATATTATAGATTTTGGACTGTGATGTAATAAGTGGCTTAAAGGATTATAGTTCCATGAAAAGTGTACTTAAAGAACCGTTATTGAAAATACACAAATACGTGTATATATATATACATATATTAAGGTAGGAAAATGGGTAAGCTATGAATCATGGATAAGATGCAATCGAATTAAACTCATACATGTATAAGTGTACCCACTTATATTTCGGCCATGAGGCCTTATTAAGCAAATAAGTGACTTCAAGACTATTGTGAATCCCTAAAAGCAAAATTATGGTTAGGCATTAAATGAGGACCATGCACATGAGAAGCTCTTCCCTCCCCTCATGATTAGGGCCGCCGGTTATACTGATGCGTGCAACTCGTGGGCTCCAACAATTCCACCTTCCAAACGTCCTTCACAAAGGGTTAGGCACAAGGAAGAAGACTTCCCCTTGCTTCCTTAGTGATAAAAACGTGTGGATCAAACGAGCAAGACCAACACTTCAAGATGGTCGTTGATCAGGCAAACCAATATGGCCCTCCTGGACGGCACCTTTTAGCAATGGAAACACCTTCAAAATGCTCAAATTTGAAGGATCTTAACCTAGGTTTTTAATGCAAAACCAAGAAAACAAAGTATCACACAAAGTGAATGAAATATCAAGAATTGTTATTCATCAAAAGGTGAGTTTACAACCAGCCAAAGGGGTCTATTTATAGGCCTAAGAAACGTCCCCCTTCAGCTTGAAATGGCTACAAATAATTCAAATAAAGCTATCTAACAAATGTTTAAATTTGAACTTTGCTTGAAAATTAAAACTAAGATAATTCTAGCTAAAACTTGAAATGCTTGCAAGATGTTATCTCCACTATGACCAGCCGTGTTTGAGGAGTTGATGGAGTCTTAGAGAAGCTGATTTTGATAAGTAGAATGTGCTTGAACTTGAATTCAAAAAGTTGGGTGAATTTGAATTCAAGTTGAGTTTGAATTTGAGCTTCTTTGGATTTGTTTCTTGCACATCTTTTCCTTGGTTCCAGCCGTGTATGAGAGGTCCAAGAAGGTCTTGAAATCTGAATTTGATGATGATAACATGGTTGGAGTTGAATTCAAAAGATGATTGAAGTTTGAATTCAAATTGAATTTGAATTTGAATTCAAACTTGGATTCAATTTGAATTGGATTTTATCTCCATCTTTTTTCTTCAAAAATGGCGTGTGGAAGGCTGAGATGATAGCTGAATCCCTTTTGAAATGTAAGCCTCAAAGTGGTTGAAACTTGAATTCAAATCATGGTTGAATTTAAATTCAAGTTTATCTTCAAGTTTAAATTCAAGTAAGATGTCATCCCTTAGCTTAAAGTGGCCGCCCCCTTGTGATATGTTGGAGATGATGTTTGATTTCAATTTGATCAAGAGACTCTATCTTGGACGCCTTTGAATTTGTCTTAGCGTAGACAAATATTCTCTTCAAACATTCTCTTCAATTATTCTCTTCAAACATTCTCTTCAAACATTTCATGTACCTAATTTACCTACAAAGCAAATACATAAAACTAAGATCACATGACACAAGATAAAATTTAAAGACAAAGACTGTAGACGTGCATGCTGATACACGTTCAAGTTGAAGGTTCAATGAAATGAACCCAAGGAGTCTTAGGTTCATCTTGAACATGCTTGTACAAGAAGGTGGCAACTTGATGACAAAGTTCCCTTGCCCTCCTTCTTGTCATAGGACCTTTGACCTCTTGATGGGGCCCTTGATCCTCATCGGACCCTTGATCCTCATCAATCCCCCCCCTCCTCAAAAGGATTCGTCCTCGAATCAAAAAGGTCATCGTTGAAAGGGGTGAGGTCAGCAACATTAAAAGTAGGCGAAATTGAACCATACCTGTCGGGAAGATCAAGGATGTATGCATTGTCACCTATGCGTTTCAATACTTTAAAGGGTCCATCTTCTCGAGGCAACAATATTGTCTTTCTTTCATTGGGAAATCTTTCTTTGCGCAAATGTAACCACACTAAATCTCCAGGTTTAAACACAACTCTTTTCCGATGTTTGTTAGCTCGTCTTTCATAAGCTTTGTTTTTCTTTTCTAGTTGTGTTTTAACTTGTTCATGCAGTTTCATTATGTTGTCTGCTTTTTGTTTACCATCAAGACTAGAACGTTCGTGCACGGGAATAGGAATCAAATCAATGGGAGACAAGGGATTAAAGCCATACACGATTTCAAATGGACTATGCAAAATACCGTGATGGACACTCCTATTATATGCAAATTCGATATATGGTAAACAATCTTCCCAATGTTTAATGTGTTTTTGCAAAATGGCAAGCAAAAGTTGAGAAAGAGTACGATTAATGACTTCAGTTTGTCCATCCGTTTGTGGGTGTGTGGTGGTTGAAAATAACAATTGTGTACCAAGTTTAGCCCACAAAACGCGCCAAAAATGACTCAAGAATTTCGTATCTCTATCACTTACAATTGTACGTGGCATGCCATGTAATATAACAATTTCTTTAAAGAACAAATCAGCAACATGCGTGGCATCATCAACTTTCCTACATGCAATGAAATGTGCCATTTTTGAAAATCGATCAACCACAACATAAATGCTATCGCGTCCTCCCCGAGACCTAGGAAGTCCTAAAACAAAGTCCATGGAAATCTCAATCCAAGGGGCATCAGGGACGGGTAAAGGTGTGTAAAGGCCATGTGGTTGGGATTTGGATTTTGCTTGTTTGCAAGTGATGCAACTACCACACAACCTCTCGACGTCTACTCTCATGTGGGGCCAGTAGAAATGTTCCTTAAGAGTCTCAAGGGTTTTAAACACTCCGAAATGACCCATTAAACCTCCCCCATGGGCTTCTCTAGTCAATGCCTCTCGTAGGCTCATACGCACAATTTTTGTTCTTTGAAAAGATAACCCTTATGTATGTAAAATTTCCCAAATGGTGCTCCTTTACATGCCTCGAAAATGGTGCCAAAGTCATGGTCATTGGGGTACAAGTCCTTAAGTGATTCGAATCCTAAGAAGCGTGAAGATAATGTAGTCACTAACGTGTATCTCCTAGAGAGGGCATCGGCAACTATATTATCCTTTCCTTGTTTGTACTTAATCACTTAAGGGAATTGTTCTATGAACTCTACCCATTTGGCATGTCTTTTGTTCAACTTTCCTTGCCCTTTAAGATACTTAAGGCTTTCGTGGTCAGTGTGGATCACAAACTCTTTAGGTTGAAGGTAGTGTTGCCAAGTTCGTAGGGATCGCACAAGGGCATAAAGTTCCTTATCATAGGTAGAGTAATTCAGTGCTGCTCCTTTCAATTTTTCACTAAAGTAGGCAATGGGTTTCTTACTTTGGGTTAAAACTGCGCCTATACCCACTCCACTTGCATCACACTCGATCTCAAAGGTCTTGTCAAAATTTGGTAGCCTAAGTATGGGTGCAGTGGTCAGCCTACGTTTAAGTTCGTAAAATGCCTGTTGTTGTGGCTCTTCCCACCGAAAAGGCACATCTTTTTTCACAATTTCGTTTAGGGGGCAGCTATGGAAGAAAAATCTTTGACAAAGCGTCTATAAAAGCTTGCTAATCCATGAAAACTGCGAACTTCCCCTACATTCTTAGGTATAGGCCACTCCACAATTGACCTAACCTTTTCCTCATCCATCTCTACTCCCTCAGCCGAAATGACAAAGCCTAGAAAAACTACGCGTTCTAAACAAAAAGAGCACTTCTTAAAGTTGGCGTAAAGTTCTTGCTTAAGCTTTTCAAAAACGGCTCTAATGTGGTCAAGATGATCTTCTATGGTGTGGAAATAGATTAGGATATAATCGAAATAGACAACGACAAAGCGTCCTATGAACGCACGTAAGACTTCATTCATTAGCCTCATAAAGGTACTAGGGGCGTTGGTGAGCCCGTAGGGCATCAATAACCACTCATAGAGCCCAAACTTGGTTTTGAATGCAGTCTTCCATTCGTCCCCTTCTCTAATGCGTACCTGGAAGTACCCTTGCTTAAGGTCGATTTTGGTGAAGAATTTGGATCCGTGCAACAAGTCTAACATATCGTCTAGCCTAGGTATGGGGTACCTATACTTGACGGTAATCTTGTTTATGGCTCGGCAATCGGTACACATTTTCCACGTTCCATCCTTTTTGGGTACTAAAATGACGGGGACGACAGATGGGCTTAGGCTCTCTCGAACTTGTCCACTAGCTAGGAGCTCCTCTACCTGCCTTTGGATTTCTTTGGTTTCTTCGGGGTTTGCTCGATAGGCTGGGCGATTGGGTAACACGGCTCCTGGGACAAAGTCGATTTGGTGTTCTATCCCTCTAATGGGTGGTAATCCGGATGGTGGTTCGGAGGGAAATAGAGCTTCATATTCTTGGATAAGGGACGCAACTGAGGTAGGTAAGTTTGGTGGGAGTTCTTCAAGGGCAAGTTGACATGACTTTGGGATGATGATGAGGACAGTTTGGTTGTTATAAAGTGCACGTGTAACCTCTCTTTTCTTTGCGAAATACCCACACTTCTTTTTTGACTCGTTGACACTTAAGGACACTGCCTCTTTTCCCTTGCTCTCGTGTTTTTTGTTCTCACTTTTCATACACTCCACGAATTTTCTCTCGGCTTCTTTTTCCTTAGGATCGGCTCTAGACTTGGACATGCGTTGGTGATCCTCGTGGACTTTGTGTGGTGGAAGTGCATGCAGTTTGTACAATTTTCCATTCAATTTGAAAGAATAACGATTCAAATAACCATCATATGTCACATGTCTATCAAATTGCCATGGCCTACCAAGTAAGATATGACTAGCATGCATTGGTGCGACATCACATAAAACATCATCTTTGTAACTACCAATGCTAAGAGAAATCAAAACTTGTTTACTTACGCTAACTTCACCGCAGTCATTTAGCCATGCAAGTTTGTAAGGTTGCGGGTGATTAGTCATAGGCAATTTCAGTTTTCTTACTAATTCGATGCTAGCCACATTCGCACAAGAACCGAAATCAATGATCATGGTGCACACTTTACCATTTATCATGCAATGAATATGGAAAATGTTTTCTCTATGTTGTTCGTGATCATCTAATTTCGGATATGCATTTAAAGCTCTACGCACAACAAGAAACTCCTTAGTGTCAAAATCATCTAATGCGCCTAGATCCTCTTCAGGTTCAATTTCATTATCATGCTCAGACTCGTTTTCATGCTCGGACTCGGACACATTCGTTTGTCTCTTCAATTAACATGATTCTTTTTGCATTAGGACATTCTTTTCCTATGTGACCACGTCCTTGACATTTATAACATTTAATGTCTCTAAACCTGTTCGAGGGATCCGAAGAATTGCCGGTAGGAGCCTTTTGTTGGGTGCGTTCATCTCTCCTTTGTGTGGATTGCACACGATTGTCCATCCTTTGCGATGCTCCTTGGTCACGCGTTTGGCCTCCTGTAGGCCGTGAACTTCCTGTTCCTGAAGGCTTGCTGTGAAATCTTGATGAAGATTGATTAGTACGACAATTGGAATTGAAATTGGAGGAGTTACGTACCTTTAATTGTGCTTCAATCTTTTCAGCCATATGAACCATGGTTGTGAGGTTGAGGTAAGGTTAAAGGTCAACCCTTTGCGCAATCTCCCTGTTTAAACCATGTAAGAATCGAGCCTTGGTGGCTTCTTCAGGTTCCTGCAAGTTAGACCTCTCCAACAAAATTTCTAACTCTTTATAATATTCGTCTACACTTTTGGAACCTTGACGTAAGCTATGCAAACTCGTGAAAATAGAACTCTCATAATTGTTTGGAATAAAACGTTGTCGCATTTCAAACTTCATTTCTTCCCAAGTAGCAATTGGGGGTTGTCTCGTCTTAGTTCTATTTCGACACAAATTCGTCCACCAATTAATTGCATAACCAGAAAACTCAATAGAAGCATACCTCACTTTTTGCAATTCACTATAATTGGTACAAGAAAAGATCAAATCCACTTTCGTTTCCCATTCTAAATATTCCTCCGCATTACTTTTACCATAAAACGTGGGAATATTTATTTTGGTTTTGAGAAAATCGTTATCTTGCGGGAAAAAGGGATTTTGGCGTCTTTGGTAACCACGGGGATGGTGGTCATCAAAGTCATAATCATCATGCTCAAAGGGAATGTAATCATCATTGTACCTTGGAGCGTACCTTCTTGCCTGTGTAGGAGGAGCAAACCTTCTTGCTTCGGTGTGTGGTGGTCTAAGGTTGTCATCCTCAACTTCTTCTGGGGGATGGCGCCGTGGTTGTGGTAGGGGTACGGCCCTGCTTGTTCCTTGGCCATCACTCGTTTTGTAGCTTCGCTCCACGTCTTCCAAGCGATGCTTGATTATCTCATTGTCATGCATGAGTTTTTTAAGAATCTCCGGCATTTGTTGTTGAGTATTGTCAACAGTTTCGGCTTCTTTAGACTTGCTAGATGCGGAATGATTGCTGCTGGCCATTGTTCCTAAGGATTTGAACGAACAAAGGAAAAAGAAAGAAGCAAACTAACACAAAGACAAACAAACGTTAAGGGGTCAGTAAAAAAAATAAACTATGAACACTCCGCTTTCTATTCTTTCCACTCTCTTACCACTTTGGTTCTTGGATAACCTGAAGTTAAGAAGTCTCAAAGTGATCAATAAGGAAGTGTATTGCCAAGGCTTTTTTCGATTCACAATGTTCTCCGCTTGTTTCTTCTTTTTTGCTTTCAAGTTGCACCAATTAGTATCAAAGTAGAATCAATTGAAATGAACACAAACTTGAACTTTATACTAAGATTCAAAGAAAATAAGCAACCAAAGTTGATGTATAAGGCTGAACCAAAGATAAACTAAGGGTTGCCGTGGACAATCTTTAGTCAATTTTGATTCCATGCACTTACTATCCACAAAATGGTTCAAGTCATGCAACAATCGAGCAACCAAGTGTGTTATTGGTTTAAGAAGATGAAGAAATGGATAATTGGGTATAGGGGACGGCAATGTGGGGTAGTATGGTATCCAAGGTTTGCAAGTCGTACCAAAAATTTTCTACGCAATGCACAAACGTTTTGCCCTTTTTCTTTGCTCTTGTTCTTTTGTTTTTCTTTTTCTTCCTTGCTATTTCAATTGAGCAAGGTTCAGATTCTCCTTTTTTTTACTAAGGGCAGAATTGGAATTTCACTTGTTTTGCGCTTAGCACTTGCGTTTTTGGACAGAATAGTGCAATGTATTTAAAATGCAATTTGTATCTTGGACTTGCAACAAAAATGACCTTGGAAAGTGAAGGAATTGGGGTAGGACCGAATGGGGGTTAGGGTTAGGGTTTTGATTTAGGGTGTTTTTGAACGTTTTGGGATTTTGCGAAATGTGGTTATAGGAACGGAATGGGTGTTGTAAATTGACTATTTGGGTTGGTAATTGATGATTGGTGTGGTCAATTTGGATATTGGTTGGTCTAGGACAGAATTTGAACAAAATTCAAATTCTAGGGTTAGGGTTTATTTGAATGAATTGGGATCTTTAGAATCTGATTGTATTTGGTAAAATTGGTTTGGGGCTTTTTGTTTGGGGTGTAAATAGGGCTATTTGGGATCAGCTTGGCGAGTTTTAGAGTTGGGTTGGGGTGGGGGTGGTTGGGCCGTGGGGTGTGGGGCTGGTTTAGGGTTTGGTTGATGTTGCAAGTAGGTTGTGAAGACAAGCACACGTAGGACTACCACATTTATAGCATGAAATCAATCACAATGCGAATCATAAGATGCATACAATCATCACCAACTAAAAGCTTCGGTAGCAACAAGATGATTTGAAACCGAGGTAGCTTTATAGGATGATGGTTAGAATATTTTGAAGAAGGCTGAATGTAACCTAAAAATGCAACGAACCCTAATTTGTTCAAGTTTGAACGACTCAAAATCAGATTGTGATGCGAAAAGGAAATAAAGGAAATGACACTTGAATGTTGAAAAGCAATATGCAGCAACGTGTAAGGACTCAACACAATGTTTTGTTTCTGGACGTTTTTTTGGAATGAAATGCAAGACAAATGGCGTGTAGAGGGAGGAGTATAAGAAGGACTCAACTGAAATTGAAATGACTACACTCAAACGAAAAGGAAATGATAGACGGTGGAATAGAGTAACCTGGGCTCAGATACCAATTTGATGCGTGCAACTCGTGGGCTCCAACATTTCCACCTTCCAAACGTCCTTCACAAAGGGTTAGGCACAAGGAAGAAGACTTCCCCTTGCTTCCTTAGTGATAAAAACGTGTGGATCAAACGAGCAAGACCAACACTTCAAGATGGTCGTTGATCAGGCAAACCAATATGGCCCTCCTGGACGGCACCTTTTAGCAATGGCAACACCTTCAAAATGCTCAACTTTGAAGGATCTTAACCTAGGTTTTTAATGCAAAACCAAGAAAACAAAGTATCACACAAAGTGAATGAAATATCAAGAATTGTTATTCATCAAAAGGTGAGTTGATGACGATCAAGGGTCCGATGAGGATCAAGGGCCCTATCAAGAGGTCAAAGGTCCTATGACAAGAAGGAGGGCAAAGGAACTTTGTCATCAAGTTGCCACCTTCTTGTACAAACATGTTCAAGATGAACCTAAGACTCCTTGGGTTCATTTCATTGAACCTTCAACTTGAGCATGTCTCAGCATGCACGTCTACATTCCTTGTTTTTGAATTTATTTTGTATCGTGTGATCTTAGTTTTATGTATTTGCTTTGTAGGTAAATTAGGTTCAAGAGAATGTTTGAAGAGAATGTTTCAAAAGAATGTTTCAAAAGAATGTTTCATGAGAATGTTGAAGAGAAAGTTTCAAGAGAATGTTACAAGAGCATGTTTGTCTACGCTAAGACAAATTCAAAGGTGTCCAAGATAGAATCTCTTGTTCAAATTGAAATCAAACATCATCTACAACATATCACAAGGGGCAGCCATTTTTGAAGGATAAGGATCACACGCCATTTTTTTTGAAGCAAAGATGAGATGGCAATTCAAATTTGAATCCAAGTTTAAATTCAAGTTCAAGTTAAACTCAATCTCCAACCAGCGTTTGAATTCAACATCTCAACCATTTGAAGACATCTCACACGCCTAGATATCCTTCCACACGCCCACTTGAAGATCAAAAAGGATGGGATCATAATTCAAAGATTGAATTCAAGTTTGAAGTCAAATTGAATCCAATCTTCAACTAGCCTTTGAATTCAAGTTCAACCACATCTCCAACGCCAATTTCAACATCTCCAACGCCAATTTCATCACCAAACATGACTAGATTCATTGAAGATAACATCTTGCAAGCATTTCAAGTTTTAGCTAGAATTATCTTAGTTTAAAATTTTAAGCAAAGTTCAAATTCAAACATTTGTTAGATAGCTTTATTTGAATTATCTCTAGCCATCTCAAGCTAAAGGGGGCGTCTTCTAGGCCTATAAATAGACCCCTTTGGCTGGTTGTAAACACACCTTTTGATGAATAACAATTCTTGATATTTCCTTCACTTTGTGTGATACTTTGTTTTCTTGGTTTTTGCATTAAAAACCCAAGTTAAGATCCTTCAAAGTTGAGCATTTTGAAGGTATTGCCATTGCTAAAAGGTGCCGTCCAGGAGGGCCATTTTGGTTTGTCTGATCAGCGACCATCTTATAGTGTTGGTCTTGCTCGTTGTCCACACGTTTGATCACTAAGGAAGCAAGGGGAAGTTTACTTCTTTGTGCCTAACCCTTTGTGAAGGACGTTTGGAAGGTGGAATTGTTGGAGCCCACGAGTTGCACGCATCAAATTGGTATCAGAGCCAGGTTACTCTATTCCACCGTCTATCATTTCCTTTTCGTTTGACTCTAGTCATTTCAATTTCAGTTGAGTCCTTCTTCTACCCCTCACTCTACACGCTATTATCTTGCATTTCATTCAAAAAAAAAACGTCACTTCCTTTGAGTCTTTGCAAGTTGCTGCATTTTACTTTTCATCACCCAAGTATCATTTCCTTTATTTCCTTTCACATCACAATCTGATTTTGAGTCGTTCAAACTTGAACACATTCGGGTTCGTTGCATTTTAGGTTACATTCAGCTTTCTTTAAAATAGTCCAACCATCAGCCTATAAAGCTACCTCGGTTTCAAATCATCTTGTTGCTACCGAAGCTTTTAGTTGGTGATGATTGTATGCATCTTATGATTCGCACTGTGATTGATTTCATGCTTTAAGACAAGTAGTCATAAGTGTGTTTACCTTCCCGAACCCTCTTCAACAACAAAACCCTAATTCTACCATCCCACCCCACGGCCCAACCAACAACACCCCCAACCAACCCTAAAACCCACCAACCTGATCCCAAATATCCCTATTTACACCCCACACAAAAAGCCCCAAACCAATTTTACCAAATACAATCAGATTCTAAAGATCCCAATTCATTCAAATAAACCCTAACCCTAGAATTTGAATTTTGTTCAAATTCTGTCCTAAACCAGCCAATACCCAAATTGACCACACCAATCATCAATTACCAACCCAAATAGTCCATCTACAACGCCCATTCCGGTCCTATAACTCCATTCCGCAAATTCCCAAAACATTCAAAAAACCCTAAATAAAAAAAAAACCTAACCCTAACCTCCATTCGGTCCTACCCCAATTCCTTCACCTTCCAAGGTCATTTTTATTGCAAGTCCAAGATACAAATTGCATTTTAAATACATTGCACTATTCTGTACGAAAACGCAAGTGCTAAGCGCAAAACAAGTAAAATTCAAATTCTGCCCTTAGTCAAAAAAAAAGGAGAATCTGAACCTTGCTCAATTGAAATAGCAAGGAAGAAAAAGAAAAACAAAAGAACAAGAGCAAAGAAAAAGGGCAAAACGTTTGTGCATTGCGTAGAAAATTTTTGGTACGACGTGCAAACCTTGGATACCATACTACTCCACATTGTCGTCCCCTATACCCCAATTATCCATTTCTTCATCTTCTTAAACCAATAACACACTTGGTTGCTCGATTGTTGCATGACTTGAACCATTTTGTGGATAGTAAGTGCATAAAATCAAAATTAACTAAAGATTGCCCACGGCAACCCTTAGTTCATCTTTGGTTCAGCCTTATACATCAACTTTGGTTGCTTATTGTCTTTGAATCTTAGTATAAAGTTCAAGTTTGAGTTCATTTCAATTGATTCTACTTTGATACTAATTGGTGCAACTTGAAAGCAAAAAGGAGGAAACAAGTGGAGAACATTGTGATTGGAAGAAGCCTTGGCAATACACTTCCTTATTGATCACTTTGAAACTTCTTAACTTCAGGTTATCCAAGAACCAAAGTGGTAAGAGAGTGAAAAGAATCGAAAGCAGAGTGTTCATAGCTTTTTTTACTAATCCCTTAACGTTTGTTTGTCTTTGTGTTGGTTTGCTTCTTTCTTTTTCCCTTTGTTTTCATTCAATTCCTTAGGCACAATGGCCAGCAGCAATTCCGCATCTAGCAAGTCTAAAGAAGCCGAAACTGTTGACAATTCAACGACAAATGCTGGAGATGCTTAAGAAACTCATGCATGACAATGAGATAATCAAGCATCGCTTGGAAGACGTGGAGCGAAGCTACAGAACAAGTGATGGCCAAGGAACAAGCAGGGCCGTTCCACCACCACAACCAAGGCGCCATCCTCCAGAAGAAGTTGAGGACGATAACATTCGACCCCCACACACCGAAGCAAGACGGTTTGCTCCTCCTACACAAGCAAGAAGGTACGCTCCAAGAAGGTACAATGATGATTACATTCCCTTTGAGCATGATGATTATGACTTTGATGACCACCATCCCCGTGGTTACCAAAGACGCCAAAATCCCCTTTTCCCGCAAGATGACGATTTTCTCAAAACCAAAATAAGTATTCTCACGTTTTATGGTAAAAGTAATGCGGAGGAATATTTAGAATGGGAAACGAAAGTGGATTTGATCTTTTCTTGTACCAATTATAGTGAATTGCAAAAGGTGAGGTATGCTTCCATTGAATTTTCTGGTTATGCACTTAATTGGTGGACGAATTTGTGTCAAAATAGAACTAAGACGAGACAACCCCCAATCGCCACTTGGGAAGAAATGAAGTTTGAAATGCGTCAACGTTTTATTCCAAACAATTATGAGAGTTCTATTTTCACGAGTTTGCATAACTTACGACAAGGTTCCAAAAGTGTAGACGAGTATTATAAAGAGTTAGAAATTTTGTTGGAGAGGTCTAACTTGCAGGAACCTGAAGAAGCCACCAAGGCTCGATTCTTAGATGGTTTAAACAGGGAGATTGCGCAAAGGGTTGACCTTCAACCTTACCTCGACCTCACAACCATGGTCCATATGGCTGAAAAGATTGAAGCACAATTAAAGGTACGTAACTCCTCCAACTTCAATTCCAATTATCGTACTAATCAATCTTCATCAAGATTTCACAGCAAGCCTTCAGGAACAGGAAGTTCACGGCCTACAGGAGGCCAAGCACGTGACCAAGGTGCATCACAAAGAATGGACAATCGTGTGCAATCCACACAAAGGAGAGATGAACGCACCCAACAAAAGGCTCCTACCGGAAATCCTTCGGATTCCTCAAACAGGTTTAGAGATATTAAATGTTATAAATGTCAAGGACGTGGTCACATAGGAAAAGAATGTCGTAATGCAAAAAGAATCATGTTAATTGAAGAGACAAACGAATATGTGTCCGAGTCCGAGCATGAAAACGAGTTTGAGCATGATAATGAAATTGAACCTGAAGAGGATCTAGGCGCATTATATGATTTTGAAACTAAAGAGTTTCTTGTTGTGCGTAGAGCTTTAAATGCATATCCGAAATTAGATGATCACGAACAACATAGAGAAAACATTTTCCATATTCATTGCATGATAAATGGTAAAGTGTGCACCATGATCATTGATTCCGGTTCTTGTGCTAATGTGGCTAGCATCGAATTAGTAAGAAAACTGAATTTGCCTATGACTAATCATCCGCACCCTTACAAACTTGCATGGCTAAATGACTGCGGTGAAGTTAGCGTAAGTAAATAAGTTTTGATTTCTCTTAGCATTGGTAGTTACAAAGATGATGTTTTATGTGATGTCGCACAATGCATGCTAGTCATATCTTACTTGGTAGGCCATGGCAATTTGATAGACATGTGACATATGATGGTTATTTGAATCGTTATTCTTTCAAATTGAATGGAAAATTGTACAAACTGCATGCACTTCCACCACACAAAGTCCACGAGGATCACCAACGCATGTCCAAGTCTAGAGCCGATCCTAAGGAAAAAGAAGCCGAGAGAAAATTCGTGGAGTGTATGAAAAGTGAGAACAAAAAAAAATGAGAGCAAGGGAAAAGAGGTAGTGCCCCTAAGTGTCAACGAGTCCAAAAAGAAGTGTGGGTATTTCGCAAAGAAAAGAGAGGTTACACGTGCACTTTATAACAACCAAACTGTCTTCATCATCATCCCAAAGTCGTGTCAACTTGCCCTTGAAGAACTCCCACCAAACTTACCTACCTCAGTTGCGTCCCTTATCCAAGAATATGAAGTTCTATTTCCTTCCGAACCACCATCCAGATTACCACCTATTAGAGGGATAGAACACCAAATCGACTTTGTCCCAGGAGCTGTGTTACCCAATCGCCCAGCCTATCGAGCAAACCCCGAAGAAACCAAAGAAATCCAAAGGCAAGTAGAGGAGCTCCTAGCTAGTGGACAAATCCGAGAGAGTCTGAGCCCATCTGCCGTCCCCGTCATTTTAGTACCCAAAAAGGATGGAACTTGGAGAACGCATATTGATTGCCGTGCCATAAACAAGATTACCGTCAATATAGGTACCCCATACCTAGGCTGGATGATATGTTGGATATGTTGCACGGATCTAAATTCTTCACCAAAATCGACCTTAAGCAAGGGTACTTCCAGGTACGCATTCGAGAAGGGAACGAATGGAAGACTGCATTCAAAACCAAGTTTGGACTCTATGAGTGGTTAGTGATGCCCTTCGGGCTCACCAACGCCCCTAGTACCTTTATGAAGCTAATGAATGAAGTCTTACGTGCGTTCATAGGACGCTTTGTCGTTGTCTATTTCGATGATATCCTAATCTATTCCCACACCATAGAAGATCATCTTGACCACATTAGAGCCGTTTTTGAAAAGCTTAAGCAAGAACAACTTTACGCCAACTTTAAGAAGTGCTCTTTCTGTTTAGAACGCGTAGTTTTTCTAGGCTTTGTCATTTCGGCTGAGGGAGTAGAGATGGATGAGGAAAAGGTTAGGTCAATTGTGGAGTGGCCTATACCTAAGAATGTAGGGGAGGTTCGCAGTTTTCATGGACTAGCAAGCTTTTATAGACGCTTTGTCAAAGATTTTTCTTCCATAGCTGCACCCCTAAACGAAATTGAGAAAAAAGATGTGCCTTTTAGGTGGGAAGAGCCACAACAACAGGCATTTGATGAACTCAAAAGTAGGCTGACCACTGCACCCATACTTACACTACCAAATTTTGATGAGATCTTTGAGATCGAGTGTGATGCAAGTGGAGTGGGTATATACGCAGTTTTGACCCAAAGTAAGAAACCCATAGCCTACTTTAGTGAAAAGTTGAAAGGAGCATCATTGAATTACTCTACCTATGATAAGGAACTTTATGCCCTTGTGAGATCCCTACAAACTTGGCAACACTATCTTCAACCTAAAGAGTTTGTGATCCACACTGACCACGAAAGCCTTAAGTATCTTAAAGGGCAAGGAAAGTTGAACAAAAGACATGCCAAATGGGTAGAGTTCATAGAACAATTCCCTTACGTGATTAAGTACAAACAAGGAAAGGATAATATAGTTGTCGATGCCCTCTCTAGGAGATACACGTTAGTGACTACATTATCTTCACACTTCTTAGGATTTGAATCACTTAAGGACTTGTACCCCAATGACCATGACTTTGGCACCATTTTCGAGGCATGTAAAGGAGCACCATTTGGGAAATTTTACATACACGAGGGTTATCTTTTCAAAGAACAAAAATTGTGCGTTCCCCAATCATCCCTACGCGAAGCATTGACTAGAGAAGCCCATGGGGGAGGTTTAATGGGTCATTTCGGAGTGTTCAAAACCCTTGAGACTCTTAAAGAACATTTCTATTGGCCCCACATGAGAGTAGACGTCGAGAGGTTGTGTGGTAATTGCATCACTTGCAAACAAGCCAAATCCAAGTCCCAACCACATGGCCTTTACACGCCTTTACCCGTCCCTGATTCCCCTTGGATTGACATTTCTATGGACTTTGTTTTAGGACTTCCTAGGTCTCGGGGAGGACGCGATAGCATTTATGTTGTGGTTGATCGATTTTCAAAAATGGCACATTTCATTGCATGTAGAAAAGTTGATGATGCCACACATGTTGCTGATTTGTTCTTCAAAGAAATTGTTAGATTACATGGCATGCCACGTACAATTGTAAGTGATAGAGATACGAAATTCTTGAGTCATTTTTGGCGTGTTTTGTGGGCTAAACTTGGTACACAATTGTTGTTTTCCACCACCGCACACCCACAAACTGATGGACAAACTGAAGTCGTTAATCGTACTCTTTCTCAACTTTTGCGTGCCATTTTGCAAAAACACATTAAACATTGGGAAGATTGTTTACCATATATCGAATTTGCATATAATAGGAGTGTCCATCACGGTACTTTGCATAGTCCATTTGAAATCGTGTATGGCTTTAATCCCTTGTCTCCCATTGATTTGATTCCTATTCCCGTGCATGAACGTTCTAGTATTGATGGTAAACAAAAAGCGGACAACATAAAGAAACTGCATGAACAAGTTAAAACACAACTAGAAAAGAAAAACAAAGCTTATGAAAGACGAGCTAACAAACATCGGAAAAGAGTTGTGTTCAAACCTGGAGATTTAGTGTGGTTACATTTGCGTAAAGAAAGATTTCCCAATGAAAGAAAGTCAAAATTGTTGCCTCGAGGAGATGGACCCTTTAAAGTATTGAAACGCATAGGTGACAATGCATACATCCTCGATCTTCCCGACAGGTATGGTTCAGTTTCACCTACTTTTAATGTTGCTGATCTCACCCCTTTCAACGCTGACCTTATTGATTCGAGGACGAATCCTTTTGAGGAGGGAGGGATTGATGAGGATCAAGGGTCCGATGAGGATCAAGGGCCCTATCAAGAGGTCAAAGGTCCTATGACAAGAAGGAGAGCAAATGAACTTTGTCATCAAGTTGCCACCTTCTTGTACAAACATGTTCAAGATGAACCTAAGACTCCTTGGGTTCATTTCATTGAACCTTCAACTTGAGCATGCCTCAGCATGCACGTCTACATTCCTTGTTTTTGAATTTATTTTGTGTCATGAGATCTTAGTTTTATGTATTTGCTTTGTAGGTAAATTAGGTTCAAGAGAATGTTTGAAGAGAATGTTTGAAGAGAATGTTTCAAAAGAATGTTTCAAGAGAATGTTTCAAGAGAATGTTTAAAGAGAATGTTGAAGAGAATGTTTCAAGAGAATGTTACAAGAGAATGTTTGTCTACGCTAAGACAAATTCAAAGGTGTCCAAGATAGAATCTCTTGTTCAAATTGAAATCAAACATCATGTACAACATATCACAAGGGGCAGCCATTTTTGAAGGATAAGGATCACACGCCATTTTTTTTGAAGCAAAGATGAGATGGCAATTCAAATTTGAATCCCAGTTTAAATTCAAGTTCAAGTTAAACTCAATCTCCAACCAGCGTTTGAATTCAACATCTCAACCATTTGAAGACATCTCACACGCCTAGATATCCTTCCACACGCCCACTTGAAGATCAAAAAGGATGGGATAATAATTCAAAGATTGAATTCAAGTTTGAAGTCAAATTGAATCCAATCTTCAACTAGCCTTTGAATTCAAGTTAAACCACATCTCCAACGCCAATTTCAACATCTCCAACGCCAATTTCATCACCAAACATGACTAGATTCATTGAAGATAACATCTTGCAAGCATTTCAAGTTTTAGCTAGAATTATCTTAGTTTAAATTTTTAAGCAAAGTTCAAATTCAAACATTTGTTAGATAGCTTTATTTGAATTATCTCTAGCCATCTCAAGCTAAAGGGGGCGTCTTCTAGGCCTATAAATAGACCCCTTTGGCTGGTTGTAAACACACCTTTTGATGAATAACAATTCTTGATATTTCCTTCACTTTGTGTGATACTTTGTTTTCTTGGTTTTGCATTAAAAACCCAAGTTAAGATCCTTCAAAGTTGAGCATTTTGAAGGTATTGCCATTGCTAAAAGGTGCCGTCCAGGAGGGCCATTTTGGTTTGTCTGATCAGCGACCATCTTATAGTGTTGGTCTTGCTCGTTGTCCACACGTTTGATCACTAAGGAAGCAAGGAGAAGTTTACTTCTTTGTGCCTAACCCTTTGTGAAGGGCGTTTGGAATGTGGAATTGTTGGAGCCCACGAGTTGCACGCATCATGAGTTTACAACCAGCCAAAGGGGTCTATTTATAGGCCTAAGAAACGTCCCCCTTCAGCTTGAAATGGATAGAAATAATTCAAATAAAGCTATCTAACAAATGTTTAAATTTGAACTTTGCTTGAAAATTAAAACTAAGATAATTCTAGCTAAAACTTGAAATGCTTGCAAGATGTTATCTCCACTATGACCAGCCGTGTTTGAGGAGTTGATGGAGTCTTAGAGAAGCTGATTTTGATAAGTAGAATGTGCTTGAACTTGAATTCAAAAAGTTGGGTGAATTTGAATTCAAGTTGAGTTTGAATTTGAGCTTCTTTGGATTTGTTTCTTGCACATCTTTTCCTTGGTTCCAGCCGTGTATGAGAGGTCCAAGAAGGTCTTGAAATCTGAATTTGATGATGATAACATGGTTGGAGTTGAATTCAAAAGATGATTGAAGTTTGAATTCAAATTGAGTTTGAATTTGAATTCAAACTTGGATTCAATTTGAATTGGATTTTATCTCCATCTTTTTTCTTCAAAAATGGCGTGTGGAAGGCTGAGATGATAGCTGAATCCCTTTTGAAATGTAAGCCTCAAAGTGGTTGAAACTTGAATTCAAATCATGGTTGAATTTAAATTCAAGTTTATCTTCAAGTTTAAATTCAAGTAAGATGTCATCCCTTAGCTTAAAGTGGCCGCCCCCTTGTGATATGTTGGAGATGATGTTTGATTTCAATTTGATCAAGAGACTCTATCTTGGACACCTTTGAATTTGTCTTAGCGTAGACAAACATTCTCTTCAATTATTCTCTTCAAACATTCTCTTCAAACATTCTCTTCAAACATTTCATGTACCTCTAATTTACCTACAAAGCAAATACATAAAACTAAGATCACACGACACAAGATAAAATTTAAAGACAAAGACTGTAGACGTGCATGCTGATACACGTTCAAGTTGAAGGTTCAATGAAATGAATCCAAGGAGTCTTAGGTTCATCTTGAACATGCTTGTACAAGAAGGTGGCAACTTGATGACAAAGTTCCCTTGCCCTCCTTCTTGTCATAGGACCTTTGACCTCTTGATGGGGCCCTTGATCCTCATCGGACCCTTGATCCTCATCATATACCTACCCAAGAAGGTTTATTTTCTCTTCTTTTAACAAGAAACCTCTTAACACCTTCTTAAGTTATTTACTATCTAACAAGCTACCCAAAGAGCAAGAGATACTCCCTTTCTTCCCTCAAAGCACACGGCCATAGTGAGCCAAGAAGGTTAAGGTTCATCCAAGAACAAGTCCTAGGTAAGTATATCCTCAACTCCTTAAGAGAATTTCTACATTTTCATAAAGTGAAGCTCATTTTGCTACTCTTCTTGCTCAAAACCGTGACCTCCATGGTCACTAGGTTCAAGCTTTCAAGCTTTAAGAGGTGCTATGTTCTTAAGAAATTCTACCACCATTCAAGCTCCATCTTGGTAAGTTAATCTAAGCCTCCATTTGGTTTTATCTTTTGCTTAGAATAATAACTAATGTTTATTATTTTTCTTCCTCCCAACCGTGGGGTATGTGTAGTGAAGAGGAGGAAGACTTCACTCACTCCATATACATTCCAAGCAAAGGGAAGGTGTAAGCTTGAGAAGGCAAGTATACTATAAATGTTCATGACTTGTGTGTGGAAGTGCATGCTTGAATGTCTAGATGCTACTAAGCTTTAATCTTAGATGTGAAATGTTAGGTTTGATGCATGAAACTTTCGGGTTCTTGAGTAAGGTGTCTTGCATGTGAGATTTTCTTCAAAGGTGGAGTATTTGCTCATTTTAAGCATGGATATGATGTCAACCTAAGGTGAATGTGGCAAAGTTCTCTTCTTTGACATGTATGGGGGACGGTTGAATAAAAATGGGGGATGAATGTGGTTCTTGTGGTAGATTGTAAATTGTGGGGTAAAGGATGTGTTCAAGATGCATGCTTTATGACTTAAGTTTAATATGTTCATATGATTTAAGCCCTTGTATGAGTATAAAACGGGCTGTATGGTGTATGGTACGTATACACTAGTTATACCAAGAATAGATCCTTATTATGAACAAAAGGTGCAAGACCAAGGAGTGATTTGTGTAACCTTCAAAACTGTTTTTGAAGTGATGTGTAGATGACCTTTAGTATGTGTTAGAATCTGCAAAACCGTATGCTAAAGGTGTATTTGATGTTTAGTAAGGTATTTATGCCAAATAACTCAAGTTGGGACACTTCTAGTAAGGAAAAGTGATAATAATAGGAATTACTGGAACAGGGCAGAATAACATTTTGCAAGCCCTGAAAATGGATCTTAGAAGTATGCAATTAAGCTAGTTTTCGGTATGACATTAGCCCTATGTATGTGGTCAATATGAGAGTTGGAATTTTGGTAAAATAAGTTGTGGTTTGTCCTTAATGGAATTTTTAGTAAAATTGGTCAAGCTGAAATTCACTGGACTGGACAGAATTTACGTGGGTATTGAATAACCCGAAAATGGACATTAGGAATATGCAAATGGGCTGATTTTTGGTAGGATGCTAGCCTTATGTGTTTATTAAGCTTGTGAGTTGGAATTTTTTAAAAAGGACTTATGGTTTGATTACAATAAAATTTGCGGTAAAACTGGTCATTCCAGAAATCAGCATGTACCCGTTTTGGGAAAGTGAATAAATGACCCCTTGAATGTTATTATGTTACTCCGAAAATTTTATGACATTTACTTAGGACATTGATGAACACATCCATGTAAATTATTCACCTTGGAATTATTATTTTATTGGATAATTGCCGAAGTTAAGTTGGTATCACTAATCTGGAAAACTGGGCAGAATTAAGGACTTGGTTGTATGGCTTTATTCTTTTGGGCTTAGACTCATTTGTAAGATTAGGGCTATGAGACATAATTTTTGGTATGTCTACAGTATTTTCAAGGTGGTGGCCCAAATTAAGTGAGACTAAATGGGCTTAAGAGAAAAGTAAAAGAAAGGGTACTGCACTGCTGAAATTCAACAGTACCCTGTTGGTAATTAAATAATTTAAGTGTCTTGTATGTCTCGCATCGTTACGGAAATTATATGACGAATAGAAATGACACCTTTATGCGTATGTATGACACGAACTCATGATAATGGGCCTAAAATATGAGGTTTGGAGGCCGTACAAACGGAACGATAATTCTGGAAATTTTTCCAGCATAAAGAATAAGTTTGTCTTCGTATGTATGTAACGCATCATGTCACGAATTGCATGGTACATGTCATACATTGCATCATCGTCATTTACATGATTTATGGAACTGGTTTTATTAGAAAGAATGATGAAAAAGCGTTTTTAAAGAAAAGATTTTGTTTTTAAAAGAACGCTTTCTACCGGTACCGTGTGTTTTCTAGCCAGCAGGACCCGCTCCAGATCCGAGGTTAATTGATCTGATGATAATGACCGTTCAGGCCCGGAGAGAATAGACCTGATTATGATATGACCGTACGGCCCGCAGAGAATAGACCTGGTGATTAAGAGTGATGACGTGACCATTCCAAATCCGGGAATAATAGATTCGAAGAGAAGAATATGACCGCCTCAGATCCAGAGAGAATAGATCTGAACACTCTCTTGTTTTTATTGACGATGATATTTTAAAAGAGAGAACAAAAGAACTTATATTCATTTTTGTCATGATGCATCAGATGTACATACTCATGCATGTTGCATTTAATGAGTCATCGAACATTCGGTACATGTTACTTAGACTAAGTTGTTATGACTTGGTAGCTCCTAAGTTATGATCTTTAGTAAGTTATGATCTTTAATAAGTTATGATCTTTGATAAGTCATGATCTTTGATAAGTTATGAGCTGAGTACTTACGGGTTTTGGATGTAAGGTCAGGTATGTTCCTAAACCGAAATTTTGGGGTTCGGTTCTTGTATGTACTTTCCATTTAATTCACGATTATTTATAGTTTACTTGCTGGTGACGTTGTCACTCACCCTTTATTTTTCCTCCCAAAACCCGCAGGAAATAGAGTTGAATGGATCGAAGATGAACCTATGGTTCCTTACCCGTAAAGTGCGAGAGGTGGACGACTTAAGAGACTTGACGAGACGGTTATGATTGATGATCTTTTCATGAATTTATGATGGAAACATTTACTTTTGGGATTTTCGCACTTTATGATCATGTTGTAAGAATAATGATGGTTGCCTAGACGTTTTTATTTTAAAAGTTTTTATTCTGCCTCGGTTTTGCTTACTTGTTGACGTGTAAGCATGAAATTCCATATATTTTATTCTGGACCTTGTTATGTTATGGACTGACGCCTGGTACTCTCCGTAGTGAAGTACGGCGGGCGCACCGTATCTGGCTAGGCCGGGGTACGGGGCGCTACATATATATATATCTTGTATATGTATTACGTATGTACACATGTATTGTACACGTATACTAGTGTATTCTTCTATACATTTGTTTTTGAGTTTTAATTCAGCATGAGTACTTCAAATTTCATGGATGGCTACAAATTGATTAAGACCATATCTGGTATGTTTTGCTTCAAAATAGATTTGAAGAGCTAAAGATACGCATGCATAACTTAGGCCTATCAAATGGCATATAGGTAAGTAATTCGCACGACAAACTTATGAGGTATCAATCCTACCTTCAAGCTAGTACTTTGAAGGAATATTACGATGAGTCGTTAGATGGTTTGTAAAAATCTTATATTAAAGAACCTGAGGTGCTACATCCCGTGGCTGTTGAGGGGTGAAGGAAAATTATAATTATAAATATAAGATAAACTTAATAATTATCAAATAGTATTTGGAAGGGAATAGGAAAAGTAGGATAAGAATTAAAATATAAAGGATTAACTTTATATATTTCCTAAACCAATTAGGAATTTACCTAAACCTAAATACCTATCTATATATGTTATGACCCGCATCTTTGGGTCGGTAGGAAAAGAAATAATATAACAAGAAAAAAATAAAGGTGAATATGGATAAAATTTACTGTTAGATAAAAATTTTAAGAAGAATTTATTAGGACGTTTAACAAATATAACTTATCCATACTGTTATGTCACACCCTCAATTTTATTAGTAACCAATAATATGTAAATAAACTAAGATAAGCATATCGGGGTTAGTAATGCTCAGAAATATAATCAAATGATAAAATCACCTAACATGTCGATATACGACTAAATTCGATAACCAACATTATGAACAACTTAAGTTACTAGGATATAATAAATCAAAAGAAGAAGACATGATACAAGAATTTTGAACTACATAAATAAAAGAAAAAAAAATTAGGACATGAGAAGATATTTTGGAAGAAAAAAAAGAAAGGTCAAGGAAAATCGACCAATTGGCCATGGAAGAAAGTCTTCCAACTACCCCAACTTTCATGCACAAAATCCTCCTTTTTCCTACCTTCTACCAACCACTCCACCCAACTCCCTCCTCTCTTTTCTTGGCCAGTCATAATATGGAGAAAAGGGGACTTCCCTCTTACTTCTCACTTTACTCCATACACATCATCTTCAATGAAACCCCTCTTCCTCCTTCAAGAAAGGAACAAAGTCTTCAAACACCTGCACCTCTGCCTAAAAACCAAAATTATAACAAGGAAAGTAAAGTGGAAATATTTCCCCTCTTCATCCAACACCGCGTCCTCAAGACATAGCTAGGACACTCTTCTTCTTTAGGCATGGAAACCGAAATGTAGTGGAGTCAAGGGCAAGAAGAACCAAGGTAAGAATCCAATCAAACATGAATCTAAATTCTTCTATTTAACACTTTCTAAAATTTCTCATCAATCTCCTCTTTGTGGATGAGAAAACCGTGGGCTTCCATGGGAAGAGGAAAAAGAAGAATCTCCAAGCCAAGGCCAAGAAGCTTGCATTTAGGTCACTCATCAAGAAGGAAGTTTCAAATAAAGACTTGAATTAATAAAATAGGCAAGTACATCTCTTAGATTGTTCATGCCATTTCCAAACACTACCAAGTAATTTCCATAAGAAAAATGGATCAATCATGAGTATGTTCAAGGCTAAGTTTCTATGGAAAAACAAGTAACAAGACTTACAAGTACGTTGGACTATGTTGAGGACTAAGTATAAGAACATTCAAGCTATGTTCATATGGAAAAATATATTTTTAAACCAAAATAGTAAATAATGGCTTAATGGACGTTTTGGAGGTTTCATGTGGAAAGATGACCGTGACTAAGATTAGATATGAGTACGTTAAGATAAAGAAGAAAGGACCATGTGAAAGGAGAAAAATAAATTCTTGCATGAAAAATGAAGTGTGAGGGTGTGTATGTAGGTATTTCGGCTGCATAGGTAATCTTGGACAAGATTAATGTATTGTGAAGTATGAAGATGTATATAAATACACATTTGTCCTTAGTAATATTTTGAACAAGGTTAGTCTATAATGGAGGTATATGTAACTTTCGGCCATACTGAGATAGGTTGGACAAGATTAGTTGTGATGAAGTGTGAAATGGATGATTTATGTACTTAGCTAGAACTTAATCACAAGACCATTGTTTTTGCATGATGATTTTATGAACTAAATATCATGTAACTCTCGGCCTTGAGAGTAGTTTGGGCAAGAGAAATTGATGTTGAAGCATAAAAGTGATAAGGTAGGGAACTAGCTAAGTTTTAATTACAATGTTCTTGTACTTTTATGATTATTTTGTGGGGACCCTAAGTTTTGTAACTTTCGGCCTTGACTTTCCCTACACATCAATAAATGAAAGCAATGAGCTTGGAAGTCTTTGTGTGTAGTATATGGGAATATGTAATGCTTAGAAGACATTTAGAAAATGGATCCCGAATATACAAGAAGAAAGGTGTTGCATCACTTAATTTCCAACACTTTGATAAGCCAAATGAAGGCTAGAAAAACGTTCCTAGGACTTTGTCTTCTACTCCAAACTGATTTGAACCTCGGCTATGGCAAAGAACATCCTAATGACACCCCTTGAACTGTAACCGTTTGTTCTTGGCTCAAATAATGCCAACACCTCTTCCTCTTTGGCATTCCAACACATCTAAAACCTCATTGAGACCCTAAGATGCTGTAAACAAAAAATGAAGTAAAATACTAACAAGTTCTAGGCTATGAACTTGAGAGAAACCGTTAAGTGGTTTTAACTTCAACTAGAAAAGTTGAGAATTCCTTAAAGGAAATTTTGATTGAAATATGTTTGAATTGTGGTGGTTTTTACATTCTGATTCCTATGCTACTTATAACCTACGAAAATTACAAGAGTACAAAGTTTAAAGTACAAAGTACAAGACTAAAAATGACATGCTTGCTTGGAACTTGTTTGAGCAACTTTCGGTTCCAAGAAGGCTGGTTGCTTGCGTTTCTTCCTTGCTTGATTTCAGCCATAATTTTGATTGGTTAATTGATGAGCCAAACGAAGGCTAGATAAACGTTCCAAGGACTTTGTCTCCTATTCCAAATTGATTTGAACCTCAGCTATGGCAAAGAACATCACAATGACACCCCTTGAACTGTAACCGTTTGTTCTTGGCTCAATTTATACCAACACCTCTTCCTCTTTGGTATTCCAACACATCTAAAACCTCATTGAGACCCTAAGATGCTGTAAACCAAAAATGAAGTCAATACTAACAAGTTCTAGGCTATGAACTTGGAAGAAAACCGTTAGTGGTCTTAAACTTCAACTAGGATAAGTTGAGAATTCCTTAAAGGAAATTTTGATTGAAATGTATTTGAATTGTGTTTTTTTGTACATTCAGGTTCCTACCTTACTTATAGCAAACGAAAATTATAAAGAGTACAAGTTTTAAAATACAAAGTACAAGACTAAAATGACATGCTTGCTTTTTTAACAACTTTTGTTCCAAGAATTCTGGTTGCTTTTACCGTGTACTCCATGCTTTGTTTCCAGCCTTTTTCTTGATCAATTTGATTGGATAATACTTGGAGCAGCTTGCTTGGAATTAGGCTTTGATTGGCTGCAAGTTTGGTGTTGAATTTTCAAAGGATTTTGCCTTGATCAGCCGTTTCTTCAAAAGGAGCTGACTGGATGAATTGTTGTGCAGCTTGCTGAATTGTCTCCTTGCTTGTTTTTGATTGGCTTGAATATTTGCAAGACTTCTTCCTATTGGTTTAAAGATTTGAGCAGCTTGTTTCTTCCTTGTTTGCGTGGAGAAGAAATCAGATTTGACATGGGTGCTTGTCACCACCTTGCTTGTAAGCTACTTGGTTATCACCTCCTTGCTTGGACAAAATTTCAGGTTCCAATTGTATTTTCAAGCTAAGTATGTGTACCTGAAAGACAAAGCAATAATACAACACAAACTATCCTAAAACAAGTTTAACCAACCAACAATATTAAAAAGAACAACTAAAGATATGTACAATATGTTTTTGATACAACTAGATCATAGCTTGTATCATATAAACCCAATGGACGTCATCTCTGCTTGGTTCATCCTCTTCATGCCTATAAAGAAATGACTCAACACAATGTAACAATTTCTTAGCCATACTCCTTGTTATGGGACCCATGCGGGGCAGTGAGGTGTCATCATCAGTGTTTGTATCCACAAGGTTAGGCTGTAGCTCATCATTTTCAATGTAAAGCTCTCTTTGACCTATCTTCAAAGACACCAAGCAACAAACACAAGATACACAACATATATGACATGTCCTAAGGGTTAAGACTATAAGACATAAGAAGTAGCACTAGTGTGTGCGGAGTTAACAGTGATATGCCATGTCTTACAGAACTAACATGTGACAATAAATGATACATGAAAATATGTTGTGTTGACCCCATCGTGGGCTCATCATTAATACAATGAGCAGCCTGGTTTGAACTAGGCTTTGATTGGTTGCAAGTTGGTCTTTGAATTTTCAACCCTTTCTTGCGTGAGCTAGGCTTTAAACAATCTCAATTTGTTTGGATCATTTGTTGTGCAGCTTGCTTGGTTGTCTCCTTGCTTGTTTTTGATTGGTTTGAACATTTGCAAGACTTCTTCTGATGAGGATCAAGGGTCCGATGAGGATCAAGGGCCCCATCAAGAGGTCAAAGGTCCTATGACAAGAAGGAGGGCAAAGGAACTTTGTCATCAAGTTGCCACCTTCTTGTACAAGCATGTTCAAGATGAACCTAAGACTCCTTGGGTTCATTTCATTGAACCTTCAACTTGAGCATGTCTCAGCATGCACGTCTACATTCCTTGTTTTTGAATTTATTTTGTGTCGTGTGATCTTAGTTTTATGTATTTGCTTTGTAGGTAAATTAGGTGCAAGAGAATGTTTCAAGAGAAGAGAATGTTAAAGAGAATGTTTGAAGAGAATGTTTCAAGAGAATGTTTGAAGAGAATGTTCGAGAGAATGTTCGAAGAGAATGTTTGTCTACGCTAAGACAATTTCAAAGGTGTCCAAGATAGAATCTCTTGATCAAGTTGAAATCAAAATCATCTCCATTATCCACAAAGGGGGGCCGGCCATGTTTGAAACAAATGGATAATGATCAATCATGATTTGAATTCAAGTTTCAACCAATTTGAGATTTAAAGTTGAAGAAGATTTCAGCTCCTATCTTCTTGATATACACGCCATTTTGGAGGATAAATCAACAACACAAAAATTGAATCAAGTTTGAATTCAAGTTCAAACTCCATTTGGATTAAATCTTCAACCATCCTTTGAATTCAACCCCAACCACCTTATCCTCATCTAATCAGATTTTTCAAGACCCTCATCACTCATCAAAAACGGCTGGAAGGATTAAGGATATCCTAGGATCAAATTCAAAGTGCACTCAAAATTCAATCTCAACTTGAAGTCAAACCTCATCCAAACTTTTGAAAACAAGCTCAAGCATATCCTACTCATCAAATCAGCTCCTCCAAGGCTCCATTTTGGTCCACATACACGGCTGAAGATAGTGGAGATAACATCTTGCAAGCATTTCAAGTTTTAGCTAGAATTATCTTAGTTTTAATTTTCAAGCAAAGTTCAAATTTAAACATTTGTTAGATAATTTTATTTGAATTATCTCTAGCCATTTCAAGGTAAAGGGGGACGTTTCTTAGGCCCATAAATAGACCCCTTTGGCTGGTTGTAAACTCACCTTTTGATGAATAACAATTCTTGATATTTCATTCACTTTGTGTGATACTTTGTTTTCTTGGTTTTACATTAAAAACCTAGGTTAAGATCCTTCAAAGTTGAGCATATTGAAGGTGTTGCCATTGCTTAAAGGTGCCGTCCAGGAGGACCGTTTTGGTTTGCCTGATCAACGACCATCTTGAAGTGTTGGTCTTGCTCATTCGTTTAATCCACACGTTTTTAATCACTAAGGAAGCAAGGGAAAGTCTTCTTCCTTGTGCCTAACCCTTTGTGAAGGACGTTTGGAAGGTGGAATCGTTGGAGCCCACGAGTTGCACGCATCAAATTGGTATCAGAGACATGTTACTCTATTCCACCATCTATCATTTCCTTTTCGTTTGAGTCTAGTCATTTCAATTTCAGTTGAGTCCTTCTTCTACCCCTCACTCTACACGCCATTGTCTTGCATCTCATACAAAAAAAACATCCACATTTTCTTTGAGTCACGTTGCTGCATTTTTTTTCATCATTCAAGTGTCATTTCCTTTATTTCCTATCATATCACAATCTGTTTTTGAGTTGTTCAAACTTGAACACATTAGGGTTCGTTGCATTTTAGGTTACATTCAGCTTTCTTTAAAATAGTCCAACCATCAGCCTATAAAGCTACCTCGGTTTCAAATCATCTTGTTGCTACCGAAGATTTTAGTTGGTGATGATTGTATGCATCTTATGATTCGCATTGTGATTGATTTCATTCTTTAAGACAAGTAGTCATACGTGTGTTTGCCTTCCCGAACCATCTTCAACAACAAAACCCTAATTCCACCACCACACCCCACAGCCCAACCAACAACACCCCAACCCAACCCTAAAACGCACCAACCTGATCCCAAACAACTCTATTTACACCCCAAACAAAAAGCCCCAAACCAATTTACCCAAATACAATCAGATTCTAAAGATCCTAATTCATTCAAATAAACCTTAACCCTAGAATTTGAATTTTGTTCAAATTCTGTCCTAGACCAACCAATATCTAAATTGACCACACTAATCGTCAATGACCAACCCAAATAGTCAATTTACAACACCCATCCCGTTTCTACAACCACATTCCGCAAAATCCCAAGACGTTCAAAAACACCCTAAATCAAAACCCTAACCCTAACCCCCATTCGGTCCTACCCCAATTCCATCACTTTCCAAGGTTGTTTTTTGTTGCAAGTCCAAGATACAAATTGCATTTTAAATACATTGCACTATTCTGTCCAAAAACACAAGTGCTAAGTGCAAAACAAGTGAAATTCCAATTCCGCCCTTAGTCAAAAAAAAGAGAATCTGAACCTTGCTCAATTGAAATAGCAAGGAAGCAAAAGAAAAACAAAAGAACAAGAGCAAAGGAAAAGGGCAAAACGTTTGTGCATTGCGTAGAAAATTTTTGGTACGACTTGCAAACCTTGGATACCATATTACCCCACATTGCCGCCCACTATACCCAATTATCCATTTCTTCATCTTCCTAAACCAATCACACACTTGGTTGCTCGATTGTTGCATGACTTGAACCATTTTGTGGATAGTAAGTGCATAGAATCAAAATTGACTAAAGATTGCCCACGGCAACCCTTAGTTTATCTTTGGTTCAGCCTTATACATCAACTTTGGTTGCTTATTTTCTTTGAATCTTAGTATAAAGTTCAAGTTTATGTTCATTTCAATTGATTCTACCTTGATACTAATTGGTGCAACTTGAAAGCAAAAAAAAGGAAGAAACAAGCGGAGAACATTGTGATTCGAAGAAGCCTTGGCAATACACTTCCCTATTGATCACTTTGAGACTTCTTAACTTCAGGTTATCCAAGAACCAAAGTGGTAAGAGAGTGAAAAGAATCGAAAGCAGAGTGTTCATAGCTTATTTATTTTACTAATCCCTTAACGTTTGTGATGAGCCAAACGAAGGCTAGAAAACTTTGCCAAGGACTTTGTCTCCTATTCCAAACTGATTTGAACACAAGCTATGTCAAAGAACATCTCCAAGATACCCCTTGATCTTTAACCGTTGTTCTTGGCTCAATCTATGCCAACACCTCTCCCTCTTTGGCACTCCAACACATCTAAAACCTCAAGAGACCTTAAGATGCTTGTAAACCAAAAGATGAAGCAAATACTAACAAGTTCTAGGCTAGGAACTTGAGAGAAAACCGTAAGTGGCTTTAGACTTCAACTTGAAATGTTGATAACTCCTTGAAGGAAATTCTGGTTGAAATGTATATTGATAATGGTTGAATTTACAATCTGGTTCTAGCTCTACTTATAACCAACGAAAATGCTAAGAAGTACAAGATTTAATATACAAAATACTAGACTAAAATGACATGATTTGCTTGGAAATTGTTTGAGCAACTTTTGGTTCCAAAAGGCTGGTTGCCTTGTCGTGTGTTTAACCTCTTTTCCAGCCTTCCTCCTTTGATCAATTTGATTGGCATAGATAGGTAGCAGCTTGCTTGAGAAAGGCCTTTGATTGGTTGCAAGTTGTCTTTGAATATTCAAACCTTCTCATTCCTTAGCCCAACGGTTTCCCCCAAGCATTTTGATTGGATGAATCTTTGTGCAGCTTGTTTTCTTGTCTTCAACTTGAGTGTGATTGGCTTGAACATTTGCAAGACTTCTTCTCATTGGTTAAAGCTTTGAGCAGCTTGTTTTGCTCACTATTTGCGTGGAGGACAAGCCTTGAGTTTGACATGATTGCTTGTCACCTCCTTGCTTGTAAGCTACTTGCTTATCACCTCCTTGTTTGTAACCTACTTGCTTATCACCTCCTTGCTTGTAAGCTACTTGTTTGTCACCTCTTTGCTTGGACAAAATTTCAGGTTTGAATTGCATCTTCAAGCTAAAACGTGTACCTGAAATATAAGGCAAGAATACAACACATACTATCCTAAAACAAAGTTAACAAACCATTAATATTAAAAAGAACATCTAAAGATATGTACAACATGCATTTGATACAACTAGATCATAGCTTGTATCATATAAACCCAATGGACATCATCTTTTCTTGGCTCATCCTCTTCATGCCTGTAAAGAAATGATTCAACACATTGTAACAATTTCTTAGCCATACTCCTTGTTATGGGACCATTGTGGGGCAATGAGGTGTCATCATCAGTGTTTGTATCCACAAGGTTAGGCTGTAGCTCATCATTCCCTCCCACTTGAAAAGGATTCGTCCTCGAATCTGAATCAATACTAAACGGAGAAAGGTCAGCAACATTAAAAGTTTTAGAGATAGGACCATACCTTTCTTCAGGAAGATCGAGAACATAGGCATTATCACCAAGCCGTTTCAACACTTTGAACGGTCCATCGCCTCTTGGCTTCAATTTTGAGTCCCTTTCCTTAGGGAATCTTTCTTTCCTCAAGTGTAACCAAACAAGATCACCAGGTTCAAATATAACAACTTTACGATTCCTGTTGGCTCTATTGGCATACACTTTATTCTTAGCTTCAAGTTGTGACTTAACCTTTTCATGCAATTCTTTCACAAGTTTTGCTTTTCGTTCACCATCTAAACTAACACGTTCATGAACAGGTATGGGAACAAGATCAAGCGGGGACAAAGGGTTAAAGCCATAAACAACTTCAAAAGGAGAATGCAATGTTCCACTATGAACAACTCTATTGTATGCAAACTCAATATAAGCTAAGCAATCTTCCCAATTCTTTAAGTTCTTTTGAATGACAACACGTAACAGTTGAGACAAAGTTCTATTAACAACTTCAGTTTGACCATCGGTTTGTGGGTGAGCAGTTGTAGAAAATAACAATTTAGTACCAAGTTTACTCCACAAAACTCGCCAGAAATGACTTAGAAACTTTGTATCTCTATCACTAACAATCGTACGTGGCATGCCATGCAATCTAACAATCTCCTTAAAGAACAAATCAGCAATATGAATAGCATCATCAACTTTCTTACATGCAATGAAATGTGCCATTTTGGAAAATCTATCAACAATAACAAAGATGCTATCTTTACCAGTTTTGGATCGAGGCAATCCCAATACAAAGTCCATAGAAATATCAGTCCAAGGTGAGTTTGGAACAGATAAAGGAGTGTATAATCCATGTGGTTGTGTTCTAGACTTTGCTTGCTTGCAAGTAATACATTGGTCACATACCTTATCAACATGTGCTCTCATATGTGGCCAGAAGAAATGTTCCTTAAGTGTTTCCAATGTTTTTAACGAGCCAAAATGACCCATTAATCCTCCTCCATGAGCTTCTTTTATCAACAACTCTCTTGATGAACACATTGGTACACATAACTTATGTTCTTTAAACAAGTAACCATCATGCAAGTAATATTTAGCAAAAGGGGAATCAGTGCATGCTTGATATATAGAACTAAAGTCATGATCAGAATGATACATCTCTTTGATAGACTCAAAACCAAACATGTTACATGAAAGAGTAGTAATCAAAGTATACCGACGAGATAAGGCATCAGCAACAACATTTTCTTTGCCTTGCTTATACTTGATTACATAAGGGAATTGTTCAATGTATTCAACCCATTTGGCATGTCTTTTATTCAATTTTCCTTGACCTTTTAGATACTTAAGGCTCTCATGATCAGTATGAATCACAAATTCCTTAGGTTGCAGATAATGTTGCCAAGTTTGTAATGAACGGACAAGGGCATACAATTCTTTATCATAGGTTGAATAATTTATGGAAGCTCCTTTCAGTTTCTCACTAAAGTAGGCAACAGGTTTGTTACCTTGATGCAATACAGCTCCAATCCCAACTCCACTGGCATCACATTCAACTTCAAACATTTCATCAAAGGTGGGCAATCTCAGGATAGGTGCAGAAGTTAGACGTTTCTTAAGTTCCTCAAAGGCTTGTTGTTGTGATTCTCCCCATTCAAATCTTACATCTTTCTTGACTAACTCATTCAAGGGTGCAGCTAGGGTAGAGAAATCCTTCACAAAACGTCTAT
This sequence comes from Eustoma russellianum, assembly GCA_036186865.1. NCBI lineage: Eukaryota > Viridiplantae > Streptophyta > Magnoliopsida > Gentianales > Gentianaceae > Eustoma > Eustoma russellianum. The sequence goes on along the minus strand of AP025070.1, from coordinate 13,515,802 downwards.
AAGAAGCTAGCTAATCCATGAAAACTCCTAATATCTCCAGCAGATTTAGGGGTTGGCCACTCAGTTATGGATTTAACTTTCTCTTGGTCCATTTCAATTCCTTCAGCACTAATCACAAATCCTAAGAATGTAACCTTCTCCAGACAGAAAGAACACTTTTTGAAATTAGCATATAACTCTTCTTTCTGTAGGGTGGCAAAAACAGCTCTTAGATGGTTCAGGTGTTCACTTAGGGTTTTGGAGTAGATAAGAATGTCATCAAAGTAAACTACTACAAATTTCCCTATGAATTTCCTTAAGACCTCATTCATTAACCTCATGAAAGTACTAGGGGAGTTGGTTAAACCATAGGGCATAACTAACCATTCGTACAATCCAAATTTAGTCTTAAAGGCGGTTTTCCATTCATCACCTTCCCTAATTCTCACTTGGAAATAGCCTTACTTAAGATCTATTTTGATAAAACACCTAGACCCATACAACATATCCAACATGTCATCCAACCTAGGAATAGGGTATCTATACTTCACAGTGATCTTATTGATGGCTCTACAGTCAGTACACATTCTCCAAGTTCCATCTTTCTTAGGGACAATGATAACAGGAACAGCACAAGGACTCATACTCTCTTTTACTTTACCCTGGGTCAATAGTTCCTCAACTTGCTTTTGGATTTCCTTAGTTTCCTCTGGATTGGCTCTATAGGCAGGTCTGTTTGGCAGAACAGCTCCTGGAACGAAATCTATTTGATGTTCAATGCCTCTTAGAGGTGGTAAACCTGGGGGATCTCCTTCAGGAAACAAGCTAGAAAATTCTTGAAGTAAAGATGCAACTTCACTTGGTAAAGTAGATGGTATGTCAGATGAAGAGAATAGAGTTTCTTTGTAAAGCAAGATATAAACAGTTTTCTTTGAGTTGATAGCATGGAATACCTCACTTTGAGATGCAAAGAATGCGCTTTTCTTTATAGATGGTTCAGCAGAAACCTTGTTTTCTTTTGGTTCAACTCTAAGATGAGAACTTCTTAATTGGTTTTCTTTGATGAAAATCCTCTCCAATTCCTTTTCTTTTGGATCATTATGACTTTTTAAGATGCGTTGTTGATCCTCAAAAACTTTGTGCGGGGGCAAGGCATTTAATTTGAACAGCTTGTTGTTATGCCTAAAGGAATATCTATTTAGGTAACCATCATAAGTAACCTTGTTGTCAAACTGCCACGGTCTACCTAATAAGATATGACTTGATTGCATAGGGGCTACATCACATAACACCTCAGCAAAATACCCACCGATTGATAAAGAAATTAGGACTTGCTTTGTTACTTTAACTTCACCACACTCGTTAAGCCACGTAAGTCTATAAGGATGGGGGTGATTCAATAAAGGTAACTCAAGTTTCCTAACAAGTTCAAAACTTTCCACATTGGTACATGAACCGGAGTCAATGATTAAAGTGCAGACTTTCTTTTTAACCATACAGTGAATATGGAATATGTTCTCTCTTTGTATGTCAGGTTCTTCAGTTTTAATTTGGGCACTTAGGGCTCGACGGACAACTAAGAACTCTTTTGTTTCACACTCATTAGTCTCTTCACTAATCTCTTCTTCTTCCTCACACGTTTGCTCAATTTCTTTGTTTTCTTCATTCTCTTCCAATTCTTCCTCAGAATAATACTCATTAGACTCTTCAATAAACATGATGCGTTTAGGGTTGGGACATTGATTAGCAAAATGACCTTTTCCTAAGCATTTAAAACATTGAATATCACGAGTCTTAACATTAGGCGTACCTTCCACCTTGGCTTTGCCTTTATCAGGGATTGGAAACTTTGGACGATTTTGGATGTTGTGGGTTGATTTTCCTTGGAATCCACGGCCTTGACCTTGTTGTAGACGGAAAGGCGTCCTGGGCTGTGTTCTAGGAAAACTCAAAGGATTAGTCCGAAAAGAAGGGTTAGAAGTTTTTACCTTCAATTGTCTTTCCACTTTCTCAAGCAATGTGAACCATAGAAGCCAGATCAGAGTAAGGTGTGAGTTCCACCTTGAATGCAATCTCTTTGTTCAAGCCAGCTAGAAATCTAGCCATTGTGGCTTCCTCAGCTTCTTCTATGTTAGCCCTGGTAAGCAGATGTTCTAATTCTTTATAAAATTCATCAACAGATCTATTACCTTGAGAAAGTTGTTGTAATTTCTGGAAGATACTTCTCTCATAGGAAGGAGATATGAATCTCTTCCTCATCTCTTGTTTCAGTTCGGACCAAGTAACAACAGGGGGCTGTCTTGTTCTCCTCCTGGTGTTCTGCAATTGCTCCCACCAGAGTAAAGCATAATCTACAAATTCAAAAGTTGCATACCGCACTTTGGCCAATTCAGAATAGTTAGTGCAAGAATACATATGATCTACTTTTGTTTCCCATTGCAGATAAGCTTCAGGATCACTTTTCCCTTGGAAAGAGGGTATCGTCAGTTTAGTAGTAATGAACTCTTCTTCAAGATGTTCATTTCTATCAGGTTGACGTTCATCATACCGTTCTTCCGGATAGTGTTCTTCATTGTACTCAGGGAGATAATCAAATCTCTCCTCAAAAGAAATGTTCCTACGACCACCATTACTACCTCGACCTCGACCTCTACCTCTATGTGATGTGACTCTTCTAGGTTGAACAGGAGACTCATTACCATAAGAGGTGCCTTCTTGAAAAGGTATACTAGGTTCCTTTTGATCTGAGGTTGGCTTTTCTACGTTGTTTATCCTTTGTTTGTTATCCTCTATGTCACTTCTCATTAAACCAAACTGATTAACAAGGAAAGTGAGTGTTTGCTGTATATTCTCTAGGGTAACAGGGACGGGGGATGGAACAGGAGTAGATGGGGACGAGGATGGTGCATTATCTTTCTGTTGGGGACTCATGATTCAAAAGACAATCTCAAAAACCAATTTAAAATATTGACAAGATGCAAATACTCTACTTTATGTTGACAATTGTTCAAAGCAGCAATTTGGACTGTTTTACCTAAAGATCCAAGTAAAATCACAGAAGTCAAGTTGTTGTTCGGCTGAATGAAATCTACGGGGTTGTTTAAGACAATCCCTCAATTTACTTTACAGCATATGCAATTATCAATTGTAGTAAAGTGAAAGTAAAGACACACAAACAAAGTGCTAGCAAGGGTTTGCTTTAGAAACTTTCAATTATTTCAAAACTACAACACTTTGGGGTTTGGTTTGGGCACTTTCTTTCTTTTGCACGGGATTTTCCTTTTATGCAACGTTTATCTTTGGGCTTTTTCCTCACTTGGCTTTCTTGTGCAATTCTCTCTTGTCTTGCCTCTTACTTGTTGACAAATATTGGCTTTTCTCTCGCGTATTTCTCAATCAAGCTTAATTTTCTTTCTTTGGATGGTTTGCTTGATTGTTGTGAGACTACTCCGCCTACATGACTGCCACGGCCTTATTGCACAAGGTTTGTTGTATTTGGAATTTGAAAGTTCCTCGTACACAACACGGCTAAACACTATGTAGTGAGAATTCAAATCACAATTACAACAAGTTCAAATTGTATACAGTGCAATGTAAGTTCAGAGATTGATATAAAACAACAATTGGATAGCTCTTTAACAATGTGGGGCTTAAACAATTCCTAACTTCCAGAATATATCTAAGTCCAACAAGTTGTTTGAAACAATTGAAATCAACAAAAAGATAAAGCTATTAGCATGTACCAAGATTTCAAATGAGCTTTAAAAGTTGTTTTAATCCACACGGTTTTTGGGCAGGTTGTTCTTTTTCCTTTTTTTTTTGTTTTTGATGCAAGTGATCTAACTAATTCTAAGATGGCTAAATGCAACTTAGTTGTGCCTAAATGAAGTTTACAAAAGCTGGTTACTAACAACTAATGGAAAATCAGTTTTGATGCAACTAGGCTATCTTGTTTTGTTTGGTTTTTAATTGATCTATCCTACTTGTTTTTTTGTTTGGTTTTTGTTTGTATGATGCAATCAGATTCTAAACTAAATGACACTAGATGCAAGGGTTGATGTTCAAACGTATGTCTCTTGAAGTAGGTAGCACACTTACTAGCTAAAACTACTTTGTTTTGGTTCTTTGGTTTTCGGTTTTCTTGAGCTAAACTAAACAAACATCTAAACACTTAAACTATGTTGTAATCTAGTCTAACTAAGCTAAACAAGGCAGCACTAAAACGTTTTGGACAGTTTGCACAAAAGTTACTACAACAGAATTTTAACTACTTGATTACAAGCTAACTACCAACTAATCTATTTTGTGTTCAAGTTTTCTCTTTTAAGGATACAACTAAACTAACACTTAAGCTACTAGATTAAGGTCTAATGAAGATCAACTAAGCTAAATTAAACAAGAACAATCAGCTTCACACACGGTTTTGTTCCAAACTATGCAAACAGCTCCTAACAACACTATGTCTAGTCTAAGTTGTTTTTATGTGGGGTGTTTTCGTTTTGCCACTTAACTAATTTACCATACTATAGTACACTATCTAACAAGCACTTTAAAACAAAATCTAACTACCTAAACAAACAGCAACTAACGCAATAGAAATCAGTTTAACACACGGTTGGGCAGCAACATTCATATGCAAATTTAATCAATGTAAACATGAATAGAAGACTAACCAAATCTCTGATACCACTTGATGAGCCAAACGAAGGCTAGAAAACTTTGCCAAGGACTTTGTCTCCTATTCCAAACTGATTTGAACACAAGCTATGTCAAAGAACATCTCCAAGATACCCCTTGATCTTTAACCGTTGTTCTTGGCTCAATCTATGCCAACACCTCTCCCTCTTTGGCACTCCAACACATCTAAAACCTCAAGAGACCTTAAGATGCTTGTAAACCAAAAGATGAAGCAAATACTAACAAGTTCTAGGCTAGGAACTTGAGAGAAAACCGTAAGTGGCTTTAGACTTCAACTTGAAATGTTGATAACTCCTTGAAGGAAATTCTGGTTGAAATGTATATTGATAATGGTTGAATTTACAATCTGGTTCTAGCTCTACTTATAACCAACGAAAATGCTAAGAAGTACAAGATTTAATATACAAAATACTAGACTAAAATGACATGATTTGCTTGGAAATTGTTTGAGCAACTTTTGGTTCCAAAAGGCTGGTTGCCTTGTCGTGTGTTTAACCTCTTTTCCAGCCTTCCTCCTTTGATCAATTTGATTGGCTTAGATAGGTAGCAGCTTGCTTGAGAAAGGCCTTTGATTGGTTGCAAAATGTCTTTGAATATTCAAACCTTCACATTCCTTAGCCCAACGGTTTCCCTCAAGCATTTTGATTGGATGAATCTTTGTGCAGCTTGTTTTCTTGTCTTCAACTTGAGTGTGATTGGCTTGAACATTTGCAAGACTTCTTCTCATTGGTTAAAGCTTTGAGCAGCTTGTTTTGCTCACTATTTGCGTGGAGGACAAGCCTTGAGTTTGACATGATTGCTTGTCACCTCCTTGCTTGTAAGCTACTTGCTTATCACCTCCTTGTTTGTAACCTACTTGCTTATCACCTCCTTGCTTGTAAGCTACTTGTTTGTCACCTCTTTGCTTGGACAAAATTTCAGGTTTGAATTGCATCTTCAAGCTAAAACGTGTACCTGAAAGATAAGGCAAGAATACAACACAAACTATCCTAAAACAAAGTTAACAAACCAACAATAATAAAAGGAACAACTAAAGATATGTACAACACGTTTTGGATATAACTAAATCATAGCTTGTATCATATAAACCCAATGGACATCATCTTTGCTTGGCTCATCCTCTTCATGCCTGTAAAGAAATGATTCAACACATTGTAACAATTTCTTAGCCATACTCCTTATCATGGGACCTGTGTGGGGCATCGAGGTGTCAACGTCAGTGTTTGTATCCACAAGGTTAGGCTGTAGCTCATCAGTTTGTTTGTCTTTGTGTTAGTTTGCTTCTTTCTTTTTTCTTTCAAATCTTTAGGAAAAATGGCCAGCAGCAATCATTCCGCATCTAGAAAGTCTAAAGAAGCCAAAACTGTTGACAATACTCAACAACAAATGCTGGAGATGCTTAAGAAACTCATGCACGACAATGAGATAATCAAGCATCGCTTGGAAGACGTGGAGCGAAGCTACAAAACAAGTGATGGCCAAGGAACAAGCAGGGCCGTTCCACCACCACAACCAAGGCGCCATCCTCCAGAAGAAGTTGAGGATGATAACATTCGACCCCCACACACCGAAGCAAGACGGTTTGCTCCTCCTACACAAGCAAGAAGGTACGCTCCAAGAAGGTACAATGATGATTACATTCCCTTTGAGCATGATGATTATGACTTTGATGACCACCATCCCCGTGGTTACCAAAGACGCCAAAATCCCCTTTTCCCTCAAGATGACGATTTTCTCAAAACCAAAATAAGTATTCCCACGTTTTATGGTAAAAGTAATGTGGAGGAATATTTAGAATGGGAAACGAAAGTGGATTTGATCTTTTCTTGTACCAATTATAGTGAATTGCAAAAAGTGAGGTATGCTTCCATTGAATTTTCTGGTTATGCACTTAATTGGTGGACGAATTTGTGTCGAAATAGAACTAAGACGAGACAACCTCCAATTGCTACTTGGGAAGAAATGAAGTTTGAAATGCGACAACGTTTTATTCCAAACAATTATGAGAGTTCTATTTTCACAAGTTTGCATAACTTACGTCAAGGTTCCAAAAGTGTAGACGAGTATTATAAAGAGTTAGAAATTTTGTTGGAGAGGTCTAACTTGCAGGAACCTGAAGAAGCCACCAAGGCTCGATTCTTACATGGTTTAAACAGCGAGATTGCGCAAAGGGTTGACCTTCAACCTTACCTCGACCTCACAACCATGGTCCATATGGCTGAAAAGATTGAAGCACAATTAAAGGTACGTAACTCCTCCAATTTCAATTCCAATTATCGTACTAATCAATCTTCATCAAGATTTCACAGCAAGCCTTCAGGAACAGGAAGTTCACGGCCTACAGGAGGCCAAACGCGTGACCAAGGAGCGTCGCAAAGGATGGACAATCGTGTGCAATCCACACAAAGGAGAGATGAACGCACCCAACAAAAGGCTCCTACTGGCAATTCTTCGAATCCCTCAAACAGGTTTAGAGACATTAAATGTTATAAATGTCAAGGACGTGGTCACATAGGAAAAGAATGTCCTAATGCAAAAAGAATCATGTTAATTGAAGAGACAAACGAATATGTGTCCGAGTCCGAGCATGAAAACGAGTCTGAGCATGATAATGAAATTGAACCTGAAGAGGATCTAGGTGCATTAGATGATTTTGACACTAAGGAGTTTCTTGTTGTGCGTAGAGCTTTAAATGCATATCCGAAATTAGATGATCACGAACAATATAGAGAAAACATTTTCCATATTCATTGCATGATAAATGGTAAAGTGTGCACCATGATCATTGATTCCGGTTCTTGTGCGAATGTGGCTAGCATCGAATTAGTAAGAAAACTGAATTTGCCTATGACTAATCATCCGCACCCTTACAAACTTGCATGGCTAAATGACTGCGGTGAAGTTAGCGTAAGTAAACAAGTTTTGATTTCTCTTAGCATTGGTAGTTACAAAGATGATGTTTTATGTGATGTCGCACTAATGCATGCTAGTCATATCTTACTTGGTAGGCCATGGCCATGGCAATTTGATAGACATGTGACATATGATGGTTATTTGAATCGTTATTCTTTCAAATTAAATGGAAAATTGTACAAACTGCATGCACTTCCACCACACAAAGTCCACGAGGATCACCAACGCATGTCCAAGTCTAGAGCCGATCCTAAGGAAAAAGAAGCCGAGAGAAAATTCGTGGAGTGTATGAAAAGTGAGAACAAAAAACACGAGAGCAAGGGAAAAGAGGTAGTGCCCTTAAGTGTCAATGAGTCCAAAAAGAAGTGTGGGTATTTCGCAAAGAAAAGAGAGGTTACACGTGCACTTTATAACAACCAAACTGTCCTCATCATCATCCCAAAGTCGTGTCAACTTGCCCTTGAAGAACTCCCACCAAACTTACCTACCTCAGTTGCGTCCCTTATCCAAGAATATGAAGTTCTATTTCCCTCCGAACCACCATCCGGATTACCACCCATTAGAGGAATAGAACACCAAATCGACTTTGTCCCAGGAGCAGTGTTACCCAATCGCCCAGCCTATCGAGCAAACCCCGAAGAAACCAAAGAAATCCAAAGGCAAGTAGAGGAGCTCCTAGCTAGTGGACAAGTTCGAGAGAGTCTAAGCCCATCTGCCGTCCAGTCATTTTAGTACCCAAAAAGGATGGAACGTGGAGAATGTGTACCGATTTCCGAGCCATAAACAAGATTACCGTCAAGTATAGGTACCCCATACCTAGGCTAGACGATATGTTAGACATGTTGCACGGATCCAAATTCTTCACCAAAATCTACCTTAAGCAAGGGTACTTCCAGGTACGCATTAGAGAAGGAGACGAATGGAAGAATGCAGTGGTTAGTGATGCCCTTCGGGCTCACCAACTGATGAGCCCACAATGGGGTCAACGCAACATATTTTCATGTATCATTTAGTGTCATATATTAGTTCTGTAAGACATGGCATTTCACTGTTCACTCCGCACACACTAGTGCTAGTTCTTATGTCTTATTGCCTAACTAACCCTTAGGACATGTCATATATGTTGTGCATATTGTGTTTGTTGCTTGGTGTCTTTAAAGATAGGTCAAAGAGAGCTTTACATTGAAGAAGCATGAACACCAATCGATCCATGTCCCATATGATCGGATGATATCATTGTTCAAACAAAGCTTGAAGATGCAAATTAGAATCTGAATTTTTGTTCAAGCAAGGAGGTGATAAGCAAGTAGCTTACAAGCAAGGAGGTGACAAGCACCCATGTCAAAATCTGATTTCTTCTTCACGTTAAAATGGTTGAAACAAGCTGCTCATTTCATGAACCAATAGAAAGAAGTCTTGCAAATGTACAAACCAATCAAAAACAAGTGAAGAAAAGCAAGCAAGCTGCACAACAAATGATCCAATCAAACTCATTCAAGAAGGAAGGCTGGTTTATGGTTAAATGTGTTGAATATTCAAAGCCTAAACTACAACCAATCAAAATGGAGTTCAAACCAAGCTGCACACTACATTAACCAATCAGAATTTTGGCTGAAATCTAGCAAGGAAAGGAACGTTGTCTAAGGAATGTTTGTTGAAAATTCAGACACCAACTTGCATCCAATCAAAGACCATTCCAAGGCAAGCTGCTCAATGTTTAAACCAATCAAATTATGGCTGAAGTCAAGCAAAGAAGAAAGGGGAAGCAACCAGCTTCTTGCAACCGAAAGTTGCTCCAACAAATTTTCAAAGCAAGCATGTCCTTTAGTCTTGTACTTTGTACATTAAAACTTGTACTCTTTATCATTTTCATTTGTTATAAATAGCATAGGAAGCTGAATGTACAAATAACAATTTTTAACAACCATTATCAAATACAATTCAATCAGATTTCCTTCAAGGAGTTCACAACTATTTCTTAGTTGAGGTTTGAAACCACCAACGGTTTTCTTGCAAGTTCCAGCCTAGAACTTGTTAGTATTTGCTTCATCATTTGGTTTACAGCATCTTAGGGTCTCATTGAGGTTTTAGATGTGTTGGAATGCCAAAGAGGGAGAGGTGTTGGCATAAATTGAGCCAAGAACAATGGTTAAAGTTCAAGGGGTATCTTGGAGATGTTCTTTGACATAGCTTGTGTTCAAATCAGTTTGGAATAGGAGACAAAGTCCTTGGCAACGTTTTCTAGCCTTCGTTTGGCTCATCAATTGGTATCAGAGCTTTGGTTAGTCTTCTATTCATGTTTACATTGCTTAAATTTGCAAATGAATGTTGCTGCCCAAACCGTTTGTGAACTGATTTTTATTGCGTTTAGTTGCTGCTTGTTTAGGTAGTTAGTTTATGTTTCAAGGTGCTTGTTAGATAGTATACTATAGTTTGGTAACTTAGTTAAGTAGGCAAAACGAAAACACCCCACAAAAACAACTTAGACTAAAGTGTGTTAGGAGTTGATTGTGTAGCTTGAAACAAAAACCGTGTGTGACCAGCTTCTAATTGTTCAATCTAGCTTAGATATTGTTCATTAGGTCCTAATCTAGAAGTTTAAATGGTAGTTTAGATAAGTCCCTTAAATCAGAAAACTTTGAACACAAAAATAGACTAGTTGATAGATTATCAAATTGTGGTAGTTGAAATTCTGTTTTTAGTTTATGTGTGCAATCTGTTTGGACGTTTTATATGCTGCCATATTTAGCTTAGTTGATCTTCATTAGACCTTAATCTAGTAGCTTAAGTGTTAGTTTAGTTGTGTCATTCAAAAGAGAAAACTTGAACACAAAATAGATTAGTTGGTAGTCAGCTTGTAATCAAATAGTTAAAATTCTGTTTTTAGTAACTTGTGTGCAAACTGTCCAAAACGTTTTAGTGCTTCCTTATTTAGCTTAGTTAGACTAGATTACAACATAGTTTAAGTGTTTTAGTTGGTTGATAGGTTTAGCACCAAAAATCCGAAAATCAAAGAACCAAAACAAAGTAGTTTTAGCTAAGTTCATACACGTTTGTTAGGAGCTGCATCTAGTCTCATTTAGTTTAGAACCTGATTGCATCATACAAACAAAAACCAAACAAAAAAAAACAAAGTAGGATAGATCACTTAAAAACCAAACAAAACAAGTAAGCTTAAGTTGCACCAAAACTGATTTTCCATTAGTTGATATAGTAATCAGCCTTATAGATTGCATTTAGAAACAAATAAGTTGCATTTAGCCATCTTAAGATTACTTAGATCATTTGCATCAAAAACAGAAAAAGGAAAAAGAACAAACTGCCCAAAACCGTGTGGATTAAAACAACTTTTAAAGCTCATTTGAAATCTTGGTGTATGCTAATAGCTTTATCTTTTTGTTGATTTCAATTGTTTCAAACACCTTGTTGGACTTAGATATATTCTGAAAGTTAGGAATTGTTTAAGCCCCACATTGTTAAAGAGCTATCCAATTGTTGTTTTAGATCAATCTCTGAACTTACATTGCACTATATACAATTTGAACTTGTTGTAATTGTGAATTGAATTCTCACTACATAGTGTTTAGCCGTGTTGTGTACGAGGAACTTTCAAATTCCAAATACAACAAACCTTGTGCAATTAAAGGCCGTGGGCAATGTCTCATGTAGGCCGTGAGGAGTAGTCTCACAGCAATCAAGCAAACCCCTCCAAAGAAAGAAAATTAAGCTTGATTGAGAAATACGCGAGAGAAAAGCCAATATTTGTCAACAAGTAAGAGGCAAGACAAGAGAGAATTGCACAAGAAAGCCAAGTGAGGAAAAAAGCCCAAAGTTAAACGTTGCAAAAAGGGAAAATCCCTGTGCAAAGCTCAAAAGACAGAAAAGTGCCCAAACCAAACCCAAAGTGTTGTAGTTTTGAAATAATGAAAGTTTCTAAAGCAAACCCTTGCTAGCACTTTGTTTGTGTGACTTTCACTTTACTTCAATTGATAATTGCATATGCTGTAAAGTAAATTGAGGGATTGTCTTAAAACAACCCCATAGATTTCTTTCAGCCCGAACAACAATTTGAATTCTGTGATTTACTTGAATCCTTAGGAGAAATAGTCCAAATTGTTGTTTTAAGGAATTGTCAACATAAAGTAGAGCATTTGCATCTTGTCAATATTTTAATTGGCTTTTGAGATTGTTTTGATTAAACATGATTCTAAAAACCATTTGGGGAGTTGAATGCCATAGGAGAGACTATGATGAACTGGAAAAACGTATGAACTCCTTTGGTCGTATGAATGGTTTATGGGTTGGATATTGGGAATGTAAAACTCCTAGATATCAAACTCTTTCTCAGTGCAATAAAGATGTTAGTGCATATTACAATGAAATGCTTGATGATTTGTACTATGCTTATGTTGATGAACATGAGGAATTAAGCATGATTAGGTTCTTTGCTGGTCTAGATAAAGAAATTGCCGATTGCATGTTACATGAAAAATTCTCATCACTTAATGACATGTATAAAAAGGCAAAGATTTTTCAATCAAACCTAATCCCATGCCAAGTTAATCAAAACTATGGGTATGAACTGAACTCTTATGATTCTGAAAATGACAAACCAAATCCAGTTAAGTTAAGCAATTTGAGTCAGCCTATGGATAATATTGAAAATGCATTGCTTCAACTTAGAGACATGGTGCAAGTAATGATAGAATCTGAAAAGAACAAAGACTTGCAATCTGACATTTCTATGAATGATGGTTTGTATGAAATTAGCCCCAACATGCCTGAAACTGGAACTCCTTTATCTGAATTGCATGTTCAACCTTGTGTACTGACTGAAGAAGACCCTTCACTTGAATCTGTTGGTGATTTCCAAAGTGTTAGTCGTTTGCTTATAGATGATGTTAATTGTGATAACACTTTGTCTGAAAATGATTTACATTGTGACATGCATATAAATGAAATCCCTGTGCATGATCTGCATTCTGCTGAGATGCTTGTTTCTGGGTTACAATCTGAATTACATCCTGTACATTTCATTGATGACATTGATGTAAGTAATTCTGTTGAGAATGACATTGATAAACTAGATTCTTATGATTTGATGTTAGCTGAACTAGATTGTCTACTTGATGTAGAGCTTGATCATGATGTCATTATTGAAATAGATTCAGCTACAAATGAACATAAATCCTTGGATGAACTAGTTAATGAATTGAATGACATATTTAGTATAGATGAAGATTCTATTTCTGAAATATCTATTTCATCTCATCTTGTTGAATGTCTGCCTGTTGTCATCTCAATTGATACATCTTGTCTAAATATTGCACATGTCTGTAAGATTTGTACATTTAGTGTTAACATGTTGCAATATGCTTTTTGGATGTTGTTTTATCTGTTAGGATGTATGTGTTCTAAAATTTTTGTTATCATATTGTTAATACATCCTAAACATTTTAGAAAGCGTGTACACACCTTATTCTTTCTTCAAAGATAAGGATGCACCAAGGTATTTCACCTTCACCATTTGCATTATCATGTTCCTATTTGGTTATGGTGTAGTTGAGCATACGTGTACATCCTAAACCCCTATCCCTTATTCTATCCATGTTGAGATTCGAGGACGAATCATTTTCAAGAGGGAGGGAATGATGAGCCCACAATGGGGTCAACGTAACATATTTTCATGTATCATTTAGTGTCATATATTAGTTCTGTAAGACATGGCATTTCACTGTTCACTCCGCACACACTAGTGCTAGTTCTTATGTCTTATTGCCTAACTAACCCTTAGGACATGTCATATATGTTGTGCATATTGTGTTTGTTGCTTGGTGTCTTTATAAATAGGTCAAAGAGAGCTTTACATTGAAGAAACATGAACACCGATCGATCCATGTCCCATATGATCGGATGATATCATTGTTCAAACAAAGCTTGAAGATGCAAATTAGAATCTGAATTTTTGTTCAAGCAAGGAGGTGATAAGCAAGTAGCTTACAAGCAAGGAGGTGACAAGCACCCATGTCAAAATCTGATTTCTTCTTCACGTTAAAATGGTTGAAACAAGCTGCTCATTTCATGAACCAATAGAAAGAAGTCTTGCAAATGTACAAACCAATCAAAAACAAGTGAAGAAAAGCAAGCAAGCTGCACAACAAATGATCCAATCAAACTCATTCAAGAAGGAAGGCTGGTTTATGGTTAAATGTGTTGAATATTCAAAGCCTAAACTACAACCAATCAAAATGGAGTTCAAACCAAGCTGCACACTACATTAACCAATCAGAATTTTGGCTGAAATCTAGCAAGGAAAGGAACGTTGTCTAAGGAATGTTTGTTGAAAATTCAGACACCAACTTGCATCCAATCAAAGACCATTCCAAGGCAAGCTGCTCAATGTTTAAACCAATCAAATTATGGCTGAAGTCAAGCAAAGAAGAAAGGGGAAGCAACCAGCTTCTTGCAACCGAAAGTTGCTCCAACAAATTTTCAAAGCAAGCATGTCCTTTAGTCTTGTACTTTGTACATTAAAACTTGTACTCTTTATCATTTTCATTTGTTATAAATAGCATAGGAAGCTGAATGTACAAATAACAATTTTTAACAACCATTATCAAATACAATTCAATCAGATTTCCTTCAAGGAGTTCACAACTATTTCTTAGTTGAGGTTTGAAACCACCAACGGTTTTCTTGCAAGTTCCAGCCTAGAACTTGTTAGTATTTGCTTCATCATTTGGTTTACAGCATCTGAGGGTCTCATTGAGGTTTTAGATGTGTTGGAATGCCAAAGAGGGAGAGGTGTTGGCATAAATTGAGCCAAGAACAATGGTTAAAGTTCAAGGGGTATCTTGGAGATGTTCTTTGACATAGCTTGTGTTCAAATCAGTTTGGAATAGGAGACAAAGTCCTTGGCAACGTTTTCTAGCCTTCGTTTGGCTCATCACCAACGCCCCTAGTACCTTTATGAGGCTAATGAATGAAGTCTTACGTGCGTTCATAGGACGCTTTGTCGTTGTCTATTTCGATGATATCCTAATCTATTCTCACACCATAGAAGATCATCTTGACCACATTAGAGCCGTTTTTGAAAAGCTTAAGCAAGAACAACTTTACGCCAACTTTAAGAAGTGCTCCTTTTGTTTAGAACGCGTAGTTTTTCTAGGCTTTGTCATTTCGGCTGAGGGAGTAGAGATGGATGAGGAAAAAGTTAGGTCAATTGTGTAGTGGCCTATACCTAAGAATGTAGGGGAGGTTCGCAGTTTTCATGGACTAGCAAGCTTTTATAGACGCTTTGTCAAAGATTTTTCTTCCATAGCTGCACCCCTAAACGAAATTGTGAAAAAAAGATGTGCCTTTTAGGTGGGAAGAGCCACAACAACAGGCATTTGACAAACTTAAACGTAGGCTGACCACTGCACCCTTACTTAGGCTACAAAATTTTGACGAGACCTTTGAGATCGAGTGTGATGCAAGTGGAGTGGGTATAGGCGCACTTTTGACCCAAAGTAAGAAACCCATAGCCTATTTTAGTGAAAAGTTGAAAGGAGCAGCAGTGAATTACTCTACCTACGATAAGGAACTTTATGCCCTTGTGAGATCCCTACAAACTTGGCAACACTACCTTCAACCTAAAGAGTTTGTGATCCACACTGACCACGAAAGCCTTAAGTATCTTAAAGGGCAGGGAAAGTTGAACAAAAGGCATGCCAAATGGGTAGAGTTCATAGAACAATTCCCTTACGTGATTAAGTACAAACAAGGAAAGGATAATATAGTTGCCGATGCCCTCTCTAGGAGATACACGTTATTGACTACATTATCTTCACGATTCTTAGGATTCGAATCACTTAAGGACTTGTACCCCAATGACCATGACTTTGGCACCATTTTCGAGGCATGTAAAGTAGCACCATTTGGGAAAATTTACATACACGAGGGTATCTTTTCAAAGAACAAAAATTGTGCGTTCCCCAATCATCCCTACGAGAAGCATTGACTAGAGAAGCCCATGGGGGAGGTTTAATGGGTCATTTCGGAGTGTTCAAAACCCTTGAGACTCTTAAAGAACATTTTTATTGGCCCCACATGAGGGTAGACGTCGAGAGACTATGTGGTAATTGCATCACTTGCAAACAAGCCAAATCCAAGTCCCAACTACATGGCCTTTACACGCCTTTACCCGTCCCTGATTCCCCTTGGATTGACATTTCTATGGACTTTGTTTTAGGACTTCCTAGGTCTCGGGGAGGACGCGATAGCATTTATGTTGTGGTTGATCGATTTTCAAAAATGGCACATTTCATTGCATGTAGGAAAGTTGATGATGCCACACATGTTGCTGATTTGTTCTTCAAAGAAATTGTTAGATTGCATGGCATGCCACGTACAATTGTAAGCGATAGAGATACGAAATTTTTGAGTCATTTTTGGCGTGTTTTGTGGGCTAAACTTGGTACACAATTGTTGTTTTCAACCACCGCACACCCATAAACAGATGGACAAACTGAAGTCGTTAATCGTACTCTTTCTCAACTTTTGCGTGCCATATTGCAAAAACACATTAAACATTGGGAAGATTGTTTACCATATATCGAATTTGCATATAATAGGAGTGTCTATCACGGTACTTTGCATAGTCCATTTGAAATCGTGTATGGCTTTAATCCCTTGTCTCCCATTGATTTGATTCCTATTCCCGTGCATGACCGTTCTAGTCTTGATGGTAAACAAAAAGCGGACAACATAAAGAAACTGCATGAACAAGTTAAAACACAACTAGAAAAGAAAAACAAAACTTATGAAAGACGAGCTAACAAACATCGGAAAAGAGTTGTGTTCAAACCTGGAGATTTAGTGTGGTTACATTTGCGCAAAGAAAGATTTCCCAATGAAAGAAAGTCAAAATTGTTGCCTCGAGGAGATGGACCCTTTAAAGTATTGAAACGCATAGGTGACAATGCATACATCCTCGATCTTCCTGACAGGTATGGTTCAGTTTCACCTACTTTTAATGTTGCTGATCTCACCCCTTTCAACGATGATCTTTTTGATTCGAGGACGAATCCTTTTGAGGAGGGGGGGATTGATGAGGATCAAGGGTCCGATGAGGATCAAGGGCCCCATCAAGAGGTCAAAGGTCCTATGACAAGAAGGAGGGCAAAGGAACTTTGTCATCAAGTTGACACCTTCTTGTACAAGCATGTTCAAGATGAACCTAAGACTCATTGGGTTCATTTCATTGAACCTTCAACTTGAGCATGTCTCAGCATGCACGTCTACATTCCTTGTTTTTGAATTTATTTTGTGTCGTGTGATCTTAGTTTTATGTATTTGCTTTGTAGGTAAATTAGGTGCAAGAGAATATTTGAAGAGAATGTTTCAAGAGAAGAGAATGTTCAAGAGAATGTTAAAGAGAATGTTTGAAGAGAATGTTTCAAGAGAATGTTTGAAGAGAATGTTTCGAGAGAATGTTCGAAGAGAATGTTTGTCTACGCTAAGACAAATTCAAAGGTGTCCAAGATAGAATCTCTTGATCAAGTTGAAATCAAAATCATCTCCATTATCCACAAAGGGGGGCCGGCCATGTTTGAAACAAATGGATAATGATCAATCATGATTTGAATTCAAGTTTCAACCAATTTGAGATTTAAAGTTGAAGAAGATTTCAGATCCTATCTTCTTGATATACACGCCATTTTGGAGGATAAATCAACAACACAAAAATTGAATCAAGTTTGAATTCAAGTTCAAACTCCATTTGGATTAAATCTTCAACCATCCTTTGAATTCAACCCCAACAACCTTATCCTCATCAAATTAGATTTTTCAAGACCCTCATCACTCATCAAAAACGGCTGGAAGGATTAAGGATATCCTAGGATCAAATTCAAAGTGCACTCAAAATTCAATCTCAACTTGAAGTCAAACCTCATCCAAACTTTTGAAAACAAGCTCAAGCATATCCTACTCATCAAATCAGCTCCTCCAAGGCTCCATTTTGGTCCACATACACGGCTGAAGATAGTGGAGATAACATCTTGCAAGCATTTCAAGTTTTAGCTAGAATTATCTTAGTTTTAATTTTCAAGCAAAGTTCAAATTTAAACATTTGTTAGATAGCTTTATTTGAATTATCTCTAGCCATTTCAAGCTAAAGGGGGACGTTTCTTAGGCCTATAAATAGACCCCTTTGGCTGGTTGTAAACTAATCTTTTGATGAATAACATTTCTTGATATTTCATTCACTTTGTGTGATACTTTGTTTTCTTGGTTTTGCATTAAAAACCTAGGTTAAGATCCTTCAAATTTGAGCATATTGAAGGTGTTGCCATTGCTTAAAGGTGCCGTCTAGGAGGGCCGTTTTGGTTTGCCTGATCAACGACCATCTTGATGAGCCAAATGGGGGCTGGAAACGTTTGCCAAGGATGTTGTCTCCTACTCCAAACTGATTTGAAC
The DNA here is from genome assembly GCA_036186865.1 of Eustoma russellianum. NCBI lineage: Eukaryota > Viridiplantae > Streptophyta > Magnoliopsida > Gentianales > Gentianaceae > Eustoma > Eustoma russellianum. The sequence goes on along the minus strand of AP025070.1, from coordinate 13,497,751 downwards.
ACAAGCTATGTCAAAGAACACCTCAAAGACACCCTTTGATCTTTAACCGTTGTTCTTGGCTCAATCTATGCCAACACCTCTTCCTCTTTGGCATTCCAACACATCTAAAACCTCCAAGAGACCCTATGATGCTGTAAACCAAATAAAGAAGCAAATACTATCAAGTTCTAGGCTGGAACTTGAGAGAAAACCGTTTGGTGGCTTTAAACCTCAACTTGAAATGTTGAAGACTCCTTGAAGGAAATTCTGGTTCAAATGTATATTGATAATGGTTGTTAATTACATTCAGCTTCTAAACTTCTTATAACTAACGAAAATGATGGAAAGTACAAGTCCTAATGTACAAGGTACTAGCATAAAATGAGATGCTTGCTTTTTGGAACAAGTTGGAGCAACTTTCGGTGAAAAGGAGCTGGTTGCTTCCCTCTTCTTCTTTGCTTGTCTTGAGCCATAGTTTTGATTGGTTTAAACATTGAGCAGCTTGCTTGAATCTCACCCTTGATTGGTTGTAAGTTGTAGCATTGATTTTTCAAAGAAATTCCCTTAGACAACCGTACATCTCTTGCTTGAATTCATCCAAAGTTTTGATTGGTTTATGGAGTGTGCAGCTTGGATAAAACTCAGCCTTGATTGGTTCTTACTTTGTGTTGAATTTTCAAACAAAATATCTAGTGAACCAGCCGAAAATCTCATGCCTTTTGATTGGATCCTTGGTTGAGCAGCTTGTTGAATTTTCTAACTTGATTGTGATTGGTTAAATCATTTGGTAGACTTCTTTCTATTGGTTGAAGGCTTGAGCTGCTTCCTCATTCTTGTTTTTCAACGTGAAGAACATTGTTGGAATTGACATGAGTGCTTGTTAAGCACCTTGCTTGCAAGCTACTTGAATTTCACTTCTTTGGTTGGACAAAAATTCAGGTTTGGTTTGCATCTTCAAGCTAAAAAACGTGTACCTGAAAATAAGGCAAGAATACAACACAACTATCCTAAAACAAAGTTAACAAACTAACAATATTAAAAAGAACATATAAAGATATGTACAACATGCATTTGATACAACTAGATCATAGCTTGTATCATATAAACCCAATGGATGTCATCTTTGCTTGGCTCATCCTCTTCATGCCTGTAAAGAAATGATTCAACACAATGTAACAATTTCTTAGCCATACTCCTTGTTATGGGACCATTGTGGGGCAATGAGGTGTCATCGTCAGTGTTTGCATCTACAAGGTTAGGCTGTAGCTCATCACATCTTGAAGTGTTGGTCTTGCTCATTCGTTTAATCCACACGTTTTTAATCACTAAGGAAGCAAGGGGAAGTCTTCTTCCTTGTGCCTAACCCTTTGTGAAGGACGTTTGGAAGGTGGAATCGTTGGAGCCCACGAGTTGCACGCATCATCTTCCTATTGGTTCATGAAATGAGCAGCTTGACCATCCATTCCAACGTGAAGAACAATTCTTGAATTTGACATGAGTGCTTGTCACCTCCTTGCTTGTAAGCTACTTGCTTATCACCTCCTTGCTTGGACAAAAATTCAGGTTCTAATTGCATTTTCAAGCTAAGTACGTGTACCTGAAAGACAAGGCAATAATACAACACAAACTATCCTAACCTTGTGGATACAAACACTGATGATGACACCTCACTGCCCCGCACAGGTCCTATAAGAAGGAGTATGGCTAAGAAGTTGTTACATTGTGTTGAATCATTTCTTTATAGGCATGAAGAGGATGAACCAAACAGAGATGATGTCCATTGGGTTTATATGATACAAGCTTTGATCTAGTTGTATCAAAAACATGTTGTACATATCTTTAGTTGTTCTTTTTAATATTGTTGGTTGGTTAACCTTGTTTTAGGATAGTTTGTGTTGTATTATTGCCTTGTCTTTCAGGTACACGTACTTAGCTTGAAAATGCAATTGGAACCTGAATTTTTGTCCAAGCAAGGAGGTGATAAGCAAGTAGCTTACAAACAAGGTGGTGACAAGCACCCATGTCAAATCTGAATTCTTCCTTTACGTTGAAACAAGGATGGAGAAGCTGCTCAAAGCTTTAACCAATAGGAAGAAGTCTTGCAAATGTTCAAACCAATCACAATCAAGTTGAAGACAAGTAGGCAAGCTGCACAACAATTGATCCAATCAAAATCCTTGAAGAAATCGGCTGGTTTAAGCTTAATTGGTTTGAATATTCAAAGCCTAAACTACAACCAATCAAAGGGAGTTCAAACCAAGCTGCTCAATACATTATCCAATCAAAACTTTGGCTGAAAACTAGCAAGGAAGAAACGGCTGATTAAGCTTAATTCTTTTGAAAATTCAAAGCCACACTCACAACCAATCAAACCCTAATTCAAAGCAAGCTGCTCCAAGTGTTATCCAATCAAATTGATCAAGAAAGAAGGCTGAAAACAAAGCATGGGAAGCACGGCAAGCAACCAGCTTCTTGGAACCGAAAGTTGCTCAAACAAGTTCCAAGCAAGCATGTCATTTTTAATCTTGTACTTTGTACTTTAAACCTTGTACTCTTTGTAAATTTTCGTTGTTATAAGTAGGTTAAGAAGCTGAATGTACAAAAAACACAATTTCAAACATATTTCAATCAAAACTTCCTTTAAGGAATTCTCAACTTTTCTAGTTGAAGTTTAAAACCACTAACGGTTTTCTTTCAAGTTCATGGCCTAGAACTTGTTAGTATTTACTTCATTTTTGGTTTACAGCATCTTAGGGTCTCAATGAGGTTTTAGATGTGTTGGAATGCCAAGGAGGAAGAGGTGTTGGTATAAATTGAGCCAAGAACAAACGGTTACAGTTCAAGGGGTGTCATTGTGATGTTCTTTGCCATAGCTGAGGTTCAAATCAATTTGGAGTAGAAGACAAAGTCCTTGGAACGTTTTTCTAGCCTTCATTTGGCTCATCAATTGGTATCAGAGCGTTGGTTAGTCTTCTATTCATGTTTACATTTATTAAACTTGCATATATTTGATGCTGCCCAAACCGTGTAGTAAACTGTTTTTATGTTCCTTTAGAATCTGTTAATTTAGAAAGTTACTTTATGTTTTAAAGTGTTTATTAGATAGTTTACAATAGTTTGGTAAGTTAGTTTAAGTAGCAAAACCGAAAACACCACAAAAAGAACTTAGACTAGACCTAAGTGTTGTTAGAATCCCTTTGTGTAGTTTAGATTAAAACCGTATGTGAAACTTGTTGTTCTAGTTCAATCTAGCTTAGACAATATTCATTAGGTCCTAATCTAGAAGTAAACGGTAGTTTAGTGATTCCTTAAAACAGAAAACTTGAACACAAAAATAGATTAGTTGATAGTTTAGTTTGTAATCAAGTTGTTAAAATTCTGTTTTAGTAGTTGTGTGCAATCTGTTTTAGACGTTTTATTTGCTGCCTTATTTAGCTTAGTTAGAGTAGTTTGCAACATAGATTAAAGGTTTAGTTGGTTGTTTAGTTTAGCACAAGCAAATCCGAAAACTAAGAACAAAAAGGGTAGTTTTAGTTAGCTATGTATGCTGCCTAGTCTCTAGTTGATACACGTTTGTTGTGTTGAATACATAAACACTTGCATCTAGTATCATCTAGCTTAGAAACTGATTGCATCATACAAACGAAAACCAAAACAAAAACAAGTAGAATAGATAATTTAAAAACAAAACAAAACAAGTTAGTTAATTTGCATCAAAACTGATTTCCATTAGCGTTATAGTAATCAGCCCTTATAAATTGCATTTAGAAACAACTAAGTTGCATTTAGCTATCTTAAGATTAGTTAGATCATTTGCATCAAAAACAGAAAAAAAACCGAAACAATTTAGTTTAAACTTGATTAAATCTTTGAATGCTATTTGTTTAAACTTGTTGAATTTGATTTCACCACCCCCGTTACACCTTAATTCATTGTTTGGTACAAACTTGATTGAATCTTTTAATTGAAACATTATTGACTTGAGATTTGTTAAAAGCGACGTAAATTTGTAAGAAACAAGATTTGATTTCAAATTTTAACGTTGGCTTTACGTTTATCTTTACTTGGGATTGATTCAATTGTTTAAAGACTATTGGACTTAAGTTATTACTTAGGATCACTTTGTCTATATTTATCCCTACACTGTTAAATTGCCGACCCTGTTATCATCTTGTTGTCTTTACACTTCTTCAACTTGCATTGAACTTTCATCTATATTTGGTTGTTAAATTTGTGAAATAGTTTTCATATCATTAGTGTTCTTCCGTGTTGTTCAAAGAACGTTTCACAAAAGCCACACCAAAACTTGTGCAAGTAAAACCAAAGAAAAAGAAGCCGTGAGCAATGTCTCATAAAGGCAAGTGAGCAGTAGACTCACAAAACAGACAAAGCCAATCCAAAGGAAAATAATTAGGCTTGTTTGTGAAAGAAACTGAGAGAAAAGTCATTTTTAACGTCAAAAAGCAAGAGACAAGACGTATGAGTGATTTGTACAAGAAGTGAGATATAGCCATCCAAAGTTCACAAAAGGTGAATTGTGCAAAACCAAAAGCAAATACCTACACCAAAAGTGTTGACTGTTGTAAAAGGTTTCTTGAACAAACCCTTGTTGAACACTTGTGTGTATGTACTGTCTTTCACTTTATTTACAATTGAATGTGTATTAAAGTTTAAAGTAAGTTAAAGGATTGTTCTGTACAAACCCTTAGCTTTCTTTGATTCAGCCAAAAACATCACTTGACTTCTATTTTTCTTTGAATCTTAGATAGTCCAAGATTGTTGTTTATTCAATTGTCAATTTGAAGTAGAAATTTACGTTTTGTTAAAGTTATAGTTTGATCTTACTTGCTTGTATTCTGACTTATTTATCTCAATGTTTTACCATCTTGGTTGATTGTTTTGATTAAACATGATTCTAAAAACCATTTGGGGAGTTGAATGCCATAGGAGACACTATGATGAACTGGAAAAACGTATGAACTCCTTTGGTCGTACGAATGGTTTATGGGTTGGATATTGGGAATGTAAAACTCCTAGATATCAAACTCTTTCTCAGTGCAATAAAGACGTTAGTGCATATTACAATGAAATGCTTGATGATTTGTACTATGCTTATGTTGAAGAACATGAGGAATTAAGCATGATTAGGTTCTTTGCTGGATTAGATAAAGACATCGCTGATTGCATGTTGTCTGAAAAATTCTCATCACTTTATGACATGTATAAAAAGGCAAAGATTGTTCAATCAAACCTAATCCCATGGCAAGTTAATCAAAACTATGGGTATGAACTGAACTCTTGTGATTCTGAAAATGACAAACCAAATCCAGTTAAGTTAAGCAATTTGAGTCAGCCTATGGATAATATTGAAAATGCATTGCTTCAACTTAGAGACATGGTGCAAGTATTGATAGAATCTGAAAAGAACAAAGACTTGCAATCTGACATTTCTGTGAATGATGGTTTGTATGAAATTAGCCCCAACATGCCTGAAACTGGAACTCCTTTTTCTGAATTGCATGTTCAACCTTGTGTACTGTCTGAAGAAGACCCTTCACTTGAATATATTGGTGATTTCCAAAGTGTTAGTCGTTTGCTTATAGATGATGTTAATTGTGATAACACTTTGTCTGAAAATGATTTACATTGTGACATGCATATAAATGAAATCCATGTGCATGATCTGCATTATGCTGAGATGCTTGTTTCTGGGTTACAATCTGAATTACATCCTGTACATTTTATTGATGACATTGATGTAAGTAATTCTGTTGAGAATGACATTGATAAACTAGATTCTTATGATTTGATGTTAGCTGAACTAGATTGTCTACTTGATGTAGAGCTTGATCATGATGTCATTATTGAAATAGATTCAGCTACAAATGAACATAAATCCTTGGATGAACTAGTTAATGAATTGAATGACATATTTAGTATAGATGAAGATTCTATTTCTGAAATATCTATTTCATCTCATCTTGTTGAATGTCTGCCTGTTGTCATCTCAATTGATACATCTTGTCTAAATATTGCACATGTCTCTAAAATTTGTACATTTAGTGTTAACATGTTGCAATATGCTTTTTGGATGTTGTTTTATCTGTTAGGATGTGTGTTCTAAAATTTTTGTTAGGATGTGTGTGTTCTAAAATTTTTGTTATCATATTGTTAATACATCCTAAACATTTTAGAAAGCGTGTACACACCTTATTCTTTCTTCAAAGATAAGGATGCACCAAGGTATTTCACCTTCACCATTTGTATTATCATGTTCCTATTTGGTTATGGTGTGGTTGAGCATACGTGTACATCCTAAACCCCTATCCCTTATTCTATCCATGTTGAGATTCGAGGACGAATCATTTTCAAGAGGGAGGGAATGATGAGCCCACAATGGGGTCAACGCAACATATTTTCATGTACATTTATTGTCACTTGTTAGTTCTGTAAGACATGGCATATCACTGTTAACTCCGCACACACTAGTGCTACTTCTTATGTCTTATAGTCTTAACTAACCCTTAGGACATGTCATATATGTTGTGTATCTTGTGTTTGTTGCTTGGTGTCTTTGAAGATAGGTCAAAGAGAGCTTTACATTGAAGAAGCATGAACACCGATCGATCCATGTCCCATCTGATTGGATGATATCATTGTTCAAACAAAGCTTGAAGAACAAAAGTGAAAGACTGATCGATCGAAGACACAACTTGAAGCTAAGAATAAAGTGTATGCCAATAGAGCCAACAGGAATCGTAAAGTTGTTATATTTGAGCCTGGCGATCTTGTTTGGTTACACTTGAGGAAAGAAAGATTCCCTAAGGAAAGGGACTCAAAGTTGAAGCCAAGAGGCGATGGACCGTTCAAAGTGTTGAAACGGCTTGGTGATAATGCCTATGTTCTCGATCTTCCTGAAGAAAGGTATGGTCCTATCTCTAAAACTTTTAATGTTGCTGACCTTTCTCCATTTAGTATTGATTCAGATTCGAGGACGAATCCTTCTCAAGTGGGAGGGAATGATGAGCTACAGCCTAACCTTATGGATACAAACACTGATGATGACACCTCACTGCCCCCCGCACAGGTCCCATAACAAGGAGTATGGCTAAGAAGTTACATTGTGTTGAATCATTTCTTTATAGGCATAACACTGAATCATTTCTTTATAGGAGTATGGGTTTATATGATACAAGCTTTGATCTAGTTGTATCAAAAACATGTTGTACATATCTTTAGTTGTTCTTTTTAATATTGTTGGTTGGTTAACCTTGTTTTAGGATAGTTTGTATTGTATTATTGCCTTGTCTTTCAGGTACACGTACTTAGCTTGAAAATGCAATTGGAACCTGAATTTTTGTCCAAGCAAGGAGGTGATAAGCAAGTAGTTTACAAGCAAGGTGGTGACAAGCACCCATGTCAAATCTGAATTCTTCTTCACGTTGAAACAAGGATGGAGAAGCTGCTCAAAGCTTTAACCAATAGGAAGAAGTCTTGCAAATGTTCAAACCAATCACAATCAAGTTGAAGACAAGTAGGCAAGTTGCACAACAATTGATCCAATCAAAATCCTTGAAGGAATCGGCTGGTTTAAGCTTAATTCTTTTGAAAATTCAAAGCCACACTCACAACCAATCAAAGCCTAATTCAAAGCAAGTTGCTCCAAGTATTATCCAATCTAATTGATCAAGAAAGAAGGCTGAAAACAAAGCATGGGAAGCACGGCAAGCAACCAGCTTCTTGGAACCGAAAGTTGCTCAAACAAGTTCCAAGCAAGCATGTCATTTTTAGTCTTGTAACTTTGTACTTTAAACCTTGTACTCTTGTAATTTTCGTAGGTTATAAGTAGCATAGGAATCAGAATGTAAAAACAACCACAATTCAAACATATTTCAATCAAAATTTCCTTTGAGGAATTCTCAACTTTTCTAGTTGAAGTTTAAGACCACTAACGGTTTTCTTCCAAGTTCATAGCCTAGAACTTGTTAGTATTTAATTCATTTTTGGTTTACAGCATCTTAGGGTCTCAATGAGGTTTTAGATGTGTTGGAATACCAAAGAGGAAGAGGTGTTGGTATAAATTGAGCCAAGAACAAACGGTTACAGTTCAAGGGGTGTCATTGTGATGTTCTTTGCCATAGCTGAGGTTCAAATCAATTTGGAATAGGAGACAAAGTCCTAGGAACGTTTTTCTAGCCTTCATTTGGCTCATCAATGTCTCGGCTAAAGTGGCTTGGACATGCATAAATTATGTATGTTGCAAAATGGACCTCAATTATGTGGGGTTAACTAATAATATACATGTGAGTAGGGTAATCGGCCACCATGCCTCTTTTATGGATAAAATTATGTTGGATGTAAAATGGATCTTTAGGGGTGAATACATGGCCGAATAATTGGAGCAGAATGGATGGTTAAACTTAAGAGGATTAAGCATGAAATATGTTGGAACAAAGGTAATAAGTATAAAGGTATGGAAATTTCGGATCTTGTGTTTATCCATGTGAAATTATGTAGTTTGTAAAGGGACTTCAAATAAATATGTAGTAGTATATTATGGAATAAGGCTTTTCCATGGCTTTGCATAAACCCTTGGTTTAAGGACTCACAAAATGTGTGGCTCATTTGGATTAAGATATGGATAATAGTTGTTAAGTTGCAAATTATGGAATTGTGTAACTCTCATATTCATGAGTACTTATATTTGAGTATGGAACTTAGGATGTATATGCTGTAAGATGGATATGGATTATGGACATTGGACTAATTAGTAGACATACATAACCCTATGAATATTATAAAGAGCGTTATATGTATATATATATATATATATATATATATGTATGTATTTATATACATAAAACCATATATGTGTATATTGGAATATGGAATTTAATATGTGTACTTATATATGATTACGAAACGTATTTTGAATATGTTGGATGGGTAAGGTATGATATTTTATATGTATTGGAATACATATGTGATATTATGACCAAATGGACACAGAGTATGGATTCGTATACGTACTAAGTATGAGCCCGTGAATCTATCAGGCTGGGAAAGATAATGAAGCAACACTTTGCAGTCTGTCTCCACAATAAACTGATCATAATCTCGAGAAAAATAAATCAGAGCATACAAAGTGGCCATTAATTCAGCCTAGTTGGCAAAGTGAGAGGCGAAGCAAAACAAACGGCGGACACAGAGTGGCTGGTGTCGTTGCGCAACATTGCACTTGCTGTAGCGTAAGAGCGGCCTACGGTGGCATCCACATTTAATTTCAACTTAACCGATGGAGATAACTCTAAACATACCACCCTAGGGCGACGAGTACAAATGGGGTGAAAAGGACCGTACTATTTAGTGCTCAGTGGAGCGAGAAAAATTTGCGACCTTGAGTGGACGCACACCAGAAGTATATATGATCGCGCACTCTCTCATATAGTTGCCCATAAGAAAAACTGCTATCTCCAAATCGTATGGAAGCATACTCCTTCCAATTGACCCAAGTCACCAATGTTGGAACAACTGATCTCAATTGACCCTCCATTGATTGAGTCGCCGCGATGCGCCACCAACGCAGCAAATATGCATGAATGGTTGACTGACGGGCCAGTGGACTCGAGAATAAGTGAGAAATATCTTACCATAATGGCTTAATCTCTGGACAAAGTAAAAAGATGTGATCCTGCTGGTCTGCATGTGTGCGACAAAAAACACACTGAGAAGGGCAAATTGCCTGCCAAGCAAAAAGATTGTCAGCTAGTGGCAATGCACATCTCCAAAGCCTCCATAAAAAACACATGTCCCCTTAGGTGATCCTGGCCACCAAACGTACCTAGCACAATCAAAAGATGGAGAATCCGAACAAAGCAGCATATTGGAGGATTTTAACGAGAATTGGCTCGAAGGATCAGCAATCTAATGCGGACCATCAGCCGTGTAACTGACCCGAGGCTGTATATAAGAATGTACACGGCTGATACGCTTCCAAATAGGTGCATTATAAATATTCGCATGAATGGAGTCTCTATGGCCATATTTAGCTCGACAAAATTCTGCCCATAAATAGTTAGAATGATGAAACTTCCACCATAAAAGACTATCATACGCCTGCTGCACTAAGTCAAGGTTTCGGATACCCAAACCGCCCAATTGAGTGGGTCGACCAATGCTAACATAGGAATGCCAATGATGACGGCCATTCCAGAGAAAATTTTACATCTTTCGCTGCAAAGACCCCACAACACTTTTGGGCAATCGCGAACTAGCAATGATATGCAATGGTATGGAGCGAAGGACATGTCTAAGCAAGACTATTTGGCCCGCCATAGATAAAATTTTTGAAGACCAAGAATTCGATTTAGAGTCAAAATGCGCCATCATAGTGGAATACACAGCCCTATTAATACCTTTATAGAGAAAAGATCGATGATAATGGGCAAAGTAGCCAATCTCATACCCAACGCTTGAGACACTCGCGCCCCCGAGACTCCAGAGCCCACCACCACTTGACTTTTATGAAAATTGATTAGTTGTCCTGATGCTTGCTGATAAGAGTCCAAAAAATTCTTGAAGCATTGTAAAATCCGAATGGATCCATTTAACAATATAACAAGATCATCAGCAAACCCCAAAGTGTGACACCTGTGGTACTCTGCCTGCCTGGAATCCGTGTATATCCCCGGTCATCATAAGCGAACTTAGTCCTCTCGAAAAGCTTTCGGATGCTAGAATAAATAAGTGAGGTGATAAAGTTTCACCTTGTTTGACTCCTTGTGAGACCGCAAAATAGCCCACTGCCTTGCCATTAACTAGAACAGAACATCTCGTAGCAGATAAATTGTTTAGTAATATCCGTACCATTCGCAGATGGAAACCCATTTTTTGCAAAAGTTGCTGAAGATAGATTCAGTTGACCCTGTCGAATTGTTTAAACATATCAAGCTTAATTATAACATGACTTCCTCGTACTGGACGATCTAAAACATGCACCATTTCCTGAACTAACAAAATCTGCTCAGTAACATCTCAGCCCTTCATAAACTTAGCCTACTCAGGGGATATATGTCGCGGAAGCAAGGCCGCCAATCTTATATCAAATAACCATGTAATGACTTTAGACAGAAAATTATTCAAGCAAATAGGTCGAAAGTCTGAGAATGTCTGTGGATTAGGAACTTTTGGAATGAGTGTAATCATTGAAGCCGCCACTTGGGTAGGCGGGCGAATACCGATAAAAAACTCTTGAACTGCTTTATGTACATCTGTATGAAATACATCCCAAAAACGTCGGTAAAACAAACCTCGGAAGCCATCTGGGCCGACGGCACTAGAGGGACCGAGGTCCCAAACTGCTTGCTTAACTTCTTGTAAAGCAGGTAAGGCGGACAACGTGGAATTATCTTCATCCTATAGCAAGCATGGAATATATTGAAGAAGAGAGTCCAGAGTGGCATCTGAGTCAGCTGAGAATAGAGCTTGGTAGTAACGGACTGCCACTTGTTCAATAACCTGTGATGTAATGCACTCGACTCCATCCTCTCGCAATATCCTTCGATTAGCCTGCTTACGCCGCCGAGACTTGACGATTTGGTGGAAAAATTTAGTATTAGCATCCCTATCCTGTATCCATTTTATATTTGACTTTTGTTTCCAATATAAGTGCGCCCGAGATTGTGCAAGACGCAGAGAAGCCATAGTGCGATGATATCAGTGGGGTTGTCATCATACTCCTTTTCATATCGTAAGGCCTCATATTCGGCCACTACCACCGCATCAAATATATTCTCAAAAACTTCTTTGTTCCAACGTTGTAGATGTTGTCTAAATTGACGCAGCTTTGAATAAAAGCCGCGCATACCACCGATGGTACTAAAAGATTGCCAATTATGTCGAAAAAGCTATCAAAATCCGAATGAGTGGTCCAAACATCTAAATACCAGAATGCTGCTGTTGCTATAGGACTATAAACGGAGCATTCTAAATAAAGTGGATAGTGATCTGAAATTGTTCGATTAAGGTGCCGATAGCGCATATCCGAAAATAAATCGAAAAAAACTAAAAGAGTAAAGGAAGTGATTTAAACGTCGCCAAACACGTCCCAGGCCCCGACCATCACACCATGTATACTTAAAGCGTTGAAAATTAATCTCCTGAAGGGAGTAGGCAGAAACACAATCACCAAAATCCTGCAACGTCCGCAGTGGAGGAGAGGAACGACCTTTATGCTCAGCAAGCGTTAAAAACATATTAAAATTGCCGCCAATAAGCCACAGTAGATCAATGGTGCTTTGAATAGAGAAAAGTTCGTCCCACAGTGGCCAACGAGCTGCAACAGAATGTAGGCCCTAGACAAATGTACACCAAAAAGAGTCACCCGGAGGTAACCAACTAAACTCCATAGAGTCGTTTTGTGTACCTGAACGATCACCTTCCAAATTTAAAGAAGTATCCCTCCAAAAAATCCAAATATGCTCATTACAAGCAGATACTGCATGTGAAAAGCCAAATCAAAGACGGTAATTAACCAATGATGAGAGTTGTGCTTTCGGTTCAGTAATAACTAGTCGATGCAAATGATAACGACTAACTAGAGATAAAATACGATCAACTGAGGTACGAATACCCCAAACATTCCAGACTATAATCTTCATTGGGAGGATAATACATCGAAAGAGTTTGTGAGAGCTGCTCGAGAACGTGTAATGGGCGGAGAAAACGACAATGGTGGCTTATTGTGCTATCGCAGCAACTTAGGCGGGACATGAAATACACCATCATCACCAATGGTGTGAGGAGTGGTTGGCGTGTTATCTTGTGAAACCCCCTCAAGAACAGTGTCCAATATTAAATCCACTAGATAATTGAAAATATCTTCATCAGAAGGTGAGATAGCTAAATGAATGCTTTGTCAATTTGAACCTCACTATCAGAAATAGAATACACTTCATTGTTGGTAGGCAATTCATTTAGTATGCTATTTTCAATGCCCTTTAATCGAGAAACATCCTGCGCATATGAAATTTGAACATTACGAGCCATATCAGGAGAATGAATAATTGAAACCGCAGTGGCCGCCCGTGGGACATTTGCTGTTGGATGGGTGGGCACCTCTAAAACCGCTGCCTGCGACTTTTTAGGTGTCCACCGTTGCATTGCATCATTAGACTTGGGTTTCACGGTAACTTCAACATGAATGCGTGGGTCTTGCGCGTCAGACTTCCCACATGTAGCTGCCTTATGCCCTAAACGACGACATGTAGTGCAATACGATGGAATATCCTCATATATGATGAGCCCACGATGGGGTCAACGCAACATATTTTCATGTATCATTTATTGTCATATGTTAGTTCTGTAAGACATGGCATGTCACTATTAACTCCGCACACACTAGTGCTACTTCTTATGTCTTATAGTCTTAACTAACCCTTAGGACGACATGTCATATATGTTGTGTATCTTGTGTTTATTGCTTGGTGTCTTTGAAGATAGGTCAAAGAGAGCTTTACATTGAAGATGATGAGCTACAGCCTAACCTTGTGGATACAAACACTGATGATGACACCTCACTGCCCCGCACAAGTCCCATGACAAGGAGTATGGCTAAGAAGTTGTTACATTGTGTTGAATCATTTCTTTACAGGCATGAAGAGGATGAACCAAGCAGAGATGATGTCCATTGGGTTTATATGATACAAGCTTTGATCTAGTTGTATCAAAAACATGTTGTACATATCTTTAGTTGTTCTTTTTAATATTGTTGGTTGGTTAACCTTGTTTTAGGATAGTTTGTGTTGTATTATTGACTTGTCTTTCAGGAACACGTACCTAGCTTGGAAATGCAATTAGAATCTGAATTTTTATCCAAGCAAAGAGGTGACAAACAAGTAGCTTACAAACAAGGAGGTGATCTTACAAGCAAGGAGGTGACAAGCACTCATGTCAAATACAAGGCCTTGTCCTCCACGCAAATAGTGAGCAAGACAAGTTGCTCCAAGCTTCAACCAATGAAAAGAAGTCTTGCAAATCTTCAAGCCAATCAAAAGCAAGCAAGGAGACAACCAAGCAAGCTGCACAACAAATGAACCAATCAAATCCTTGAAGTTTAAAGCCTAGATCACGCAAAGAGGGTTGAAGATTCAAAGTCAAACTTGCAACCAATCAAAGGCATTTTCAAACCAAGTTGCTCAAAGTAGTATCCAATCAAAATTGATCTAGAATTATGGTTGAAACAAGCATGGAATGCACGGCAAGCAACCAGCCTTTCTTGGAACCAAAAGTTGCTCAAACAAGTTCCAAGCAAGCATGTCATTTTTAGTCTTGTACTTTGTATTTTAAACCTTGTACTCTTGTAAATTTCGTTTGGTATAAATGTTGGACCTGTATAGCACCACTAGAGGGGGGGGGTGAATAGTGGGTTAGCGGAAATTACACTACAATTACCTTCAAAAACTTGTTTGAAGACCCCTTTGCCTTTTTAGCCTCAGATTCTGGAATTTCCAGAAACAGTTCACTGTTTTGAGCGCTTTGGTTGAACCACTTATACACCTGTGCAAGCTCTCAAACTTGGCAGAGATCAAGTTTAGAATGTTTATAGTATGTCATAAAAATTTCAGTCAATTCCAAGCAAGTTTGCACGTTCAAATAAGCAAGATAAGTAAAGTGTGCAATTCTGGCAGTTTCAGGCAGAATGTTAGCTTAACTTCAAACGATGATATCTCAAAATCTACCCGTGCTATTTTGATGAATCTTATGTCAAATTAAACCTTATGATGTCTAGTTTAATTTGATATAAGGCTCACTTCAAGATTCGCAGGATAACCTATTCAAATTGAACAAAATTTGCACACTGGTCAGAATTGTTCACAGAATGTAGCAACAATTTTGTGAAGACGATTTGAATATGCTAAACTCCTTAGAATTTAGTGATTCTTGCGGCTAATGAAAGCTAACACATTGAAGTATAATATATCCAAAATTCATGCAATTCTAAGACTGTTTGCTTGTTCAATTATGCGTGCCAAGTTAGTGTAATTCTCAGGCAGAAAACAGTAAGTGCAGGAAATAAGTAAAGAACACAAGGAATTATCCTGGTTCGGTCAATGTGACCTACTCCAGTCCCAAGAGACACCTTCTCTTGGATTTCACTAAACACCAAACACCAAAGTCACCTTACAAAGCCAAAGGAAGAAGCTTTTCACCAACTTCTTCAAGAGACTTCACCAAAACAAACAGCAACTAGTTTGTTTCACCTTTGCACCTTTGCACCTTTTGCTCACCTCTAAGGAGTAAGCTTTATACACCAGCTTCTCCCTTACAATATGTCGTTTAAAAGGTGTTGAAATGACAAGAAATGAAGAACTATACAATCATAAAGCTTGCTGCAAATGTGTTCTTCAATATAGAAGAGTAGAAGAGAAGAATGGAGACAAAGAGCTGAATGTCTTGCTTGCTTTTCTTTTGTCTTTCGTTGGTGCCCTTTTACTCTTCACCTTTGGAGCTATTTATAGCCAAGAGGACAGCCTAAAGGCTCCTCAAAGAGACGTTGGAATGGTTGAGAAGATGGAGAGATTTCAGCACCTTTCTAGCTATTCAAATGAAGCTCATCTTTTGTTGCTTTGAATTGGTCTCCAACTGAACTTTTATCCTCCATCTTATCCCATTATAAACGTTGGAATGAGGTGGAAAATAGCTTCATTTGAACGTTTAAGAGGCAGCTCCAATCAGCAATATCCATGTGTAAATAACTTGCCATGTATGCAGCTGAATTGGCGTGTATTTTGAACAGATTTTTGCTCCTCATTTTGAATAATAAATGGACGTTGGAATGCCTAGAATCAAGGCATTGGAGAATAGTTCAAAGATAGATAGAAACCAGCCAAGCCTTTGAATTTGAATTAGTCTTCAACTTTGAACATATAGACGTTTGGTTTTGCTTTCTTGGTTGAGAGATTTTCGCTCCAACTTTGCTACATTGTAGGACTTGCTTTTTTGTCACTCATCATAATCTGAATTTTGACCATATAGCATACGAAATGTTGCTCCATTTTTGAGCCAAAATAGCCGTTGTAATATATGCAAGAATAGCCATTTGAAATCAGCACCAAAATAGGATTTATTTCAACTTTGCCTTGACTTGTTCAAAATCTGAAAATTTGAACATGATTTGTGTGCCAATATCCGTCAATATCCGTGTGCACACATATAATATATAGCCATTTATGTCTTCAACATGTAGCATAGAATACCATATGAAGAATGCCAAGAATTCCAAGAAAACCATAGATGTGATAACCATAACACAAGAATTCCAATTGAGATACCATGCTGCCCATGCTGCCCGTTTCCATAAATATAGGGCATGTACTATATGTGACATAAACACATATAAACATCATATAAACAATATATAACACGTTAGAAGATCCATTGGCAAGTGAAGAGACCAGAATACCCCTTAGCACAAAAATAGGAATTTTGTCCTAGGATGAACCTAGACATGGTGCTGCTCCAGATTCATTTTTGCCATGATGTGACATGACTTATAAATGTGTCATATGATCATATAAATCCGTTGGAAGAAGACCAAATAAGAATGAGAAGTCCAAATGGTGAAATTACCAAAATAACCCTTATAAAGATCAATAAGCTTCACCACCGTGTCAAGTCAGTTTTTATCCGTGTCAAGCATGCTTTTCCTCAGCCAATTAGATTCTAAATTGAATAAGGATCATGTGGGCTTTTGAATGACTCAATTTGGAGTTCATTTGCTCAAGATATGAACCAAAACCTGCAATAGAATACTAAACCGAGCAATTTGCCTTATATTGTAAGTCATGTGACTTCAAGGCTTGGTTAGATCATATAATTAACATGTATTGGCATATATATCATCTAAGATCAGTTTGAACATATCTTGATTTAGACATGTGATTGAATTGGCCAAGTTCAATCTCATGATCTTAATCAAACTTGTTCAATCTTGATTCATTCAATCAATTTCACATTTAGCTCATAAGTTCTAGCTCATAAATTCAATCTCATGCACACATATACTTTAAACGTTATACACACATACATGCTCACATATGCATTTTGCAATATATCACAACAATCTACATGCTTACATATGTATTTTGCAATCATTCAAACATGATATATCACAACAATCTCCCCCTTTTGATGATTTGCAAAATTACCCCACATATGTGTATATTAAGCATCTAAATCAAGTATAAGCTTCTCTTTAAATCAAGTTAAGCTGCTCCCCCTTAATGTGTTATCTCCCCCTTAACATGATATACATATATCTCTCCCCCTTAATTTTGTAAATTATGCAAAAGACTGAACCAAGTTAGCAATACCCAGAATGATCTAGACAGTATTGTCAGTGGTAAGCAATTAAGCCAAGTCTTGCACGTAAATTCTCAAAGATAGCTTGATTAAGGGGTTTAGTGAATATGTCAGCTACTTGTTGATCAGTTCTAACATGTTCAATGTGTATATGTCCAAGATTAACATGATCACGGAGAAAATGATAACGTACTTCTATATGCTTTGCCTTAGAGTGTAGTACAGGGTTTTTAGACAAATTTATAGCACTTGTACTATCACAATAGATGGGGATAGTATTTACTTGTATTTCAAAGTCTGAAAGTTGTTGTTTAATCCATAATAGTTGAGTACAACATAGACTTAAAGCCATATATTCTGCTTCAGTAGTAGAAAGTGCAACACTAGATTGTTTCTTTGAAAACCAAGATATTAGTGAGTTTCCTAGGAATTGACATGTTCCACTAGTGCTCTTTCTATCTACTCTACATCCACCATAATCTGCATCTGAATATGCATGTAGACTTAGACTGGATTGTCTATTATACCATAAGCCTAATGTTGGTGTATGTTGAAGATATCTAAATATTCTTTTTACAGCTTTAAAGTGTGACAACTTAGGCATACTTTGAAATCTTGCACACATACATACTGCAGACATAATATCAGGTCTACTAGCAGTTAGATATAGCAATGAACCAATCATAGACCTATATAGTTTTTCATCAAATGCAACACCATTTTCATCTTTGTCTAATTTTGTTGAAGTACACATTGGTGTTGGAGATGGTTTCAAGTTTTCAAAGTTGAATTTCTTTATCATATCTCTTATGTATTTGGCTTGATTGATATGTATACCACTTGATGTTTGTTTTATTTGCAAGCCTAAGAAATAGTTTAATTCACCAACCATAGACATTTCAAACTCAGACTTCATACAATCTTCAAAGTCTTTTACTAAGTTAGGATTAGTTGAACCAAAGATTATGTCATCTACATATATTTGTATTACAAGCAAATCTTTGTCTTTCTTTTTCAAGAATAAGGTACTATCTATGGTTCCTCTTTGAAAGTTGTTACTTAGTAAAAAGTTGGCAAATCTTTCATACCATGCACGGGGGGCTTGTTTCAAACCATATAAGGCTTTCTTAAGTTTATATACATGATTAGGGTTCTTTGGATCTTCAAAGCCTGGTGGTTGTTTAACAAAAACTTCTTCTTGGATATAGCCATTTAAGAATGCACTCTTAACATCCATTTGGAATAATTTGATGTTATTATAACATGCAAAAGCTAATAAGAGGCGTATGGATTCTAATCTTGCTACGGGGGCAAATGTTTCATCGTAATCAATACCCTCTTCTTGATTATATCCTTGAGCTACAAGTCTTGCTTTATTTCTTACTACAACCCCTTGTTCATTCATTTTGTTCCTAAACACCCATTTAGTTCCAATGATTGATTTATCCTCGGGTTTAGGTACTAAATCCCACACATTGTTTCTTTCAAATTGGTTTAACTCTTCATGCATTGCATCTATCCAATATGCATCGTTTAAGGCATCATTCACATTCTTAGGTTCAATTTGGGATATAAGTGCATGCCATTGATCATATTCATTAGGATCTATTTGCCTACGTGTTCTAACCCCTTGATTTACATCTCCTATGATAAGTTCTTGAGGATGCTTTTGTTTATCTCTTATTTGCCACCAATTACTTGGTTGTGCATCTTCAATAGGTTCATGATGTTGGTTAGGCACATTTTCTTCATTATGTTCTTGTGTAGGGGGAGTTTGAACTTCATGCATTTCAAGAGTTTGATTTGGTGTTTCAATTTGTTCATTTGTAGGTGGTAGGATAAGTTCATCTTCATCATGAAGTATTTGATCATTTGGTACATAGATTTCATGTTGATTACTTGTTTGGAGATATGCATTTTCATTGAACTTCACATGTATAGATTCAACTATCTTTCTTGTTTGTGCATTATAACATCTATATGCTTTAGAGTTCATTGAATATCCCACAAATATATGTTCATCAGACTTAGGATCAAACTTATCTAAGTTATCTTTTGTGTTCAATACAAAGCATTTACAACCAAAGACTTTTAAATAGTTTACTTTTGGGAGTCGTCCATTTAAGATTTCAAATGGTGTTTTGTTCATTTTCTTTCTTATTGATAGTCTGTTGATCATATAACTTGAAGTGTTTACTGCTTCAGCCCATAAGAATTTAGGTACTTTGTTTTCTACCATCATTGTTCTTGCTACTTCTTGAATAGTCCTATTCTTTCTTTCAACTACGCCATTAAGTTGAGGAGTTCTTGGTGGGGAGAATTCATGTTTTATACCCTTTTCATTACAGAATTTGATTAATACACTATCTTTAAACTCACCACCTCTATCACTCCTTATCTTAATAACATGTGATTCATGTTCATTTTCAAGTTGTCTAATTAGATTAGCTATAGATGATGCACTTTCATCTTTTGAAGCAAGAAACAATGTCCAAGTATATCTTGAGAAATCATCAACTATTACACATACATAATAACTTCCACCTAAGCTTCTAGTTCTACATGGACCAAATAAGTCTATATGCAAGAGTTCTAGTATTCTTGACGTTGTGACCTTGGTTTTAGGCTTAAGGGATTCTCTAACATGTTTGCCTTTGATACAAGATTCACATAGTTGAAAATCATTCAAGTTAAGTTTAGGCAATCCTTTAACAAGACTTTTAGCGTGTAGTTTTTCTAAGGTTGATATACCTATGTGTCCTAAACGTCTATGCCAAAGATTGGGATCAGATTCATGTGAAACAAGACATTTTGTGTTACTACTTAGCATATCATCCATGTTAAGCACATATATGTTTCCTTCACGTTTTCCTTTTAACACAACTTGATTGTTTTTATCCATTATCTTACAAGAAGTGGAGGAGAAGAGAACATTCAAGTTGTTGTCACATAGTTGAGAAACACTTAAAAGCTCAAAGGTTAAGTTACTTACAAGTAGGACGTTTTTGATCTCAAACTTGTTTGGATCACCAACCTTGCCTTTGCCAATTATTTGGCCCTGGTTGTTGTTTCCAAAGGTGACTTTGCCACCTTTTGCAACGTTTTTAAGTGTGCTAAACAAATTTTTGTTGCCCGTCATATGTCTTGAGCAACCACTATCAACTATCCAATTGGTTTTGTTCTTTTCATCTTCTTTGTTGTTATAACCAGCAACTTGTCTTTCTTTGATGTTATGTACCTACAAATGTAAATAACAACTTAGGTACCCTTTGATTTTGGGTCCTTTCAAGGTTAAACAAGTTAAGTTCATGTTAGTGTACCTTTAGGTACCCAAACTTGAACAACCTTTCTTGGTTTTGAAATGTTAAAATCATGTTGCATATAATGAACAAATAGTGGATTTTGATACATAGAATATGATGGAAAAGGGGCTGCACATTTATGTCTAGTTGAATAAGCATTGTAAGTTCTATATGCATTTGAATGTTGCCATGTATATGAGTTATATCTTGGCCGTGTATAAGCATTGAATTTAGGCCGTGTATAAGCAAGATGTTGTGTGTGTCTAGGCCGTGTGTTGTAAACTGATTTAGGCCGAGAGTATGTCATGTTCTTCACATAAGCATGTTGTTGCATATAAGGCATAACTTGAGCAGATTGCATACTACTTTGTTTAGGCATTCTTGTATACATGTAAGCATGGTTTCTAGGTGTATTTGCCTTCCTATATGTTGATGCATTTTGCAATCTTTGTGATGAAGGTGGTGTGGGCAGAATAGGTTCATTTCTAAATGCATTTGGCCTATATTTCATGTTGGTTGAAGATGATACAAATGTTGTTTCCTTAGGTGTGTATTCAGCTTCTTTAACATATCCAAGACCTTGTTTGTCATTTCCATGCTTTTGAGATGCAATAAGAGTGTCTAACATGTTGGAACCATTCTTAAATTGTTCTAAAGATTTGTTCAAGTCTAGGTTGCATGCTTTTAATGATTCAAATTCAGTTTGTATTTCATGTAATTTAGACTTTAAAACGTTGTAATCAACACATTGCACACATTGCACATTTTCATGTTTATTCTTAAGTTCCTTAATCTGATTTTGCATTGAACTAATAGTGTTAGATGATTCAAGTTGAAGAACTTCTAGTTGAGAAGTTAGATTCAAGTTAGACGTCTCCAACTTGTTCTTCTCCTCAACTATTCTTTTCTTCTCCTTGGATAGCTTCTTATATCTATCATGCAACTTTTCTAATTCATCCAACAATTCATCTTGAGTAAAATCACATTCGGAGTCAGAATCGAATGTTACCTCATTTGTAGACTTTGAAGCCAAACATGTTTGTGCAACTTCAGGTTCTTCCTCGGATTCGGATGAAGATGTGTCATCCCAAGTGCTTGAGCTTGCCTTGAGAGCTTTCTTCCTCCTTTGCATAGGTTCTACTCTAGTTTTTGTCCTTGTCTTTTCATCCATGTCACGGTTTTTGTTCTTGTTTGGACAATCATATGAGATGTGTCCTTGTTTGCCACATTCATAACACTTAAGTTCTTTATCATACCATTTACCATCTTGTTTGTTAGATTTCACATTGATAGGGGCAGCTGATTTTGCTTGTCTTTTAGTTGGTCTTTTCTTGAAAAACTTCCTTAAACGCCTAGCTAACAACATTATGTCTTCTTCATCACTTTCATCATCACTTTCATACTCGGCTTGATTAGATGATTCGGGTTCATTTGTTACAAATGCAAGTGATTTAGACTTGTTACTAGTTTCAGCCTTTCTTATATTCAACTTGTTTTCATAAACTTTTAAAGAGCCTATCAATTCATCAAGTTTTATTTGAGAAAGATCTTTGCTTTCTTCAATGGCACTAACTTTGGCATCCCATTCAATTGGCAAACTTCTCAAAACTTTTTGCACTTTTTCTTTCATCAAAAACGTTTTACCAAGGGATTCAAGTGAGTTGTATAAGTTTGTAAGCCTTAAATCCATATCAACAATTGATTCATTAGGCAGTAAATGAAATGTTTCAAGTGTAGTCATTAACATGTTAATCTTTGATTCCTTTACTTGATTAGTTCCTTCATGCTTCATTTCAAGACATTTCCACATATCCTTTGCACTTAAACATGAAGAGACATAGGCAGATTCACTCCTACTTAAACCATTCAACAATAATTGCATTGCTTTAGCATTAAGACTCATTTTCTTTTTATCTTCATCACTCCAATCTTTTCTATATTTCTCAACTTCTTGTGATAAGCCATCAATTATAACATGCTTAGTAGGCACATAAGGTCCATCTTCAATGATAGACCACAAGTCTATATCAATAGCCATTAAGAACAATTTCATCCTAAGTTTCCAATGACTAAAGTTTTCTCCATCAAAAAGAGGTGGTCTTTGTGTGGACATGCCTTCTAATTCTATTTTCATGTGTGACTTAGACATGCTTCTTAGTGTGTGAGAAAACGTTTAAAACACTTATAAGAAGGAAAGAAAGTGTCACCTTGTTGTAGATACCAAATATGAAGAATATAAGACAACCAGAAAATTTCCAGCAACTTTGCAACTTGGAGTGTAAACTGTTTTCAGCTCAAATAAGAATATGGTGCTCAACCTTGCTCTGATACCACTTGTTGGACCTGTATAGCACCACTAGAGGGGGGGGTGAATAGTGGGTTAGCGGAAATTACACTACAATTACCTTCAAAAACTTGTTTGAAGACCCCTTTGCCTTTTTAGCCTCAGATTCTGGAATTTCCAGAAACAGTTCACTGTTTTGAGCGCTTTGGTTGAACCACTTATACACCTGTGCAAGCTCTCAAACTTGGCAGAGATCAAGTTTAGAATGTTTATAGTATGTCATAAAAATTTCAGTCAATTCCAAGCAAGTTTGCACGTTCAAATAAGCAAGATAAGTAAAGTGTGCAATTCTGGCAGTTTCAGGCAGAATGTTAGCTTAACTTCAAACGATGATATCTCAAAATCTACCCGTGCTATTTTGATGAATCTTATGTCAAATTAAACCTTATGATGTCTAGTTTAATTTGATATAAGGCTCACTTCAAGATTCGCAGGATAACCTATTCAAATTGAACAAAATTTGCACACTGGTCAGAATTGTTCACAGAATGTAGCAACAATTTTGTGAAGACGATTTGAATATGCTAAACTCCTTAGAATTTAGTGATTCTTGCGGCTAATGAAAGCTAACACATTGAAGTATAATATATCCAAAATTCATGCAATTCTAAGACTGTTTGCTTGTTCAATTATGCGTGCCAAGTTAGTGTAATTCTCAGGCAGAAAACAGTAAGTGCAGGAAATAAGTAAAGAACACAAGGAATTATCCTGGTTCGGTCAATGTGACCTACTCCAGTCCCAAGAGACACCTTCTCTTGGATTTCACTAAACACCAAACACCAAAGTCACCTTACAAAGCCAAAGGAAGAAGCTTTTCACCAACTTCTTCAAGAGACTTCACCAAAACAAACAGCAACTAGTTTGTTTCACCTTTGCACCTTTGCACCTTTTGCTCACCTCTAAGGAGTAAGCTTTATACACCAGCTTCTCCCTTACAATATGTCGTTTAAAAG
Organism: Eustoma russellianum; assembly: GCA_036186865.1. Classification (NCBI taxonomy): domain Eukaryota; kingdom Viridiplantae; phylum Streptophyta; class Magnoliopsida; order Gentianales; family Gentianaceae; genus Eustoma; species Eustoma russellianum. The sequence continues at coordinate 13,473,812 of AP025070.1, read as the reverse complement.
GTGTTGAAATGACAAGAAATGAAGAACTATACAATCATAAAGCTTGCTGCAAATGTGTTCTTCAATATAGAAGAGTAGAAGAGAAGAATGGAGACAAAGAGCTGAATGTCTTGCTTGCTTTTCTTTTGTCTTTCGTTGGTGCCCTTTTACTCTTCACCTTTGGAGCTATTTATAGCCAAGAGGACAGCCTAAAGGCTCCTCAAAGAGACGTTGGAATGGTTGAGAAGATGGAGAGATTTCAGCACCTTTCTAGCTATTCAAATGAAGCTCATCTTTTGTTGCTTTGAATTGGTCTCCAACTGAACTTTTATCCTCCATCTTATCCCATTATAAACGTTGGAATGAGGTGGAAAATAGCTTCATTTGAACGTTTAAGAGGCAGCTCCAATCAGCAATATCCATGTGTAAATAACTTGCCATGTATGCAGCTGAATTGGCGTGTATTTTGAACAGATTTTTGCTCCTCATTTTGAATAATAAATGGACGTTGGAATGCCTAGAATCAAGGCATTGGAGAATAGTTCAAAGATAGATAGAAACCAGCCAAGCCTTTGAATTTGAATTAGTCTTCAACTTTGAACATATAGACGTTTGGTTTTGCTTTCTTGGTTGAGAGATTTTCGCTCCAACTTTGCTACATTGTAGGACTTGCTTTTTTGTCACTCATCATAATCTGAATTTTGACCATATAGCATACGAAATGTTGCTCCATTTTTGAGCCAAAATAGCCGTTGTAATATATGCAAGAATAGCCATTTGAAATCAGCACCAAAATAGGATTTATTTCAACTTTGCCTTGACTTGTTCAAAATCTGAAAATTTGAACATGATTTGTGTGCCAATATCCGTCAATATCCGTGTGCACACATATAATATATAGCCATTTATGTCTTCAACATGTAGCATAGAATACCATATGAAGAATGCCAAGAATTCCAAGAAAACCATAGATGTGATAACCATAACACAAGAATTCCAATTGAGATACCATGCTGCCCATGCTGCCCGTTTCCATAAATATAGGGCATGTACTATATGTGACATAAACACATATAAACATCATATAAAGAATATATAACACGTTAGAAGATCCATTGGCAAGTGAAGAGACCAGAATACCCCTTAGCACAAAAATAGGAATTTTGTCCTAGGATGAACCTAGACATGGTGCTGCTCCAGATTCATTTTTGCCATGATGTGACATGACTTATAAATGTGTCATATGATCATATAAATCCGTTGGAAGAAGACCAAATAAGAATGAGAAGTCCAAATGGTGAAATTACCAAAATAACCCTTATAAAGATCAATAAGCTTCACCACCGTGTCAAGTCAGTTTTTATCCGTGTCAAGCATGCTTTTCCTCAGCCAATTAGATTCTAAATTGAATAAGGATCATGTGGGCTTTTGAATGACTCAATTTGGAGTTCATTTGCTCAAGATATGAACCAAAACCTGCAATAGAATACTAAACCGAGCAATTTGCCTTATATTGTAAGTCATGTGACTTCAAGGCTTGGTTAGATCATATAATTAACATGTATTGGCATATATATCATCTAAGATCAGTTTGAACATATCTTGATTTAGACATGTGATTGAATTGGCCAAGTTCAATCTCATGATCTTAATCAAACTTGTTCAATCTTGATTCATTCAATCAATTTCACATTTAGCTCATAAGTTCTAGCTCATAAATTCAATCTCATGCACACATATACTTTAAACGTTATACACACATACATGCTCACATATGCATTTTGCAATATATCACAACAATCTACATGCTTACATATGTATTTTGCAATCATTCAAACATGATATATCACAACAATAAATAGCTTAGGAAGCTGAATGTACAAAAACAACAATTCAAATACATTTCAATCAAAACTTCCTTTAAGGAATTCTCAACTTGTCTAGTTGAAGTTTAAGACCACTTACGGTTTTCTTCCAAGTTCATAGCCTAGAACTTGTTAGTATTTACTTCATTTTTGGTTTACAGCATCTTAGGGTCTCAATGAGGTTTTAGATGTGTTGGAATGCCAAGGAGGAAGAGGTGTTGGTATAAATTGAGCCAAGAACAAACTGTTACAGTTCAAGGGGTGTCATTGTGATGTTCTTTGCCATAGCTGTGGTTCAAATTAGTTTGGAGTAGGAGACAAAGTCCTTGGAACGTTTATCTAGCCTTCGTTTGGCTCATCAATTGGTATCAGAGCGTTGGTTAGTCTTCTATTCATGTTTACCTTGTTTAACTTGCATAAAATGATGCTGCCGTGTAGCAAACTGTTTGTTCTTATATCCATTTAGAATCTGTTTGTTTAGGTAGTTAGTTTATGTTTTAAAGTGTTTATTAGATAGTTTACAATAGTTTGGTAACTTAGTTTTTAGTAGCAAAAACCGAAACACCACAAAAAGAACATAGACTAGACTTAAGTGTGATAGAATCCCTTTGTGTAGTTTAGGTTAAAACCGTGTGTGTAACCTGATTGTTCTTATTCAATCTAGCTTAGACAAAGATCATTTGGTCATAATCTAGAAGTTTAAACGGTAGTTTAGTGAGTCCTTAAAATAGAAAACCTGAACACAAAATTAGATTAGTTGATAGTTTAGAAATCAAGTTGTTAAAATTCTGTTTTCTAGTAGTTGTGTGCAAACTGTTTAGGCGTTGTATTTGCTACCTTATTTAGCTTGGTTAGGCTAGTTTACAACATAGTTTAAGTGTTTAGTTGGTTGTTTAGTTTAGCACAAGAAATCCGAAAACTAAAGATCAAAACAAGTAGTTTTAGCTAACTAAGTGTGCTGCCTAGTTTCTAGTGATATACGTTTGATAACTAGGATATAAACACTTGCATCTAGTATCATCTAGCTTAGAAACTGATTGCATCATACAAACAAAAACCAAGACAAAAACAAGTAGAATAGATAACTTTAAAACAAAACAAAACAAGTTAGCTAGTTTGCATCAAAACTGATTTCCATTAGTTGTTTGTAATCAGCCTTTATAAATTGCATTTAGAAACAACTAAGTTGCGTTTAGCTATCTTAAGATTAGTTAGATCATTTGCATCAAAAAAACAGAAAAACAAGTGCCAAAACCGTGTGATTAAACAACTCTCTAAAGCTCATTTGAAATCTTGTTGAATGCTATTTGTTTAAACTTGTTGAATTTGATTTCACCACCCCCGTTACACCTTAAGTCATTGTTTGGTACAAACTTGATTGAATCTTTTAATTGAAACATTATTGACTTGAGATTTGTTAAAAGTGAAGTAAATTTGTAAGAAACAAGATTTGATTTCAAATTTTAACGTTGGCTTTACGTTCATCTTTACTTGGGATTGATTCAATTATTTAAAGACTTTATTGGACTTAAGTTCTTACTTAGGATCACTTTGTCTATATTTATCCCTACAATGTTAAATTGCCGACCCTGTTATCATCTTGTTGTCTTTACACTTCTTCAACTTGCATTGAACTTTCATCTATATTTGGTTGTTAAATTTGTGAAACAGTTTTCATATCATTAGTGTTCTTCCGTGTTGTTCAAAGAACGTTTCACAAAAGCCACACCAAAACTTGTGCAAGTAAAACCAAAGAAAAAGAAGCCGTGAGCAATGTCTCATAAAGGCAAGTGAGCAGTAGACTCACAAAACAGACGAAGCCAATCCAAAGGAAAATAATTAGGCTTGTTTGTGAAAGAAACTGAGAGAAAAGACATTTTTAACGTCAAAAAACAAGAGACAAGACGTATGAGTGATTTGCACAAGAAGTGAGATATAGCCATCCAAAGTTCACAAAAGGTGAATTGTGCAAAACCAAAAGCAAATACCTACACCAAAAGTGTTGACTGTTGTAAAAGGTTCCTCGAACAAACCCTTGTTGAACACTTGTGTGTATGTACTGTCTTTCGCTTTATTTACAATTGAATGTGCATTAAAGTTTAAAGTAAGTTAAAGGATTGTTCTGTACAAACCCTTAGCTTTGTTTGATTCAGCCAAAAACATCACTTGACTTCTATTTTTCTTTGAATCTTAGATAGTCCAAGATTGTTGTTTATTCAATTGTCAATTTGAAGTAGAAATTTACGTTTTGTTAAAGTTATAGTTTGATCTTACTTGCTTGTATTCTGACTTATTTATCTCATTGTTTTACCATCTTGGTTGATTGTTTTGATTAAACATGATTCTAAAAACCATTTGGGGAGTTGAATGCCATAGGAGAGACTATGATGAACTGGAAAAACGTATGAACTCCTTTGGTCGTACGAATGGTTTATGGGTTGGATATTGGGAATGTAAAACTCCTAGATATCAAACTCTTTCTCAGTGCAATAAAGACGTTAGTGCATATTACAATGAAATGCTTGATGATTTGTATTATGCTTATGTTAAGAAAACATGAGGAATTAAGCATGATTAGGTTCTTTGCTGGATTAGATAAAGAGATCGCTGATTGCATGTTGTCTGAAAAATTCTCATCACTTTATGACATGTATAAAAAGGCAAAGATTGTTCAATCAAACCTAATCCCATGGCAAGTTAATCAAAACTATGGGTATGAACTGAACTCTTGTGATTCTGAAAATGACAAACCAAATCCAGTTAAGTTAAGCAATTTGAGTCAGCCTATGGATAATATTGAAAATGCATTGCTTCAACTTAGAGACATGGTGCAAGTATTGATAGAATCTGAAAAGAACAAAGACTTGCAATCTGACATTTCTGTGAATGATGGTTTGTATGAAATTAGCCCCAACATGCCTGAAACTGGAACTCCTTTTTCTGAATTGCATGTTCAACCTTGTGTACTGTCTGAAGAAGACCCTTCACTTGAATATGTTGGTGATTTCCAAAGTGTTAGTCGTTTGCTTATAGATGATGTTAATTGTGATAACACTTTGTCTGAAAATGATTTACATTGTGACATGCATATAAATGAAATCCATGTGCATAATCTGCATTATGCTGAGATGCTTGTTTCTGGGTTACAATCTGAATTACATCCTGTACATTTCATTGATGACATTGATGTAAGTAATTCTGTTGAGAATGACATTGATAAACTAGATTCTTATGATTTGATGTTAGCTGAACTAGATTGTCTACTTGATGTAGAGTTTGATCATGATGTCATTATTGAAATAGATTCAGCTACAAATGAACATAAATCCTTGGATGAACTAGTTAATGAATTGAATGACATATTTAGTATAGATGAAGATTCTATTTCTGAAATATCTATTTCATCTCATCTTGTTGAATGTCTGCCTGTTGTCATCTCAATTGATACATCTTGTCTAAATATTGCACATGTCTGTAAAATTTGTACATTTAGTGTTAACATGTTGCAATATGCTTTTTGGATGTTGTTTTATCTGTTAGGATGTGTGTTCTAAAATTTTTGTTAGGATGTGTGTGTTCTAAAATTTTTGTTATCATATTGTTAATACATCCTAAACATTTTAGAAAGCGGTACACACCTTATTCTTTCTTCAAAGATAAGGATGCACCAAGGTATTTCACCTTCACCATTTGTATTATCATGTTCCTATTTGGTTATGGTGTGGTTGAGCATACGTGTACATTCTAAACCCCTATCCCTTATTCTATCCATGTTGAGATTCGAGGACGAATCATTTTCAAGAGGGAGGGAATGATGAGCCCACGATGGGGTCAACGCAACATATTTTCATATATCATTTATTGTCATATGTTAGTTCTGTAAGACATGGCATATCACTATTAACTCCGCACACACTAGTGCTACTTCTTATGTCTTATAGTCTTAACTAACCCTTAGGACATGTCATATATGTTGTGTATCTTGTGTTTATTGCTTGGTGTCTTTGAAGATAGGTCAAAGAGAGCTTTACATTGAAGATGATGAGCTACAGCCTAACCTTGTGGATACAAACACTGATGATGACACCTCACTGCCCCGCACAGGTCCCATGACAAGGAGTATGGCTAAGAAGTTGTTACATTGTGTTGAATCATTTCTTTACAGGCATGAAGAGGATGAACCAAGCAGAGATGATGTCCATTGGGTTTATATGATACAAGCTTTGATCTAGTTGTATCAAAAACATGTTGTACATATCTTTAGTTGTTCTTTTTAATATTGTTGGTTGGTTAACCTTGTTTTAGGATAGTTTGTGTTGTATTATTGACTTGTCTTTGAGGAACACGTACCTAGCTTGGAAATGCAATTAGAATCTGAATTTTTATCCAAGCAAAGAGGTGATAAACAAGTAGCTTACAAATAAGGAGGTGATCTTACAAGCAAGGAGGTGACAAGCACTCATGTCAAATACAAGGCCTTGTCCTCCACGCAAATAGTGAGCAAGACAATTTGCTCCAAGCTTCAACCAATGAAAAGAAGTCTTGCAAATCTTCAAGCCAATCAAAAGCAAGCAAGGAGACAACCAAGCAAGCTGCACAACAAATGAACCAATCAAATCCTTGAAGTTTAAAGCCTAGATCACGCAAAGAGGGTTGAAGATTCAAAGTCAAACTTGCAACCAATCAAAGGCATTTTTAAACCAAGTTGCTCAAAGTAGTATCCAATCAAAATTGATCTAGAATTATGGTTGAAACAAGCATGGAATGCACGGCAAGCAACCAGCCTTTCTTGGAACCAAAAGTTGCTCAAACAAGTTCCAAGCAAGCATGTCATTTTTAGTCTTGTACTTTGTATTTTAAACCTTGTACTCTTGTAAATTTCGTTTGGTATAAATAGCTTAGGAAGCTGAATGTACAAAAACAACAATTCAAATACATTTCAATCAAAACTTCCTTTAAGGAATTCTCAACTTGTCTAGTTGAAGTTTAAGACCACTTACGGTTTTCTTCCAAATTCATAGCCTAGAACTTGTTAGTATTTACTTCATTTTTGGTTTACAGCATCTTAGGGTCTCAATGAGGTTTTAGATGTGTTGGAATGCCAAGGAGGAAGAGGTGTTGGTATAAATTGAGCCAAGAACAAACTGTTACAGTTCAAGGGGTGTCATTGTGATGTTCTTTGCCATAGCTGTGGTTCAAATCAGTTTGGAGTAGGAGACAAAGTCCTTGGAACGTTTATCTAGCCTTCGTTTGGCTCATCAATATATGACAGGCTGTGAGATAGTGTGATTAGAACCTTGAATATAGACTCAAGCAGGTAAATCTTGTGAAATATCAACCTCCACACATGAACGGGCCACCGATGGTCGCAAAGCCACTGCAGTAGCAGCATCTAACTTCATAGGAGTGCCTAGCATGTGACTTATCTAAAATAAAGCATCCTACTGATGAAAATGAATTGGCAATCCTAGCAATGAGACTCAGGCACAATGGGAACATCTACTTTCGGATCAAACTCAGGTGTCCATTTTGTCACTCATATATATTTTTCCGCAATTGTCCAGCTTTGACGCACAAAGCAACAAAGGTAATCTGCTTCATGATCAAAAAGTAATAAAGCATGCATAGAATCAATGAGACCGATACGGATAGAGTTGAAACCGATGCGGTCAATACTTGAGCGGATGGTGGCCACAGAGGGTCTTCTATACCAAAACAATCCCACCAATGTAAACCGATAGGGAGCCGCCAGGGAGGAGATTTCGTCATCAGTGAATTCAATCATGGGGCTGCCTTTGAATCTCTAAATCGGCTTAGGGGTAATTGCAGGCTTAGATGCTGAAAAGAGTGGAGCGTAAGATTTACCCGTTAACGTCTTCGGCAGCGATGTCTGTGGCTGCTGGCTCGTCGTAGCAGGATCCAGCATTGCGATCGCCGGCGGACGTTTCAAAACAACAGTAGGTAGGAGAGAGAGGAGAGCAGAGAATATCGGAGAAGATAATCGGGGTAGCAGCGGCGGCCCTAGGTCGTCGATCGCCAATCGCCAATCGCCAGAGGCCGTCATCGCATCCTATTTTAGAACTGTGGAGTGGATTAAAATATGTATATTTTTTGGTGAACGACGGGCGATACCGTCTGGATATTTTTTTAATAATGGACCCTCACTTGTGGCGGAGAAATACCATGGTTACATATCGGTCCTATCTATGGCGGGAGACTCTCCCAAAGTAAACATTTGAGGAAAACAAATATATATAAAAATCTTAGAATACAAGTCATTAATAATGGACAAAATGATTGCCTAAACAAATGTGTGTGAAATCCTACTAGTATGCTGTCTATTCTGGGTTCCGTGGTATGTTGAAGCTGCATGCTTGTCAATGCATGGTGCCGCTGCCAGTATAAGTTTGTATTGCACGCATAATATGACCCTCCAATATAAATCCAATAAGATATCCTCATGCTCCCAAAGCGCTGGCGGGACGTACCACCAAAACAAATGAAAGCATTAGAATAGTAAAAGTGTAAGAATAACAATAACGATAGGATGAAGAAACAAGGCGTACCGATGCTGTCTGCATCCGAAGATACAGGCAACGACTCATATGCGAAGCCATGATCAGCCAATACGAAGATGGCCATAGTAACATCGAGTGCAATACAGCTACGTATCAAAGACGGAAGACTGGTCGGAGTATAGCATTCCAGCAACGCCTGCGACATTCCTCTTTGTGCAAGATAGTGTGCTGCTAAATTTGCTTCTCGATATGTATGCATAATCTGCGTTTGCGTCAAACTCATAATGGCTGCAAGACGGCGGAAGTGTGGAGTACGTGCTGCAACTGAGGTATCAGATAAAAGTCGAAATAACTCAACACTGTCTCCAAGATAAGCCCTGGAGAGCGTGGGGCGAAATACAATAAAGATAGCACGGCTGCTTGCATCTCCGCAATTAATGGTTGCACTAGAGGAAGGCAGAATGAGATGGCTCTGATACATTTCCCCAAAGAGTTTCGGAGAATAGCTCCTCCTGCCGCGAATGCACATCCCACTGCTGCGTCCGTATTTAGTTTCATGCGACTTAACGGCGGGACTAACCAATGAATGACCTTGGCCCTTGGAGTCCGTAGTTGTGGGAGGATACTTGCCTGCTGAAGTGTTGAATTGTTCAATGCCAACTTAGAACCATCTATATACTTGCCCCACAGATAAATATCCAATCGAATTGCTGCGAAAGTCTGTGATGTAGTCCACCCCTTTCTCTTCACCAAAGATAATGGAAGTGTAAGACCTCCATATATTATAAGTAATAATACCTGGAGCGACAATACGCAGAACACCATGAAGCGTGTGCGAGGAAGAAGATAACCACCATGCCATTAAATGCGACTAAAGTATAGGAGAGTGCAGAACTTAGCCATCTAAGTAGGATGCATAATATATCCAGATGGACCGAATAGAAGAACAACATAGGAAAATATATGAAACCGTAGCTGAGGCAGCCTTACAAAATGGACATTGGGTTGGTTGAATATGTAAAACACCGCATAAGTAGTCCTCCAAAGGTAGTGCATGATGGTATAATCGCCAAAGAAAAAAAACTAACCGATGGCTTCTGCTGCTGATGACAGATAAATTGATGAGTGAAGATCTTTGGACGGAAGTACGACAGAGTGTAAAAGCAAATGCTAACGTAAAAGATCCTGCTGCCGTTGGTGGCCATATCAAAGTATCCCCCCTCTAGAACGCAATGTGTGAGACCGAAATCATGAATCCGGCAGATAAGCTTCCATATTGGAGAGTCCGGAAGCCGCAGTATATAGTCTCCCCTAGATCCATACTTTGCCTGCATGTAGCGACTCCATAATATGATGGACTGATGATATTGTCACCGAATATGACAGTGGTATGCTTTCTGTATTATAGTAAGATCTCGGAGCCCTAAGCCGCCTTCCTCTAAAGGCAATGTAATTCTAGACCATTGAAGCCAATGTTGACGAGGGCCTCAATAAAAGGTTGCCATTTTACGTTCTATATTGCGAATAACAGATTTGGGCAATCCACCGGCAGCCATAATGTCTAAAGGCAACGATGATATGACATGATGGAGAAGGACCAGGCGACCAGCCTGTATTAATAAGCGATGTTGCCATCCATTTATTCGGCTGTCAATGTGTTGTAGCAATGTAGTGCTATAGTGCGTCGGAGTAATACCTTTATGCAAATATGAGCCCAAGTAACGGAAAGGGAGTGATGTAGAAGACATTTTCAACGCCGAGGCAGCACGATTTCATTGAGACAAAGACATCTGCGAGGAGGTAATAAACCTACTCTTATGTAGATTCACCTTCTGACTCGATGCATGTTCGTACTGTGCTAAACATTCCTTAAAAACTTTGACATTTCGTACTTCACCTTTTAAGAATACTAATAAATCATCCGCATAGGCAAGGTGTGTAATCTGTAATGGCACTCGCCCCAAATTAAAGAATGCAAACGGCCAAGAGAAATTGCAGCCTTCAGTCCTCGACTAAACCCTTCTGAAGCTAAGATAAATAGTAAAGGAGACAGTGGATCGCCCTGTTTCACACCTCGAGTTGGACAAAAAAAACCACATGAGACACCATTTATGAGAATCGAAAAATGTGTGCTCCGCAAATGATTAAGTATCAGATGAACGCAAAAAGTGGAAAATCCAAAAGACGATAATAATTGTTTCAAATACTCTCAGCTAACTCGATCAAAAGCTTTCATCATGTCTAGTTTTAAGCAAATTTTTCCACCTCGGCCACCACGATCAAGCATATGATTCATCTCTCTGGCCAACAAGACTTGGGAGGAGATATCATATCCTTTTAAGAATCCTGTTTGCTCCGGAGAGATCAAACGCGGGAGTAACACATTCAGTCTAGTCACAAGAATGTAGGTTCATACCTTACTCATAAAGTCAACAAGCATATAGGCCGGTCATCACCAAATGTCCATGGAGATTGCCCCTTAGGCAACAAAGTTATGAGGGCACTAGCCATAAATTTCAGCTGATGGACTCCTAAGAAGAATTCCTCAACAGCCTTAACCACAGCAGAATGAATAATGTGCCAACAAGAACGAAAAAACATACCATGAAAACCATCAGGTCCTGCTGCACTTTGTGGGTCCAAAGACCATACAGCTTGCTTAATTTCGGTCTCAAGCGGCATACATGTCAGAGAGATATCCGCTTGTGTCAGCAAACATGGTATATGCTGTAGTATATGATGATATCCACATGTATCCTCTTTGCGAAATAAAGCTGTATAGAAAGAGATTGCCTCTGATTGTATAGTAGGTTGTGTATCACATAAGACACTCTCAGAAGTCCGAATCTGCTGTATAATGAATCTTACTATGACGCCCCTATACAACTGAATGAAAATACTTGGTGTTAGCGTCACCATCCCGTAGCCATCGCAGACGAGCCTTTCGTTTCCAAAAAGTTAATTCATATTTCGTAGCAAGTAAATATTCAGCCTTCGCCTTATGATATATTATCCAATTGGGAGCAGAGGGATCAACATGAAATTTACTTCCTCTATCCATAGCACATCCTCTGCTTGTGCTAGTCGATCAAATATATTTCCAAAGATGTCCTTGTTCCAGCGTTGTAAATCATGTTTTAGAAGAAGCAGCTTTTTGTAAAAGCCATATGTAGCGCCCCGCACTCGGCCTGTCCAGGTATGGTGCACCTGCCGTACTTCACTATGTAAAGTACCAGGCGTCAATGCCTAACATATCACAATTCATGCCAAAAATCGTGGACTTCAATGTCATCATTTTAACAGGTAAGCAAAACTTAGGTTGAATAAAACTTTTAAAGGAAACCATTCCGAATATCCGACATAAAGTTTACAACCATGTCCACAAAATAAAGGTGAATCTGAAATTATTGTCCCCAAAATAAGTCCACAAAACATAGCCCATCATAAAATTCCTTGAGCTGAAATCCAATCCCTCATCTATGGATACGGAACTCGTGGCTCATCGTCAATCCATTCTACACCATTTTCTGCAGGCACTCGGGGGAAAAATAAAAGGGTGAGTGACAAAGTCACCAGCAAGTACACCATAAACAATCATGAATTATATGGAAATTGTACACAAACCAAATCCCAAGAATCTCAATTTCCCCAACATACCTGTCCTTCGACCCAATAGCCGCAAAAGTAATAAAATCATAACTTAAGTGACAGAAGGAAATAAGATCATAACTTAAGTGACAAAAGGTAATAAGATTATAACTTAGTGACAGTAGATTAAGCATCTTACTCACAATCATATGCAATGTGTAAGAATATGCAAATGTAGTGCAACATGATAAGATGAGAACAAATTTTTCGATCATTCTTTCTTTCAAAACATAATCGTCATAAAACGAAGAGCAGAGAGGGTTCAGATCTATTATCTCCAGATCTGAAACGGTCATATCATTCCCTTCAGATCTATTATTTTCGGATCCGAAAACGGTCATACAATCAATCATCATCATCAGGTCTATTATCTCCGGACTGGGCGGTCATAAGTCATCGTCTTCAGGTCTATTATCTCCGGGCCTGAACAGTCATGAATCATCCTCCTCAAGTCTATTATCTCCGGGCCTGGACGGTCATACTCATCATCAGATCAATTAACCCTGGATCTGGAGCGGGTTGTGATGGCCAGGAATTAATGGTACCATAGGAGTCTTTTCTTTCAAAAATCAAAATCCTATCTTCAAAAGAGCTTTCTTACATTTCTTTGGCATAAAAATCAGTCTCATAGTCATATGAACATGGAAAATGCAATGCATGATATGCAACATGCGATTCATGACTAAATACATCATAGAAAACATATACGGACTTGTCTCTTAAGCTGGAAAAACAGTCCAGCAGTAACGCCTTATTCACACGGCCTCAAACTTACCAATTCAGAGCCTAATTCAGAAACTTATGCCACACACATGCATAATGGAATCTTAGACACATGCCATAAAAATTTCATAATTTTCCGAGATGTCTAAGGCCTTCAAAACATTAAATCATTATCAAGGGGTACTGCTGAATTCTGTAGCGCAGTATCCGCCTTACCTCAGTTCCGAGGGCCATAATACAATATTCAATTAGGACTATCACCTGGATCACATAGCCAACATACTAAAGAACAATATTCAGCTGCCCAAACATCACATACAAGTCTAAATAAACAAGATCAAGGCCTCATAATACACGCCATCAGACTTCCATGTTTTCCAGTTTTGTACCGTGACTTTCCTCTCAATGGTTAACCCTTAAAATAGTGGTTTCAAGCTAACTTCCCCACATGGACGTGTACATCTTTGCCTTAAGTAAATACCATAAAATTTTAAGGCAATCCGATATGTTTAAAAGGGTTATTTAATTATATTTCTCAATCTAGGTACCTGCAGAATCTGCAGTGACCTATTCTTACTAAAAATTCCATTGAGGCCAAACCACAAGCTGTTTTTCAAAATTTCTACCTCACAAATTTACTACACATATCAAGCTACCAGCACACAAACATTTAGCTCAATTGCACACTCCTAAGGTTCATTTTAAGGCCAAACAAATTACTACTCAAAACTGTCCAGTTTCAGTGAATCTTTCATTTCAACACTTTTATTATTCAAGCATTTCCCAACTAACTTCATCCGCTAACATAACTTGCTAACCACCAAGTACACATTTTAACATGAGCATTTCAAGTCTCATGATACTCTTTAAGCTACACCATAACCCACGCCAAACAACCTCATCACTACACATATAACATGATATTTTTATACCTTTCATGCCTCATCATGTCAATTCCTAGCAAGAGTTAGTTCATTATTCAACAAATCTCCAAAACAGCACGGTTTTGTGAAGACCAAGTCTCGTACCATGTTCAAGTTAGGCACATAACACATTCATAGAGAAAATCACTCAACATGCCAATACTTTCCTTTATAAACCAACTAATTTCTCATGCTTTGCATTTAGTACTTCAACTAAGATTCATGACTTAAAAATAACTAGGCATTCAAGCATACACTTCCATAAATAAGTCAAGAATGTCTAGAGTATACTTGCCTCTTTGAGCTTAGAAACTTTCCCTAGCTTGAGCCTTGGTTGAAATGGATTGAAGTTTCCTCCCAACTTCACCAAGAAGCACACGGTTTTAGGGAGGAAATGAAGGTGAACATTAGCTACTATTTAAATAAAGAAAAGGACTAGATTAAGGCTTGGTTTCCTTACCAAAATAGAACTTAAGTGGAGATGGAAAGAGATCCCACCACCAAGATGCTAGCTTCTCTTAATAGATTGAGAGATCTTCCCCTAGTGACCATTAGGGGTCACGGTTTTTGCAAGGAAAAAGAGGCATAATGTGAGCTTTATCATTTAAAATGTGGAATGCATTTTGGAAGTTAGAATGCAACTTACCTAGATGAGATTTAAAGCTTGAAGATAGTCTTGAGTCTCCTTGGTCCAAGCTAGCCTTATGAGATGGTTGAAGATTTGCCTAAGTGTGCAAGAGGCCTTTAGTGATTAGCTTGGGATAACTCGTGAGAGTATTGTGAGAGAGAAATGAAAGGAAGCTTCAAGGACAAACTTGAAGAAGGTCTCATGGAGTACAAAGAAGAAGGTACCCGGCGGTTCTTACATAAAGAAGGGGAAGGAGACTCTTCATGTGCATGAGACACAATTATGAAGGGTCTTTAGTGTCTTGAACCATTTACTACTTGGTTACTTTTGAGGGTAGGCTAAAGAAAAGTGACTAGAGCAGTTGATAAAGGGGGTCTCATGGCTAACCATGGTATACCCAGCAGTAAGGGAAAAAGGGAGGGAAATTCTTCAAATCTTGGAACAACATCATAAAGCCATTAACTACATGTGTAAGACCTTTTTAGAATTACTTTAAGGGGCAAATAAAGTGGTTAGTTGGCTTTAAGAGGTTAGAATATTCTAGAGTCTCCAAGACTCCATGTGGTCGGGTTTCTCTAAAAATTTTGGGAGTGTGGATTTTTCATTTCACTTGCTTCATGAGACATATTTCATTATACTATTTCTTATAATATTTATTTTAAGGAAATTTAATTAAAGAAGAAGTAATAAAACTTAGTAAAATGCACATGGAAGAACTGGCATTTTATTAAACCATTTCATAAGAGTTGAAGTTACATAGTGATTTCCGTTGGACATCCTCCCCCCCATCACAAGTTTCGTCATCGAAACTTATGAGCACTAGTCAAAGAGATGTGGATACGAGCTCCTCATGCTTTCTTCAGTCTCCCAAGTGGCTTCATCAACAGAGTGGTGCTTCCATTGCACTTTAACCATGGGAATAGATCGCTTTCTTAGAGCATTTTCCTTCCGATCAATGATCCTCTCAGGCTCTTCTTCATGAGACACATCGACTTCAATTTTCAATGGCTGCTCCTTGATGATATGACTGGGCTCGTGCATGTACCAGCGAAGCTGGGATACGTAAAATACATCGTGTAGCTGAGACAGCGATGGCAGTAGTGCTAACTGGTAGGTAACTTCTCCAATCCTTTCAAGAACTTCATATGGTCCAATGAATCTTAGACTCAGTTTTCCTTTTATGCCAAATCTTCTTACGCCCTTCGATGGCGAGACTTTCAAGAACACTTTCTCACCTGACTGGAATTCCAATGGTCGACACCTTTCGTCGGCCCAAACTTTGCTTCTGTCTTAAGCCTTCAACCTTTGCTTGACAATCATCACTTTTTCTCGTGTTTGCTCCACTAGATAGGGTCCTGCAAAATTCTTGTCTCCAATTTCTTCTCAATAAAGTGGGGATCGGCACTTTCTTCCGTATAGTGCTTCATAAGGGGCCATTCCAATGGATCGGTGATAGCTATTATTATAGAAAAACTCCACTAACTTGAGGCTTTTGTCCCAACTTCCTCCAAAATCAAGGATGCAAGCTCATAACATGTCTTCTAGTGTTTGGATTGTTCTTTCCGATTGACCATCAGTTTGAGGATGAAACGCTAAACTCATCCGAATTTCAGTGCCCATTGCTTTCTGGAAGGCTGTCCAAAATTTGGAAGTGAAACGAGGGTCGAGATCACAAACTATATTCATGGGTACTCCGTGCAAGCATACAATCTGATCAATATACATGGAAGCCAATTTCTCAAGAGAGGCTTTGATTGGCATGGCCATGAAATGGACAGACTTCGTCAAACGATCCACCACAACCTAAATAGCATCATATCCATTCTTTGTCCTTGGTAGGTCAGTCACAAAGTCCATAGTGACGTGATCCCATTTCCACTCAGGAACTTCAAGGGGCTACAACAATCCTGTAGGTCTTTGATGCTATGCTTTCACCCTTTGGCAAATAAGACATTTCTCCACGAATTCAGCAATTTTCTTCTTCATGCCATGCCACCAGAACTTCTGCTTGAAATCTTGATACATCTTGTGTTGTGATATATTATGTTTGAGTGATTGCAAAATGTATATGTGAGCATATGTGTAATTGTTGTGCAAAATGTATATGTGTGCATATGTGTAATTGTTGTGCAAAATGTATATGTGTGCATATGTGTAATTGTTATGATGATTGCAAATAGATATATCATGTTTGAATGATTGGAAGATGCATATGTGAGCATGTATGTGTAACGTTTAAATGTGAAATTGTTTTGGCAAGGCATGAACTTATGAACTTATGAGCTAAATGTGAAATTGCTTGAATGAATCAAGATTGAACAAGTTTGATTAAGATCATGAGATTGAACTTGGCCAATTCAATCACATATCTTAATCAAGACATGTTCAAACTGATCTTAGATTATATATGCCAATACATGTTGTTCAAACTGATCTTAGATGATATATATGCCAATACATGTTGATAATATGATCTAACCAAGCCTTGAAGTCACATGACTTACAATATAAGGCAAATTGTTCGGTTTAGTATCCTATTGCAGGTTTTGGTTCATATCTTGGGCAAATGAACTCCAAATTGAGTCATTCAAAAGCCCACATGATCCTTATTCAATTTAGAATCTAATTGGCTGAGGAAAGGCATGCTTGGCACGGGTTAAAACTGAATTGACCCGGTGGGAAGCTTATTGACCTATATAAGGGCTATTTTGGTAATTTCACCATTTGGACTTCTCATTCTTATTTGGTCTTCTTCCAACTGATTTATATGATCATATGACACATTTATAAGTCATGTCACATCATGGCAAAGATGAATCTAGAGCAGCACCATGTCCAGGTTCATCCTAGGACAAAGTTCCTATTTTTGTGCTAAGGGGTATTCTGGTCTCTTCACTTGCCAATGGGTCTTCTAACGTGTTACATATTGCTTATATGATGTTTATATGTGTTTATGTCACATATGGTACGTGCCCTATTTTTATGGAAACGGGCAGCATGGCATATCAAGAGGAATTCTTATATTATGGTTATCACATCTATGGTTTTCTTGGAATTCTTGGTATTCTTCATATGGTTTTCTATGCTACATGTTGAAGACTATATTTTATATGGTTACACACGGATGTTGGCGCATATTTCATGTTCAAATGTTCAGATTTTGAACAAGTCAAGGCAAGTTCAAATAAATCCTATTTTGGTGCTGATTTTAGATGATTATTCTTGGCTATTCTTGTGATGATTCAAACGGCTATATTGGTTCAAATTTGGAGCAACATTTCGTATGTTATATGGTGAAAATTCAGATTATGATGAGTGACAAAAAGCAAGTCCTACAATGTAGCAAATACAAGCAAAAGGCAACGGCTATATGATTGAAGACCAAGTCAAATTCAAAGGCTTAGCTGAATTTTCTCTATCTTTTAGCTACATACCAACGGCCATTTTTGTTCAAAGTTGGAGCAAAAATCTCTCAACCAAGGAAGATAGCAAACGGCTATGTGATTCAAAGTTGAAGACTAATTCAAACT
>AP025070.1:13287326-13455988 GCA_036186865.1 Eustoma russellianum | reverse complement strand
TTTTTAGCTACATACCAACGGCCATTTTTGTTCAAAGTTGGAGCAAAAATCTCTCAACCAAGGAAGATAGCAAACGGCTATGTGATTCAAAGTTGAAGACTAATTCAAACTTAAAAAAACCTTGGCTGATTTATCTCTATCTTGGAACTACTATTCAATGCCTTGATTATAGGCATTTCAACGTTTATTTGGTATTCAAAATGAGGAGATAAAGTTGTTCAAAATATATGCCAATTCAGCCGCATACATGGCAAGGTATTTGCACATGGATATTGTTGATTGGAGCTGATTTTTAAACGTTCAAATGGAGCCAATTTCCATCTCATTCCAACGGCTATAATGGGATAAAAATTCAGATGGAAGACCATGTCAAAGCATTCAAAAAATCAGATTTATCTTGAAAGTCAAATGCTGAATTTTTGGTAGCTAAAAAGGTGCTCAAATTTCTCCATTCTCATCCATTCCAAACGGCTACTTTGAGGAGCCTTTAGGCTGTCCTCTTGGCTATAAATAGCTCCAAAGGTGAAGAGCAAATGGCAACCAACGAAAGCAAAAGAAAGCAAGCAAGACAATTAGCTCTTTGTCTCCATTCTTTTCTTCTTCTCTTCTCTATTGAAGAACACATTTGTAGCAAGCTTTATGATTGTATAGTTCTGTTGGACCTGTATAGCACCACTAGAGGGGGGGGTGAATAGTGGGTTAGCGGAAATTACACTACAATTACCTTCAAAAACTTGTTTGAAGACCCCTTTGCCTCTTTAACCTCAGGTTCTGAAATTTCCAGAAACAGTTCACTGTTTTGAGTGCTTTGGTTGAACCCCTTATACACCTGTGCAAGCTCTCAAACTTGGCAGAGATCAAGTTTAGGATGTTTATAATATGTCATAAAAAATTCAGTCAATTCCAAGCAAGTTAGCACGTTCAAATAAGCAAGAGAAGTAAAGTGTGCAATTCTGGCAGTTTCAGGCAGAATGTTAGCTTAACTTCAAACAATGATATCTCAAAATCTACCCGTGCTATTTTGATGAATCTTATGTCAAATTAAACCTCAAGATGTCTAGTTTAATTTGATATAAGGCTCACTCCAAGATTCGAAGGATAGCCTATTCAAATTGCACAAGTTTGCACACTGGTCAGAACTGTTCACAGAATGTAGCAACAATTTTGTGAAGATGATTTGAATATGCTAAACACCTTAGAATTTAGTGATTCTTGCGGCTAATGAAAGCTAACACATTGAAGTATAATATATCCAAAATTCATGCAATTCTAAGACTGTTTGCTTGTTCAATTATACGTGCCAAGTTAGTGTAAATCTCAGGCAGAAAACAGTAAGTGCAGGAAATAAGTAAAGAACACAAGGAATTATCCTGGTTCGGTCAATGTGACCTACTCCAGTCCCAAGAGACACCTTCTCTCGGATTTCACTAAACACCAAACACCAAAGTCACCTTACAAAGCCAAAGGAAGAAGCTTTTCACCAACTTCTTCAAGAGGCTGCACCAAAACTGAAAATCAGCACTAGTTTGTTTCACCTTTGCACCTTTGCACCTTTTGATCACCTCTAAGGAGTAAGCTTTATACACCAGCTTCTCCCTTACAATATATCGTTTGAAAGGTGTTGAAATGACAAGAAATGAAGAACTATACAATCATAAAGCTTTCACAAACGTGTTCTTCAAGAAGAGAAGAGAAGAAGAAAAGAATGGAGACAAAGAGCTGAATCTTGCTTGCTTTTCTTTTGCTTTCGTTGGTGTGTATTTGCTCTTCATCTTTGGTGCTATTTATAGCCAAGAGGACAGCCTATAAGCTCCTCAAAGTAGCCGTTGCCATGGTTGTGAGATGGAGAAAATTCAGCACCTTTCTAGCTAGTCAAATGAAGCTTATCTTTTGTTGATTTGAATTGGTCTTCAACTGAATTTTTTATCCCTCATCTCATCCTATTATAGCCGTTGGAATGAGGTGAAAATAACTCCATTTGACCGTTTAAAAACTAGCTCCAATAAGCAATATCCATGTGTAAATAACTTGCCATGTGTATAGCTGAATTTGCATATGTTTTGAACAGATTTTTTTCTCCTCATTTGAATATCAAAATGACGTTGGAATGGCCCTTGAAGATAGGCATTGAAGAATAATTCAAAGATAGATAGAAATCAGCCAACCTTTGAATTTGAATTAGTCTTCAACATTTGAACACATAAAGCCGTTTGCATCTAGCTTTGTTGAGAGATTTTTGCTCCATCTTTTGAATGTCTCATGAACGTTTGGAATGCCTACAATCAAGGCATTGGAGAATAGTTCAAGGATAAAGATAAATCAGCCAAGTTTGATCTTGAATAAGTCTCCAACGTTTGAACACATATAGCCGTTTGAATCATCACAAGAATAGCCAAGAATAATCATCTAAAATCAGCACAAAAATAGGAATTAACTCAACTGTTGGACCTGTATAGCACCACTAGAGGGGGGGGGTGAATAGTGGATTAGCGGAAATTGCACTATGATTACCTTCAAAAACTTGTTTGAAGACCCCTTTGCCTCTTTAATCTCAGATTCTGAAAATTCCAGAAACAGTTCACTGTTTTGCACGTTTTGGTTGAACCACTTATACACCTGTGAATGCTCTCAAACTTGGCAGAGATCAAGTTTAGTATGTTTATGATATGTCATAAAAATTTCAGCCAATTCTAAGCAAGTTAGCACGTTCAAATATGCAAGATAAGTAAAGTGTGCAATTCTGGCAGTTTCAGGCAGAATGTTAGCTTAACTTCAAACAATGATATCTCAAAATCTACCCGTGCTATTTTGATGAATCTTATGTCAAATTAAACCTCAAGATGTCTAGTTTAATTTGATATAAGGCTCACTCCAAGATTCGAAGGATAGCTTATTCAAATTGCACAAGTTTGCACACTGGTCAGAACTGTTCACAGAATGTAGCAACAATTTTGTGAAGACGATTTGACTGAGCTAAACTCCTCAGAATTTAGTGATTCTTGCGGCTACTGAAAGCTAACACATTGAAGTATAATATATCCAAAATTCATGCAATTCTAAGAACGTTTGCTTGTTCAATTATACGTGCCAAGTGTGTGTAATTCTCAGCCAGAAAACAGTAAGTGCAGGAAATAAGTAAAGAACACAAGGAATTATCCTGGTTCGGTCAATGTGACCTACTCCAGTCCCAAGAGACACCTTCTCTTGGATTTCACTAAACACCAAACACCAAAGTCACCTTACAAAGCCAAAGGAAGAAGCTTTTCACCAACTTCTTCAAGTGACTACACCAAAACAGCAACTAGTTTCACCTTTGCACCTTTTCACCTTTTGATCACCTCTAAGGAGTAAGCTTTATACACCAGCTTCTCCTTCACAAATATGTCGTATAAAGGTGTTGAAAATGACAAGAATTGAAGAACTATACAATCATAAAGCTTGCTACAAATGTGTTCTTCAATATAGAAGAGAAGAAGAGAAGAATGGAGACAAAGAGCTAATGTCTTGCTTTGCTTTCTTTGCTTTCGTTTGGATGCTCTTTCTCTTCACCCTTTGGAGCTATTTATAGCCAAGAGATCAGCCTAGTAGCTCCTCAACATAGCCGTTTGGATGGATGAGAATGGATAAGAAATCAGCACTTTTCTAGCCACCAAAATCCAGCCTTTGAAATTCAAACTAAACCTGACCGTTTGTTGCTTTGACATGGTCTTCAAATCTGAATTTTTATCCTCTTATGAACGTTGGAGATGAGGTGGAAATAGGCTTCATTTAAATGTTTAAAAAACAGCTCCAATCAGCAATGTACATGTGTAAATATCTTGCCATGTATGCGTGTGTTTTTGAACAGATTTTTGCCCTTCTTTTTGAATGCCAAAATGACGTTGAAAGAGGTTGAAAAAGGCTCCACATGAACGTTTGGATGAACGTTAGTATGACCTAAAAAATAGGCATTGGATAATAACTAGAAATCAGCCACATCTTTTAATTTGAATAAGTCTTCAATTCTTTATCATATATGGCCGTTGGTATGTGCTAATAGAGATCAGCCAAGTCTTTTTTGAATAAGTCTTCAACATTTTGAACCACATAGCCGTTGCATATTTGCTAAAATATAGAGAGAATTCAGCTAGCCTTTGAACTTGACTTGGTCTTCAACTTTTGAATATATGTAGCCGTTTGAATATAAGAGATTTTTGCTCCAATCTTTGAACAAAATATAGCCGTTTGCTTTGAGAGAATTTTGCTCCATATTTCAACTAAGATAGCCGTTTGTAACATGATAAGAATAGCCAAGAATAATCACTTAAAATCAGCACCAAAATAGTAGCTTAATCCACCTTGCCTTGACTTGTTCAAAATCTGAATTTTGAACATAATTTGCGTGCCATCATCCAATAACCGTGTGCACAATATAATATATAGTCTTCAACATGTAGCATAGAAAACCATATAAAGAATACCAAGAATTCCAAGAAAACCATAGATGTGATCACCATAATATAAGAATTCCTCTTGAGATACCATGCTGCCCGTTTCCATAAAAATAGGGCACGTACCATATGTGACATAAACACATATAAATATCATATGAACAATATATAACATGTTGGAAGATCAATTGGCAAGTGAAATGACCAGAATACCCTTCAGCACAAAAATAGGAACTTTGTCCTAGGATGAACCTAGACATGGTGCTGCTCCAGATTCATTTTTGCCATGATGTGACATGACTTATAAATGTGTCATATGATCATATAAGTCCGTTGGAAGAAGACCAAATAAGAATGAGAAGTCCAAATGATGAAATTACCAAAATAGCCCTTATATAGGTCAATAAGCTTCCCACCGGGTCAACTCAGTTTTAACCCGTGCCAAGCATGCTCTTCCTCAGCCAATTAGATTCTAAATTGAATAAGGATCAAGTGGGCTTTTGAATGACTCAATTTGGAGTTCATTTGCTCAAGATATGAACCAAAACCTGCAATAGGATACTAAACCGAACAATTTGCCTTATATTGTAAGTCATGTGACTTCAAGGCTTGGTTAGTTCATATAATAAACATGTATTGACATATATATCATCCAAGATCAGTTTGAACATGTCTTGATTAAGATATGTGATTGAATTGGCCAAGTTCAATCTCATGATCTTAATCAAACTTGTTCAATCTTGATTCAATCAATCAATTTCACATTTAGCTCATAAGTTCATGTCTTGCACAATCAATTTCATATGTAAACGTTACACACATATATATCACATATGCATTTTCTAATCACAACAATTACACATATGCACACATATACATTTTGCACAACAATTACACATATGCTCACATATACATTTTGCAATCACTCAAACATACTATATCTCAACAATCTCCCCCTTTTGATGATTTGCAAAATTACCCCACATATGTGTATATTAAGCATTTAAATCAAGTGTGCAATCTAAATCAAGTGTTGTAATCTGTGTAATCAAGTAAGCATCTAAATCAAGTGTAAGCTGCTCCCCCTTAATGTGTTATCTCCCCCTTAACATGATATATATATACACATTTATTTCTCCCCCTTAATTTTGTAAATTATGCAAAAGACTGTTATTCAGGTGTAAGCAATTAATCCAAGTCTTGCACGTAAAGTCTCAAAGATAGCTTGATTAAGGGGTTTAGTGAATATATCAGCTACTTGTTGATCAGTTCTAACATGTTCAATGTGTATATGTCCAAGATTACCATGATCACTGAGAAAATGATAACGTACTTCTATATGTTTTGCCTTAGAGTGTAGTACAGGGTTTTTAGACAAATTTATAGCACTTGTACTATCACAATAGATGGGGATATTATTTACTTGTATTTCAAAGTCTGAAAGTTGTTGTTTAATCCATAATAGTTGAGTACAACATAGACTTAAAGCCATATATTCTGCTTCAGTAGTAGAAAGTGCAACACTAGATTGTTTCTTTGAAAACCAAGATATTAGTGAGTTTCCTAGGAATTGACATGTTCCAGTAGTGCTCTTTCTATCTACTCTACATCCACCATAATCTGCATCTGAATATGCATGTAGACTTAGACTAGATTGTCTATCATACCATAAGCCTAATGTTGGTGTATGTTGAAGATATCTAAATATTCTCTTTACAGCTTTAAAGTGTGACAACTTAGGCATACTTTGAAATCTTGCACACATACATACTGCAAACATAATATCAGGTCTACTAGCAGTTAGATATAGCAATGAACCAATCATAGACCTATATAGTTTTTCATCAAATGCAACACCATTTTCATCTTTGTCTAATTTTGTTGAAGTACACATTGGTGTTGGAGATGGTTTCAAGTTTTCAAAGTTGAATTTCTTATCATATCTCTTATGTATTTGGCTTGATTGATATGTATACCATTTGATGTTTGTTTTATTTGCAAGCCTAAGAAGTAATTTAATTCACCAACCATGGACATTTCAAACTCAGACTTCATACAATCTTCAAAGTCTTTTACTAAGTTAGGATTAGTTGAACCAAAGATTATGTCATCTACATATATTTGTATTACAAGCAAATCTTTGTCTTTCTTTTTCAAGAATAAGGTACTATCTATGGTTCCTCTTTGAAAGTTGTTACTTAGTAAAAAGTTGGCAAATCTTTCATACCATGCACGGGGGGCTTGTTTCAAACCATATAAGGCTTTCTTAAGTTTATATACATGATTAGGGTTCTTTGGATCTTCAAAGCCTGGTGGTTGTTTAACAAAAACTTCTTCTTGGATATAGCCATTTAAGAATGCACTCTTAACATCCATTTGGAATAGTTTGATGTTATTATAACATGCAAAAGCTAATAAGAGGCGTATGGATTCTAATCTTGCTACAGGGGCAAATGTTTCATCGTAATCAATACCCTCTTCTTGATTATATCCTTGAGCTACAAGTCTTGCTTTATTTCTTACTACAAACCCCTTGCTCATTCATTTTGTTCCTAAACACCCATTTAGTTCCAATGATTGATTTATCCTCGGGTTTAGGTACCAAATCCCACACATTGTTTCTTTCAAATTGGTTCAACTCTTCATGCATTGCATCTATCCAATATGCATCGTTTAAGGCATCATTCACATTCTTAGGTTCAATTTGGGATATAAGTGCATGCCATTGATCATATTCATTAGGATCTATTTGTCTACGTGTTCTAACCCCTTGATTTACATCTCCTATGATAAGTTCTTGAGGATGCTTTTGTTTATCTCTTATTTGCCACCAATTACTTGGTTGTGCATCTTCAATAGGTTCATGATGTTCAATAGGTTGGTTAGGCACATTTTCTTCATTATGTTCTTGTGTAGGGGGAGTTTGAACTTCATGCATTTCAAGAGTTTGATTTGGTGTTTCAACTTGATCATGTGTAGGTGGTAGGATAAGTTCATCTTCATCATGAAGTATTTGATCATTTGGTACATAGATTTCATGTTGATTACTTGTTTGGAGATATGCATTTTCATTGAACTTCACATGTATTGATTCAACTATCTTTCTTGTTTGTGCATTATAACATCTATATGCTTTAGAGTTCATTGAATATCCCACAAATATATGTTCATCAGACTTAGGATCAAACTTATCTAAGTTATCTTTTGTGTTCAATACAAAGCATTTACAACCAAAGACTCTTAGATAGTTTACTTTTGGGAGTCGTCCATTTAAGATTTCAAATGGTGTTTTGTTCAATTTCTTTCTTATTGATAGTCTGTTGATCATATAACTTGATGTGTTTACTGCTTCAGCCCATAAGAATTTAGGTACTTTGTTTTCTACCATCATTGTTCTTGCTACTTCTTGAATAGTCCTATTCTTTCTTTCAACTACACCATTAAGTTGAGGAGTTCTTGGTGGGGAGAATTCATGTTTTATACCCTTTTCATTACAGAATTTGATTAATTCACTATTTTTAAACTCACCACCTCTATCACTCCTTATCTTAATAACATGTGATTCATGTTCATTTTCAATTTGTCTAATTAGATTAGCTATAGATGATGCACTTTCATCTTTTGAAGCAAGAAACAATGTCCAAGAATATCTTGAGAAATCATCAACTATTACACATACATAATAACTTCCACCTAAGCTTCTTGTTCTACATGGACCAAATAAGTCTATATGCAAGAGTTCTAGTATTCTAGATGTTGTGAACTCAGTTTTAGGCTTAAGGGATTCTCTAACATGTTTGCCTTTGATACAAGATTCACATAGTTGAAAATCATTCAAGTTAAGTTTAGGCAATCCTTTAACAAGACTTTTAGCGTGTAGTTTTTCTAAGGTTGATATACCTATGTGTCCTAAACGTCTATGCCAAAGATTGGGATCAGATTCATGTGAAACAAGACATTTTGTGTTACTACTTAGCATATCATCCATGTTAAGCACATATATGTTTCCTTCACGTTTTCCTTTTAACACAACTTGATTGTTTTTATCCATTATCTTACAAGAGGTGGAGGAAAAGAGAACATTCAAGTTGTTGTCACATAGTTGAGAAACACTTAAGAGCTCAAAGGTTAAGTTACTTACAAGTAGAACGTTTTTGATTTCAAACTTGTTTGGATCACCAACCTTGCCTTTGCCAATTATTTGACCTTGGTTGTTGTCTCCAAAAGTAACTTTGCCACCTTTTGCAACGTTTTTAAGTGTGCTAAACAAATTTTCATTGCCAGTCATATGTCTTGAGCAACCACTATCAACTATCCATTTGGTTTTGTTCTTTTCATCTTCTTTGTTGTTATATCCAGCAACTTGTCTTTCTTTAATGTTATGTACCTACAAATGTAAATAACAACTTAGGTACCCTTTGATTTTGGGTCCTTTCAAGGTTAGACAAGTTAAGTTCATGTTAGTGTACCTTTAGGTACCCAAACTTGAACAACCTTTCTTGGTTTTGAAATGTTAAAATCATGTTGCATATAATGAACAAATAGTGGATTTTGATACATAGAATATGATGGAAAAGGGGCTGCACATTTATGTCTGGTTGGATAAGCATTGTAAGTTCTATATGCATTTGAATGTTGCCATGTATATGAGTTATATCTTGGCCGTGAGTAAGCATTGAATTTAGGCCGTGTATAAGCAAGATGTTGTGTGTATCTAGGCCGTGTGTTGTAAAGTGATTTAGGCCTAGAGTATGTCATGTTCTTCACATAAGCATGTTGTTGCATATAAGGCATAACTTGAGCAGATTTCATACTACTTTGTTTAGGCATTCTTGTATACATGTAAGCATGATTTCTAGGTGTATTTACCTTCCTATATGTTGATGCATTTTGCAATCTTTGTGATGAAGGTGGGTGTGGGCAGAATAGGTTCATTTCTAAATGCATTTGGCCTATATTTCATGTTGGTTGAAGATGATACAAATGTTGTTTTCTTAGGTGTGTATTCAGCTTCTTCAACATATCCAAGACCTTGTTTGACATTTCCATGCTTTTGAGATGCAATAAGAGTGTCTAACATGTTGGAACCATTCTTAAATTGTTCTAAAGATTTGTTCAAGTCTAGGTTGCATGCTTTCAATGATTCAAATTCAGTTTGTATTTCATGCAATTTAGACTTTAAAACGTTGTAATCAACACATTGCACACATTGCACATTTTCATGTTTGTTCTTAAGTTCCTTAATCTGATTTTGCATTGAACTAATAGTGTTAGATGATTCAAGTTGAAGAACTTCTAGTTGAGAAGTTAGATTCAAGTTAGACGTCTCCAACTTGTTCTTCTCCTCAACTATTCTTTTCTTCTCCTTGGATAGCTTCTTATATCTATTATGCAACTTTTCTAATTCATCCAACAATTCATCTTGAGTAAAATCACATTCAGAATCAGAATCGAATGTTACCTCATTTGTAGACTTTGAAGCCAAACATGTTTGTGCAACTTCAGATTCCTCCTCGGATTCGGATGAAGATGTGTCATCCCAAGAGCTTGAACTTACCTTGAGAGCTTTCTTCCTCCTTTGCATAGGTTCTACTCTAGTTTTTGTCCTTGTCTTTTCATCCATGTCACGGTTTTTGTTCTTGTTTGGACAATCATATGAAATGTGTCCTTGTTTGCCACATTCATAACACTTAAGTTCTTTATCATACCATTTACCATCTTGTTTGTTAGATTTCACATTGATAGGGGGCGGCTGATTTTGCTTGTCTTTTAGTTGGTCTTTTCTTGAACAACTTCCTTAAACGCCTAGCTAACAACATTATGTCTTCTTCATCACTTTCATCATCACTTTCATACTCGGCTTGATTAGATAATTCGGGTTCATTTGTTACAAATGCAAGTGATTTAGACTTGTTACTAGTTTCAGCCTTTCTTATATTCAACTTGTTTTCATAAACTTTTAAGGAACCTATCAATTCATCAAGTTTTATTTGAGAAAGATCTTTGCTTTCTTCAATGGCACTAACTTTGGCATCCCATTCACTTGGCAAACTTCTCAAAACTTTTTGCACTTTTTCTTTCATCAAAAACGTTTTACCAAGAGATTCAAGTGAGTTGTATAAGTTAGTAAGCCTTAAATCCATATCAACAATTGATTCATTAGGCAGTAAATGAAATGATTCAAGTGTAGTCATTAACATGTTAATCTTTGATTCCTTAACTTGATTAGTTCCTTCATGCTTCATTTCAAGACATTTCCACATATCCTTTGCACTTGAACAAGAAGAGACATAGGCAGATTCACTCCTACTTAAACCATTCAATAATAATTGCATTGCTTTAGCATTAAGACTCATTTTCTTTTTATCTTCATCACTCCAATCTTTTCTATATTTCTCAACTTCTTTTGATAAGCCATCAATTATAACATGCTTAGTAGGCACATAAGGTCCATCTTCAATGAGAGACCACAAGTCTATATCAATAGCCATTAAGAACAATTTCATCCTAAGTTTCCAATGACTAAAGTTTTCTCCATCAAAAAGAGGTGGTCTTTGTGTGGACATGCCTTCTAATTCTATTTTCATGTGTGACTTAGACATGCTTCTTAGTGTGTGAGAAAACGTTTAAAACACTTATAAGAAGGAAAGAAAGTGTCACCTTGTTGTAGATACCAAATATGAAGAATATAAGACAACTAGAAAATTTCCAGCAACTTTGCAACTTGGAGTGTAGACTGTTTTCAGCTCAAATCAGAATATGGTGCTCAACCAGGCTCTGATACCAATTGTTGGACCTGTATAGCACCACTAGAGGGGGGGGGTGAATAGTGGATTAGCGGAAATTGCACTATGATTACCTTCAAAAACTTGTTTGAAGACCCCTTTGCCTCTTTAATCTCAGATTCTGAAAATTCCAGAAACAGTTCACTGTTTTGCACGTTTTGGTTGAACCACTTATACACCTGTGAATGCTCTCAAACTTGGCAGAGATCAAGTTTAGTATGTTTATGATATGTCATAAAAATTTCAGCCAATTCTAAGCAAGTTAGCACGTTCAAATATGCAAGATAAGTAAAGTGTGCAATTCTGGCAGTTTCAGGCAGAATGTTAGCTTAACTTCAAACAATGATATCTCAAATCTACCCGTGCTATTTTGATGAATCTTATGTCAAATTAAACCTCAAGATGTCTAGTTTAATTTGATATAAGGCTCACTCCAAGATTCGAAGGATAGCTTATTCAAATTGCACAAGTTTGCACACTGGTCAGAACTGTTCACAGAATGTAGCAACAATTTTGTGAAGACGATTTGACTGAGCTAAACTCCTCAGAATTTAGTGATTCTTGCGGCTACTGAAAGCTAACACATTGAAGTATAATATATCCAAAATTCATGCAATTCTAAGAACGTTTGCTTGTTCAATTATACGTGCCAAGTGTGTGTAATTCTCAGCCAGAAAACAGTAAGTGCAGGAAATAAGTAAAGAACACAAGGAATTATCCTGGTTCGGTCAATGTGACCTACTCCAGTCCCAAGAGACACCTTCTCTTGGATTTCACTAAACACCAAACACCAAAGTCACCTTACAAAGCCAAAGGAAGAAGCTTTTCACCAACTTCTTCAAGTGACTACACCAAAACAGCAACTAGTTTCACCTTTGCACCTTTTCACCTTTTGATCACCTCTAAGGAGTAAGCTTTATACACCAGCTTCTCCTTCACAAATATGTCGTATAAAGGTGTTGAAAATGACAAGAATTGAAGAACTATACAATCATAAAGCTTGCTACAAATGTGTTCTTCAATATAGAAGAGAAGAAGAGAAGAATGGAGACAAAGAGCTAATGTCTTGCTTTGCTTTCTTTGCTTTCGTTTGGATGCTCTTTCTCTTCACCCTTTGGAGCTATTTATAGCCAAGAGATCAGCCTAGTAGCTCCTCAACATAGCCGTTTGGATGGATGAGAATGGATAAGAAATCAGCACTTTTCTAGCCACCAAAATCCAGCCTTTGAAATTCAAACTAAACCTGACCGTTTGTTGCTTTGACATGGTCTTCAAATCTGAATTTTTATCCTCTTATGAACGTTGGAGATGAGGTGGAAATAGGCTTCATTTAAATGTTTAAAAAACAGCTCCAATCAGCAATGTACATGTGTAAATATCTTGCCATGTATGCGTGTGTTTTTGAACAGATTTTTGCCCTTCTTTTTGAATGCCAAAATGACGTTGAAAGAGGTTGAAAAAGGCTCCACATGAACGTTTGGATGAACGTTAGTATGACCTAAAAAATAGGCATTGGATAATAACTAGAAATCAGCCACATCTTTTAATTTGAATAAGTCTTCAATTCTTTATCATATATGGCCGTTGGTATGTGCTAATAGAGATCAGCCAAGTCTTTTTTGAATAAGTCTTCAACATTTTGAACCACATAGCCGTTGCATATTTGCTAAAATATAGAGAGAATTCAGCTAGCCTTTGAACTTGACTTGGTCTTCAACTTTTGAATATATGTAGCCGTTTGAATATAAGAGATTTTTGCTCCAATCTTTGAACAAAATATAGCCGTTTGCTTTGAGAGAATTTTGCTCCATATTTCAACTAAGATAGCCGTTTGTAACATGATAAGAATAGCCAAGAATAATCACTTAAAATCAGCACCAAAATAGTAGCTTAATCCACCTTGCCTTGACTTGTTCAAAATCTGAATTTTGAACATAATTTGCGTGCCATCATCCAATAACCGTGTGCACAATATAATATATAGTCTTCAACATGTAGCATAGAAAACCATATAAAGAATACCAAGAATTCCAAGAAAACCATAGATGTGATCACCATAATATAAGAATTCCTCTTGAGATACCATGCTGCCCGTTTCCATAAAAATAGGGCACGTACCATATGTGACATAAACACATATAAATATCATATGAACAATATATAACATGTTGGAAGATCAATTGGCAAGTGAAATGACCAGAATACCCTTCAGCACAAAAATAGGAACTTTGTCCTAGGATGAACCTAGACATGGTGCTGCTCCAGATTCATTTTTTGCCATGATGTGACATGACTTATAAATGTGTCATATGATCATATAAGTCCGTTGGAAGAAGACCAAATAAGAATGAGAAGTCCAAATGATGAAATTACCAAAATAGCCCTTATATAGGTCAATAAGCTTCCCACCGGGTCAACTCAGTTTTAACCCGTGCCAAGCATGCTCTTCCTCAGCCAATTAGATTCTAAATTGAATAAGGATCAAGTGGGCTTTTGAATGACTCAATTTGGAGTTCATTTGCTCAAGATATGAACCAAAACCTGCAATAGGATACTAAACCGAACAATTTGCCTTATATTGTAAGTCATGTGACTTCAAGGCTTGGTTAGTTCATATAATAAACATGTATTGACATATATATCATCCAAGATCAGTTTGAACATGTCTTGATTAAGATATGTGATTGAATTGGCCAAGTTCAATCTCATGATCTTAATCAAACTTGTTCAATCTTGATTCAATCAATCAATTTCACATTTAGCTCATAAGTTCATGTCTTGCACAATCAATTTCATATGTAAACGTTACACACATATATATCACATATGCATTTTCTAATCACAACAATTACACATATGCACACATATACATTTTGCACAACAATTACACATATGCTCACATATACATTTTGCAATCACTCAAACATACTATATCTCAACATCAACTTGTCTTGACTTGTTCAAAATCTGAAAATTTGAACATGATATATGCGCCAACATCCGTGTGTAACCATATAATATATAGTCATTTATGTCTTCAACATGTAGCATAGAAAACCATATGAAGAATACCAAGAATTCCAAGAAAACCATAGATGTGATAACCATAACATAAGAATTTCCAATTGATAGACCATGCTGCCCGTTTCCATAAAAATAGGGCACGTACCATATGTGACATAAACACATATAAACATCATATAAGCAATATATAACATGTTGGAAGATCCATTGGCAAGTGAAAAGACCAGAATACCCCTTAGCACAAAAATAGGAACTTTGTCCTAGGATGAACCTGGACATGGTGCTGCTCTAGATTCATCTTTGCCATGATGTGACATGACTTATAAATGTGTCATATGATCATATAAGTCCGTTGGAAGAAGACCAAATAAGAATGAGAAGTCCAAATGGTGAAATTACCAAAATAACCCTTATAAAGGTCAATAAGCTTCACCACCGTGTCAAGTCCGTTTCTATCCGTGTCAAGCATGCTTTTCCTCAGCCAATTAGATTCTAAATTGAATAAGGATCATGTGGGCTTTTGAATCACTCAATTTGGAGTTCATTTGCCCAAGATATGAACCAAAACCTGCAATAGGATACTAAACCGAACAATTTGCCTTATATTGTAAGTCATGTGACTTCAAGGCTTGGTTAGATCATATTATCAACATGTATTGGCATATATATCTTCTAAGATCAGTTTGAACAACATGTATTGGCATATATAATCTAAGATCAGTTTGAACAACATGTATTGGCATATATAATCTAAGATCAGTTTGAACATGTCTTGATTAAGATATGTGATTGAATTGGCCAAGTTCAATCTCATGATCTTAATCAAACTTGTTCAATCTTGATTCATTCAAGCAATTTCACATTTAGCTCATAAGTTCATAAGTTCATGCCTTGCCAAAACAATTTCATATTTAAACGTTACACATACATGCTCACATATGCATCTTCCAATCATTCAAACATGATATATCTATTTGCAATCATAACAATTACACATATGCACACATATACATTTTGCACAACATATACATTTTGCAATCACTCAAACATAATATATCACAACAATCTCCCCCTTTTGATGATTTGCAAAATTACCCCACATATGTGTATATTAAGCATTTAAATCAAGTGTGCATCTAAATCAAGTGTTGTAATCTGTGTAATCAAGTAAGCATCTAAATCAAGTGGAAGCTGCTCCCCCTTAATGTGTTATCTCCCCCTTAACATGATATATATACACATTTATTTCTCCCCCTTAATTTTGTAAATTATGCAAAAGACTGAATGGTGTAGTAGTCAGTTGTAAGCAATTAAACCAAGTCTTGCACGTAAAGTCTCAAAGATAGCTTGATTAAGGGGTTTAGTGAATATATCAGCTACTTGTTGATCAGTTCTAACATGTTCAATGTGTATATGTCCAAGATTAACATGATCACGGAGAAAATGATAACGTACTTCTATATGCTTTGCCTTAGAGTGTAGTACAGGGTTTTTAGACAAATTTATAGCACTTGTACTATCACAATAGATGGGGATATTATTTACTGGTATTTCAAAGTCTGAAAGTTGTTGTTTAATCCATAATAGTTGAGTACAACATAGACTTAAAGCCATATTTTCTGCTTCAGTAGTAGAAAGTGCAACACTAGATTGTTTCTTTGAAAACCAAGATATTAGTGAGTTTCCTAGGAATTGACATGTTCCACTAGTGCTCTTTCTATCTACTCTACATCCACCATAATCTGCATCTGAATATGCATGTAGACTTAGACTAGATTGTCTATCATACCATAAGCCTAATGTTGGTGTATGTTGAAGATATCTAAATATTCTTTTTACAGCTTTAAAGTGTGACAACTTAGGCATACTTTGAAATCTTGCACACATACATACTGCAAACATAATATCAGGTCTACTAGCAGTTAGATATAACAATGAACCAATCATAGACCTATATAGTTTTTCATCAAATGCAACACCATTTTCATCTTTGTCTAATTTAGTTGAAGTACACATTGGTGTTGGAGATGGTTTCAAGTTTTCAAAGTTGAATTTCTTCATCATATCTCTTATGTATTTGGCTTGATTGATATGTATACCATTTGATGTTTGTTTTATTTGCAAGCCTAAGAAATAGTTTAATTCACCAACCATAGACATTTCAAACTCAGACTTCATACAATCTTCAAAGTCTTTTACTAAGTTAGGATTAGTTGAACCAAAGATTATGTCATCTACATATATTTGTATTACAAGCAAATCTTTGTCTTTCTTTTTCAAGAATAAGGTACTATCTATGGTTCCTCTTTGAAAGTTGTTACTTAGTAAAAAGTTGGCAAATCTTTCATACCATGCACGGGGGGCTTGTTTCAAACCATATAAGGCTTTCTTAAGTTTATATACATGATTAGGGTTCTTTGGATCTTCAAAGCCTGGTGGTTGTTTAACAAAAACTTCTTCTTGGATATAGCCATTTAAGAATGCACTCTTAACATCCATTTGGAATAATTTGATGTTATTATAACATGCAAAAGCTAATAAGAGGCGTATGGATTCTAATCTTGCTACGGGGGCAAATGTTTCATCGTAATCAATACCCTCTTCTTGATTATATCCTTGAGCTACAAGTCTTGCTTTATTTCTTACTACAACCCCTTGTTCATTCATTTTGTTCCTAAACACCCATTTAGTTCCAATGATTGATTTATCCTCGGGTTTAGGTACTAAATCCCACACATTGTTTCTTTCAAATTGGTTTAACTCCTCATGCATTGCATCTATCCAATATGCATCGTTTAAGGCATCATTCACATTCTTAGGTTCAATTTGGGATATAAGTGCATGCCATTGATCATATTCATTAGGATCTATTTGCCTACGTGTTCTAACCCCTTGATTTACATCTCCTATGATAAGTTCTTGAGGATGCTTTTGTTTATCTCTTATTTGCCACCAATTACTTGGTTGTGCATCTTCAATAGGTTCATGATGTTCAATAGGTTGGTTAGACACATTTTCCTCATTATGTTCTTGTGTAGGGGGAGTTTGAACTTCATGCATTTCAAGAGTTTGATTTGGTGTTTCAATTTGTTCATTTGTGGGTGGTAGGATAAGTTCATCTTCATCATGAAGTATTTGATCATTTGGTACATAGATTTCATGTTGAATACTTGTTTGGAGATATGCATTTTCATTGAACTTCACATGTATAGATTCAACTATCTTTCTTGTTTGTGCATTATAACATCTATATGCTTTAGAGTTCATTGAATATCCCACAAATATATGTTCATCAGACTTAGGATCAAACTTATCTAAGTTATCTTTTGTGTTCAATACAAAGCATTTACAACCAAAGACTTTTAGATAGTTTACTTTTGGGAGTCGTCCATTTAAGATTTCAAATGGTGTTTTGTTCAATTTCTTTCTTATAGATAGTCTGTTGATCATATAACTTGAAGTGTTTACTGCTTCAGCCCATAAGAATTTAGGTACTTTGTTTTCTACCATCATTGTTCTTGCTACTTCTTGAATAGACCTATTCTTTCTTTCAACTACACCATTAAGTTGAGGAGTTCTTGGTGGGGAGAATTCATGTTTTATACCCTTTTCATTACAGAATTTGATTAATTCACTATTTTTAAACTCACCACCTCTATCACTCCTTATCTTAATAACATGTGATTCATGTTCATTTTCAAGTTGTCTAATTAGATTAGCTATAGATGATGCACTTTCATCTTTTGAAGCAAGAAACAATGTCCAAGTATATCTTGAGAAATCATCAACTATTACACATACATAATAACTTCCACCTAAGCTTCTTGTTCTACATGGACCAAATAAGTCTATATGCAAGAGTTCTAGTATTCTTGATGTTGTGACCTCGGTTTTAGGCTTAAGGGATTCTCTAACATGTTTGCCTTTGATACAAGATTCACATAGTTGAAAATCATTCAAGTTAAGTTTAGGCAATCCTTTAACAAGACTTTTAGCGTGTAGTTTTTCTAAGGTTGATATACCCATGTGTCCTAAACGTCTATGCCAAAGATTGGGATCAGATTCATGTGAAACAAGACATTTTGTGTTACTACTTAGCATATCATCCATGTTAAGCACATATATGTTTCCTTCACGTTTTCCTTTTAACACAACTTGATTGTTTTTATCCATTATCTTACAAGAGGTGGAGGAGAAGAGAACATTCAAGTTGTTGTCACATAGTTGAGAAACACTTAAAAGTTCAAAGGTTAAGTTACTTACAAGTAGGACGTTTTTGATCTCAAACTTGTTTGGATCACCAACCTTGCCTTTGCCAATTATTTGGCCTTGGTTGTTGTCTCCAAAGGTAACTTTGCCACCTTTTGCAATGTTTTTAAGTGTGCTAAACAAATTTTTGTTGCCCGTCATATGTCTTGAGCAACCACTATCAACTATCCAATTGGTTTTGTTCTTTTCATCTTCTTTGTTGTTATAACCAGCAACTTGTCTTTCTTTGATGTTATGTACCTACAAATGTAAATAACAACTTAGGTACCCTTTGATTTTGGGTCCTTTCAAGGTTAGACAAGTTAAGTTCATGTTAGTGTACCTTTAGGTACCCAAACTTGAACAACCTTTCTTGGTTTTGAAATGTTAAAATCATGTTGCATATAATGATCAAATAGTGGATTTTGATACATAGAATATGATGGAAAAGGGGCTGCATATTTATGTCTAGTTGGATAAGCATTGTAAGTTCTATATGCATTTGAATGTTGCCATGTATATGAGTTATATCTTGGCCGTGTATAAGCATTGAATTTAGGCCGTGTATATGCAAGATGTTGTGTATGTCTAGGCCGTGTGTTGTAAACTGATTTAGGCCGAGAGTATGTCATGTTCTTCACATAAGCATGTTGTTGCATATAAGGCATAACTTGAGCAGATTGCATACTACTTTGTTTAGGCATTCTTGTATACAAGTAAGCATGGTTTCTAGGTGTATTTACCTTCCTATATGTTGATGCATTTTGCAATCTTTGTGATGAAGGTGGTGTGGGCAGAATAGGTTCATTTCTAAATGCATTTGGCCTATATTTCATGTTGGTTGAAGATGATACAAATGTTGTTTCCTTAGGTGTGTATTCAGCTTCTTCAACATATCCAAGACCTTGTTTGTCATTTCCATGCTTTTGAGATGCAATAAGAGTGTCTAACAAGTTGGAACCATTCTTAAATTGTTCTAAAGATTTGTTCAAGTCTAGGTTGCATGCTTTTAATGATTCAAATTCAGTTTGTATGTCATGTAATTTAGACTTTAAGACGTTGTAATCAACACATTGCACACATTGCACATTTTCATGTTTGTTCTTAAGTTCCTTAATCTGATTTTGCATTGAACTAATAGTGTTAGATGATTCAAGTTGAAGAACTTCTAGTTGAGAAGTTAGATTCAAGTTAGACGTCTCCAACTTGTTCTTCTCCTCAACTATTCTTTTCTTCTCCTTGGATAGCTTCTTATATCTAACATGCAACTTTTCTAATTCATCCATCAATTCATCTTGAGTAAAATCACATTCAGAGTCAGAATCGAATGTTACCTCATTTGTAGACTTTGAAGCCAAACATGTTTGTGCAACTTCAGGTTCCTCCTCAGATTCGGATGAAGATGTGTCATCCCAAGTGCTTGAACTTACCTTGAGAGCTTTCTTCCTCCTTTGCATAGGTTCTACTCTAGTTTTTGTCCTTGTCTTTTCATCCATGTCACGGTTTTTGTTCTTGTTTGGGCAATCATATGAGATGTGTCCTTGTTTGCCACATTCATAACACTTAAGTTCTTTATCATACCATTTACCATCTTGTTTGTTAGATTTCACATTGATAGGGGCAGCTGATTTTGCTTGTCTTTTAGTTGGTCTTTTCTTGAAAAACTTCCTTAAACGCCTAGCTAACAACATTATGTCTTCTTCATCACTTTCATCATCACTTTCATACTCGGCTTGATTAGATGATTCGGGTTCATTTGTTACAAATGCAAGTGATTTAGACTTGTTACTAGTTTCAGCCTTTCTTATATTCAACTTGTTTTCATAAACTTTTAAAGAACCTATCAATTCATCAAGTTTTATTTGAGAAAGATCTTTACTTTCTTCAATGGCACTAACTTTGGCATCCCATTCAATTGGCAAACTTCTCAAAACTTTTTGCACTTTTTCTTTCATCAAAAACGTTTTTCCAAGGGATTCAAGTGAGTTGTATAAGTTTGTAAGCCTTAAATCCATATCAACAATTGATTCATTAGGCAGTAAATGAAATGTTTCAAGTGTAGTCATTAACATGTTAATCTTTGATTCCTTTACTTGATTAGTTCCTTCATGCTTCATTTCAAGACATTTCCACATATCCTTTGCACTTAAACATGAAGAGACATAGGCAGATTCACTCCTACTTAAACCATTCAACAATAATTGCATTGCTTTAGCATTAAGACTCATTTTCTTTTTATCTTCATCACTCCAATCTTTTCTATATTTCTCAACTTCTTGTGATAAGCCATCAATTATAACATGCTTAGTAGGCACATAAGGTCCATCTTCAATGATAGACCACAAGTCTATATCAATAGCCATTAAGAACAATTTCATCCTAAGTTTCCAATGACTAAAGTTTTCTCCATCAAAAAGAGGTGGTCTTTGTGTGGACATGCCTTCTAATTCTATTTTCATCTTAGACATGCTTCTTAGTGTGTGAGAAAACGTTTTAAAACACTTATAAGAAGGAAAGAAAGTGTCACCTTGTTGTAGATACCAAATATGAAGAATATAAGACAACCAGAAAATTTCCAGCAACTTTGCAACTTGGAGTGTAAACTGTTTTCAGCTCAAATCAGAATATGGTGCTCAACCTTGCTCTGATACCAATTGTTGGACCTGTATAGCACCACTAGAGGGGGGGGGGTGAATAGTGGGTTAGCGGAAATTACACTACAATTACCTTCAAAAACTTGTTTGAAGACCCCTTTGCCTCTTTAACCTCAGGTTCTGAAATTTCCAGAAACAGTTCACTGTTTTGAGTGCTTTGGTTGAACCCCTTATACACCTGTGCAAGCTCTCAAACTTGGCAGAGATCAAGTTTAGGATGTTTATAATATGTCATAAAAAATTCAGTCAATTCCAAGCAAGTTAGCACGTTCAAATAAGCAAGAGAAGTAAAGTGTGCAATTCTGGCAGTTTCAGGCAGAATGTTAGCTTAACTTCAAACAATGATATCTCAAAATCTACCCGTGCTATTTTGATGAATCTTATGTCAAATTAAACCTCAAGATGTCTAGTTTAATTTGATATAAGGCTCACTCCAAGATTCGAAGGATAGCCTATTCAAATTGCACAAGTTTGCACACTGGTCAGAACTGTTCACAGAATGTAGCAACAATTTTGTGAAGATGATTTGAATATGCTAAACACCTTAGAATTTAGTGATTCTTGCGGCTAATGAAAGCTAACACATTGAAGTATAATATATCCAAAATTCATGCAATTCTAAGACTGTTTGCTTGTTCAATTATACGTGCCAAGTTAGTGTAAATCTCAGGCAGAAAACAGTAAGTGCAGGAAATAAGTAAAGAACACAAGGAATTATCCTGGTTCGGTCAATGTGACCTACTCCAGTCCCAAGAGACACCTTCTCTCGGATTTCACTAAACACCAAACACCAAAGTCACCTTACAAAGCCAAAGGAAGAAGCTTTTCACCAACTTCTTCAAGAGGCTGCACCAAAACTGAAAATCAGCACTAGTTTGTTTCACCTTTGCACCTTTGCACCTTTTGATCACCTCTAAGGAGTAAGCTTTATACACCAGCTTCTCCCTTACAATATATCGTTTGAAAGGTGTTGAAATGACAAGAAATGAAGAACTATACAATCATAAAGCTTTCACAAACGTGTTCTTCAAGAAGAGAAGAGAAGAAGAAAAGAATGGAGACAAAGAGCTGAATCTTGCTTGCTTTTCTTTTGCTTTCGTTGGTGTGTATTTGCTCTTCATCTTTGGTGCTATTTATAGCCAAGAGGACAGCCTATAAGCTCCTCAAAGTAGCCGTTGCCATGGTTGTGAGATGGAGAAAATTCAGCACCTTTCTAGCTAGTCAAATGAAGCTTATCTTTTGTTGATTTGAATTGGTCTTCAACTGAATTTTTTATCCCTCATCTCATCCTATTATAGCCGTTGGAATGAGGTGAAAATAACTCCATTTGACCGTTTAAAAACTAGCTCCAATAAGCAATATCCATGTGTAAATAACTTGCCATGTGTATAGCTGAATTTGCATATGTTTTGAACAGATTTTTTTCTCCTCATTTGAATATCAAAATGACGTTGGAATGGCCCTTGAAGATAGGCATTGAAGAATAATTCAAAGATAGATAGAAATCAGCCAACCTTTGAATTTGAATTAGTCTTCAACATTTGAACACATAAAGCCGTTTGCATCTAGCTTTGTTGAGAGATTTTTGCTCCATCTTTTGAATGTCTCATGAACGTTTGGAATGCCTACAATCAAGGCATTGGAGAATAGTTCAAGGATAAAGATAAATCAGCCAAGTTTGATCTTGAATAAGTCTCCAACGTTTGAACACATATAGCCGTTTGAATCATCACAAGAATAGCCAAGAATAATCATCTAAAATCAGCACAAAAATAGGAATTAACTCAACTTGTCTTGACTTGTTCAAAATCTGAAAATTTGAACATGATATATGCGCCAACATCCGTGTGTAACCATATAATATATAGTCATTTATGTCTTCAACATGTAGCATAGAAAACCATATGAAGAATACCAAGAATTCCAAGAAAACCATAGATGTGATAACCATAACATAAGAATTTCCAATTGATAGACCATGCTGCCCGTTTCCATAAAAATAGGGCACGTACCATATGTGACATAAACACATATAAACATCATATAAGCAATATATAACATGTTGGAAGATCCATTGGCAAGTGAAAAGACCAGAATACCCCTTAGCACAAAAATAGGAACTTTGTCCTAGGATGAACCTGGACATGGTGCTGCTCTAGATTCATCTTTGCCATGATGTGACATGACTTATAAATGTGTCATATGATCATATAAGTCCGTTGGAAGAAGACCAAATAAGAATGAGAAGTCCAAATGGTGAAATTACCAAAATAACCCTTATAAAGGTCAATAAGCTTCACCACCGTGTCAAGTCCGTTTCTATCCGTGTCAAGCATGCTTTTCCTCAGCCAATTAGATTCTAAATTGAATAAGGATCATGTGGGCTTTTGAATCACTCAATTTGGAGTTCATTTGCCCAAGATATGAACCAAAACCTGCAATAGGATACTAAACCGAACAATTTGCCTTATATTGTAAGTCATGTGACTTCAAGGCTTGGTTAGATCATATTATCAACATGTATTGGCATATATATCTTCTAAGATCAGTTTGAACAACATGTATTGGCATATAT
Source organism: Eustoma russellianum (assembly GCA_036186865.1). Taxonomy (NCBI): domain Eukaryota; kingdom Viridiplantae; phylum Streptophyta; class Magnoliopsida; order Gentianales; family Gentianaceae; genus Eustoma; species Eustoma russellianum. Next base: position 13,432,272 of record AP025070.1, on the reverse strand, counting down.
AATCTAAGATCAGTTTGAACAACATGTATTGGCATATATAATCTAAGATCAGTTTGAACATGTCTTGATTAAGATATGTGATTGAATTGGCCAAGTTCAATCTCATGATCTTAATCAAACTTGTTCAATCTTGATTCATTCAAGCAATTTCACATTTAGCTCATAAGTTCATAAGTTCATGCCTTGCCAAAACAATTTCATATTTAAACGTTACACATACATGCTCACATATGCATCTTCCAATCATTCAAACATGATATATCTATTTGCAATCATAACAATTACACATATGCACACATATACATTTTGCACAACATATACATTTTGCAATCACTCAAACATAATATATCACAACAAGTTCTTCATTTCTTGTCATTCCAACACCTTTATTCGATATATTGTAAGGGAGAAGCTGGTGTATAAAGCTTACTCCTTAGAGGTGATCAAAAGGTGCAAAGGTGCAAAGGTGAAACTAGTTGCTGTTTTGGTGAAGTCACTTGAAGAAGTTGGTGAAAAGCTTCTTCCTTTGGCTTTGTAAGGTGACTTTGGTGTTTGGTGTTTAGTGAAATCCAAGAGAAGGTGTCTCTTGGGACTGGAGTAGGTCACATTGACCGAACCAGGATAATTCCTTGTGTTCTTTACTTATTTCCTGCACTTACTGTTTTCTGCCTGAGAATTACACTAACTTGGCACGCATGATTGAACAAGCAAACAGTCTTAGAATTGCATGAATTTTGGATATATTATACTTCAATGTGTTAGCTTTCATTAGCCGCAAGAATCACTAAATTCTAAGGTGTTTAGCATATTCAAATCATCTTCACAAAATTGTTGCTACATTCTGTGAACAATTCTGACCAGTGTGCAAACTTGTGCAATTTGAATAGGCTATCCTTCGAATCTTGGAGTGAGCCTTATATCAAATTAAACTAGACATCTTGAGGTTTAATTTGACATAAGATTCATCAAAATAGCACGGGTAGATTTTGAGATATTGTTGTTTGAAGTTAAGCTAACATTCTGCCTGAAACTGCCAGAATTGCACACTTTACTTTTCTTGCTTATTTGAACGTGCTAACTTGCTTGGAATTGAATGAAATTTTTATGACATACTATAAACATTCTAAACTTGATCTCTGCCAAGTTTGAGAGCTTGCACAGGTGTATAAGTGGTTCAACCAAAACGTTCAAAGTAGTGAACTGTTTCTGGAATTTTCAGAACCTGAGGCTAAAGAGGCAAAGGGGTCTTCAAACAAATTTTTGAAGGTAATTATAGTGTAATTTCCGCTAATCCACTATTCACCCCCCCTCTAGTGGTGCTATACAGGTCCAACAATTGGTATCAGAGCCTGGTTGAGCACCATATTCTTATTTGAGCTGAAAACAGTTTACACTCCAAGTTGCAAAGTTGCTGGAAATTTTCTGGTTGTCTTATATTCTTCATATTTGGTATCTACAACAAGGTGACACTTTCTTTCCTTCTTATAAGTGTTTTAAACGTTTTCTCACACACTAAGAAGCATGTCTAAGTCACACATGAAAATAGAATTAGAAGGCATGTCCACACAAAGACCACCTCTTTTTGATGGAGAAAACTTTAGTCATTGGAAACTTAGGATGAAATTGTTCTTAATGGCTATTGACATAGACTTATGGTCTATTATTGAAGATGGACCTTATGTGCCTACTAAGCATGTTATAATTGATGGCTTATCACAAGAAGTTGAGAAATATAGAAAAGATTGGAGTGATGAAGATAAAAAGAAAATGAGTCTTAATGCTAAAGCAATGCAATTATTGTTGAATGGTTTAAGTAGGAGTGAATCTGCATATGTCTCTTCATGTTTAAGTGCAAAGGATATGTGGAAATGTCTTGAAATGAAGCATGAAGGAACTAATCAAGTAAAGGAATCAAAGATTAACATGTTAATGACTACACTTGAAACATTTCATTTGCTGCCTAATGAATCAATTGTTGATATGGATTTAAGGCTTACAAACTTATACAACTCACTTGAATCCCTTGGTAAAACGTTTTTGATGAAAGAAAAAGTGCAAAAAGTTTTGAGAAGTTTGCCAATTGAATGGGATGCCAAAGTTAGTGCCATTGAAGAAAGCAAAGATCTTTCTCAAATAAAACTTGATGAATTGATAGGTTCTTTAAAGGTTTATGAAAACAAGTTGAATATAAGAAAGGCTGAAACTAGTAACAAGTCTAAATCACTTGCATTTGTAACAAATGAACCCGAATCATCTAATCAAGCCGAGTATGAAAGTGATGATGAAAGTGATGAAGAAGACATAATGTTGTTAGCTAGGCGTTTAAGGAAGTTTTTCAAGAAAAGACCAACTAAAAGACAAGCAAAATCAGCTGCCCCTATCAATGTGAAATCTAACAAACAAGATGGTAAATGGTATGATAAAGAACTTAAGTGTTATGAATGTGGCAAACAAGGACACATATCATATGATTGTCCAAACAAGAACAAAAACCGTGACATGGATGAAAAGACAAGGACAAAAACTAGAGTAGAACCTATGCAAAGGAGGAAGAAAGCTCTCAAGGTAAGTTCAAGCACTTGGGATGACACATCTTCATCCGAATCCGAGGAGGAACCTGAAGTTGCACAAACATGTTTGGCTTCAAAGTCTACAAATGAGGTAACATTCGATTCTGACTCTGAATGTGATTTTACTAAAGATGAATTGTTGGATGAATTAGAAAAGTTGCATGATAGATATAAGAAGCTATCCAAGGAGAAGAAAAGAATAGTTGAGGAGAAGAACAAGTTGGAGACGTCTAACTTGAATCTAACTTCTCAACTAGAAGTTCTTCAACTTGAATCATCTAACACTATTAGTTCAATGCAAAATCAGATCAAGGAACTTAAGAACAAACATGAAAATGTGCAATGTGTGCAATGTGTTGATTTCAACGTTTTAAAGTCTAAATTACATGAAATACAAACTGAATTTGAATCATTAAAAGCATGCAATCTAGACTTGAACAAATCTTTAGAACAATTTAAGAATGGTTCCAACATGTTAGACACTCTTATTGCATCTCAAAAGCATGGAAATGACAAACAAGGTCTTGGATATGTTAAAGAAGCTGAATACACACCTAAGGAAACAACATTTGTATCATCTTCAACCAACATGAAATATAGGCCAAATGCATTTAGAAATGAACCTATTCTGCCCACACCACCTTCATCACAAAGATTGCAAAATGCATCAACATATAGGAAGGCAAATACACCTAGAAACCATGCTTACATGTATACAAGAATGCCTAAACAAAGTAGTATGAAATCTGCTCAAGTTATGCCTTATATGCAACAACATGCTTATGTGAAGAACATGACATACTCTCGGCCTAAATCAGTTTACAACACACGGCCTAGACACACACAACATCTTGCGTATACACGGCCTAAATTCAATGCTTATACACGGCCAAGATATAACTCATATACATGGCAACATTCAAATGCATATAGAACTTACAATGCTTATCCAACTAGACATAAATATGCAGCCCCTTTTTCATCATATTCTATGTATCAAAATCCACTATTTGTTCATTATATGCAACATGATTTTAACATTTCAAAACCAAGAAAGGTTGTTCAAGTTTGGGTACCTAAAGGTACACTAACATGAACTTAACTTGTCTAACCTTGAAAGGACCCAAAATCAAAGGGTACCTAAGTTGTTATTTACATTTGTAGGTACATAACATCAAAGAAAGACAAGTTGCTGGTTATAACAACAAAGAAGATGAAAAGAACAAAACCAATTGGATAGTGGATAGTGGTTGCTCAAGACATATGACGGGCAACAAAAATTTGTTTAGCACACTTAAAAACGTTGCAAAAGGTGGCAAAGTTACCTTTGGAGACAACAACCAAGGCCAAATAATTGGCAAAGGCAAGGTTGGTGATCCAAACAAGTTTGAGATCAAAAACGTCCTACTTGTAAGTAACTTAACCTTTGAGCTTTTAAGTGTTTCTCAACTATGTGACAACAACTTGAATGTTCTCTTTTCCTCCACCTCTTGTAAGATAATGGATAAAAACAATCAAGTTGTGTTAAAAGGAAAACGTGAAGGAAACATATATGTGCTTAACATGGATGATATGCTAAGTAGTAACACAAAATGTCTTGTTTCACATGAATCTGATCCCAATCTTTGGCATAGACGTTTAGGACACATTGGTATATCAACCTTAGAAAAACTACACGCTAAAAGTCTTGTAAAAGGATTGCCTAAACTTAACTTGAATGATTTTCAACTATGTGAATCTTGTATCAAAGGCAAACATGTTAGAGAATCCCTTAAGCCTAAAACTGAGGTCACAACATCAAGAATACTAGAACTCTTGCATATAGACTTATTTGGTCCATGTAGAACAAGAAGCTTAGGTGGAAGTTATTATGTATGTGTAATAGTTGATGATTTCTCAAGATATACTTGGACATTGTTTCTTGCTTCAAAAGATGAAAGTGCATCATCTATAGCTAATCTAATTAGACAACTTGAAAATGAACATGAATCACATGTTATTAAGATAAGGAGTGATAGAGGTGGTGAGTTTAAAAATAGTGAATTAATCAAATTCTGTAATGAAAAGGGTATAAAACATGAATTCTCCCCACCAAGAACTCCTCAACTTAATGGTGTGGTTGAAAGAAAGAATAGGACTATTCAAGAAGTAGCAAGAACAATGATGGTAGAAAACAAAGTACCTAAATTCTTATGGGCTGAAGCAGTAAACACATCAAGTTATATGATCAACAGACTATCAATAAGAAAGAAATTGAACAAAACACCATTTGAAATCTTAAATGGACGACTCCCAAAAGTAAACTATCTAAAAGTCTTTGGTTGTAAATGCTTTGTATTGAACACAAAAGATAACTTAGATAAGTTTGATCCTAAGTCTGATGAACATATATTTGTGGGATATTCAATGAATTCTAAAGCATATAGATGTTATAATGCACAAACAAGAAAGATAGTTGAATCTATACATGTGAAGTTCAATGAAAATGCATATCTCCAAACAAGTAATCAACATGAAATCTATGTACCAAATGATCAAATACTTCATGATGAAGATGAACTTATCCTACCACCCACAAATGAACAAATTGAAACACCAAATCAAACTCTTGAAATGCATGAAGTTCAAACTCCCCCTACACAAGAACATAATGAAGAAAATGTGTCTAACCAACCTATTGAACATCATGAACCTATTGAAGATGCACAACCAAGTAATTGGTGGCAAATAAGAGATAAACAAAAGCATCCTCAAGAACTTATCATAGGAGATGTAAATCAAGGGGTTAGAACACGTAGGCAAATAGATCCTAATGAATATGATCAATGGCATGCACTTATATCCCAAATTGAACCCAAGAATGTGAATGATGCCTTAAACGATGCATATTGGATAGATGCAATGCATGAAGAGTTAAATCAATTTGAAAGAAACAATGTGTGGGATTTAGTACCTAAACCCGAGGATAAATCAATCATTGGAACTAAATGGGTGTTTAGGAACAAAATGAATGAACAAGGGGTTGTAGTAAGAAATAAAGCAAGACTTGTAGCTCAAGGATATAATCAAGAAGAGGGTATTGATTACGATGAAACATTTGCCCCCGTAGCAAGATTAGAATCCATACGCCTCTTATTAGCTTTTGCATGTTATAATAACATCAAATTATTCCAAATGGATGTTAAGAGTGCATTCTTAAATGGCTATATCCAAGAAGAAGTTTTTGTTAAACAACCACCAGGCTTTGAAGATCCAAAGAACCCTGATCATGTATATAAACTTAAGAAAGCCTTATATGGTTTGAAACAAGCCCCCCGTGCATGGTATGAAAGATTTGCCAACTTTTTACTAAGTAACAACTTTCAAAGAGGAACCATAGATAGTACCTTATTCTTGAAAAAGAAAGACAAAGATTTGCTTGTAATACAAATATATGTAGATGACATAATCTTTGGTTCAACTAATCCTAACTTAGTAAAAGACTTTGAAGATTGTATGAAGTCTGAGTTTGAAATGTCCATGGTTGGTGAATTAAATTACTTCTTAGGCTTGCAAATAAAACAAACATCAAATGGTATACATATCAATCAAGCCAAATACATAAGAGATATGATAAAAAAATTCAACTTTGAAAACTTGAAACCATCTCCAACACCAATGTGTACTTCAACAAAATTAGACAAAGATGAAAATGGTGTTGCATTTGATGAAAAACTATATAGGTCTATGATTGGTTCATTGTTATATCTAACTGCTAGTAGACCTGATATTATGTTTGCAGTATGTATGTGTGCAAGATTTCAAAGTATGCCTAAGTTGTCACACTTTAAAGCTGTAAAAAGAATATTTAGATATCTTCAACATACACCAACATTAGGCTTATGGTATGATAGACAATCTAGTCTAAGTCTACATGCATATTCAGATGCAGATTATGGTGGATGTAGAGTAGATAGAAAGAGCACTAGTGGAACATGTCAATTCCTAGGAAACTCATTAATATCTTGGTTTTCAAAGAAACAATCTAGTGTTGCACTTTCTACTACTGAAGCAGAATATATGGCTTTAAGTCTATGTTGTACTCAACTATTATGGATTAAACAACAACTTTCAGACTTTGAAATACAAGTAAATAATATCCCCATCTATTGTGATAGTACAAGTGCTATAAATTTGTCTAAAAACCCTGTACTACACTCTAAGGCAAAGCATATAGAAGTACGTTATCATTTTCTCCGTGATCATGTTAATCTTGGACATATACACATTGAACATGTTAGAACTGATCAACAAGTAGCTGATATATTCACTAAACCCCTTAATCAAGCTATCTTTGAGACTTTACGTGCAAGACTTGGATTAATTGCTTACAACTGACTACTACACCATTCAGTCTTTTGCATAATTTACAAAATTAAGGGGGAGAAATAAATGTGTATATATATCATGTTAAGGGGAAGATAGATATCATGTTAAGGGGGAGATAACACATTAAGGGGGAGCAGCTTAACTTGATTTAAAGAGCAGCTTACACTTGATTAAGATGCTTACTTGATTACACAGATTACAACACTTGATTTAGATGCACACTTGATTTAAATGCTTAATATACACATATGTGGGGTAATTTTGCAAATCATCAAAAGGGGGAGATTGTTGTGATATATTATGTTTGAGTGATTGCAAAATGTATATGTGAGCATATGTGTAATTGTTGTGCAAAATGTATATGTGTGCATATGTGTAATTGTTGTGCAAAATGTATATGTGTGCATATGTGTAATTGTTATGATGATTGCAAATAGATATATCATGTTTGAATGATTGGAAGATGCATATGTGAGCATGTATGTGTAACGTTTAAATGTGAAATTGTTTTGGCAAGGCATGAACTTATGAACTTATGAGCTAAATGTGAAATTGCTTGAATGAATCAAGATTGAACAAGTTTGATTAAGATCATGAGATTGAACTTGGCCAATTCAATCACATATCTTAATCAAGACATGTTCAAACTGATCTTAGATTATATATGCCAATACATGTTGTTCAAACTGATCTTAGATGATATATATGCCAATACATGTTGATAATATGATCTAACCAAGCCTTGAAGTCACATGACTTACAATATAAGGCAAATTGTTCGGTTTAGTATCCTATTGCAGGTTTTGGTTCATATCTTGGGCAAATGAACTCCAAATTGAGTCATTCAAAAGCCCACATGATCCTTATTCAATTTAGAATCTAATTGGCTGAGGAAAGGCATGCTTGGCACGGGTTAAAACTGAATTGACCCGGTGGGAAGCTTATTGACCTATATAAGGGCTATTTTGGTAATTTCACCATTTGGACTTCTCATTCTTATTTGGTCTTCTTCCAACTGATTTATATGATCATATGACACATTTATAAGTCATGTCACATCATGGCAAAGATGAATCTAGAGCAGCACCATGTCCAGGTTCATCCTAGGACAAAGTTCCTATTTTTGTGCTAAGGGGTATTCTGGTCTCTTCACTTGCCAATGGGTCTTCTAACGTGTTACATATTGCTTATATGATGTTTATATGTGTTTATGTCACATATGGTACGTGCCCTATTTTTATGGAAACGGGCAGCATGGCATATCAAGAGGAATTCTTATATTATGGTTATCACATCTATGGTTTTCTTGGAATTCTTGGTATTCTTCATATGGTTTTCTATGCTACATGTTGAAGACTATATTTTATATGGTTACACACGGATGTTGGCGCATATTTCATGTTCAAATGTTCAGATTTTGAACAAGTCAAGGCAAGTTCAAATAAATCCTATTTTGGTGCTGATTTTAGATGATTATTCTTGGCTATTCTTGTGATGATTCAAACGGCTATATTGGTTCAAATTTGGAGCAACATTTCGTATGTTATATGGTGAAAATTCAGATTATGATGAGTGACAAAAAGCAAGTCCTACAATGTAGCAAATACAAGCAAAAGGCAACGGCTATATGATTGAAGACCAAGTCAAATTCAAAGGCTTAGCTGAATTTTCTCTATCTTTTAGCTACATACCAACGGCCATTTTTGTTCAAAGTTGGAGCAAAAATCTCTCAACCAAGGAAGATAGCAAACGGCTATGTGATTCAAAGTTGAAGACTAATTCAAACTTAAAAAAACCTTGGCTGATTTATCTCTATCTTGGAACTACTATTCAATGCCTTGATTATAGGCATTTCAACGTTTATTTGGTATTCAAAATGAGGAGATAAAGTTGTTCAAAATATATGCCAATTCAGCCGCATACATGGCAAGGTATTTGCACATGGATATTGTTGATTGGAGCTGATTTTTAAACGTTCAAATGGAGCCAATTTCCATCTCATTCCAACGGCTATAATGGGATAAAAATTCAGATGGAAGACCATGTCAAAGCATTCAAAAAATCAGATTTATCTTGAAAGTCAAATGCTGAATTTTTGGTAGCTAAAAAGGTGCTCAAATTTCTCCATTCTCATCCATTCCAAACGGCTACTTTGAGGAGCCTTTAGGCTGTCCTCTTGGCTATAAATAGCTCCAAAGGTGAAGAGCAAATGGCAACCAACGAAAGCAAAAGAAAGCAAGCAAGACAATTAGCTCTTTGTCTCCATTCTTTTCTTCTTCTCTTCTCTATTGAAGAACACATTTGTAGCAAGCTTTATGATTGTATAGTTCTTCATTTCTTGTCATTCCAACACCTTTATTCGATATATTGTAAGGGAGAAGCTGGTGTATAAAGCTTACTCCTTAGAGGTGATCAAAAGGTGCAAAGGTGCAAAGGTGAAACTAGTTGCTGTTTTGGTGAAGTCACTTGAAGAAGTTGGTGAAAAGCTTCTTCCTTTGGCTTTGTAAGGTGACTTTGGTGTTTGGTGTTTAGTGAAATCCAAGAGAAGGTGTCTCTTGGGACTGGAGTAGGTCACATTGACCGAACCAGGATAATTCCTTGTGTTCTTTACTTATTTCCTGCACTTACTGTTTTCTGCCTGAGAATTACACTAACTTGGCACGCATGATTGAACAAGCAAACAGTCTTAGAATTGCATGAATTTTGGATATATTATACTTCAATGTGTTAGCTTTCATTAGCCGCAAGAATCACTAAATTCTAAGGTGTTTAGCATATTCAAATCATCTTCACAAAATTGTTGCTACATTCTGTGAACAATTCTGACCAGTGTGCAAACTTGTGCAATTTGAATAGGCTATCCTTCGAATCTTGGAGTGAGCCTTATATCAAATTAAACTAGACATCTTGAGGTTTAATTTGACATAAGATTCATCAAAATAGCACGGGTAGATTTTGAGATATTGTTGTTTGAAGTTAAGCTAACATTCTGCCTGAAACTGCCAGAATTGCACACTTTACTTTTCTTGCTTATTTGAACGTACTAACTTGCTTGGAATTGAATGAAATTTTTATGACATACTATAAACATTCTAAACTTGATCTCTGCCAAGTTTGAGAGCTTGCACAGGTGTATAAGTGGTTCAACCAAAACGTTCAAAGTAGTGAACTGTTTCTGGAATTTTCAGAACCTGAGGCTAAAGAGGCAAAGGGGTCTTCAAACAAGTTTTTGAAGGTAATTATAGTGTAATTTCCGCTAATCCACTATTCACCCCCCCTCTAGTGGTGCTATACAGGTCCAACATCTTGTTGGCTCCTGGATAAATGGATAGGCGAGAACTATGAGCTTCCTGAAGGACTTCATTCTTTATGTCGTCATCATTCGGTACGCATAACCGACCCCTGAACCATATGCTGTCATCATTTCGGACCTCAAAATCTTCAGATGGCTTCATTTTTAACTTATCATCTTCTTCAAAGCTTCATCCTTTTCTTGACCCTCTTCAATTTTATCAATTAGGGAAGGAATCAAAACCAACTTAGCAAGAACATCATTAATGGAATCAACTACCTCAAGGTCAAACTCTTCCATATCGCGCTGCAAAGGTGGTTGACGTGGATGGCTTGTTTTTCAACTCAAAGCGTCGGCAAGTCTATTGGCTTTTCCTTGACGGTACTGGATTGAGAGATCATGATCCTTTATCAGCTCTAGCAATCGGCTTTTGTGCATATTTAACTCCTTCTGGGTGAAAAGGTAAAGGCTTTTGTGACCTGTAAAGATTTCGCACCTTTTACCGTATAGATAATGCCTCCATATCTTTAGGGCGAAGACCATGGCTGCAAGCTCAAGCTCATGGACCGGATAATTATGCTCAAACGGCTTTAGCTGACGAGATGCATATGCAATCACTTGATCTTTCTGCATTAACACACATCCGAGGCTGTTTTTCGAGGCATCGCTATATACCACAAAACTCTCACTAGGGACAGGCTGACCCAAAACTGGAGCAGATGTCAACTTTTCTTTCAATTCTGAAAAGCTCCTTTCGCAGTCCGAAGTCCATTCAAACTTTGTATTCTTCTGTGTCAGTCGGGTGAGAGGCATAGCAATCTTGGAGAATCCTTCAACGAATTTGCGATACTAGCCAGCGAGACCAAGAAAGCTCCGCACTTCTGTAACGTTCGTTGGCCTTGGCCATTCCGTGATGGCTTCAATCTTTTTGGGATCCGCCGATATCCCATCCTCAGATATGACATTGCCAAGAAATGATACGCTGTGCAGCCGAAATTCACATTTACTAAAATTTGGCGTACAACTGCTTCTTCCGTAAGATATCAAGAACAATCCTCAAATGGGTTGCGTGGGATACTTCATCCGGTGAATAAATCAAGATATCATCAATGAAAACCACAATAAACTTATCTAGTTGCTCCTGAAATACTCGATTCATAAGGTCCATGAATGCCGCAGGGGCATTAGTCAACCTGAATGGCATCACAAGGAATTTGTAATGCCCATATCGCGTCCTGAACACGGTTTTCGGAATATCCTCGGCTTTGATCTTCAATTAAAAGTATCCAAAGCGTAGATCAACTTTACTGAAGACTCGTGCTCCTTGTACCAAGATATTTTTAGACAGGGCTCAAAACAGAATTTTATCAAAATAAAAATTATTAATTGCTTATCCAAAGCTGGTCAAACAGATCATCGATCCTAGGTAGCAGGTACTTATTCTTTATTGTAATCTTGTTGATCTCTCTACAATCTATGCATAAACGCATGCCTCCATCCTTTTCCCTTACGAATAACATAGGAGCACCCCTGATGAGGATCAAGGGTCCGATGAGGATCAAGGGCCCCATCAAGAGGTCAAAGGTCCTATGACAAGAAGGAGGGCAAAGGAACTTTGTCATCAAGTTGCCACCTTCTTGTACAAGCATGTTCAAGATGAACCTAAGACTCCTTGGGTTCATTTCATTGAACCTTCAACTTGAGCATGCATCACATGCACGTCTACACTCTTTGTTTGTTTGGATTTTATTTTGTGTCGTGTGATCTTAGTTTTATGTATTTGCTTTGTAGGTAAATTAGGTACAAGAGAATGTTTGAAGAGAATGTTGAAGAGAATGTTTGAAGAGAATGTTTCAAGAGAATATTCGAAGAGAATGTTTGTCTATGCTAAGACAAATTCAAAGGTGTCCAAGATAGAATCTCTTGATCAAGTTGAAATCATCTCCATTATCCATAAGAGGGGGGCCGGCCATGATTGAAGCAAATGGATAATGATCAATTGAGTTTAAATTCAAAGCTAGGCTTGAATTTAAAATTCAACCTTAATTTGAATTCAATCTCAATCAATTGGAGACTTAAAGTTCAAGAAGATTTCAGCCTAATCTACATCCACTCCAAACGCCGACATGAAGTCAAATTTGAAGGATAACAAAGATAAGATGACAATTCAAATTTGAATCCAAGTTTAAATTCAAGTTCAAGTTAAACTCAATCTCCAACCAGCATTTGAATCCAACATCTCAACCCCTTGTAGACCTTATCACACGCCATCTTCTATGGTTACACGCCAATTTAGAGAGCAAAAGAGGAGAAATCAAAATTCAAAGATTAGATTCAAGTTTGAAGTCAAGTTCAAATTCAAATTAAATTCAATCTTCAACCAGCCTTGGAAGTCAAACACAACCATCTTATCTATGTCAAGATCAAGCCTCCAACGCCATTTCATCACCAAACATGACCAGATTCATTGAGGATAATGTCTTGCAAGATTTGAAGTTTCTAGCTAGGATTTGTTTTAGTTTTGAATTCAAATAGTTTTGAATTTTCAAAGATTGTTAGCTAGCTTTATCTTGAATTAGTTCTAGACATTTTAAGGCTCAATCTCAGCCTATAAATAGAGCCTTTGGGGCGCCTAGGAAGAGCACCTTTTTGATGAATAACAATTCTTGATATTTCATTCACTTTGTGTGATACTTTGTTTTCGTGGTTTTGCATTAAAAACCTAGGTTAAGATCCTTCAAAGTTGAGCATATTGAAGGTGTTGCCATTGCTTAAAGGTGCCGTCCAGGAGGGCCATATTGGTTTGCCTGATCAACGACCATCTTGAAGTGTTGGTCTTGCTCATCCTTAATCCATACGTTTTTATTCATTAAGGAAGCAAGGGGAAGTCTTCTTCCTTGTGCCTAACCCTTGTGAAGGACGTTTGGAAGGTGGAATTGTTGGAGCCCACGAGTTGCACGCATCAAATTGGTATCAGAGACTGGTTACTCTATTCCACCATCTATCATTTCCTTTTCGTTTGAGTCTAGTCATTTCAATTCCAGTTGAGTCCTTCTTCTACTCCTCACTCTGCACGTCTTGCATTTCATACAAAAAAACAAACAAAAAACGTCCATGTTAGCTTTGAGTCCTTGCACGTTGCTGCATTTTGCTTTTCATCATTCAAGTGTCATTTCCTTTATTTCCTTTCGCATCACAATCTGATTTTGAGTCGTTCAAACTTGAACAAATTAGGGTTCGTTGCATTTTAGGGTACATTCAGCCTTCTTTTAAATATTCCAACCATCATCCTATAAAGCTACCTCGGTTTCAAATCATCTTGTTGCTACCGAAGCTTTTAGTTGGTGATGATTGTATGGATCTTATGATTCGCATTGTGATTGATTTCATGCTATAAATCTGGTAGTCCTACGTGTGCTTGTCTTCACAACCTACTTGTAACATCAACTAAACCCTAAAACCAGCCCCACACCCCACGGCCCAACCACCCCCACCCCAACCAAACTCTAAAACTCGCCAAGCTGATCCCAAATATCCCTATTTACACCCCAAACAAAAAGCTCCAAACCAATTTTACCAAATACAATCAGATTCTAAAAAAAACCAAATAAAAAAAACCCTAACCCTAACCCCCATTCGGCCATACCCCAAATTCCTTCACTTTCCAAGGTTACTTTTGTTGCAAATCCAAGATACAAATTGCATTTTAAATACATTGCACTATTCTGTCCAAAAACGCAAGTGCTAAGTGCAAAACAAGTGAAATTTCAATTCTGCCCTTAGTCAAAAAAAAGGAGAATCTGAACCTTGCTCAATTGAAATAGCAAGGAAGAAAAAGAAAAACAAAAGAACAAGAGCAAAGAAAAAGGGCAAAACGTTTGTGCATTGTGTAGAAAATTTTTGGTACGACTTGCAAACCTTGGATACCATATTACCCCACATTGCCGCCCACTATACCCAATTATCCATTTCTTCATCTTCCTAAAACAATCACACACTTGGTTGCTCGATTGCTGCATGACTTGAACCATTTTGTGGATAGTAAGTGCATAGAATCAAAATTGACTAAAGATTGCCCACGGCAACCCTTAGTTTATCTTTGGTTCAGCCTTATACATCAACTTTGGTTGCTTATTTTCTTTGAATCTTAGTATAAAGTTCAAGTTTGTGTTCATTTCAATTGATTCTACTTTGATACTAATTGGTGCAACTTGAAAGCAAAAAGGAAGAAACAAGCGGAGAACATTGTGAATCGAAAAAGCCTTGGCAATACACTTCCTTATTGATCACTTTGAGACTTCTTAACTTCAGGTTATCCAAGAACCAAAGTGGTAAGAGAGTGGAAAGAATAGAAAGCGGAGTGTTCATAGTTTATTTTTTTACTGATCCCTTAACGTTTGTTTGTCTTTGTGTTAGTTTGCTTCTTTCTTTTTCCTTTGTTTTCGTTCAAATCCTTAGGAACAATGGCCAGTAGCAATCATTCCGCATCTAGCAAGTCTAAAGAAGCCGAAACTGTTGACAATACTCAACAACAAATGCTGGAGATCCTTAAGAAACTCATGCATGACAATGAGGTAATTAAGCATCGCTTGGAAGACGTGGAGCGAAGCTACAAAACAAGTGATGGCCAAGGAACAAGCAAAGGCCGTTCCACCACCACAACCAAGGCGTCATCCTCCAGAAGAAGTTGAGGACGATAACATTCGACCCCCACACACCGAAGCGAGACGGTTTGCTCCTCCTACACAAGCAAGAAGGTACGCTCCAAGAAGGTACAATGATGATTACATCCCCTTTGAGCATGATGATTATGACTTTGATGACCACCATCCCCGTGGTTACCAAAGACGCCAAAATCCCCTTTTCCCGCAAGATGACGATTTTCTCAAAACCAAAAGAAGTATTCCCACGTTTTATGGTAAAAGTAATGCGGAGGAATATTTAGAATGGGAAACGAAAGTGGATTTGATCTTTTCTTGTACCAATTATAGTGAATTGCAAAAAGTGAGGTATGCTTCCATTGAATTTTCTGGTTATGCACTTAATTGGTGGACGAATTTGTGTCGAAATAGAACTAAGACGAGACAACCCCCAATCGCCACTTGGGAAGAAATGAAGTTTGAAATGCGACAACGTTTTATTCCAAACAATTATGAGAGTTCTATTTTCACGAGTTCGCATAACTTACGACAAGGTTCCAAAAGTGTAGACGAGTATTATAAAGAGTTAGAAATTTTGTTGGAGAGGTCTAACTTGCAGGAACCTGAAGAAGCCACCAAGGCTCGATTCTTACATGGTTTAAACAGGGAGATTGCGCAAAGGGTTGACCTTCAACCTTACCTCGACCTCACAACCATGGTCCATATGGCTGAAAGGATTGAAGCACAACTAAAGGTACGTAACTCCTCCAATTTCAATTCCAATTATCGTACTAATCCATCTTCATCAAGATTTCACAGCAAGCCTTCAGGAACAGGAAGTTCACGGCCTACAGGAGGCCAAACGCGTGACCAAGAAGCGTCGCAAAGGATGGACAATCGTGTGCAATCCACACAAAGGAGAGATGAACGCACCCAACAAAAGGCTCCTACCGGCAATTCTTCGGATCCCTCAAACAGGTTTAGAGACATTAAATGTTATAAATGTCAAAGACGTGGTCACATAGGAAAAGAATGTCCTAATGCAAAAAGAATCATGTTAATTGAAGAGACAAACGAATATGTGTCCGAGTCTGAGCATGAAAACGAGTCTGAGCATGATAATGAAATTGAACCTGAAGAGGATCTAGGCGCATTAGATGATTTTGACACTAAGGAGTTTCTTGTTGTGCGTAGAGCTTTAAATGCATATCCGAAATTAGATGATCACGAACAACATAGAGAAAACATTTTCCATATTCATTGCACGATAAATGGTAAAGTGTGCACCATGATCATTGATTCCGGTTCTTGTGCGAATGTGGCTAGCATCGAATTAGTAAGAAAACAGAATTTGCCTATGACTAATCACCCGCACCCTTACAAACTTGCATGGCTAAATGATTGCGGTGAAGTTAGCGTAAGTAAACAAGTTTTGATTTCTCTTAGCATTGGTAGTTACAAAGAAGATGTTTTATGTGATGTCGCCCCAATGCATGCTAGTCATATTTTACTTGGTAGGCCATGGCAATTTGATCGACATGTGACAAATGATGGTTATTTGAATCGTTATTCTTTCAAATTAAATGGCAAATTGTACAAATTGCATGCACTTCCACCACACAAAGTCCACGAGGATCACCAACGCATGTCCAAGTCTAGAGCCGATCCTAAGGAAAAAGAAGCCGAGAGAAAATTCGTGGAGTGTATGAAAAGTGAGAACAAAAAACACGAGAGCAAGGGAAAAGAGGTAGTGCCCCTAAGTGTCAACGAGTCCAAAAAGAAGTGTGGGTATTTCACAAAGAAAAGAGAGGTTACACGTGCACTTTATAACAACCAAACTGTCCTCATCATCATCCCAAAGTCGTGTCAACTTGCCCTTGAAGAACTCCCACCAAACTTACCTACCTCAGTTGCGTCCCTTATCCAAGAATATGAAGTTCTATTTCCCTCCGAACCACCATCCGGATTACCACCCATTAGAGGAATAGAACACCAAATCGACTTTGTCCCAGGAGCAGTGTTATCCAATCGCCCAGCCTATCGAGCCAACCCCGAAGAAACCAAAGAAATCCAAAGGCAAGTAGAGGAGCTCCTAGCTAGTGGACAAGTTCGAGAGAGTCTAAGCCCATCTGCCGTCCCAGTCATTTTAGTACCCAAAAAGGATGGAACGTGGAGAATGTGTACCGATTGCCGAGCCATAAACAAGATTACCGTCAAGTATAGGTACCCCATACCTAGGCTAGACGATATGTTAGACATGTTGCACGGATCCAAATTCTTCACCAAAATCGACCTTAAGCAAGGGTACTTCCAGGTACGCATTAGAGAAGGGGACGAATGGAAGACTGCATTCAAAACAAAGTTTGGGCTCTATGAGTGGTTAGTGATGCCCTTCGGGCTCACCAACGCCCCTAGTACCTTTATGAGGCTAATGAATGAAGTCTTACATGCGTTCATAGGACGCTTTGTCGTTGTCTATTTCGATGATATCCTAATCTATTCCCACACCATAGAAGATAATCTTGACCACATTAGAGCCGTTTTTGAAAAGCTTAAGCAAGAACAACTTTACGCCAACTTTAAGAAGTGCTCCTTTTGTTTAGAACGCGTGGTTTTTCTAGGCTTTGTCATTTCGGCTGAGGGAGTAGAGATGGATGAGGAAAAGGTTAGGTCAATTGTGGAGTGGCCTATACCTAAGAATGTAGGGGAAGTTCGCAGTTTTCATGGACTAGCAAGCTTTTATAGACGCTTTGTCAAAGATTTTTCTTTCATAGCTGCACCCCTAAACGAAATCGTGAAAAAAGATGTGCCTTTTAAGTGGGAAGAGCCACAACAACAGGCATTTGACGAACTTAAACGTACGCTGACCACTGCACCCATACTTAGGCTACCAAATTTTGACGAGACCTTTGAGATCGAGTGTGATGCAAGTGGAGTGGGTATAGGCGCAGTTTTGACCCAAAGTAAGAAACCCATCGCCTACTTTAGTGAAAAATTGAAAGGAGCAGCACTGAATTACTCTACATATGACAAGGAACTTTATGCCCTTGTGCGATTCCTACAAACTTGGCAACACTACCTTCAACCTAAAGAGTTTGTGATCCACACTGACCACGAAAGCCTTAAGTATCTGAAAGGGCAAGGAAAGTTGAACAAAAGACATGCCAAATGGGTAGAGTTCATAGAACAATTCCCTTACGTGATTAAGTACAAACAAGGAAAAGATAATATAGTTGCCGATGCCCTCTCTAGGAGATACACGTTAGTCACTACATTATCTTCACGCTTCTTAGGATTCGAATCACTTAAGGACTTGTACCCCAGTGACCATGACTTTGGCACCATTTTCGAGGCATGTAAAGGAGCACCATTTGGGAAATTTTACATACATGAGGGTTATCTTTTCAAAGAACAAAAATTGTGCGTTCCCCAATCATCCCTACGAGAAGCATTGACTAGAGAAGCCCATGGGGGAGGTTTAATGGGTCATTTCGGAGTGTTCAAAACCCTTGAGACTCTGAAAGAACATTTCTATTGGCCCCACATGAGAGTAGACGTCGAGAGGTTGTGTGGTAATTGCATCACTTGCAAACAAGCCAAATCCAAGTCCCAACCACATGGCCTTTACACGCCTTTACCCGTCCCTGATTCCCCTTGGATTGACATTTCTATGGATTTTGTTTTAGGACTTCCTAGGTCTCAGGGAGGACGCGATAGCATTTATGTTGTGGTTGATCGATTTTCAAAAATGGCACATTTCATTGCATGTAGGAAAGTTGATGATGCCACACATGTTGCTGATTTGTTCTTCAAAGAAATTGTTAGATTGCATGGCATGCCACGTATAATTGTAAGCGATAGAGATACGAAATTTTTGAGTCATTTTTGGCGTGTTTTGTGGGCTAAACTTGGTACACAATTGTTGTTTTCCACCACCGCACACCCACAAACTGATGGACAAACTGAAGTCGTTAATCGTACTCTGTCTCAACTTTGTGTGCCATTTTGCAAAAACACATTAAACATTGGGAAGATTGTTTACCATATAGCAAATTTGCATATAATAGGAGTGTCCATCACGGTACTTTGCATAGTCCATTTGAAATCGTGTATGGCTTTAATCCCTTGTCTCCCATTGATTTGATTCCTATTCCCGTGCATGAACGTTCTAGTCTTGATGGTAAACAAAAAGCGGACAACATAAAGAAACTGCATGAACAAGTTAAAACACAACTAGAAAAGAAAAACAAAGCTTATGAAAGACGAGCTAACAAACATCGGAAAAGAGTTATGTTCAAACATGTAGATTTAGTGTGGTTACATTTGCGCAAAGAAAGATTTCCCAATGAAAGAAAGTCAAAATTGTTGCCTCGAGGAGATGGACCCTTTAAAATATTGAAATGCATAGGTGACAATGCATACATCCTCGATCTTCCCGACAGGTATGGTTCAGTTTCACATACTTTTAATGTTGCTGATCTCACCCCTTTCAACGATGACCTTTTTGATTCGAGGACGAATCCTTTTGAGGAGGGGGGATTGATGAGGATCAAGGGTCCGATGAGGATCAAGGGTCCCATCAAGAGGTCAAAGGTCCTACGACAAGAAGGAGGGCAAAGGAACTTTATCATCAAGTTGCCACCTTCTTGTACAAGCATGTTCAAGATGAACCTAAGACTCCTTAGGTTCATTTCATTGAACCTTCAACTTGAGCATGTATCACATGCAGTTTTATGTATTTGCTTTGTAGGTAAATTAGGTACAAGAGAATGTTTCAAGAGAATGTTTGAAGAGAATGTTGAAGAGAATGTTTCAAGAGAATGTTTGAAGAGAATGTTTCAAGAGAATATTCGAAGAGAATGTTTGTCTATGCTAAGACAAATTCAAAGGTGTCCAAGATAGAATCTCTTGATCAAGTTGAAATCATCTCCATTATCCATAAGAGGGGGGCCGGCCATGATTGAAGCAAATGGATAATGATCAATTGAGTTTAAATTCAAAGCTAGGCTTGAATTTAAAATTCAACCTTAATTTGAATTCAATCTCAATCAATTGGAGACTTAAAGTTCAAGAAGATTTCAGCCTAATCTACATCCACTCCAAACGCCGACCTGAAGTCAAATTTGAAGGATAACAAAGATAAGATGACAATTCAAATTTGAATCCAAGTTTAAATTCAAGTTCAAGTTAAACTCAATCTCCAAACAGCATTTGAATCCAACATCTCAACCCCTTGTAGACCTTATCACACGCCATCTTCTATGGTTACACGCCAATTTAGAGAGCAAAAGAGGAGAAATCAAAATTCAAAGATTAGATTCAAGTTTGAAGTCAAGTTCAAATTCAAATTAAATTCAATCTTCAACCAGCCTTGGAAGTCAAACACAACCATCTTATCTATGTCAAGATCAAGCCTCCAACGCCATTTCATCACCAAACATGACCAGATTCATTGAGGATAATGTCTTGCAAGATTTGAAGTTTCTAGCTAGGATTTGTTTTAGTTTTGAATTCAAATAGTTTTCAATTTTCAAAGATTGTTAGCTAGCTTTATCTTGAATTAGTTCTAGACATTTTAAGGCTCAATCTCAGCCTATAAATAGAGCCTTTGGGGCGCCTAGGAAGAGCACCTTTTTGATGAATAACAATTTTTGATATTTCATTCACTTTGTGTGATACTTTGTTTTCTTGGTTTTGCATTAAAAACCTAGGTTAAGATCCTTCAAAGTTGAGCATATTGAAGGTGTTGCCATTGCTTAAAGGTGCCGTCCAGGAGGGCCATATTGGTTTGCCTGATCAACGACCATCTTGAAGTGTTGGTCTTGCTCATTCTTAATCCATACGTTTTTATTCATTAAGGAAGCAAGGGGAAGTCTTCTTCCTTGTGCCTAACCCTTGTGAAGGACGTTTGGAAGGTGGAATTGTTGGAGCCCACGAGTTGCACGCATCAACCCCAAGGCGAGACGCTTGGGCAGATAAGTTTCTTTTCTAAGAGCTCACGCAACTGTTCTTTTAGTTCCTTCAATTCAGCAGGCACCATTTAGTATAGTGCCTTTGATATAGGCTTGGCTCTCGGAATTAGATTAATTTCACACGCAATCTCTAAATCTGGATGAAGGCCCCGCAATTCCTCCGAAAAAACATCAGGATACTCCTGAACTACCGGAACTTGAGAAAGATCAGATGGCGCTTGATCGACACTTAAAGCATAAACTAGGAATCTTTCATGTCCTTTCTTCAATGCATTACGGGCACATGCCGCATTCACATAAACATTCTTGGGGAATGTCTTCAGTTTTGAACCTCCATGAAAAGTTACTTCTTCATGTGCTGGGTCCTTAATAGTAACCCTCTTTTCACGACAATCAATGTGTACGCAATTCTTGGAGAGTCAATCCATTCCAAGAATTATGTCGAAGTCGCTCATAGTTATTGGAATCAAATCTGATGCGAACCATTGCTCCTCGAACTCAATCTCACAACCCTTGTACAATTGGTGAGAAACAAGCACCTGATCACCAGCTGCTTCAACTCTATATGGCGTCGGCCATAATACAATACTCAATTAGGACTATCACCTGGAATACATAGCCAACATACTAAAGAACAATATTCAACTGCCCAAACATCACATACAAGTCTAAATAAACAAGATCAAGGCCTCACAAAACACGCCATCAGACTGCCATGTTTTCCAGTTTTGTACCGTGACCTTCCTCTCAATGGTTAACCCTTAAAATAGTGGTTTCAAGCCAACTTCCCCACATGGACATGTACATATTTGCCTTAAGTAAATACCATAAAAATTTTAAGGCAATCCGATATGTTTAAAAGGGTTATTTAATTATCTTTCTCAATCTAGGTACCTGCAAAATCTGCAGTGACCTATTCTTACTAAAAATTCCATTGAGGCCAAACCACAAGCTCTTTTTCAGAATTTCTACCTCACAAATTTACTACACATATCAAGCTACCAGCACACAAAAATTTAGCTCAATTGCACACTCCTAAGGTTCATTTTAAGGCCAAACAAATTACTACTCAAAACTGTCCAGTTTCAGAGAATCTTTCATCTCAACACTTTTATTATTCAAGCATTTCCCAACTAACTTCATCCCTTAAAATAACTTGCTAACCACCAAGTACACATTTTAACATGAGCATTTCAAGTCTCATGATACTCTTTAAGCTACACCATAACCCACGCCAAACAACCTCGTCACTACACATATAACATGACATTTTTATACCTTTCATGCCTCATCATGTCAATTCCTAGCAAGAGTTAGTTCATTATTCAGCAAATCACCAAAACAGCCCGGTTTTGTGAAGACCAAGTCTCATACCATGTTCAAGTTAGGCACATAACACATTCATAGAGAAAATCACTCAACATGCCAATACTTTCCTTTATAAACCAACTAATTTCTCATTTTTTGCACTTAGTACTTCAACTAAGACTCATGACTTAAAAATAAATAGACATTCAAGAATACACTTTCATAAATAAGTCAAGAATGTTTAGTGTATACTTGCCTCTTTGAGCTTAGAAACTTTCCCTAGCTTGAACCTTGGTTGAAATGGATTGAAGTTTCCTCCCAACTTCACTAAGAAGCACAGGGTTTTAGGGAGGAAATGAAGGTGAACATTAGCTACTATTTAAATGAAGAAAAGGACTAGATTAAGGCTAGGTTTCCTTACCTAAATAGAACTTAAGTGGAGATGGAAAGAGATCCCACCACCAAGATGCTAGCTTCTGTTAATAGCTTGAGAGATCTTCCCCTAGTGACCATTAGGGGTCACGGTTTTTGCAAGGAAAAAGAGGAATAATGTGAGCTTTATCATTTAAAATGTGGAATCCATTTTGGAAGTTAGAATGCAACTTACCTAGATGAGATTTAGAGCTTGAAGATAGTCTTGAGTCTCCTTAGTCCATGATAGCCGTATGAGATGATTGAAGATTTGCCTAAGTGTGCAAGAGGCCTTTAGTGATTAGCTTGGGATAACTCTTGAGAGTATTGTGAGAGAGAAATGAAAGGAAGCTTCTAGGACAAACTTGAAGAAGGTCTCATGGAGTACAAAGAAGAAGGTACCTGGCAGTTCTTACATAAAGAAGGGGAAGGAGACTTTTCATATGCATGGGACACAATTATGAAGGGTCTTTAATGTCTTAAATCATTTACTACTTGGTTACTTTTGTGGGTAAGTTAAAGAAAAGTAACTAGAGTAGTTGATAAAGGGGGGTCTCATGGCTAACCATGGTATACCCGCCGGTAAGGGAAAAAGGGAGAGAAATTCTTCAAATCTTGGAACAACATCATAAAGCCATTAACTACATGTGTAAGACCTTTTTAGAATTACTTTAAGGGGCAAATAAAGTGGTTAGTTGGCTTTAAGAGGTTAGATTATTCTAGAGCCTCCGTGATAAGCTACAGCCTAACCTTGTGGATACAAACACTGACGATGATACCTCATTGCCCCACAATGGTCCCATAACAAGGAGTATGGCTAAGAAATTGTTACATTGTGTTGAATCATTTCTTTACAGGCATGAAGAGGATGAGCCAAGCAAAGATGATGTCCATTGGGTTTATATGATACAAGCTATGATCTAGTTGTATCAAATGCATGTTGTACATATCTTTAGATGTTCTTTTTGATATTTTTAGTTTGTTAACTTTGTTTTAGGATAGTTTGTGTTGTATTCTTGCCTTATCTTTCAGGTACACGTTTTAGCTTGAAGATGCAATTCAAACCTGAAATTTTGTCCAAGCAAGGAGGTGATAAGCAAGTAGGTTACAAACAAGGAGGTGATAAGCAAGTAGCTTACAAGCAAGGAGGTGACAAGCACTCATGTCAAACTCAAGGCTTGTCCTCCACGCAAATAGTGAGCAAAACAAGCTGCTCAAAGCTTTAACCAATGAGAAGAAGTCTTGCAAATGTTCAAGCCAATCACACTCAAGTTGAAGACAAGAAAACAAGCTGCACAAAGATTCATCCAATCAAAATGCTTGCTTGAGGGAAACCGTTGGGCTAAGGAATGAGAAGGTTTGAATATTCAAAGACAACTTGCAACCAATCAAAGGCCTTTCTCAAGCAAGCTGCTACCTATCTAAGCCAATCAAATTGATCAAAGGAGGAAGGCTGGAAAAGAGGTTAAACACACGACAAGGCAACCATCCTTTTGGAACCAAAAGTTGCTCAAACAATTTCCAAGCAAAGCATGTCATTTTTGTTGTGATATATTATGTTTGAGTGATTGCAAAATGTATATGTGAGCATATGTGTAATTGTTGTGCAAAATGTATATGTGTGCATATGTGTAATTGTTATGATGATTGCAAATAGATATATCATGTTTGAATGATTGGAAGATGCATATGTGAGCATGTATGTGTAACGTTTAAATGTGAAATTGTTTTGGCAAGGCATGAACTTATGAACTTATGAGCTAAATGTGAAATTGCTTGAATGAATCAAGATTGAACAAGTTTGATTAAGATCATGAGATTGAACTTGGCCAATTCAATCACATATCTTAATCAAGACAAGTTCAAACTGATCTTAGATTATATATGCCAATACATGTTGTTCAAACTGATCTTAGAAGATATATATGCCAATACATGTTGATAATATGATCTAACCAAGCCTTGAAGTCACATGACTTACAATATAAGGCAAATTGTTCGGTTTAGTATCCTATTGCAGGTTTTGGTTCATATCTTGGGCAAATGAACTCCAAATTGAGTCATTCAAAAGCTCACATGATCCTTATTCAATTTAGAATCTAATTGGCTGAGGAAAGGCATGCTTGGCACGGGTTAAAACTGAATTGACCCGGTGGGAAGCTTATTGACCTATATAAGGGCTATTTTGGTAATTTCACCATTTGGACTTCTCATTCTTATTTGGTCTTCTTCCAACGGACTTATATGATCATATGACACATTTATAAGTCATGTCACATCATGGCAAAAATGAATCTGGAGCAGCACCATGTCTAGGTTCATCCTAGGACAAAATTCCTATTTTTGTGCTAAGGGGTATTCTGGTCTTTTCACTTGCCAATGGATCTTCCAACATGTTATATATTACTTATATGATGTTTATATGTGTTTATGTCACATATGGTACGTGCCCTATTTTTATGGAAACGGGCAGCATGGTATCTCAATTGGAATTCTTATGTTATGGTTATCACATCTATGGTTTTCTTGGAATTCTTGGTATTCTTCATATGGTATTCTATGCTACATGTTGAAGACATAAGTGACTATATATTATATGTGTGCACACGGTTATTAGCACACAAATCATGTTCAAATTTTCAGATTTTGAACAAGTCAAGGCATGTTGAAACAAATCCTATTTTGGTGCTGATTTCAAATGATTATTCTTGTATATTTGGAGCCTTTTTCAACGGCTATCTTGGCTCAAGAATGGAGCAACATTTCGTGTGATATATGATCAAAATTCAGATTATGATGTGTGACAAAAAGCAAGTCCTACAATGTAGCAAAGTTGGAGCAAAAATCTCTCAACCAAGGAAGCAACCAAACGGCTATATGATTCAAAGGTTGAAGACCAATTCAAACTCAAGTCAAGCTGATTTCTCTCTATCTTTTAGCTCCATCTCAACGTTTATTTGTGTTCAAAATGAGGAGATAAAATTTGTTCAAAACACATGCCAATTCAGCTGCATACATGGCAAGTTATTTACACATGGAAATTGCTGATTGGAGCTGCCTTTTAAATGTTCAAATGAAGTCATTTTCCACCTCATTTTCAACGGCTAGAATGGATAAAATGAAGGATAAAAGTTCAGATTGGAAGACTATTTCAAAGCATCAAAAGATCAACTTTATCTTGAAAGTCAAATGCTGAATTTTGAAAGCTAGAAAGGTGCTGAATTTTCTCCATCTCACAACCATTCCAACGTCTCTTAAGAGGAGCCTTTAGGCTGTCCTCTTGGCTATAAATAGCTCCAAAGGTGAAGAGTAAAGAGCAACCAACGAAAAAGAGCAAGAAAGCAAGCAAGACAATTAGCTCTTTGTCTCCATTCTTTTCTTCTTCTCTTCTCTATTGAAGAACACATTTGTAGCAAGCTTTATGATTGTATAGTTCTTCATTTCTTGTCATTTCAACACCTTTCAAACGACATATTGTAAGGGAGAAGCTGGTGTATAAAGCTTACTCCTTAGAGGTGAGCAAAAGGTGCAAAGGTGCAAAGGTGAAACAAACTAGTGCTGATTTTCAGTTTTGGTGCAGCCTCTTGAAGAAGTTGGTGAAAAGCTTCTTCCTTTGGCTTTGTAAGGTGACTTTGGTGTTTGGTGTTTAGTGAAATCCAAGAGAAGGTGTCTCTTGGGACTGGAGTAGGTCACATTGACCGAACCAGGATAATTCCTTGTGTTCTTTACTTATTTCCTGCACTTACTGTTTTCTGCCTGAGATTTACACTAACTTGGCACGTATAATTGAACAAGCAAACAGTCTTAGAATTGCATGAATTTTGGATATATTATACTTCAATGTGTTAGCTTTCATTAGCCGCAAGAATCACTAAATTCTAAGGTGTTTAGCATGGTCAAATCGTCTTCACAAAATTGTTGCTACATTTTGTGAACAATTCTGACCAGTGTGCAAAACTTGTTCAATTTGAACAGGCTATCCTGCGAATCTTGAAGTGAGCCTTATATCAAATTAAACTAGACATCATAAGGTTTAATTTGACATAAGATTCATCAAAATAGCACGGGTAGATTTTGAGATATCATCGTTTGAAGTTAAGTTAACATTCTGCCTGAAACTGCCAGAATTGCACACTTTACTTCTCTTGCTTATTTGAACGTGCTAACTTGCTTGGAATTGACTGAATTTTTTATGACATACTATATACATTCTAAACTTGATCTCTGCCAAGTTTGAGAGCTTGCACAGGTGTATAAGTGGTTCAACCAAAACGTTCAAAGTAGTGAACTGTTTCTGGAATTTTCAGAACCTGAGGCTAAAGAGGCAAAGGGGTCTTCAAACAAGTTTTTGAAGGTAATTATAGTGTAATTTCCGCTAATCCACTATTCACCCCCCCCCCTCTAGTGGTGCTATACAGGTCCAACAATTGGTATCAGAGCATGGTTGAGCACCATATTCTGATTTGAGCTGAAAACAGTCTACACTCCAAGTTGCAAAGTTGCTGGAAATTTTCTGGTTGTCTTATATTCTTCATATTTGGTATCTACAACAAGGTGACACTTTCTTTCCTTCTTATAAGTGTTTTAAACGTTTTCTCACACACTAAGAAGCATGTCTAAGTCACACATGAAAATAGAATTAGAAGGCATGTCCACACAAAGACCACCTCTTTTTGATGGAGAAAACTTTAGTCATTGGAAACTTAGGATGAAATTGTTCTTAATGGCTATTGACATAGACTTGTGGTCTATCATTGAAGATGGACCTTATGTGCCTACTAAGCATGTTATAATTGATGGCTTATCACAAGAAGTTGAGAAATATAGAAAAGATTGGAGTGATGAAGATAAAAAGAAAATGAGTCTTAATGCTAAAGCAATGCAATTATTGTTGAATGGTTTAAGTAGGAGTGAATCTGCCTATGTCTCTTCATGTTTAAGTGCAAAGGATATGTGGAAATGTCTTGAAATGAAGCATGAAGGAACTAATCAAGTAAAGGAATCAAAGATTAACATGTTAATGACTACACTTGAAACATTTCATTTACTGCCTAATGAATCAATTGTTGATATGGATTTAAGGCTTACAAACTTATACAACTCACTTGAATCCCTTGGTAAAACATTTTTGATGAAAGAAAAAGTGCAAAAAGTTTTGAGAAGTTTGCCAATTGAATGGGATGCCAAAGTTAGTGCCATTGAAGAAAGCAAAGATCTTTCTCAAATAAAACTTGATGAATTGATAGGTTCTTTAAAAGTTTATGAAAACAAGTTGAATATAAGAAAGGCTGAAACTAGTAACAAGTCTAAATCACTTGCATTTGTAACAAATGAACCCGAATCATCTAATCAAGCCGAGTATGAAAGTGATGATGAAAGTGATGAAGAAGACATAATGTTATTAGCTAGGCGTTTAAGGAAGTTTTTCAAGAAAAGACCAACTAAAAGACAAGCAAAATCAGCTGCCCCTATCAATGTGAAATCTAACAAACAAGATGGTAAATGGTATGATAAAGAACTTAAGTGTTATGAATGTGGCAAACAAGGACACATCTCATATGATTGTCCAAACAAGAACAAAAACCGTGACATGGATGAAAAGACAAGGACAAAAACTAGAGTAGAACCTATGCAAAGGAGGAAGAAAGCTCTCAAGGCAAGTTCAAGCACTTGGGATGACACATCTTCATCCGAATCCGAGGAGGAACCTGAAGTTGCACAAACATGTTTGGCTTCAAAGTCTACAAATGAGGTAACATTCGATTCTGACTCCGAATGTGATTTTACTCAAGATGAATTGTTGGATGAATTAGAAAAGTTGCATGTTAGATATAAGAAGCTATCCAAGGAGAAGAAAAGAATAGTTGAGGAGAAGAACAAGTTGGAGACGTCTAACTTGAATCTAACTTCTCAACTAGAAGTTCTTCAACTTGAATCATCTAACACTATTAGTTCAATGCAAAATCAGATTAAGGAACTTAAGAACAAACATGAAAATGTGCAATGTGTGCAATGTGTTGATTACAATGTTTTAAAGTCTAAATTACATGAAATACAAACTGAATTTGAATCATTAAAAGCATGCAACCTAGACTTGAACAAATCTTTAGAACAATTTAAGAATGGTTCCAACATGTTAGACACTCTTATTGCATCTCAAAAGCATGGAAATGACAAACAAGGTCTTGGATATGATAAAGAAGCTGAATACACACCTAAAGAAACAACATTTGTATCATCTTCAACCAACATGAAATATAGGCCAAATGCATTTAGAAATGAACCTATTCTGCCCACACCACCTTCATCACAAAGATTGCAAAATGCATCAACATATAGGAAGGTAAATACACCTAGAAACCATGCTTACATGTATACAAGAATGCCTAAACAAAGTGTTGTGATATATTATGTTTGAGTGATTGCAAAATGTATATGTGAGCATATGTGTAATTGTTGTGCAAAATGTATATGTGTGCATATGTGTAATTGTTATGATGATTGCAAATAGATATATCATGTTTGAATGATTGGAAGATGCATATGTGAGCATGTATGTGTAACGTTTAAATGTGAAATTGTTTTGGCAAGGCATGAACTTATGAACTTATGAGCTAAATGTGAAATTGCTTGAATGAATCAAGATTGAACAAGTTTGATTAAGATCATGAGATTGAACTTGGCCAATTCAATCACATATTTTAATCAAGACATGTTCAAACTGATCTTAGATTATATATGCCAATACATGTTGTTCAAACTGATCTTAGAAGATATATATGCCAATACATGTTGATAATATGATCTAACCAAGCCTTGAAGTCACATGACTTACAATATAAGGCAAATTGTTCGGTTTAGTATCCTATTGCAGGTTTTGGTTCATATCTTGGGCAAATGAACTCCAAATTTAGTCATTCAAAAGCCCACATGATCCTTATTCAATTTAGAATCTAATTGGCTGAGGAAAGGCATGCTTGGCACGGGATAAAACTGAATTGACCCGGTGGGAAGCTTATTGACCTATATAAGGGCTATTTTGGTAAATTCACCATTTGGACTTCTCATTCTTATTTGGTCTTCTTCCAGCGGATTTGTATGATCATATGACACATTTATAAGTCATGTCACATCATGGCAAAAATGAATCTAGAGCAGCACTATGTCCAGGTTCATCCTAGGACAAAGTTCCTATTTTTGTGCTAAGGGGTATTCTGGTCTCTTCACTTGCCAATGGGTCTTCTAACGTGTTACATATTGCTTATATGATGTTTATATGTGTTTATGTCACATATGGTACGTGCCCTATTTTTATGGAAACGGGCAGCATGGCATATCAATTGGAATTCTTATATCATGGTTATCACATCTATGGTTTTCTTGGAATTCTTGGTATTCTTCATATGGTTTTCTATGCTACATGTTGAAGACATAAGTGACTATATATTATATGTGTGCACACGCATGTTGAAGGATATTGGCGCACAAATCTTCAATTTTTGAACAAGTCAAGGCAAGTTGAAATACATCCTATTTTGGTGCTGATTTTAGATGATTATTCTTGTATATCTTGGAGATAATTACAACGGCTATTTTGGTCAAAATTTGGAGCAACATTTCGTATGTTATATGGTGAAAATTCAGATTGTGATGTGTGACAAAAACAAGTCCTACAATGTAGCAAATTCAAGCAAAGGGCAACGGCTATATGTGTTCAAACGTTGGAGACTTATTCAAGATCAAACTTGGCTGATTTATCTCTATCTTGGAACTACTATTCAATGCCTTGATTGTAGGCATTCCAAACGTTCATGAGACATTCAAAAGATGGAGCAAAAATCTCTCAACAAAGCTAGATGCAAACGGCTTTATGTGTTCAAATGTTGAAGACTAATTCAAATTCAAAGGTTGGCTGATTTCTATATATCTTTGAATTATTCTTCAATGCCTATCTTCAAGGGCCATTCCAACGTTCACTTATCATTCAAAATGAGGAGCAAAAATCTGTTCAAAACATATGCCAAATCAGCCGCATACATGGCAAGGTATTTACACATGGATATTGCTTATTGGAGCTAGTTCTTAAACGTTTAAATGAGCCAATTTCCACCTCATCTCCAACGTTCACAAGAGGATAAATATTCAGGTGGAAGACTATTTCAAAGCATTCAAAAATTCAGATTTATCTTGAAAGTCAAATGCTGAATTTTGGTAGCTAAAAAGGTGCTGAATTTTCTCCTTATCTTCAACCATTCCAACGTCCATTTTGAGGAGCCTATAGGCTGTCCTCTTGGCTATAAATAGCTCCAAAGATGAAGAAGAGAAGTACACCAACGAAAGCAAAAGAAAAGCAAGCAAGATTCAGCTCTTTGTCTTCATTCTTTTCTTCTTCTCTTCTCTTCTTGAAGAACACGTTTGTGAAAGCTTTATGATTATATAGTTCTTCATTTCTTGTCATTTCAACACCTTTCAAACTACATATTGTAAGGGAGAAGCTGGTGTATAAAGCTTACTCCTTAGAGGTGATCAAAAGGTGCAAAGGTGCAAAGGTGAAACATACTAGTGCTGATTTTCAGTTTTGGTGCAGCCTCTTGAAGAAGTTGGTGAAAAGCTTCTTCCTTTGGCTTTGTAAGGTGACTTTGGTGTTTGGTGTTTAGTGAAATCCAAGAGAAGGTGTCTCTTGGGACTGGAGTAGGTCACATTGACCGAACCAGGATAATTCCTTGTGTTCTTTACTTATTTCCTGCACTTACTGTTTTCTGCCTGAGATTTACACTAACTTGGCACGCATAATTGAACAAGCAAACAGTCTTAGAATTGCATGAATTTTGGATATATTATACTTCAATGTGTTAGCTTTCATTAGCCGCAAGAATCACTAAATTCTAAGGTGTTTAGCATGGTCAAATCGTCTTCACAAAATTGTTGCTACATTCTGTGAACAATTCTGACCAGTGTGCAAAACTTGTTCAATTTGAACAGGCTATCCTGCGAATCTTGGAGTGAGCCTTATATCAAATTAAACTAGACATCTTGAGGTTTAATTTGACATAAGATTCATCAAAATAGCACGGGTAGATTTTGAGATATTGTTGTTTGAAGTTAAGCTAACATTCTGCCTGAAACTGCCAGAATTGCACACTTTACTTTTCTTGCTTATTTGAACGTGCTAACTTGCTTGGAATTGAATGAAATTTTTATGACATACTATATACATTCTAAACTTGATCTCTGCCAAGTTTGAGAGCTTGCACAGGTGTATAAGTGGTTCAACCAAAGCGCTCAAAACAGTGAACTGTTTCTGGAATTTTCAGAATCTGAGGTTAAAGAGGCAAAGGGGTCTTCAAACAAGTTTTTGAAGGTAATTATAGTGTAATTTCCGCTAATCCACTATTCACCCCCCCCTCTAGTGGTGCTATACAGGTCCAACAATTGGTATCAGAGCAAGGTTGAGCACCATATTCTTATTTGAGCTGAAAACAGTTTACACTCCAAGTTGCAAAGTTGCTGGAAATTTTCTGGTTGTCTTATATTCTTCATATTTGGTATCTACAACAAGGTGACACTTTCTTTCCTTCTTATAAGTGTTTTTAAACGTTTTCTCACACACTAAGAGGCATGTCCACACAAAGACCAACTAAAAGAAAATCAATATCAGCCGCCCCTATCAATGTGAAATCTAACAAACAAGATGGTAAATGGTATGATAAAGAACTTAAGTGTTATGAATGTGGCAAACAAGGACACATATCATATGATTGTCCAAACAAGAACAAAAATCGTGACATGGATGAAAAGACAAGGACAAAAACTAGAGTAGAACCTATGCAAAGGAGGAAGAAAGCTCTCAAGGTAAGTTCAAGCACTTGGGATGACACATCTTCATCCGAATCCGAGGAGGAACCTGAAGTTGCACAAATATGTTTGGCTTCAAAGTCTACAAATGAGGTAACATTTGATTCTGATTCTGAATGTGATTTTACTCAAGATGAATTGTTGGATGAATTAGAAAAGTTGCATTATAGATATAAGAAGCTATCCAAGGAGAAGAAAAGAATAGTTGAGGAGAAGAACAAGTTGGAGACGTTTAACTTGAATCTAACTTCTCAACTAGAAGTTCTTCAACTTGAATCATCTAACACTATTAGTTCAATGCAAAATCAGATTAAGGAACTTAAGAACAAACATGAAAATGTGCAATGTGTGCAATGTGTTGATTACAATGTTTTAAAGTCTAAATTACATGAAATACAAACTGAATTTGAATCATTAAAAGCATGCAACCTAGACTTGAACAAATCTTTAGAACAATTTAAGAATGGTTCCAACATGTTAGACACTCTTATTGCATCTCAAAAGCATGGAAATGACAAACAAGGTCTTGGATATGTTAAAGAAGCTGAATGCACACCTAAGGAAACAACATTTGTATCATCTTCAACCAACATGAAATATAGGCCAAATGCATTTAGAAATGAACCTATTCTACCCACACCACCTTCATCACAAAGATTGCAAAATGCATCAACATATAGGAAGGCAAATACACCTAGAAACCATGCTTACATGTATACAAGAATGCCTAAACAAAGTAGTATGCAATCTGCTCAAGTTATGCCTTATATGCAACAACATGCTTATGTGAAGAACATGACATACTCTCGGCCTAAATCAGTCTACAACACACGGCCAAGACACACACAACATCTTGCGTATACACGGCCTAAATTCAATGCTTATACACGGCCAAGATATAACTCATATACATGGCAACATTCAAATGCATATAGAACTTACAATGCTTATCCAACTAGACATAAATATGCAGCCCCTTTTCCATCATATTCTATGTATCAAAATCCACTATTTGATCATTATATGCAACATGATTTTAACATTTCAAAACCAAGAAAGGTTGTTCAAGTTTGGGTACCTAAAGGTACACTAACATGAACTTAACTTGTCTAACCTTGAAAGGACCCAAAATCAAAGGGTACCTAAGTTGTTATTTACATTTGTAGGTACATAACATCAAAGAAAGACAAGTTGCTGGTTATAACAACAAAGAAGATGAAAAGAACAAAACCAATTGGATAGTTGATAGTGGTTGCTCAAGACATATGACGGGCAACAAAAATTTGTTTAGCACACTTAAAAACGTTGCAAAAGGTGGCAAAGTTACCTTTGGAGACAACAACCAAGGCCAAATAATTGGCAAAGGCAAGGTTGGTGATCCAAACAAGTTTGAGATCAAAAATGTCCTACTTGTAAGTAACTTAACCTTTGAGCTTTTAAGTGTTTCTCAACTATGTGACAACAACTTGAATGTTCTCTTTTCCTCCACCTCTTGTAAGATAATGGATAAAAACAATCAAGTTGTGTTAAAAGGAAAACGTGAAGGAAACATATATGTGCTTAACATGGATGATATGCTATGTAGTAACACAAAATGTCTTGTTTCACATGAATCTGATCCCAATCTTTGGCATAGACGTTTAGGACACATAGGTATATCAACCTTAGAAAAACTACACGCTAGAAGTCTTGTTAAAGGATTGCCTAAACTTAACTTGAATGATTTTCAACTATGTGAATCTTGTATCAAAGGCAAACATGTTAGAGAATCCCTTAAGCCTAAAACTGAGGTTACAACATCAAGAATACTAGAACTCTTGCATATAGACTTATTTGGTCCATGTAGAACAAGAAGCTTAGGTGGAAGTTTTTATGTATGTGTAATAGTTGATGATTTCTCAAGATATACTTGGACATTGTTTCTTGCTTCAAAAGATGAAAGTGCATCATCTATAACTAATCTAATTAGACAACTTGAAAATGAACATGAATCACATGTTATTAAGATAAGGAGTGATAGAGGTGGTGAGTTTAAAAATAGTGATTTAATCAAATTTTGTAATGAAAAGGGTATAAAACATGAATTCTCCCCACCAAGAACTCCTCAACTTAATGGTGTAGTTGAAAGAAAGAATAGGACTATTCAAGAAGTAGCAAGAACAATGATGGTAGAAAACAAAGTACCTAAATTCTTATGGGCTGAAGCAGTAAACACTTCAAGTTATATGATCAACAGACTATCAATAAGAAAGAAATTGAACAAAACACCATTTGAAATCTTAAATGGACGACTCCCAAAAGTAAACTATCTAAAAGTCTTTGGTTGTAAATGCTTTGTATTGAACACAAAAGATAACTTAGATAAGTTTGATCCTAAGTCTGATGAACATATATTTGTGGGATATTCAATGAACTCTAAAGCATATAGATGTTATAATGCACAAACAAGAAAGATAGTTGAATCTATACATGTGAAGTTCAATGAAAATGCATATCTCCAAACAAGTAATCAACATGAAATCTATGTACCAAATGATCAAATACTTCATGATGAAGATGAACTTATCCTACCACCCACAAATGAACAAATTGAAACACCAAATCAAACTCTTGAAATGCATGAAGTTCAAACTCCCCCTACACAAAAACATAATGAAGAAAATGTGTCTAACCAACCTATTGAACATCATGAACCTATTGAAGATGCACAACCAAGTAATTGGTGGCAAATAAGAGATAAACAAAAGCATCCTCAAGAACTTATCATAGGAGATGTAAATCAAGGGGTTAGAACACGTAGGCAAATAGATCCTAATGAATATGATCAATGGCATGCACTTATATCCCAAATTGAACCTAAGAATGTGAATGATGCATTAAACAACAACTTTCAGACTTTGAAATACAAGTAAATAATATCCTCATAGTACAAGGGCTATAAATTTGTCTAAAAACCCTGTACTACACTCTAAGGCAAAGCATATAGAAGTACGTTATCATTTTCTCCGTGATCATGTTAATCTTGGACATATACACATTGAACATGTTAGAACTGATCAACAAGTAGCTGATATATTCACTAAACCCCTTAATCAAGCTATCTTTGAGACTTTACGTGCAAGACTTGGATTAATTGCTTACAACTGACTACTACACCATTCAGTCTTTTGCATAATTTACAAAATTAAGGGGGAGAAATAAATGTGTATATATATCATGTTAAGGGGAAGATAGATATCATGTTAAGGGAGAGATAACACATTAAGGGGGAGCAGCTTACACTTGATTTAGATGCTTACTTGATTACACAGATTACAACACTTGATTTAGATGCACACTTGATTTAAATGCTTAATATACACATATGTGGGGTAATTTTGCAAATCATCAAAAGGGGGAGATTGTTGTGATATATTATGTTTGAGTGATTGCAAAATGTATATGTGAGCATATGTGTAATTGTTGTGCAAAATGTATATGTGTGCATATGTGTAATTGTTATGATGATTGCAAATAGATATATCATGTTTGAATGATTGGAAGATGCATATGTGAGCATGTATGTGTAACGTTTAAATGTGAAATTGTTTTGGCAAGGCATGAACTTATGAACTTATGAGCTAAATGTGAAATTGCTTGAATGAATCAAGATTGAACAAGTTTGATTAAGATCATGAGATTGAACTTGGCCAATTCAATCACATATTTTAATCAAGACATGTTCAAACTGATCTTAGATTATATATGCCAATACATGTTGTTCAAACTGATCTTAGAAGATATATGCCAATACATGTTGATAATATGATCTAACCAAGCCTTGAAGTCACATGACTTACAATATAAGGCAAATTGTTCGGTTTAGTATCCTATTGCAGGTTTTGGTTCATATCTTGGGCAAATGAACTCCAAATTGAGTCATTCAAAAGCCCACATGATCCTTATTCAATTTAGAATCTAATTGGCTGAGGAAAGGCATGCTTGGCACGGGATAAAACTGAATTGACCCGGTGGGAAGCTTATTGACCTATATAAGGGCTATTTTGGTAAATTCACCATTTGGACTTCTCATTCTTATTTGGTCTTCTTCCAGCGGATTTGTATGATCATATGACACATTTATAAGTCATGTCACATCATGGCAAAAATGAATCTAGAGCAGCACTATGTCCAGGTTCATCCTAGGACAAAGTTCCTATTTTTGTGCTAAGGGGTATTCTGGTCTCTTCACTTGCCAATGGGTCTTCTAACGTGTTACATATTGCTTATATGATGTTTATATGTGTTTATGTCACATATGGTACGTGCCCTATTTTTATGGAAACGGGCAGCATGGCATATCAATTGGAATTCTTATATCATGGTTATCACATCTATGGTTTTCTTGGAATTCTTGGTATTCTTCATATGGTTTTCTATGCTACATGTTGAAGACATAAGTGACTATATATTATATGTGTGCACACGCATGTTGAAGGATATTGGCGCACAAATCTTCAATTTTTGAACAAGTCAAGGCAAGTTGAAATACATCCTATTTTGGTGCTGATTTTAGATGATTATTCTTGTATATCTTGGAGATAATTACAACGGCTATTTTGGTCAAAATTTGGAGCAACATTTCGTATGTTATATGGTGAAAATTCAGATTGTGATGTGTGACAAAAACAAGTCCTACAATGTAGCAAATTCAAGCAAAGGGCAACGGCTATATGTGTTCAAACGTTGGAGACTTATTCAAGATCAAACTTGGCTGATTTATCTCTATCTTGGAACTACTATTCAATGCCTTGATTGTAGGCATTCCAAACGTTCATGAGACATTCAAAAGATGGAGCAAAAATCTCTCAACAAAGCTAGATGCAAACGGCTTTATGTGTTCAAATGTTGAAGACTAATTCAAATTCAAAGGTTGGCTGATTTCTATATATCTTTGAATTATTCTTCAATGCCTATCTTCAAGGGCCATTCCAACGTTCACTTATCATTCAAAATGAGGAGCAAAAATCTGTTCAAAACATATGCCAAATCAGCCGCATACATGGCAAGGTATTTACACATGGATATTGCTTATTGGAGCTAGTTCTTAAACGTTTAAATGAGCCAATTTCCACCTCATCTCCAACGTTCACAAGAGGATAAATATTCAGGTGGAAGACTATTTCAAAGCATTCAAAAATTCAGATTTATCTTGAAAGTCAAATGCTGAATTTTGGTAGCTAAAAAGGTGCTGAATTTTCTCCTTATCTTCAACCATTCCAACGTCCATTTTGAGGAGCCTATAGGCTGTCCTCTTGGCTATAAATAGCTCCAAAGATGAAGAAGAGAAGTACACCAACGAAAGCAAAAGAAAAGCAAGCAAGATTCAGCTCTTTGTCTTCATTCTTTTCTTCTTCTCTTCTCTTCTTGAAGAACACGTTTGTGAAAGCTTTATGATTATATAGTTCTTCATTTCTTGTCATTTCAACACCTTTCAAACTACATATTGTAAGGGAGAAGCTGGTGTATAAAGCTTACTCCTTAGAGGTGATCAAAAGGTGCAAAGGTGCAAAGGTGAAACATACTAGTGCTGATTTTCAGTTTTGGTGCAGCCTCTTGAAGAAGTTGGTGAAAAGCTTCTTCCTTTGGCTTTGTAAGGTGACTTTGGTGTTTGGTGTTTAGTGAAATCCAAGAGAAGGTGTCTCTTGGGACTGGAGTAGGTCACATTGACCGAACCAGGATAATTCCTTGTGTTCTTTACTTATTTCCTGCACTTACTGTTTTCTGCCTGAGATTTACACTAACTTGGCACGCATAATTGAACAAGCAAACAGTCTTAGAATTGCATGAATTTTGGATATATTATACTTCAATGTGTTAGCTTTCATTAGCCGCAAGAATCACTAAATTCTAAGGTGTTTAGCATGGTCAAATCGTCTTCACAAAATTGTTGCTACATTCTGTGAACAATTCTGACCAGTGTGCAAAACTTGTTCAATTTGAACAGGCTATCCTGCGAATCTTGGAGTGAGCCTTATATCAAATTAAACTAGACATCTTGAGGTTTAATTTGACATAAGATTCATCAAAATAGCACGGGTAGATTTTGAGATATTGTTGTTTGAAGTTAAGCTAACATTCTGCCTGAAACTGCCAGAATTGCACACTTTACTTTTCTTGCTTATTTGAACGTGCTAACTTGCTTGGAATTGAATGAAATTTTTATGACATACTATATACATTCTAAACTTGATCTCTGCCAAGTTTGAGAGCTTGCACAGGTGTATAAGTGGTTCAACCAAAGCGCTCAAAACAGTGAACTGTTTCTGGAATTTTCAGAATCTGAGGTTAAAGAGGCAAAGGGGTCTTCAAACAAGTTTTTGAAGGTAATTATAGTGTAATTTCCGCTAATCCACTATTCACCCCCCCCTCTAGTGGTGCTATACAGGTCCAACACAAAGTAGTATGAAATCTGCTCAAGTTATGCCTTATATGCAACAACATGCTTATGTGAAGAACATGACATACTCTCGGCCTAAATCAGTTTACAACACACGGCCTAGACACACACAACATCATGCTTATACACGGCCAAGATATAACTCATATACATGGCAACATTCAAATGCATATAGAACTTACAATGCTTATTCAACTAGACATAAATGTGCAGCCCCTTTTCCATCATATTCTATGTATCAAAATCCACTATTTGATCATTATATGCAACATGATTTTAACTTTTCAAAACCAAGAAAGGTTGTTCAAGTTTGGGTACCTAAAGGTACACTAACATGAACTTAACTTGTCTAACCTTGAAAGGACCCAAAATCAAAGGGTACCTAAGTTGTTATTTACATTTGTAGGTACATAACATCAAAGAAAGACAAGTTGCTGGTTATAACAACAAAGAAGATGAAAAGAACAAAACCAATTGGATAGTTGACAGTGGTTGCTCAAGACATATGACGGGCAACAAAAATTTGTTTAGCACACTTAAAAACGTTGCAAAAGGTGGCAAAGTTACCTTTGGAGACAACAACCAAGGCCAAATAATTGGCAAAGGCAAGGTTGGTGATCCAAACAAGTTTGAGATCAAAAACGTCCTACTTGTAAGTAACTTAACCTTTGAGCTTTTAAGTGTTTCTCAACTATGTGACAACAACTTGAATGTTCTCTTCTCCTCCACTTCTTGTAAGATAATGGATAAAAACAATCAAGTTGTGTTAAAAGGAAAACGTGAAGGAAACATATATGTGCTTAACATGGATGATATGCTAAGTAGTAACACAAAATGTCTTGTTTCACATGAATCTGATCCCAATCTTTGGCATAGACGTTTAGGACACATTGGTATATCAACCTTAGAAAAACTACACGCTAAAAGTCTTGTTAAAGGATTGCCTAAACTTAACTTGAATGATTTTCAACTATGTGAATCTTGTATCAAAGGCAAACATGTTAGAGAATCCCTTAAGCCTAAAACCGAGGTCACAACATCAAGAATACTAGAACTCTTGCATATAGACTTATTTGGTCCATGTAGAACAAGAAGCTTAGGTGGAAGTTATTATGTATGTGTAATAGTTGATGATTTCTCAAGATATACTTGGACATTGTTTCTTGCTTCAAAAGATGAAAGTGCATCATCTATAGCTAACCTAATTAGACAACTTGAAAATGAACATGAATCACATGTTATTAAGATAAGGAGTGATAGAGGTGGTGAGTTTAAAAATAGTGAATTAATCAAATTCTGTAATGAAAAGGGTATAAAACATGAATTCTCCCCACCAAGAACTCCTCAACTTAATGGTGTAGTTGAAAGAAAGAATAGGACTATTCAAGAAATAGCAAGAACAATGATGGTAGAAAACAAAGTACCTAAATTCTTATGGGCTGAAGCAGTAAACACTTCAAGTTATATGATCAACAGACTATCAATAAGAAAGAAATTGAACAAAACTCCATATGAAATCTTAAATGGACGACTCCCAAAAGTAAACTATCTAAAAGTCTTTGGTTGTAAATGTTTTGTATTGAACACAAAAGATAACTTAGATAAGTTTGATCCTAAGTCTGATGAACATATATTTGTGGGATATTCAATGAACTCTAAAGCATATAGATGTTATAATGCACAAACAAGAAAGATAGTTGAATCTATACATGTGAAGTTCAATGAAAATGCATATCTCCAAACAA
This sequence comes from Eustoma russellianum, assembly GCA_036186865.1. Classification (NCBI taxonomy): domain Eukaryota; kingdom Viridiplantae; phylum Streptophyta; class Magnoliopsida; order Gentianales; family Gentianaceae; genus Eustoma; species Eustoma russellianum. The sequence continues at coordinate 13,391,672 of AP025070.1, read as the reverse complement.
GTAATCAACATGAAATCTATGTACCAAATGATCAAATACTTCATGATGAAGATGAACTTATCCTACCACCTACAAATGATCAAATTGAAACACCAAATCAAACTCTTGAAATGCATGAAGTTCAAACTCCCCCTACACAAGAACATAATGAAGAAAATGTGTCTAACCAACCTATTGAACATCATGAACCTATTGAAGATGCACAACCAAGTAATTGGTGGCAAATAAGAGATAAACAAAAGCATCCTCAAGAACTTATCATAGGAGATGTAAATCAAGGGGTTAGAACACGTAGGCAAATAGATCCTAATGAATATGATCAATGGCATGCACTTATATCCCAAATTGAACCTAAGAATGTGAATGATGCCTTAAACGATGCATATTGGATAGATGCAATGCATGAAGAGTTAAACCAATTTGAAAGAAACAATGTGTGGGATTTAGTACCTAAACCCGAGGATAAGTCAATTATTGGAACTAAATGGGTGTTTAGGAACAAAATGAATGAACAAGGGGTTGTAGTAAGAAATAAAGCAAGACTTGTAGCTCAAGGATATAATCAAGAAGAGGGTATTGATTACGATGAAACATTTGCCCCCGTAGCAAGATTAGAATCCATACGCCTCTTATTAGCTTTTGCATGTTATAATAACATCAAACTATTCCAAATGGATGTTAAGAGTGCATTCTTAAATGGCTATATCCAAGAAGAAGTTTTTGTTAAACAACCACCAGGCTTTGAAGATCCAAAGAACCCTGATCATGTATATAAACTTAAGAAAGCCTTATATGGTTTGAAACAAGCCCCCCGTGCATGGTATGAAAGATTTGCCAACTTTTTACTAAGTAACAACTTTCAAAGAGGAACCATAGATAGTACCTTATTCTTGAAAAAGAAAGACAAAGATTTGCTTGTAATACAAATATATGTAGATGACATAATCTTTGGTTCAACTAATCCTAACTTAGTAAAAGACTTTGAAGATTGTATGAAGTCTGAGTTTGAAATGTCTATGGTTGGTGAATTAAACTATTTCTTAGGCTTGCAAATAAAACAAACATCAAGTGGTATACATATCAATCAAGCCAAATACATAAGAGATATGATAAAGAAATTCAACTTTGAAAACTTGAAACCATCTCCAACACCAATGTGTACTTCAACAAAATTAGACAAAGATGAAAATGGTGTTACATTTGATGAAAAACTATATAGGTCTATGATTGGTTCATTGCTATATCTAACTGCTAGTAGACCTGATATTATGTTTGCAGTATGTATGTGTGCAAGATTTCAAAGTATGCCTAAGTTGTCACACTTTAAAGCTGTAAAAAGAATATTTAGATATCTTCAACATACACCAACATTAGGCTTATGGTATGATAGACAATCTAGTCTAAGTCTACATGCATATTCAGATGCAGATTATGGTGGATGTAGAGTAGATAGAAAGAGCACTAGTGGAACATGTCAATTCCTAGGAAACTCACTCATATCTTGGTTTTCAAAGAAACAATCTAGTGTTGCACTTTCTACTACTGAAGCAGAATATATGGCTTTAAGTCTATGTTGTACTCAACTATTATGGATTAAACAACAACTTTCAGACTTTGAAATACAAGTAAATCATATCCCCATTTATTGTGATAGTACAAGTGCTATAAATTTGTCTAAAAACCCTGTACTACACTCTAAGGCAAAGCATATTGAAGTACGTTATCATTTTCTCCGTGATCATGTTAATCTTGGACATATACACATTGAACATGTTAGAACTGATCAACAAGTAGCTGATATATTCACTAAACCCCTTAATCAAGCTATCTTTGAGACTTTACGTGCAAGACTTGGCTTAATTGCTTACAACTGACTACTACACCATTCAGTCTTTTGCATAATTTACAAAATTAAGGGGGAGAAATAAATGTGTATATATATCATGTTAAGGTATATCATGTTAAGGGGAAGATAGATATCATGTTAAGGGGGAGATAACACATTAAGGGGGAGCAGCTTACACTTGATCTAGATGCTTACTTGATTACACAGATTACAACACTTGATGTAGATGCACACTTGATTTAAATGCTTAATATACACATATGTGGGGTAATTTTGCAAATCATCAAAAGGGGGAGATTGTTGTGATATATTATGTTTGAGTGATTGCAAAATGTATATGTGAGCATATGTGTAATTGTTGTGCAAAATGTATATGTGTGCATATGTGTAATTGTTATGATGATTGCAAATAGATATATCATGTTTGAATGATTGGAAGATGCATATGTGAGCATGTATGTGTAACGTTTAAATGTGAAATTGTTTTGGCAAGGCATGAACTTATGAACTTATGAGCTAAATGTGAAATTGCTTGAATGAATCAAGATTGAACAAGTTTGATTAAGATCATGAGATTGAACTTGGCCAATTCAATCACATATCTTAATCAAGACAAGTTCAAACTGATCTTAGATTATATATGCCAATACATGTTGTTCAAACTGATCTTAGAAGATATATATGCCAATACATGTTGATAATATGATCTAACCAAGCCTTGAAGTCACATGACTTACAATATAAGGCAAATTGTTCGGTTTAGTATCCTATTGCAGGTTTTGGTTCATATCTTGGGCAAATGAACTCCAAATTGAGTCATTCAAAAGCTCACATGATCCTTATTCAATTTAGAATCTAATTGGCTGAGGAAAGGCATGCTTGGCACGGGTTAAAACTGAATTGACCCGGTGGGAAGCTTATTGACCTATATAAGGGCTATTTTGGTAATTTCACCATTTGGACTTCTCATTCTTATTTGGTCTTCTTCCAACGGACTTATATGATCATATGACACATTTATAAGTCATGTCACATCATGGCAAAAATGAATCTGGAGCAGCACCATGTCTAGGTTCATCCTAGGACAAAATTCCTATTTTTGTGCTAAGGGGTATTCTGGTCTTTTCACTTGCCAATGGATCTTCCAACATGTTATATATTACTTATATGATGTTTATATGTGTTTATGTCACATATGGTACGTGCCCTATTTTTATGGAAACGGGCAGCATGGTATCTCAATTGGAATTCTTATGTTATGGTTATCACATCTATGGTTTTCTTGGAATTCTTGGTATTCTTCATATGGTATTCTATGCTACATGTTGAAGACATAAGTGACTATATATTATATGTGTGCACACGGTTATTAGCACACAAATCATGTTCAAATTTTCAGATTTTGAACAAGTCAAGGCATGTTGAAACAAATCCTATTTTGGTGCTGATTTCAAATGATTATTCTTGTATATTTGGAGCCTTTTTCAACGGCTATCTTGGCTCAAGAATGGAGCAACATTTCGTGTGATATATGATCAAAATTCAGATTATGATGTGTGACAAAAAGCAAGTCCTACAATGTAGCAAAGTTGGAGCAAAAATCTCTCAACCAAGGAAGCAACCAAACGGCTATATGATTCAAAGGTTGAAGACCAATTCAAACTCAAGTCAAGCTGATTTCTCTCTATCTTTTAGCTCCATCTCAACGTTTATTTGTGTTCAAAATGAGGAGATAAAATTTGTTCAAAACACATGCCAATTCAGCTGCATACATGGCAAGTTATTTACACATGGAAATTGCTGATTGGAGCTGCCTTTTAAATGTTCAAATGAAGTCATTTTCCACCTCATTTTCAACGGCTAGAATGGATAAAATGAAGGATAAAAGTTCAGATTGGAAGACTATTTCAAAGCATCAAAAGATCAACTTTATCTTGAAAGTCAAATGCTGAATTTTGAAAGCTAGAAAGGTGCTGAATTTTCTCCATCTCACAACCATTCCAACGTCTCTTAAGAGGAGCCTTTAGGCTGTCCTCTTGGCTATAAATAGCTCCAAAGGTGAAGAGTAAAGAGCAACCAACGAAAAAGAGCAAGAAAGCAAGCAAGACAATTAGCTCTTTGTCTCCATTCTTTTCTTCTTCTCTTCTCTATTGAAGAACACATTTGTAGCAAGCTTTATGATTGTATAGTTCTTCATTTCTTGTCATTTCAACACCTTTCAAACGACATATTGTAAGGGAGAAGCTGGTGTATAAAGCTTACTCCTTAGAGGTGAGCAAAAGGTGCAAAGGTGCAAAGGTGAAACAAACTAGTGCTGATTTTCAGTTTTGGTGCAGCCTCTTGAAGAAGTTGGTGAAAAGCTTCTTCCTTTGGCTTTGTAAGGTGACTTTGGTGTTTGGTGTTTAGTGAAATCCAAGAGAAGGTGTCTCTTGGGACTGGAGTAGGTCACATTGACCGAACCAGGATAATTCCTTGTGTTCTTTACTTATTTCCTGCACTTACTGTTTTCTGCCTGAGATTTACACTAACTTGGCACGTATAATTGAACAAGCAAACAGTCTTAGAATTGCATGAATTTTGGATATATTATACTTCAATGTGTTAGCTTTCATTAGCCGCAAGAATCACTAAATTCTAAGGTGTTTAGCATGGTCAAATCGTCTTCACAAAATTGTTGCTACATTTTGTGAACAATTCTGACCAGTGTGCAAAACTTGTTCAATTTGAACAGGCTATCCTGCGAATCTTGAAGTGAGCCTTATATCAAATTAAACTAGACATCATAAGGTTTAATTTGACATAAGATTCATCAAAATAGCACGGGTAGATTTTGAGATATCATCGTTTGAAGTTAAGTTAACATTCTGCCTGAAACTGCCAGAATTGCACACTTTACTTCTCTTGCTTATTTGAACGTGCTAACTTGCTTGGAATTGACTGAATTTTTTATGACATACTATATACATTCTAAACTTGATCTCTGCCAAGTTTGAGAGCTTGCACAGGTGTATAAGTGGTTCAACCAAAACGTTCAAAGTAGTGAACTGTTTCTGGAATTTTCAGAACCTGAGGCTAAAGAGGCAAAGGGGTCTTCAAACAAGTTTTTGAAGGTAATTATAGTGTAATTTCCGCTAATCCACTATTCACCCCCCCCTCTAGTGGTGCTATACAGGTCCAACAATTTTAGTCTAGTATTTTGTATATTAAATCTTGTACTTCTTAGCATTTTCGTTGGTTATAAGTAGAGCTAGAACCAGATTGTAAATGGAACCATTATCAATATACATTTCAACCAGAATTTCCTTCAAGGAGTTATCAACATTTCAAGTTGAAGTCTAAAGCCACTTACGGTTTTCTCTCAAGTTCCTAGCCTAGAACTTGTTAGTATTTGCTTCATCTTTTGGTTTACAAGCATCTTAAGGTCTCTTGAGGTTTTAGATGTGTTGGAGTGCCAAAGAGGGAGAGGTGTTGGCCTAGATTGAGCCAAGAACAACGGTTAAAGATCAAGGGGTATCTTGGAGATGTTCTTTGACATAGCTTGTGTTCAAATCAGTTTGGAATAGGAGACAAAGTCCTTGGCAAAGTTTTCTAGCCTTCGTTTGGCTCATCACTCCGAGACTCCATGTAGCCGGGTTTCTCTAAAAATTTTAGGAGGGTAGATTTGTCATTTCACTTGCTTCATGAGACATAATTATTTCATTATACTATTTCTTATAATATTTATTTTAAGGAAATTTAATTAAAGAAGAAGTAATAAAACTTAGTAAAATGCACTTGGAAGAACTGGCATTTTATCAAACCATTTCATAAGAGTCAACTGATTTCCATTGGGTACAACACCATACATACCACCGATGGTTGGATAACGACTCCATGCATTTGCAACATAAGATATAAAATTCGGATGCTCCAACCATGCATCTAAAAATCAAAATGAACGTGGTCCAGCCTCTCGAGCTATATTACAAAAAAAAAGAGGAGAGTGATCTGATAAGATCCGAGGGAGATGTGTAAGTGTTAGATCAGTAAATATATCCTGAAAAAACAAATTTATAAAAACCCAATCCAATCTTCTTTGCACGCGGCCCAAACCTCGACCATCTGCCCAAGTATAATGCGGTCCATGATAAGCCGGATCAAATAAACCACAATCCTCAATGCAATCATTGAAGTCCTGCAGTGTATCAAGGCTAGGATGGGATCGACCTCGACGATCCTCCAATGTACAGAATGTATTAAAATCCACACTTATCAATAATTGTAATGTATTAGTCTGGCAATGTGCACGCAAAGACTACCAATGTGGGCGCGGACGAACAACAGTATGCTGAGCATAAACCACAGTCCACCATAAATCCATATCCAAAGATGCATATGTAAAGAAAAGATGTAACAGTTGGTCTTCCTCATTCATGGTTACCAGCCGAAAATTATTATCACACCAAAAGACCCAAATATTATTCTCAGAAGAACATGCAGAATTTGAAAACCCCAATTCCATGCTGAAATGTGTGAGCCGATGTGCTGGATGTTTCGGCTCTATTATTGCTAAAAGATTTATATGTTTTTGATGTACTAAACTACACAAACGTTGTAATGAAGGCAATATGCCTCTAATATGTAGGATCTACAAGGCACCACTAGAAGGGGGGTGTTGAATAGTGGGTGCGGAAAATGTGGTTTTTAAAATTGTTTTAAACCAAAAACCCAACTTCTGAAAACAATTTCTATTTTTAGGACCTGTTTTGAAACGTTTTGAAAACTAGGTTGTAGGCCTTCAAAAATTCTGAAATTTGGAGAGATATTAGTCTCAGATGTTTTGGTATCTCCTAAAACTTTCAGAATAAAATTCAACCTCTAACCCCTTTAAAAATCGTTTGTGGTCAGATTGCATAAATCTGCCAGAAACGGTAGTCTGATTTGAAAAATTAATTCCTATTTAACCGTAACTTCAAATGCTCTGAAAATTTAATGACTAACTCCTTTTTAGGTTTATTTAATTGGGTTGAAACAGTTTTGAAAAATTATTTTGGAAAGATAGTCAAATACGTTCAAAGTCTCAACCTTTGCAAGCCTGAAAATCAGACTGCACTAGTCTCAGAACTTTTGACGTTTAAATGCCTTATACTTGTCCAAAAGGGTTGAAACTTACACCAAAAGAACATTAAGACGTGTGGCTATGTTTTCTGAAGGTGTCATGATTTTTAAAATTCGTTTACTATTTTTGCGAACGTGATAAAAACGATGCACTGTGCTGGAAACTGAAAGTAAGTGCTGAAAGTAGAGAACACAAGGAATTTTATACTGGTTCGTTTAAAACAACCTACTCCAATCTTCGAGGACACCTTCCTCGGTTAGCACTAATCATAAAATACAAATAACACCTTACCACAGAGGGTTGATGGAGTTACACACCAACTCCAACCCTTTACAAACCTTGTATGTGAATACAACGATCACGAACACCACCACCTTACAAGTGCAAGATTGATCACACCTTGATCAATCTTTTACAACAATAAAGAGTATATGATAGTATGTAAGAAGCCTATTCAAGATGTATGAATTTTAATACAATAGGTGCTGTACCCCAGCGAAAAAACATATTGTACTTGAAAGCTTGTATAAGTGAATTAATAAAGTTGCATCCTTCAAGTGCATCTCACTAAGTTCTAATAGTGCTTCTTTACATTTTATGTTGCTGAAGCAAATAATATAATCATTCAAGCATGAGTTATGGACCATGGCCAATTCACCCTAAGGGCTTAAGAGATTTCGACCATAAGGTTTAAAAAGGGCCTTAAAGGGGTTTTTTCAAATTATAAGGAGGTTAATCTTAAGGGCCTTCTCAAAATAAGCCCAAATGGAAATTAAGGAGTTTTAAGTAGTGGGAAAATTTTTCCCTAACTCTTACAAAAATTTCGGCCCTTTAGCCCAAGAGGAATCAAGATTTCCCTAATTTCATTTTAAAACAAGAAATAAGGGAAAATAATTAGTAAAAGGGGGATGGCATTTCATTAAACTCGCTTGGAAGAAATTAAGCATGGTAATGGCTATCAAAGGCCATTACCGCCGGTTTTCCTCTATGGTTAACCAAGGAGAATTTCAAAGTCTTACCATGGTTACTTTATATTAACCACAATGTTAAAGTAACTCAAGTTAACCCATAAAGTAACTATGCTGGATAAAGTAACCTAAGTTAGCCTTAAAGTAACTATAGTTGAATTAAAGTAACTCTAGTTGCATTAAAGTAACCTTGGTTAGAAGTAACTTAGGCTCCAACAATTCCACCTTCCAAACGTCCTTCACAAGGGTTAGGCACAAGGAAGAAGACTTCCCCTTGCTTCCTTAATGAATAAAAACGTGTGGATCTAGGATGAGCAAGACCAACACTTCAAGATGGTCGTTGATCAGGCAAACCAATATGGCCCTCCTGGACGGCACCTTTAAGCAATGGCAACACCTTCAATATGCTCAACTTTGAAGGATCTTAACCTAGGTTTTTAATGCAAAACCAAGAAAACAAAGTCTCACTCAAAGTGAAAGAAATATCAAGGATTCTTATTCATCAAAAGGTGAGATTACAATCAGCCAAAGGGGTCTATTTATAGGCCTAAGGATCGCCCCTCTTTAGCTTGAATGGCTAGAGATAAATCAAAATAAAGCTATCTAACAAATGTTTAAAATCTGAACTTTGCTTGAAAATTAAAACTAAGATAATTCTAGCTAAAACTTGAAATGCTTGCAAGATGTTATCTTCAATGAATCTAGTCATGTTTGGTGATGAACTTGGCGTTGGAGATGCTGAAATTGGCGTTGGAGATGTGGTTGACTTTGCATTTCAAGGCTAGTTGAAGATTGGATTCAATTTGACTTCAAACTTGAATTCAATCTTTGAATTATAATCCCATCCTTTTTGATCTTCAAGTGGCGTGTGGATGCTTATCTAGGCGTGTGAGATGTCTTCAATTGGTTGAGATGTTGAATTCAAATGCTGGTTGGAGATTGAGTTTAACTTGAACTTGAATTTTAAACTTGGATTCAAATTTGAATTGCCATCTCATCTTTGCTTCAAAAATTGGCGTGTGATCCTTATCCTTCAAAATGACTTCATGTTGGCGTGTGACTTCTTTGGAGTGGATGTAGATTAGGCTGAAATCCTTTTGAACTTTAAGTCTCCAATTGATTGAGATTGAATTCAAATTTAGGTTGAATTTTAAATTCAAGCCTAGCTTTGAATTTAAACTCAATTGATCATTATCCATTTGCTTTAGATATGGCCGCCCCCTTCTTGTGGATAATGGAGATGATTTTGATTTCAACTTGATCAAGAGACTATCTTGGACACTTTTGAATTTGTCTTAGCATAGACAAACATTCTCTTCGAATATTCTCTTGAAACATTCTCTTCAACATTCTCTTCAAACATTCTTTTGAAACATTCTCTTCAAACATTCTCTTGAAACATTCTCTTGAACATTCTCTTCAAGCATTCCCTTGTACCTAATTTACCTACATAGCAAATACATAAAACTAAGATCACACGACACAAAATAAAATTCAAAAACAAGAATGTAGACGTGCATGTGATACATGCTCAAGTTGAAGGTTCAATGAAATGAACCCAAGGATTCTTAGGTTCATCTTGAACATGCTTGTACAAGAAGGTGGCAACTTGATGACAAAGTTCCCTTGCCCTCCTTCTTGTTATAGGACCTTTGACCTCTTGATGGGGCCCTTGATCCTCATCGGACCCTTGATCCTCATCAATCCCCCCCTCCTCAAAAGGATTTGTCCTCGAATCAAAAAGGTCATCGTTGAAAGGGGTGAGATCAGCAACATTAAAAGTAGGTGAAACTGAACCATACCTGTCGGGAAGATCGAGGATGTATGCATTGTCACCTATGCGTTTCAATATTTTAAAGGGTCCATCTCCGCGAGGCAACAATTTTGACTTTCTTTCATTGGGAAATCTTTCTTTACGCAAATGTAACCACACTAAATCTCCAGGTTTGAACACAACTCTTTTCCGATGTTTGTTAGCTCGTCTTTCATAAGCTTTGTTTTTCTTTTCTAGTTGTGTTTTAACTTGTTCATGCAGTTTCTTTATGTTGTCCGCTTTTTGTTTACCATCAAGACTAGAACGTTCATGCACGGGAATAGGAATCAAATCAATGGGAGACAAGGGATTAAAGCCATACACGATTTCAAATGGACTATGCAAAGTACCGTGATGGACACTCCTATTATATGCAAATTCGATATATGGTAAACAATCTTCCCAATGTTTAATGTGTTTTTGCAAAATGGCACGTAAAAGTTGAGAAAGAGTACGATTAACGACTTCAGTTTGTCCATCAGTTTGTGGGTGTGCGGTGGTGGAAAACAACAATTGTGTACCAAGTTTAGCCCACAAAACACGCCAAAAATGACTCAAGAATTTCGTATCTCTATCACTTACAATTGTACGTGGCATGCCATGCAATCTAACAATTTCTTTGAAGAACAAATCAGCAACATGTATGGCATCATCAACTTTTCTACTTGCTATGAAATGTGCCATTTTTGAAAATCGATCGACCACAACATAAATGCTATCGCGTCCTCCCTGAGACCTAGGAAGGCCTAAAACAAAGTCCATAGAAATGTCAATCCAAGGGGAATCAGGGACGGGTAAAGGCGTGTAAAGGCCATGTGGTTGGGACTTGGATTTGGCTTGTTTGCAAGTGATGCAATTACCACACAACCTCTCGACGTCTACTCTCATGTGGGGCCAATAGAAATGTTCTTTAAGAGTCTCAAGGGTTTTGAACACTCCGAAATGACCCATTAAACCTCCCCCATGGGCTTCTCTGGTCAATGCTTCTCGTAGGGATGATTGGGGAACGCACAATTTTTGTTCTTTGAAAAGATAACCCTCATGTATGTAAAATTTTCCAAATGGTGCTTCTTTACATGCCTCGAATATGGTGCCAAAGTCATGGTCATTGGGGTAAAAGTCTTTAAGTGATTCAAATCCTAAGAAGCGGGAAGATAATGTAGTCACTAACGTGTATCTCCTAGAGAGGGCATCGGCAACTATATTATCCTTTCCTTGTTTGTACTTAATCACGTAAGGGAATTGTTCTATGAACTCTACCCATTTGGCATGTCTTTTGTTCAACTTTCCTTGCCCTTTAAGATACTTAAGGCTTTCGTGGTCAGTGTGGATCACAAACTCTTTAGGTTGAAGATAGTGTTGCCAAGTTTGTAGGGATCTCACAAGGGCATAAAGTTCCTCATCATAGGTAGAGTAATTCAATGATGCTCCTTTCAATTTTTCACTAAAGTAGGCTATGGGTTTCTTACTTTGGGTCAAAACTGCGCCTATACCCACTCCACTTGCATCACACTCGATCTCAAAGGTCTCGTCAAAATTTGGTAGTCTAAGTATGGGTGCAGTGGTCAGCCTACGTTTGAGTTCATCAAATGTCTGTCGTTGTGGCTCTTCCCACCTAAAAGGCACATCTTTTTTCACAATTTCGTTTAGGGGTGCAGCTATGGAAGAAAAGTCTTTGACAAAGCGTCTATAAAAGCTTGCTAGTCCATGAAAACTGCGAACTTCCCCTACATTCTTAGGTATAGGCCACTCCACAATTGACCTAACCTTTTCTTCATCCATCTCTACTCCCTCAGCCGAAATGACAAAGCCTAGAAAAACTATGCGTTCTAAACAAAAGGAGCACTTCTTAAAGTTGGCGTAAAGTTGTTCTTGCTTAAGCTTTTCAAAAACGGCTCTAATGTGGTCAAGATGATCTTCTATGGTGTGGGAATAGATTAGGATATCATCGAAATAGACAACGACAAAGCGTCCTATGAACGCACGTAAGACTTCATTCATTAGCCTCATAAAGGTACTAGGGGCGTTGGTGAGCCCGAAGGGCATCACTAACCACTCATAGAGCCCAAACTTGGTTTTGAATGCAGTCTTCCATTCGTCCCCTTCTCGAATGCGTACCTGGAAGTACCCTTGCTTAAGGTCGATTTTGGTGAAGAATTTGGATCCGTGCAACATGTCTAACATATCGTCTAGCCTAGGTATGTGGTACCTATACTTGACGGTAATCTTGTTTATGGTTCGGAAATCGGTACACATTCTCCACGTTCCATCCTTTTTGGGTACTAAAATGACGGGGACGGCAGATAGGCTCAGACTCTCTCGGATTTGTCCACTAGCTAGGAGCTCCTCTACTTGCCTTTGGATTTCTTTGGTTTCTTCGGGGTTTGCTCGATAGGCTGGGCGATTGGGTAACACAGCTCCTGGGACAAAATCGAATTGGTGTTCTATCCCTCTAATGGGTGGTAATCCGGATGGTGGTTTGGAAGGAAATAGAACTTCATATTCTTGGATAAGGGACGCAACTGAGGTAGGTAAGTTTGGTGGGAGTTCTTCAAGGGCAAGTTGACACGACTTTGGGATGATGATGAAGACAGTTTGGTTGTTATAAAGTGCACGTGTAACCTCTCTTTTCTTTGCGAAATACCCACACTTCTTTTTGGACTCGTTGACACTTAGGGGCACTACCTCTTTTCCCTTGCTCTCGTTTTTTTTGTTCTCACTTTTCATACACTCCACAAATTTTCTCTCGGCTTCTTTTTCCTTAGGATCGGCCCTAGACTTGGACATGCGTTGGTGATCCTCGTGGACTTTGTGTGGTGGAAGTGCATGCAGTTTGTACAATTTGCCATTCAATTTGAAAGAATAACGATTCAAATAACCATCATATGTCACATGTCTATCAAATTGCCATGGCCTACCAAGTAAGATATGACTAGCATGCATTGGGGCAACATCGCATAAAACATCATCTTTGTAACTACCAATGCTAAGAGAAATCAAAACTTGTTTACTTACGCTAACTTCACCGCAATCATTTAGCCATGCAAGTTTGTAAGGATGCGGATGATTATTCATAGGCAAATTTAGTTTTCTTACTAATTCGATGCTAGCCACATTCGCACAAGAACCGGAATCAATGATCATGGTGCACACTTTACCGTTTATCATGCAATGAATATGGAAAATGTTTTCTCGATGTTGTTCGTGATCATCTAATTTCAGATATGCATTTAAAGCTCTACGTACAACAAGAAACTCCTTAGTGTCAAAATCATCTAATGTGCCTAGATCCTCTTCAGGCTCAATTTCATTATCATGCTCAGACTCGTTTTCATGCTCGGACTCGGACACATATTCGTTTGTCTCTTCAATTAACATGATTCTTTTCGAATTAGGACATTCTTTTCCTATGTGACCACGTCCTTGACATTTATAGCATTTAATGTCTCTAAACCTGTTTGAAGGATCCGAAGAATTGCCGGTAGGAGCCTTTTGTTGTGTGCGTTCATCTCTCCTTTGTGTGGATTGCACACGATTGTCCATCCTTTGTGATGCTCTTTGGTCACGCGTTTGGCCTCCTGTAGGCCGTGAACTTCCTGCTCCTGAAGGCTTGCTGTGAAATCTTGACGAAGATTGATTAGTACGATAATTGGAATTGGAATTAGAGGAGTTACGTACCTTTAATTGTGCTTCAATCTTTTCAGCCATATGGACCATGGTTGTGAGGTCGAGGTAAGGTTGAAGGTCAACCCTTTGCGCAATCTCCCTGTTTAAACCATGTAAAAATCGAGCCTTGGTGGCTTCTTCAGGTTCCTGCAAGTTAGACCTCTCCAACAAAATTTCTAACTCCTTATAGTACTCGTCTACACTTTTGGAACCTTGTCGTAAGTTATGCAAGCTTGTGAAAATAGAACTCTCATAATCGTTTGGAATAAAACGTTGACGCATTTCAAACTTCATTTCTTCCCAAGTGGCGATTGGGGGTTGTCTCGTCTTAGTTCTATTTCGACACAAATTCGTCCACCAATTAAGTGCATAACCAGAAAATTCAATGGAAGCATACCTCACTTTTTGCAATTCACTATAATTGGTACAAGAAAAGATCAAATCCACTTTCGTTTCCCATTCTAAATATTCCTCCGCATTACTTTTACCATAAAACGTGGGAATACTTATTTTGGTTTTGAGAAAATCATCATCTTGTGGGAAAAGGGGATTTTGGCGTCTTTGGTAACCACGAGGATGGTGGTCATCAAAGTCATAATCATCATGCTCAAAGGGAATGTAATCATCATTGTACCTTCTTGGAGCGTACCTTCTTGCTTGTGTAGGAGGAGCAAACCGTCTCGCTTCGGTGTGCGGGGGTCGAATGTTATCGTCCTCAACTTCTTCCGGAGGATGGCGTCTTGGTTGTGGTGGTGGAACGGCCCTGCTTGTTCCTTGGCCATCACTTGTTTTGTAGCTTCGCTCCACGTCTTCCAAGCGATGCTTAATTATCTCATTGTCGTGCATGAGTTTCTTAAGCATTTCCAGCATTTGTTGTTGAGTGTTGTCAACAGTTTCGGCTCCTTTAGACTTGCTAGATGCGGAATTGCTGCTGGCCATTGTACCTAAGGAATTGAACAAAAACAAAGGAAAAAAAAGAAAGAAGCAAACTAACACAAAGACAAACAAACGTTAAGGGATTAGTAAAAAAAATAAGCTATGGACACTCCGATTTCGACTCTTTCCACTCTCTTACCACTTTGGTTCTTGGATAACCTGAAGTTAAGAAGTCTCAAAGTGATCAATAAGGAAGTGTATTGCCAAGGCTTCTTCAAACCACAATGTTCTCCGCTTGTGTCTTCCCTTTTGCTTTCAAGTTGCACCAATTAGTATCAAAGTAGAATCAATTGAAATGAATTCAAACTTGAACTTTCTACTAAGATTCAAAGAAAATAAGCAACCAAAGTTGATGTATAAGGCTGAACCAAAGATGAACTAAGGGTTGCCGTGGGCAATCTTTAGTTAATTTTGATTCTATGCACTTACTATCCACAAAATGGTTCAAGTCATGCAACAATCGAGCAACCAAATGTGTGATTGGTTCAAGAAGATCAAGAGTTGGAGAATTGGGTATAGGGGACGGGAAAGTGGGTAATATGGTATCCAAGGTTTGCAAGTCGTACCAAAAAATTTTCCACGCAATGCACAAACGTTTTGCCCGTTTTCTTTGCTCTTGTTCTTTTTGTTTTTCTTTTTCTTCCTTGCTATTTCAATTGAGCAAGATTCAGATTCTCCTTTTTTTTGACTAAGGGCAGAATTGGAATTTCACTTGTTTGCGCTTAGCACTTGCGTTTTTGGACAGAATAGTGCAATGTATTTAAAATGCAATTTGTATCTTGGACTTGCAACAAAATTGACCTTGGAAGATGATGGAAATTGGGTAAGGCCGAACAGGGGTTAGGGTTAGGTTTTTTTGATTTAGGGTGGTTTTGAACGTTTTGGGGTTTTGCGGAATGTAGTTGTAGGAATGGAACGGATGTTGTAAATTGACTATTTGGGTTGGTAATTGATGATTGGTGTGGCCAATTTGGATATTGGTTGGTCTAGGACAGAATTTGAGCAAAATTCAAATTCTAGGGTTAGGGTTTATTTGAATGAATTGGGATCTTTAGAATCTGATTGTTTTTGGGTAAATTGGATTGGGGCTTTTTGTTTGGGGTGTAAATAGAGTTGTTTGGGACCAGGTTGGTGCGTTTTAAGGTTGGGTTGGGGTGGGGTTGGTTGGGCCGTGGGGTGGGGTGGTGGAGTTAGGGTTTTGAAAATGGTTCGGGAAGGCAAACACACGTATGACTACTTGTCTTAAAGCATGAAATCAATCACAATGCGAATCATAAGATGCATACAATCATCACCAACTAAAAGCTTCGGTAGCAACAAGATGATTTGAAACCGAGGTAGCTTTATAGGCTGATGGTTGGACTATTTTAAAGAAAGCTGAATGTAACCTAAAATGCAACGAACCCTAATTTGTTCAAGTTTGAACGACTCAAAATCAGATTGTGATGCGAAAGGAAATAAAGTGATACGAATATGGTTCGTATGTTAATGTTGTCCCGATCTTTCTTCACTCTCCAAACGTCCTTCAAGCCTTGAATGTGATGGACAATGGCGCCAAGCAACCACCTTCCTTCAAGCCTCCAAATTCGTTTGGCTATGTGCGTTTCAATCCGCTCAATCCAACACGTCGTTCCGTATCCTTGGATTGTGGATCACCAACAAGGAACACACAATCCTTAATTGGGTCTAGCCTTGATTTAGATATGTGTAAACCAAAGGAAAAACACAAACTTTTATTCAAGAAAACTCAAGAACAAAAGATAACATAAAACACTAGGGTTTTTAGTTCAAAGATGAAAAATAGTCTCACTACTCAAAGAAAGGCTAAGTGATCTATTTATATGATTACAAGTCTTGTAAAACTCCTTCACAAAAAACGGCTAGGGTTTCTTGGATGCTCCCCTTTGGCGCCTCCTTCCTTTGATGTGCACAAATCTGAATTTTGTTAATTTTGGTAAGTTCCCTTCTCTTGGCAAATCCTCAATTATTGTCTCAATCATCAATTATTGCATTATTACCATCCTTCTAGACTTGCCTTGTGCCTCCTTTGACTCCCTTGAAAACGCCAATTGCCTTCCTTTTGCCAATGATTTAATTTTGGTAACTTCCTTTTTCTTGGCAAATCCCTAAAATCTCGTACTGGAATTACACCCTGTCGGTTACTGGCTTCTACCCGCTTCTACACGCCGAATTAGGGTTTGCACTCTTCAGCAAAGTTGTAGCTCATGAAATTCCCTTGAATTTGGGCTTTTGAATCACCTCATTTGGACTCTTCTTGACAGAGATACGGGCCTCCAAAGTTTAGGTATCCATCCAGTGATCTTCAGTACTTTCCATTCTGGACTCCCAACTTGCACCTGATTTCGGTCCATCTTGCAGCCCGAATTAGCAAAAGTGTAAAACATAAAAATCATCACAAATTGAGTTATCTGAAACCTCCAAGTGGTTTGAACCCATTTGGACCAGTACTCCAACCTAGGCGTCCAAAATACCGACTGGTGTCTAGCTGCCTTCCTGAAAAATAGGGACTCTCCAAGCCCTCCTTTCCAAAGCTCAAGATGTTTGATCCAAGACTTGTAACACCTACAAAACACACTCATACACCAAACATAAGTATTCTAAACAAACTTTAAAAGAAGTAAACGAAAAGACAACTAAAAGCCACAGAAACGGCACCAACAAGCGGACTGATTATCATTGGATAATCAGTTCTTAAGCTCAACAATGAGCACCCATTTAGGAGGAACATCCATTGGTTCATCTTGCACATGTTTGGTTAGAAAAGAGCCAACATCAAAACCAAGTTGAAAACCATTAAGCCTCTTGGTTTGGCTCCTTGTCAAAGGCCCCTTATGGTTAAGGGCACCTTGTGCAAGCTCCTCATTAGGGGGCTGCTCCTCAGCCTCATCAATCCCCCCCTCCTCAAAAGGATTCGCCCTCGAATCATCAAGATAAAAATGCTCAAAAGGGGAAAGATCACTTACATTGAAGGTGTTGGAAACTGAACCATACCTGTCTGGAGGAAGATCAAGCACATAAGCATTTGGACCAACCTTTTGAATGACCTTAAAAGGTCCATCTCCTCGAGGCATAAGCTTGGACTTCCTCTCCTTAGGAAACCGTTCCTTCCTTAAATGCAACCAAACAAGATCTCCAGGATAAAACACAACATCTTTTCTATGTTTGTTAGCTTGTTTGGCATACTGTTTATTCTTTCGTTCAAGTTGAAGTTTAACTTTTTCATGCAACTTTTTGATCATTTCAGCTCGTTGCTTACCATCCATGCTAGCACGCTCATCAATTGGAATAGGCAACAAATCAAGTGGGGAATGGGGTAGAAAACCATAGACAACTTCAAAAGGGGAATACAAAGACCCACTATGAACAGCCCTATTATAAGCAAACTCTATATGTGGTAAACATTCTTCCCAATTTTTCAGATTGCTTTGGATTAAGGCACGCAACATTTGTGACAAGGTTCGATTCACCACTTCAGTTTGGCCATCTGTTTGTGGATGTGCAGTAGTAGAAAACAAAAGTTTAGTTCCCAACTTGCTCCAAAGTACACGCCAAAAATGACTCAAGAATTTACTGTCCCTATCACTAACAATTGTTTTAGGCATGCCATGCAATCGAACAACTTCTTTAAAGAACAGATTTGCAATGTAAGAAGCATCATCTACTTTGTGACAAGCAATAAAGTGTGCCATCTTAGAGAATCTGTCTACCACAACAAAGACACTATCTCTACCACCTTTTGATCTAGGTAAGCCAAGAACAAAGTCCATAGAAATGTCCTCCCAAGGTGCACTAGGTACGTCCAAGGGTGTGTACAACCCATGAGGTTGTGTTTTGGACTTAGCCTGCCTACAAGTGATGCAACTACTACAAACCTTTGCAACATCTGATTTCATGTGAGGCCAAAAGAAATGTTCCTTTAAAGTTTCTAAAGTTTTAAAAACCCCAAAGTGTCCCATTAACCCGCCCCCATGTGCTTCCTTAACCAACAACTCTCGCATTGATCCCTTAGGAATGCATAATCGTTTCTCCTTAAACAAATAGCCATTATGCAAATAAAATTTACCAAAAGGAGAATCAACACATGCATCATAAATGGAAGCAAAATCAGAATCATCCTTATACAATTCCTTAACAAATTCAAAGCCAAGCAAGTGTGAAGACAACTTAGTAATCAAAGTATACCTTCTAGACAAAGCATCAGCAACTATGTTATCTTTTCCTTGCTTATACTTAATGACATAAGGAAATTGCTCAATAAACTCAACCCATTTTGCATGCCTCTTATTCAGTTTTCCTTGACTCTTAAGGTACTTCAAACTTTCATGATCAGTATGAATGACAAACTCTTTGGGTTGCAAGTAGTGTTGCCAAGTTTGTAAGGACCTTACCAAAGCATACAACTCCTTATCATAAGTAGGATAGTTCAATGCAGCACCTTTCAACTTTTCACTAAAATAAGCAATAGGATGCTTACCTTGGGTTAGAACAGCTCCAATTCCCACGCCACTCGCATCACACTCTATCTCAAATGTATCATCAAAGTTGGGCAACTTCAAGATAGGTGCTGTAGTGAGACGTCTTTTAAGCTCATCAAACGCCCTTTGTTGGGCGTCCCCCCAATGGAATCCAACCTCCTTCTTGACTATCTCATTCAATGGTGCGGCTACGGTTGAAAAGTCTTTGACAAACCGCCTATAAAAACCTGCCAAACCATGAAAGCTCCTCACTTCGCCCACACTCTTTGGCGTAGGCCATTCAAGGATGGATTTCACCTTGTCTTGATCCATTTCAATCCCTGCAGAACTGATTACAAAACCAAGAAAAACAACTTTGTCCAAACAAAAAGAACATTTCTTAAAGTTAGCATAAAGTTTTTCCTTTCTTAGCTTTTCAAAAACAGCTCTTATGTGATCTAAATGCTCTTCTAAGGTCTTAGAATAGATCAAGATGTCATCAAAATAAACCACAACAAACTTGCCAATAAAAGCTCTCAAAACTTCATTCATTAGCCTCATGAATGTACTAGGTGCATTAGTTAACCCAAAAGGCATAACTAACCATTCATACAATCCAAATTTAGTTTTAAAAGCTGTTTTCCATTCATCACCCTCTCTTATCCTCACTTGAAAGTAACCACTTTTCAAATCAATTTTCGTATACCATTGTGAACCATGCAACATATCAAGCATATCATCAAGTCTAGGAATGGGGTACCTATACTTTACAGTGATTTTGTTGATGGCCCTACAATCTGTACACATCCTCCAAGTGCCATCTTTTTTTGGAACAAGGATGACTGGCACTGCACTTGGACTCATACTTTCCCTTACCTTCTCTTTGGCTAAGAGATCCTCCACTTGCCTTTGTATTTCCTTTGTTTCCTCCGGATTGGCCCTATAAGCTGGCCTATTAGGCAGGACAGCCCCTGGAATAAAGTCAATGTGGTGCTCAATCCCTCTCAACGGTGGCAACCCGTGTGGCTCCTCCTCGGGAAACAAATCTGCAAATTCTTCCAACAAAGAAACAACACCACTAGGCAAGGTAGATGGTAAGTCAGTCTTAGAAAACAAGCATGCAACACTATCTTTGTAAAGCATCACCAAAACAGTTTTATTATCATACAATGCATGGGTAACGTCACGAGATTTTGCAAAGAAAGCATGCTTCTTAGGTGGACGTGAAATTTGTGGGGTGGATGACTGTGAAAGTGTTTGAACCGTGGGTGAGGGTGGACTGATTTGGGCCGTGGGTTGTGTACCCTTGGCCGAGGCGTTTGTGGCCTCCAAAAGGCTTCTTCTCTCCTTTTTAAGTGCCTCTAAGAACCTTTTTTCGGCTTCCTTTTCCTTAGGATCTGAATGGTTCTTTTTCATCCTCTTAGCATCCTCATAAACTTTATGTGGAGACAATGCATGCAACTTAAATTTTTTGCCATTAAAAGTAAAAGCATACATGTTCAATCTACCATCATAAATAACATGCTTGTCAAATTGCCAAGGTCTACCTAACAAAATATGACTAGCATGCATAGGAGCTACATCACACAAAATTTCATCTTTGTAACCGCCAATAGATAAAGAAATCAGAACTTGTTTAGACACATGAATCTCACCACAATCATTTAGCCAAGATAACCTATAGGGATGGGAATGATCAATCATAGGTAAATCTAGCTTTCTAACAAGTTCAATACTTGCAACATTAGCACAAGAACCACTATCAATAATTAAAGTGCAAGTTTTGCCTTTTACCAAACAATGGATGTGGAAAATGTTCTCCCTTTGCAAGTGTTCTTCTTCCTCCTTCATGTGTGCACTTAAGGCTTTTCTTACCACAAGAAAGTCCTTATATGCACCCTCTTCATCACTCTTTATCTCCTCAGCTGAGTCCTCTTGGTACTCTTCCTTTGTGGCCTCTTCTTCCTCCTCTTCTGAATAGAATTCATTTGTTTCCTCAAGGTACAACACTTTCTTGGCATTAGGGCAGTCCCTTGCATAGTGTCCTCTCCCTCTACATTTAAAACACTCAATCTCCCTTGTTCTTGGAGGGTTTGCGGGTGCTTTGCCTTTGCTTTTGTCATTTTGACCTAGATTTGCTCCGTTGGTCCTTTGAGTGAAGTGTGGCTTATTTGGAGCGCTAGAACCGTTTTGGCCGAATGTGTTTGAACTTGGCCGTGCTCCTCCATTGCCATTAGACCTAGGCTGCACTTTAGAAAAAGAAGAAGCATTAGTTCTAAAACCAAATCCACTAGTAGAAGAACGTACCTTTAATTGCCGCTCAATTTTCTCAGCTTTGTGAACCATGGAATTGAGATCAACGTAGGTAGTGAGTTCAAGTTGAAACCCAATCTCCTTATTAAGTCCTCCCAAAAATCGAGCCATGGTTGCCTCCTCGGTTTCTTCAGTATCAGTTTTTATCAACAAACTCTCTAACTCCTTAAAGTATTCATCCACACTTTTATTTCCTTGAGTTAGGCATTGCAACTTTTGGAACATGGACCTCTCATAAGATTCTGGAATAAATTTCTTTCTCATCTCGTATTTCATCTCATCCCAAGTTCCAATTGTGGGTTGTCTAGTCCTTCTTCTTATACTTTGAGTTTGGTCCCACCAAATCAAGGCATATTCCAAGAACTCTATACTTGCATATCTCACTTTTTGCAACTCGGTATAGTTGGTATAGGAAAAGATCATGTCAACTTTTCTCTCCCACTCAATGTAAGCTTCAGGGTCACTTTTACCATAAAAGGGTGGAATGTTTATTTTGGTTTTCAAATAATCATCCTCTTGGGGTACATACCTCCTAGGTTGTATTCGGCCTTGAGGTCTTGGGTATACCTCCTCAACCTCTTCCTCTTCATAGAAGTCATTCCATTCTTCCCTAACAGGTTGTGGTCTCACTCCGTGTCTCCTATCTCCTCTACCCCTTGCTCCTCCTCTACCTCCCATGCTTGTGGACACCTTAGGTTCAGTTCCACGGGATGTTTGGCCTTGGCTTTGGGGTGGGTGCTGTTCTTGGGTAGGAGGTGTGTTGGAAGTCATCCTTGCTTCCCACTCATCCAACCTAGATTGCATGGTAGCAAGCATTTGTGCCATCTTTTCCATGGAAAATTCCACTTTGTCTCCTCCTCCTTGGGTACTGTTTGACCCCTCCATGGCAACCTGAAACGCTTTCACAAACAAGAAAAGAAGAAAACTAACACAAGAAACAAAAGTGAGTCGTTAGTGAAAACAAAAAAAGGAAAACGAAAATTTCTGTTTGGCCTTTTTTGTCCTCCCTTGTTTTCTCTCAATTGTTCAAGTGTTTTTCCTTGGCCAATCTCGAGCTAGAACCTCTTAAGGCAAGTCCCAAATTGGCTAACCACAATCTGTTTCGTTTTCTGTCCTTGCAAGCTTCTTTTGCCTTCAAAAACACCAATTGATCAACAAGTGGTAAAACAGCTTCAAGAAATCTAGAGCACAATTTTTAAACACACTTAATAACTATGATTCAAAGAAACAAGAAACCAAAAGTGATGTAGTTGGCTGAACCAAAGAATTGCTAGGGGTTGTCCTGGGCAATCTTTAATTAAACCAACTTATGCAATATCAAATGCAAGTTCTTTGATTTATAGTATGAATGTGTATCCAAGGTGGAGAATTGAAGGTTTTATGTGTGTTGTTTTGGGGTAAACACACGGCCTTTTGTTTTGCTTTTGTGAACTTGGATGGTAGATGCAAAAAGATGGAACTTTTGGACAAAAAGAACTTCTTTTCTCTTCCTTTCTTTGTGCACTTCTTTTTTGTTGGGTTGTGCACGTTTTCTTTGCCCCTTTTTTTTTTTTTTTTTTTGACGTTCAACGCAGCCTTGATGCAACCTTTGTTTGTTGTTGCGAAAATCAGTTGTGTATGCTTGAAAGATGATCCTTTTGTGTTTGTATGGATGTGTAGTAGAAAGAACAGATTTTTCCTTGGATACCAATACAACCAAAACAAACAAACTTGTATTCAATATCACACAAGCAAATTTAATTAAAAGCTTCGATAACAACAAGGTATTTGACTCAAAGGTAGCTTCTTTTAGGCCTTGGACTGATTTTAGGTGGAGTTAAATCCTATTCAATGCAAACAACAAGGATCCTATGATTAAGTGTGTTAAAGATGAGATCTTTAATGATAGGTGATCAATAGTGATGCAAAAGGTGAAGTCTTTTTTTTTTTGTGGTTTTCGTGGGACTGAAAGAAAAGATCAATCTTTGTTTTTGTTTTTGATGAAATGAAGTAAAAGATCAAATTTTTTTTTTTTTGAATGATTGAGAATAACAAGAATGACACAAATGACAAAAGAAAAGATATGTGAGATGAAGATAAACGAGAGCTCTGATACCACTTGATACGAATATGGTTCGTATGTTAATGTTGTCCCGATCTTTCTTCACTCTCCAAACGTCCTTCAAGCCTTGAATGTGATGGACAATGGCGCCAAGCAACCACCTTCCTTCAAGCCTCCAAATTCGTTTGGCTATGTGCGTTTCAATCCGCTCAATCCAACACGTCGTTCCGTATCCTTGGATTGTGGATCACCAACAAGGAACACACAATCCTTAATTGGGTCTAGCCTTGATTTAGATATGTGTAAACCAAAGGAAAAACACAAACTTTTATTCAAGAAAACTCAAGAACAAAAGATAACATAAAACACTAGGGTTTTTAGTTCAAAGATGAAAAATAGTCTCACTACTCAAAGAAAGGCTAAGTGATCTATTTATATGATTACAAGTCTTGTAAAACTCCTTCACAAAAAACGGCTAGGGTTTCTTGGATGCTCCCCTTTGGCGCCTCCTTCCTTTGATGTGCACAAATCTGAATTTTGTTAATTTTGGTAAGTTCCCTTCTCTTGGCAAATCCTCAATTATTGTCTCAATCATCAATTATTGCATTATTACCATCCTTCTAGACTTGCCTTGTGCCTCCTTTGACTCCCTTGAAAACGCCAATTGCCTTCCTTTTGCCAATGATTTAATTTTGGTAACTTCCTTTTTCTTGGCAAATCCCTAAAATCTCGTACTGGAATTACACCCTGTCGGTTACTGGCTTCTACCCGCTTCTACACGCCGAATTAGGGTTTGCACTCTTCAGCAAAGTTGTAGCTCATGAAATTCCCTTGAATTTGGGCTTTTGAATCACCTCATTTGGACTCTTCTTGACAGAGATACGGGCCTCCAAAGTTTAGGTATCCATCCAGTGATCTTCAGTACTTTCCATTCTGGACTCCCAACTTGCACCTGATTTCGGTCCATCTTGCAGCCCGAATTAGCAAAAGTGTAAAACATAAAAATCATCACAAATTGAGTTATCTGAAACCTCCAAGTGGTTTGAACCCATTTGGACCAGTACTCCAACCTAGGCGTCCAAAATACCGACTGGTGTCTAGCTGCCTTCCTGAAAAATAGGGACTCTCCAAGCCCTCCTTTCCAAAGCTCAAGATGTTTGATCCAAGACTTGTAACACCTACAAAACACACTCATACACCAAACATAAGTATTCTAAACAAACTTTAAAAGAAGTAAACGAAAAGACAACTAAAAGCCACAGAAACGGCACCAACAAGCGGACTGATTATCATTGGATAATCAGTTCTTAAGCTCAACAATGAGCACCCATTTAGGAGGAACATCCATTGGTTCATCTTGCACATGTTTGGTTAGAAAAGAGCCAACATCAAAACCAAGTTGAAAACCATTAAGCCTCTTGGTTTGGCTCCTTGTCAAAGGCCCCTTATGGTTAAGGGCACCTTGTGCAAGCTCCTCAATAGGGGGCTGCTCCTCAGCCTCATCATAAAGGAAATGACACTTGATGAAAAGCAAAATGCAGCAACGTGTAAGGACTCAAAGCAATGTTTTTGTTTTGGACGTTTTTTTTTGGAATGGAATGCAAGACAAATGGCGTGTAGAGGGAGGAGTAGAAGAAGGACTCAACTGAAATTGAAATGACTAGACTCAAACGAAAAGGAAATGATAGATGGTGGAATAGAGTAACCTGGCTCTGATACCAATTTGATGCGTGCAACTCGTGGGCTCCAACAATTCCACCTTCCAAACGTCCTTCACAAGGGTTAGGCACAAGGAAGAAGACTTCCCCTTGCTTCCTTAATGAATAAAAACGTGTGGATCTAGGATGAGCAAGACCAACACTTCAAGATGGTCGTTGATCAGGCAAACCAATATGGCCCTCCTGGACGGCACCTTTAAGCAATGGCAACACCTTCAATATGCTCAACTTTGAAAGATCTTAACCTAGGTTTTTAATGCAAAACCAAGAAAACAAAGTCTCACTCAAAGTGAAAGAAATATCAAGGATTCTTATTCATCAAAAGGTGAGATTACAATCAGCCAAAGGGGTCTATTTATAGGCCTAAGGATCGCCCCTCTTTAGCTTGAATGGCTAGAGATAAATCAAAATAAAGCTATCTAACAAATGTTTAAAATCTGAACTTTGCTTGAAAATTAAAACTAAGATAATTCTAGCTAAAACTTGAAATGCTTGCAAGATGTTATCTTCAATGAATCTAGTCATGTTTGGTGATGAACTTGGCGTTGGAGATGCTGAAATTGGCGTTGGAGATGTGGTTGACTTTGCATTTCAAGGCTAGTTGAAGATTGGATTCAATTTGACTTCAAACTTGAATTCAATCTTTGAATTATAATCCCATCCTTTTTGATCTTCAAGTGGCGTGTGGATGCTTATCTAGGCGTGTGAGATGTCTTCAATTGGTTGAGATGTTGAATTCAAATGCTGGTTGGAGATTGAGTTTAACTTGAACTTGAATTTTAAACTTGGATTCAAATTTGAATTGCCATCTCATCTTTGCTTCAAAAATTGGCGTGTGATCCTTATCCTTCAAAATGACTTCATGTTGGCGTGTGACTTCTTTGGAGTGGATGTAGATTAGGCTGAAATCCTTTTGAACTTTAAGTCTCCAATTGATTGAGATTGAATTCAAATTTAGGTTGAATTTTAAATTCAAGCCTAGCTTTGAATTTAAACTCAATTGATCATTATCCATTTGCTTTAGATATGGCCGCCCCCTTCTTGTGGATAATGGAGATGATTTTGATTTCAACTTGATCAAGAGACTATCTTGGACACTTTTGAATTTGTCTTAGCATAGACAAACATTCTCTTCGAATATTCTCTTGAAACATTCTCTTCAACATTCTCTTCAAACATTCTTTTGAAACATTCTCTTCAAACATTCTCTTGAAACATTCTCTTGAACATTCTCTTCAAGCATTCCCTTGTACCTAATTTACCTACATAGCAAATACATAAAACTAAGATCACACGACACAAAATAAAATTCAAAAACAAGAATGTAGACGTGCATGTGATACATGCTCAAGTTGAAGGTTCAATGAAATGAACCCAAGGATTCTTAGGTTCATCTTGAACATGCTTGTACAAGAAGGTGGCAACTTGATGACAAAGTTCCCTTGCCCTCCTTCTTGTTATAGGACCTTTGACCTCTTGATGGGGCCCTTGATCCTCATCGGACCCTTGATCCTCATCAAGCTAACTTCATGGTGGGTTGGATTCGTTGCTATCTCCATTCAAGGTTCATTTTGGTAAGAGAATCATAACCTCACTCTAGTTGTGTTTTCACTTAAGACAAAAGCTAATGTTTGCTCTTTTCTTCCTCCCAAAACCGTGGGGGTTGTGTAGTGAAGGGGAGGAAGACTTCATCTCATTTCACCCAAGTTCCAAGTTAAGGAAAGGATAAGCTCGAAGAAGGAAAGTATACTCTAGCCAATCTTGCCTTATTTGTAAAGTGCATGCTTGAATAGCTAGTCATTTTTAAGCTATGAATCTTAGTTGAAGAGTCTAAATACAAGACATGAAAACTAGTTGTTATAAGAAAAGTGATGGCATGAGTGAATGATTTGTTATATGAATGTGTTGTGACTGTTTTGATATGACTCGTGAACTGTTTATCTATGGTTTAAAGTATGTTATGAGGCTTGGAAAGATTATGTTGAAGTGTGTATTTGATGGTTATTAAGTCACTTTAAAGAATGAAGTTGATTGGAAATGCTTGAACCATAAAAAGTGATGAAGTGCTGAAGTCACTGGAGCTGGACAGTTTTTTTGTGTCATGTTGTACGACCTGAAAATGAACCTTAGAGGTGCTTAAATTGGCTAATTTTTGGTACGGTGATAGCCTTATGTGTGTAGTAAATATGTGAGTTGGAAATTTGATAAAAAGAGTTGTGGTTATCCTTAATGAAATACTTAGTGACAACTGGTCAAACAGAAGTACTTGAGCTGGACAGTTTTCTGTAGCATGTTGAACGACCTGAAAATGAACCTTAGAGGTGTTCCAATTGGATAATTTTTGGTATGAAGATAACTTCATATGTGTATTGAATGTGTGAGTTGGAGTTTTGGTAAAAGGATCTGTGGATTGACCAGAATATAATTTTTAGTAGGAACTGCTCATACAGGAGTACTGGAGCTGAACAGTTTTATGTGGCGTATTGTACGCCCTGAAAATGAATCTTAGGAATTTTAAAATTGGCTAAATTTTGGTGTGATAATACCCCTATGTGTCTATGAAATGGGTGAGTTGGAATTTTGGTAAAAGGAGTGGTGGATTATCCTTAATGAAGTTTTTGGTAAAACTGGTCAAACAGAGTTGCTGGAACAGGACAGTTTTGAGTAGTAAGTTGCTTGGCTCAAAAATGCGCATTAGGAATGTGCAAATGAGCTGATTTTTGGTATGATGATAGTTTGGTGTGTGTAGCAATCCTGTGAGCTGTAATTTTAGTAAAAGGAGTTGTGGTTTGGTCATAATGCAATTCGTGGTAAAACTGGTCATTTCAGGTTCTGCATGTACCTAGGTTGGGAAAGTAATAATTAGATGACCCCCTTAAGTGTATTAGATTACCTTGAAATTTTTATGGTATTTACCTAAGGCATAGATGTACATGTTTATGTAAAGAAACCCGCTTAAAACCCCCATTTTGATGGCTAACAGCTGAGTTGAAGTTAGTGGTACGAAATTGGAAAACAGGACAGTTTAATGACATAAGATGTAAGACTATGATCTTGCTCATTTAGGCTTGAATGTGATGTTGTCCACATAACAATTTCGTTATGCATTTAAGTCTTCATTATGCATTTAGGCTTGAATGTATTTAAGTCTTCATTATGCATACGTATGGAATGAGTTTATGAAAATGAGTACGAATTGATGAGCATGAGGCTGTATGAACAGAATGTTATTGCTTGACAGTTTTTCTAGCTTAAGAGACAAGTCCGTGCATGCTTGTTTTGATGTATTTGTTTATGAGTTGCATGTTGCATATCATGCATTGCATTGTCCATGTTCATACAGCATATGAAACTGATTTTATGTCAAAAAATGATGAGAAAGGTCTTTTAAAAGAAGTTTTCAGTTTTAAAAGAAAGATCTTTGAAAGAGAAGTTTACGATTTTGAAAGAAAGATTCCTATTGTACCATTTATTTCTGGCCAGCAGGACCCGTTCCAGATCCAGGGTTAATTGATCTGATGAGTAGGACCCGTTCAAGATCCAGGGTTAATTGATCTGATGAGCAGGACCCGTACCAGATCCGAGGTTAATTCATCTGATGAGCAGGACCCGCTCCAGATCCAGGGTTAATTGATCTGATGATAATGACCGTTCAGGCCCAGAGAGAATAGACCTGGTGATTATGATTGATGACGTGACCGTTCTGAATCCGGGAATAATAGATTCGAAGAGAAATAAGTGACCGCCTCATATCTGGGAGAATAGATCTGAATACTCTCTTGTTTTCTTGACGATGATGTTTTGAATGAAAGAACGAAAGAACTTATTTTTATTTTTATCATGATGCATCACACGTACATACTCATGCACGTTGCATTTAATGAGTCATCGAATATGGGTACGTGATACTTAGACTAATTTGTTGTGACTTGGTAGCTCTTGAGTTATGATCTTTATTGAGATATGATCTTTTATAAGTTATGATCTTTAATAAGTTATGAGCTTTAATAAGTTATGATCTTTGATAAACTATGATCTTTGATAAGTTATGAGCTGATTACTTGCGGGTTTTGGATGGAAGGTCAGGTATGTTTCTAAACCGAAATTTGGGGTTCGGTTCTTGTGTGTACTTTCCATTTAAAGCATGATTGTTTATGGTATACTTGCTGGTGACGTTGTCACTCACCCCTTATTTTTCCTCCCAGAACGCGCAAGAAATAGAGTTGAATGGATTGAAGACGAACCTAGGGTTCTTTATCCGTAGAAGAACGAGAGGTGGATGACTCGAGGAATTCTGCTATAATGAAAGTGATGGATGATCTATTATGATTTTATGATGAAAACATTTACTTTTGGGATTTACGCATTTTTATGAACAATGTTGTAAGACTATGGTTGCTTAGATGCTTTTATTTTAAAATTTTTCATTCTGCATCGGTTTTGCTTACTGGTTGACGTGTAAGCATGAAAGTCCACATATTTTATTCTGGACTACGATATGTTATGGATCGACGCCTGGTACTCTCCGTAGTGAAGTACGGCGGGCGCACCGTATCCGGCTGGGCCGGGGTACGGGACGCTACAGGTGGTATCAGAGCTGAGGCTCTAAATCCGGACAGAATATAGAATTAAGTTATGATTTTAGCAAACTAAGTTTGATCTTAGATCTAAGTCATGATCCTAGATGTGAGCTGACTTTAGACTAGGATGACTTAGACTAGAAATTAGGGTTTCGATCTGATGATAAAGCCCTAGTGATGACAATTTATAAGATGTAAACATGCCTACTTGCATGCCTTTGAGATCTTATTTGGATTACAAATTAAATTTTGTCGCATATCTGAGTATTTATACCTTGGTGATGAGGATCAAGGGTCCGACGAGGATCAAGGGCCCCATCAAGAGGTCAAAGGTCCTATGACAAGGAGGGCAAAGGAACTTTGTCTTCAAGTTGCCACCTTCTTGTACAAGCATGTTCAAGATGAACCTAAGACTCCTTGGGTTCATTTCATTGAACCTTCAACTTGAGCATGTATCACATGCACACCTACATTCTTTGTTTTTGGATTTTATTTTTGTGTCGTGTGATCTTAGTTTTATGTATTTGCTTTGTAGGTAAATTAGGTACAAGAGAATGTTTCAAGAGAATGTTTGAAGAGAATGTTCAAGAGAATGTTTCAAGAGAATGTTTGAAGAGAATGTTGAAGAGAATGTTTCAAGAGAATGTTTCAAGAGAATATTCGAAGAGAATGTTTGTCTATGCTAAGACAAATTCAAAAGTGTCCAAGATAGAGTCTCTTGTTCAAAGTCTTACACGCCATTTTTGAATAAGGAAGATGGGATCACACGCCATTTTTTTGAAGCAAGGATGAGGATAGATCACAAATCAAATTTGAATCCAAGTTTGAATTCAAATTCAAACTCAATTTGAATTCAATCTTCAATCAACATTTGAATTCAAGTCCAGCCATCTTATCATCATCCAAATCAGATTTTCTACACTTCTTTATCCTTCCACACGCCCACTTGAAGATCAAAAAGGATGGGATCATAATTCAAAGATTGAATTCAAGTTTGAAGTCAAATTGAATCCAATCTTCAACTAGACTTTGAATTCAAGTTCAACCACTTCATCTACATCTCCAACGCCAATTTCAACATCTCCAACGCCAATTTCATCACCAAACATGACTAGATTCATTGAAGATAACATCTTGCAAGCATTTCAAGTTTTAGCTAGAATTATCTTAGTTTTAAATTTTCAAGCAAAGTTCAAATTTATACATTTGTTAGATAGCTTTATTTGAATTATCTCTAGCCATTTCAAGCTAAAGGGGGCGTCTTCTAGGCCTATAAATAGACCCCTTTGGGCTGGTTGTAAACTCACCTTTCGATGAATAACAATTCTTGATATTTTCTTCACTTTGAGTGATACTTTGTTTTCTTGGTTTTGCATTAAAAACCTAAGTTAAGATACGTCAAAGTTGAGCGATTTGAAGGTATTGTCATTGCTAAAAGGTGCCGTCCAGGAGGGCCGTTTTGGTTTGCCTGTTCAACGACCATCTTGTAGTGTTGGCCTTGCTCGTTATCCATACGTTTTGATCACTAAGGAAGCAAGGGGAAGTTTACTTCTTTGTGCCTAACCCTTTGTGAAGGACGTTTGGAAGGTGGAATTGTTGGAGCCCACGAGTTGCACGCATCAATTTGGTATCAGAGACCAGGTTACTCTATTCCACCATCTACCATTTCCTTTTCGTTTGAGTCTAGTCATTTCAAGTTCAGTTGTGTCCTTCTTCTACTCATCCCTCTACACGCCATTTATCTTGCATATCATTCATTCAAAAAAAAGTCCAAAAAAAACATTGCTTTGAGTCCTTACACGTTGCTGCATTTTGCTTTTCATCATTCAAGTGTCATTTCCTTTATTTCCTTTTCGCATCACAATCTGATTTTGAGTCGTTCAAACTTGAACAAATTAGGGTTCGTTGCATTTTTAGGTTACATTCAGCCTTCTTCAAAATATTCCAACCATCATCCTATAAAGAGCTACCTCGGTTTCAAATCATCTTGTTGCTACCGAAGCTTTTAGTTGGTGATGATTGTATGCATCTTATGATTCGCATTGTGATTGATTTCATGCGATAAATCTGGTAGTCCTACGTGTGCTTGTCTTCACAACCTACTTGCAACACCAACCAAACCCTAAAACAGCCCCACACCCCACGGCCCAACCACCCCCACCCCACCCCAACTCTAAAACCCGCCAAGCTGATCCCAAATAGCCCTATTTACACCCCAAACAAAAAGCCCCAAACCAATTTTACCAAATACAATCAGATTCTAAAGATTCCGATTCATTCAAATAAACCCTAACCCTAGAATTTGAATTTTGTTCAAATTCTGCCCTAGACTAACCAATATCCAAATTGACCACACCAATCATCAATTACCAACCCAAATAGTCAATTTACTGTTGGACCTGTATAGCACCACTAGAGGGGGGGGGTGAATAGTGGGTTAGCGGAAATTACACTACAATTACCTTCAAAAAGTTGTTTGAAGACCCCTTTGCCTCTTTAGCCTCAGATTCTGGAATTTCCAGAAACAGTTCACTGTTTTGAGCGCTTTGGTTGAACCACTTATACACCTGTGCAAGCTCTCAAACTTGGCAGAGATCAAGTTTAGAATGTTTATAGTATGTCATAAAAATTTCAGTCAATTCCAAGCAAGTTTGCACGTTCAAATAAGCAAGATAAGTAAAGTGTGCAATTCTGGCAGTTTCAGGCAGAATGTTAGCTTAACTTCAAACGATGATATCTCAAAATCTACCCGTGCTATTTTGATGAATCTTATGTCAAATTAAACCTTATGATGTCTAGTTTAATTTGATATAAGGCTCACTTCAAGATTCGCAGGATAACCTATTCAAATTGAACAAGTTTTGCACACTGGTCAGAATTGTTCACAGAATGTAGCAACAATTTTGTGAAGACGATTTGAATATGCTAAACTCCTTAGAATTTAGTGATTCTTGCGGCTAATGAAAGCTAACACATTGAAGTATAATATATCCAAAATTCATGCAATTCTAAGACTGTTTGCTTGTTCAATTATGCGTGCCAAGTTAGTGTAATTCTCAGGCAGAAAACAGTAAGTGCAGGAAATAAGTAAAGAACACAAGGAATTATCCTGGTTCGGTCAATGTGACCTACTCCAGTCCCAAGAGACACCTTCTCTTGGATTTCACTAAACACCAAACACCAAAGTCACCTTACAAAGCCAAAGGAAGAAGCTTTTCACCAACTTCTTCAAGAGACTTCACCAAAACAAACAGCAACTAGTTTGTTTCACCTTTGCACCTTTGCACCTTTTGCTCACCTCTAAGGAGTAAGCTTTATACACCAGCTTCTCCCTTACAATATGTCGTTTAAAAGGTGTTGAAATGACAAGAAATGAAGAACTATACAATCATAAAGCTTGCTGCAAATGTGTTCTTCAATATAGAAGAGTAGAAGAGAAGAATGGAGACAAAGAGCTGAATGTCTTGCTTGCTTTTCTTTTGTTTTTCGTTGGTGTACTTTTACTCTTCACCTTTGGAGCTATTTATAGCCAAGAGGACAGCCTAAAGGCTCCTCAAAGTAGACGTTGGAATGGTTGATAAATGGAGAAAATTCAGCACTTTTCTAGCTATCCAAATGAAACTTATCTTTTGTTGCTTTGAATTGGTCTTCAAACTGAACTTTTATCCTTCATCTTATCCCATTATAGACGTTGGAATGAGGTGGAAAATGACTTCATTTGAACGTTTAAAAGGCAGCTCCAATCAGCAATGTCCATGTGTAAATAACTTGCCATGTGTGCAGCTGAATTGGCATGTATTTTGAACAAATTTGGCTCCTCATTTTGAACATTAAATGGCCGTTGGAATGTAGCTAAAAGATAGAGAGAATTCAGCTAAGCCTTTGAATTTGACTTGGTCTTCAATCATATAGCCGTTGCATGGCATTGGTTGAGAGACTTTTGCTTCAAATTTGCTACATTGTAGGACTTGTTTTTGTCACACATTATAACCTGAATCTTGACCATATAACATATGAAATTTTTCTTCATTTTTGAGCCAAAATAGCCGTTGAAAACAGCTCACAATATATGCAAGAATAGTCATTTGAAATCAGCACCAAAATAGGGTTTGTTTCAACTTGCCTTGACTTGTTCAAAAGCTGAAAGTTTTGTGCGCCAATATCCGTCAATATCCGTGTGCACACATATAATATATAGTCATTTATGTCTTCAACATGTAGCATAGAATACCATATGAAGAATGCCAAGAATTCCAAGAAAACCATATATGTGATAACCATAAGAATTCCATTTGAGATACCATGCTGCCCATTTCCATAAATATAGGGCACGTACCATATGTGACATAAACACATATAAACATCATATAAACAATATATAACACGTTAGAAGATCCATTGGCAAGTGAAGAGACCAGAATACCCCTTAGCACAAAAATAGGAATTTTGTCCTAGGATGAACCTAGACATGGTGCTGCTCCAGATTCATTTTTGCCATGATGTGACATGACTTATAAATGTGTCATATGATCATATAAATCAGTTGGAAGAAGACCAAATAAGAATGAGAAGTCCAAATGGTGAAATTACCAAAATAACCCTTATAAAGATCAATAAGCTTCACCACCGTGTCAAGTCAGTTTTTATCCGTGTCAAGCATGCTTTTCCTCAGCCAATTAGATTCTAAATTGAATAAGGATCATGTGGGCTTTTGAATGACTCAATTTGGAGTTCATTTGCTCAAGATATGAACCAAAACCTGCAATAGAATACTAAACCGAGCAATTTGCCTTATATTGTAAGTCATGTGACTTCAAGGCTTGGTTAGATCATATAATTAACATGTATTGGCATATATATCATCTAAGATCAGTTTGAACATGTCTTGATTTAGACATGTGATTGAATTGGCCAAGTTCAATCTCATGATCTTAATCAAACTTGTTCAATCTTGATTCATTCAATCAATTTCACATTTAGCTCATAAATTCTAGCTCATAAATTCAATCTCATGCACACATATACTTTAAACGTTATACACACATACATGCTCACATATGCATTTTGCAATATATCACAACAATCTACATGCTCACATATGCATTTTGCAATCATTCAAACATGATATATCACAACAATCTCCCCCTTTTGATGATTTGCAAAATTACCCCACATATGTGTATATTAAGCATCTAAATCAAGTATAAACTTCTCTTTAAATCAAGTTAAGCTGCTCCCCCTTAATGTGTTATCTCCCCCTTAACATGATATTAAGCATCTAAATCAAGTATAAACTTCTCTTTAAATCAAGTTAAGCTGCTCCCCCTTAATGTGTTATCTCCCCCTTAACATGATACACATATATCTCTCCCCCTTAATTTTGTAAATTCTGCAAAAGACTGAACTATGTGCACGGTGTAGTAGTTAGGTGTGAGCAATTAATCCAAGTCTTGCACGTAAATGCTCAAAGATAGCTTGATTAAGGGGTTTAGTGAATATGTCAGCTACTTGTTGATCAGTTCTAACATGTTCAATGTGTATATGTCCAAGATTAACATGATCACGGAGAAAATGATAACGTACTTCTATATGCTTTGCCTTAGAGTGTAGTACAGGGTTTTTAGACAAATTTATAGCACTTGTACTATCACAATAGATGGGGATATTATTTACTTGTATTTCAAAGTCTGAAAGTTGTTGTTTAATCCATAATAGTTGAGTACAACATAGACTTAAAGCCATATATTCTGCTTCAGTAGTAGAAAGTGCAACACTAGATTGTTTCTTTGAAAACCAAGATATTAGTGAGTTTCCTAGGAATTGACATGTTCCACTAGTGCTCTTTCTATCTACTCTACATCCACCATAATCTGCATCTGAATATGCATGTAGACTTAGACTAGATTGTCTATCATACCATAAGCCTAATGTTGGTGTATGTTGAAGATATCTAAATATTCTTTTTACAGCTTTAAAGTGTGACAACTTAGGCATACTTTGAAATCTTGCACACATACATACTGCAAACATAATATCAGGTCTACTAGCAGTTAGATATAGCAATGAACCAATCATAGACCTATATAGTTTTTCATCAAATGCAACACCATTTTCATCTTTGTCTAATTTTGTTGAAGTACACATTGGTGTTGGAGATGGTTTCAAGTTTTCAAAGTTGAATTTCTTTATCATATCTCTTATGTATTTGGCTTGATTGATATGTATACCACTTGATGTTTGTTTTATTTGCAAGCCTAAGAAATAGTTTAATTCACCAACCATAGACATTTCAAACTCAGACTTCATACAATCTTCAAAGTCTTTTACTAAGTTAGGATTAGTTGAACCAAAGATTATGTCATCTACATATATTTGTATTACAAGCAAATCTTTGTCTTTTTCATCACTTTCATCATCACTTTCATACTCGGCTTGATTAGATGATTCGGGTTCATTTGTTACAAATGCAAGTGATTTAGACTTGTTACTAGTTTCAGCCTTTCTTATATTCAACTTGTTTTCATAAACTTTTAAAGAACCTATCAATTCATCAAGTTTTATTTGAGAAAGATCTTTGCTTTCTTCAATGGCACTAACTTTGGCATCCCATTCAATTGGCAAACTTCTCAAAACTTTTTGCACTTTTTCTTTCATCAAAAACGTTTTACCAAGGGATTCAAGTGAGTTGTATAAGTTTGTAAGCCTTAAATCCATATCAACAATTGATTCATTAGGCAGTAAATGAAATGTTTCAAGTGTAGTCATTAACATGTTAATCTTTGATTCCTTTACTTGATTAGTTCCTTCATGCTTCATTTCAAGACATTTCCACATATCCTTTGCACTTAAACATGAAGAGACATAGGCAGATTCACTCCTACTTAAACCATTCAACAATAATTGCATTGCTTTAGCATTAAGACTCATTTTCTTTTTATCTTCATCACTCCAATCTTTTCTATATTTCTCAACTTCTTGTGATAAGCCATCAATTATAACATGCTTAGTAGGCACATAAGGTCCATCTTCAATGATAGACCACAAGTCTATATCAATAGCCATTAAGAACAATTTCATCCTAAGTTTCCAATGACTAAAGTTTTCTCCATCAAAAAGAGGTGGTCTTTGTGTGGACATGCCTTCTAATTCTATTTTCATGTGTGACTTAGACATGCTTCTTAGTGTGTGAGAAAACGTTTAAAACACTTATAAGAAGGAAAGAAAGTGTCACCTTGTTGTAGATACCAAATATGAAGAATATAAGAAAACCAGAAAATTTCCAGCAACTTTGCAACTTGGAGTGTAAACTGTTTTCAGCTCAAATAAGAATATGGTGCTCAACCTTGCTCTGATACCACTTGTTGGACCTGTATAGCACCACTAGAGGGGGGGGGGTGAATAGTGGGTTAGCGGAAATTACACTACAATTACCTTCAAAAAGTTGTTTGAAGACCCCTTTGCCTCTTTAGCCTCAGATTCTGGAATTTCCAGAAACAGTTCACTGTTTTGAGCGCTTTGGTTGAACCACTTATACACCTGTGCAAGCTCTCAAACTTGGCAGAGATCAAGTTTAGAATGTTTATAGTATGTCATAAAAATTTCAGTCAATTCCAAGCAAGTTTGCACGTTCAAATAAGCAAGATAAGTAAAGTGTGCAATTCTGGCAGTTTCAGGCAGAATGTTAGCTTAACTTCAAACGATGATATCTCAAAATCTACCCGTGCTATTTTGATGAATCTTATGTCAAATTAAACCTTATGATGTCTAGTTTAATTTGATATAAGGCTCACTTCAAGATTCGCAGGATAACCTATTCAAATTGAACAAGTTTTGCACACTGGTCAGAATTGTTCACAGAATGTAGCAACAATTTTGTGAAGACGATTTGAATATGCTAAACTCCTTAGAATTTAGTGATTCTTGCGGCTAATGAAAGCTAACACATGGAAGTATAATATATCCAAAATTCATGCAATTCTAAGACTGTTTGCTTGTTCAATTATGCGTGCCAAGTTAGTGTAATTCTCAGGCAGAAAACAGTAAGTGCAGGAAATAAGTAAAGAACACAAGGAATTATCCTGGTTCGGTCAATGTGACCTACTCCAGTCCCAAGAGACACCTTCTCTTGGATTTCACTAAACACCAAACACCAAAGTCACCTTACAAAGCC
Source organism: Eustoma russellianum (assembly GCA_036186865.1). Taxonomy (NCBI): domain Eukaryota; kingdom Viridiplantae; phylum Streptophyta; class Magnoliopsida; order Gentianales; family Gentianaceae; genus Eustoma; species Eustoma russellianum. The sequence goes on along the minus strand of AP025070.1, from coordinate 13,354,048 downwards.
AAAGGAAGAAGCTTTTCACCAACTTCTTCAAGAGACTTCACCAAAACAAACAGCAACTAGTTTGTTTCACCTTTGCACCTTTGCACCTTTTGCTCACCTCTAAGGAGTAAGCTTTATACACCAGCTTCTCCCTTACAATATGTCGTTTAAAAGGTGTTGAAATGACAAGAAATGAAGAACTATACAATCATAAAGCTTGCTGCAAATGTGTTCTTCAATATAGAAGAGTAGAAGAGAAGAATGGAGACAAAGAGCTGAATGTCTTGCTTGCTTTTCTTTTGTTTTTCGTTGGTGTACTTTTACTCTTCACCTTTGGAGCTATTTATAGCCAAGAGGACAGCCTAAAGGCTCCTCAAAGTAGACGTTGGAATGGTTGATAAATGGAGAAAATTCAGCACTTTTCTAGCTATCCAAATGAAACTTATCTTTTGTTGCTTTGAATTGGTCTTCAAACTGAACTTTTATCCTTCATCTTATCCCATTATAGACGTTGGAATGAGGTGGAAAATGACTTCATTTGAACGTTTAAAAGGCAGCTCCAATCAGCAATGTCCATGTGTAAATAACTTGCCATGTGTGCAGCTGAATTGGCATGTATTTTGAACAAATTTGGCTCCTCATTTTGAACATTAAATGGCCGTTGGAATGTAGCTAAAAGATAGAGAGAATTCAGCTAAGCCTTTGAATTTGACTTGGTCTTCAATCATATAGCCGTTGCATGGCATTGGTTGAGAGACTTTTGCTTCAAATTTGCTACATTGTAGGACTTGTTTTTGTCACACATTATAACCTGAATCTTGACCATATAACATATGAAATTTTTCTTCATTTTTGAGCCAAAATAGCCGTTGAAAACAGCTCACAATATATGCAAGAATAGTCATTTGAAATCAGCACCAAAATAGGGTTTGTTTCAACTTGCCTTGACTTGTTCAAAAGCTGAAAGTTTTGTGCGCCAATATCCGTCAATATCCATGTGCACACATATAATATATAGTCATTTATGTCTTCAACATGTAGCATAGAATACCATATGAAGAATGCCAAGAATTCCAAGAAAACCATATATGTGATAACCATAAGAATTCCATTTGAGATACCATGCTGCCCATTTCCATAAATATAGGGCACGTACCATATGTGACATAAACACATATAAACATCATATAAACAATATATAACACGTTAGAAGATCCATTGGCAAGTGAAGAGACCAGAATACCCCTTAGCACAAAAATAGGAATTTTGTCCTAGGATGAACCTAGACATGGTGCTGCTCCAGATTCATTTTTGCCATGATGTGACATGACTTATAAATGTGTCATATGATCATATAAATCAGTTGGAAGAAGACCAAATAAGAATGAGAAGTCCAAATGGTGAAATTACCAAAATAACCCTTATAAAGATCAATAAGCTTCACCACCGTGTCAAGTCAGTTTTTATCCGTGTCAAGCATGCTTTTCCTCAGCCAATTAGATTCTAAATTGAATAAGGATCATGTGGGCTTTTGAATGACTCAATTTGGAGTTCATTTGCTCAAGATATGAACCAAAACCTGCAATAGAATACTAAACCGAGCAATTTGCCTTATATTGTAAGTCATGTGACTTCAAGGCTTGGTTAGATCATATAATTAACATGTATTGGCATATATATCATCTAAGATCAGTTTGAACATGTCTTGATTTAGACATGTGATTGAATTGGCCAAGTTCAATCTCATGATCTTAATCAAACTTGTTCAATCTTGATTCATTCAATCAATTTCACATTTAGCTCATAAATTCTAGCTCATAAATTCAATCTCATGCACACATATACTTTAAACGTTATACACACATACATGCTCACATATGCATTTTGCAATATATCACAACAATCTACATGCTCACATATGCATTTTGCAATCATTCAAACATGATATATCACAACATTTACAACACCCATTCCGTTCCTACAACACCATTCCGCCCAATCACAAAACGTTCAAAAAACACCCTAAATCAAAACCCTAACCCTAACCCCCATTCGGTCCTACCCCAATTCCTTCACTTTCCAAGGTCATTTTGTTGCAAGTCCAAGATACAAATTGCATTTTAAATACATTGCACTATTATGTCCAAAAACGCAACTGCTAAGTGCAAAACAAGTGAAATTTCAATTCTGCCCTTAGTAAAAAAAAAGAGAATCTGAACCTTGCTCAATTGAAATAGCAAGGAAGAAAAAGAAAAACAAAAGAACAAGAGCAAAGAAAAAGGGAAAAACGTTTGTACATTGCGTAGAAAATTTTTTGGTACGACTTGCAAACCTTGAATACCATATTACCCCACATTGCCGTCCCCTATACCCAATTATCCATTTCTTCATCTTCTTAAACCAATCACACACTTGGTTGCTCGATTGTTGCATGACTTGAACCATTTTGTGGATAGTAAGTGCATAGAATCAAAATTAACTAAAGATTGCCCACGGCAACCCTTAGTTTATCTTTGGTTCAGCCTTATACATCAACTTTGGTTGCTTATTTTCTTTGAATCTTAGTATAAAGTTCAAGTTTGTGTTCATTTCAATTGATTCTACTTTGACACTAATTGGTGCAACTTGAAAGCAAAAAGGAAGAAACAAGCAGAGAACATTGCGATTCGAAGAAGCCTTGGCAATACACTTCCTTATTGATCACTTTGAGACTTCTTAACTTCAGGTTATCCAAGAACCAAAGTGGTGAGAGAGTGAAAAGAATCGAAAGCAGAGTGTTCATAGCTTTTTTTACTAATCCCTTAACGTTTGTTTGTCTTTGTGTTAGTATTGCTTCTTTCTTTTCCCTTTGTTTTCGTTCAATTCCTTAGGCACAATGGCCAGCAGCAATTCCGCATCTAGCAAGTCTAAAGAAGCCGAAACTGTTGACAATACTCAACGACAAATGCTGGAGATGCTTAAGAAACTCATGCATGACAATGAGATAATCAAGCATCGCTTGGAAGACGTGGAGCGAAGCTACAAAACAAGTGATGGCCAAGGAACAAGCAGGGCCGTTCCACCACCACAACCAAGGCGCCATCCTCCAGAAGAAGTTGAGGACGATAACATTCGACCCCCACACACCAAAGCGAGACGGTTTGCTCCTCCTACACAAGCAAGAAGGTACGCTCCAAGAAGGTACAATGATGATTACATTCCCTTTGAGCATGATGATTATGACTTTGATGACCACCATCCCCGTGGTTACCAAAGACGCCAAAATCCCCTTTTCCCGCAAGATAACGATTTTCTCAAAACCAAAATAAGTATTCCCACGTTTTATGGTAAAAGTAATGCGGAGGAATATTTAGAATGGGAAACGAAAGTGGATTTGATCTTTTCTTGTACCAATTATAGTGAATTGCAAAAAGTGAGGTATGCTTCCATTGAATTTTCTGGTTATGCACTTAATTGGTGGACGGATTTGTGTCGAAATAGAACTAAGACGAGACAACCCCCAATCGCCACTTGGGAAGAAATGAAGTTTGAAATGCGACAACGTTTTATTCCAAACAATTATGAGAGTTCTATTTTCACGAGTTTGCATAACCTACGACAAGATTCCAAAAGTGTAGACGAGGATTATAAAGAGTTAGAAATTTTGTTGGAGAGGTCTAACTTGCAGGAACCTGAAGAAGCCACCAAGGCTCGATTATTACATGGTTTAAACAGGGAGATTGCGCAAAGGGTTGACCTTCAACCTTACCTCGACCTCACAACCGTGGTCCATATGGCTGAAAAGGAAGTTCACGGCATACAGGAGGCCAAACGCATGACCAAGGAGCGTCGCAAAGGATGGACAATCGTGTGCAATCCACACAAAGGAGAGATGAACGCACCCAACAAAAGGCTCATACCGGCAATTCTTCGGATCCTTCAAACAGGTTTAGAGACATTAAATGTTATAAATGTCAAGGACGTGGTCACATAGGAAAAGAATGTCCTAATGCAAAAAGAATCTTGTTAATTGAAGAGACAAATGAATATGTGTCCGAGTCCGAGCATGAAAACGAGTCTGAGCATGATAATGAAATTGAACCTGAAGAGGATCTAAGCGCATTAGATGATTTTGATACCAAGGAATTTCTTGTTGTGCGTAGAGCTTTAAATGCATATCCGAAATTAGATGATCACGAACAACATAGAGAAAATGATGAGCTACAGCCTAACCTTGTAGATGCAAACACTGACGATGACACCTCATTGCCCCACAATGGTCCCATAACAAGGAGTATGGCTAAGAAATTATTACATGGTGTTGAATCATTCCTTTACAGGCATGAAGAGGATGAGCCAAGCAAAGATGACATCCATTGGGTTTATATGATACAAGCTATGATCTAGTTGTATCAAATGCATGTTGTACATATCTTTATATGTTCTTTTTAATATTCTTAGTTTGTTAACTTTGTTTTAGGATAGTTGTGTTGTATTCTTGCCCTAACCTTTCAGGTACACGTTTAGCTTGAAGATACAAACTCAAACCTGAATTTTTGTACAAACAAAGAAGTGAAGTTCAAGTGGCTTGCAAGCAAGGTGGTGACAAGCACCATGTCAAAATCTGACTTCTTCCACACGTTAAAAGGGTGAAACAAAGAGGAAGCAAGCTGATCACATCTTCAACCAATAGAAAGAAGTCTTGCAAATGACTTAACCAATCACAATCAAGTTAGGAGAAGAATGCAAGCTGCTCAATCTTTGATCCAATCAAAATCCATGAGATTTTCGGCTGGTTCCTTAGATATTTTGTTTGAATATTCAACACCTAGGTAAAGACCAATCAAGGCTGAGTTTTATCCAAGCTGCACACTCCAAGAACCAATCAGAATCTTGGGTGAATTCAAGCAAGCAAGAACCGTATGAATTAAGGAAAATTGGTTGAAAATTCAAGCCACAACTTACAACCAATCAAAGCCAAGACTCAACCAAGCAGCTCAATCTTTAAACCAATCAGATTATGGCTGGAAAACAAGCAAAGAAAGAAGGAGAAGCAACCAGCTTCTTGTCAACCGAAAGTTGCTCCAACTTGTTCCAAAAGAAAGCATGCTAATCATAGGCTTGTACTTTGTATTTTAGACTTTGTACCTTATGTATTTTCGTTGGTTATAAGTAGTTTAGAAGCTGAATGTAAAGAACAACACTTATCAAATACAAAAACAATCAGATTTCCTTAAGGATTTCACAACTATTTCTTAGTTGAGGTTTGAGACCACCAAACGGTTTTCTTGCAAGTTCCAGCCTAGAACTTGTTTGTATTTACTTCATCATTTGGATTACAGCATCTTAGGGTCTCATTGAGGTTTTAGATGTGTTGGAATGCCAAGGGGAAGAGGTTTGGCATAGATTGAGCCAAGAACAACGGTTAAAGCTCAAAGGGTGTCCTTGAGATGTTCTTTGACATAGCTTGTGTTCAAATCAGTTTGGGGTAGAAGACAACATCCTAGGCAAACGTTTCCAGCCCCCATTTTGGCTCATCAGAAAACATTTTCCATATTCATTGCATGATAAATGGTAAAGTGTGCACCATGATCAATGATTCCGGTTCTTGTGCTAATGTGGCTAGCATCGAATTAGTAAGAAAACTGAATTTGCCTATGACTAATCATCCGCACCCTTACAAACTTGCATGGCTAAATGACTGCGGTGAAGTTAGCGTAAGTAAACAAGCTTTGATTTCTCTTAGCATTGGTAGTTACAAAGATGATGTTTTATGTGATGTCGCACCAATGCATGCTAGTCATATCTTACTTGGTAGGCCATGGAAATTTGATCGACATGTGACATATGATGGTTATTTGAATCGTTATTCTTTCAAATTGAATGGCAAATTGTACAAACTGCATGCACTTCCACCACACAAAGTCCACGAGGATCACCAACGCATGTCCAAGTCTAGAGCTGATCCTAAGGAAAAAGAAGCCGAGAGAAAATTCGTGGAGTGTATGAAAAGTGAGAACAAAAAACAAGAGAGCAAGGGAAAAGAGGTAGTGCCCCTAAGTGTCAACGAGTCCAAAAAGAAGTGTGGGTATTTCGCAAAGAAACGAGAGGTTACACGTGCACTTTATAACAACCAAACTGTCCTCATCATCATTCCAAAGTCGTGTCAGCTTGCCCTTGAAGAACTCCCACCAGACTTACCTACCTCAGTTGCGTCCCTTATCCAAGATGTAAACATGCCTACTTGCATGCCTTTGAGATCTTATTTGGATTACAAATTAAATTTTGTCGCATATCTGAGTATTTATACCTTGGTGATGAGGATCAAGTGTCCGACGAGGATCAAGGGCCCCATCAAGAGGTCAAAGGTCCTATGACAAGAAGGAGGGCAAAGGAACTTTGTCATCAAGTTGCCACCTTCTTGTACAAGCATGTTCAAGATGAACCTAAGACTCATTGGGTTCATTTCATTGAACCTTCAACTTGAGCATGTATCACATGCACACCTACATTCTTTGTTTTTGGATTTTATTTTTGTGTCGTGTGATCTTAGTTTTATGTATTTGCTTTGTAGGTGAATTAGGTACAAGAGAATGTTTCAAGAGAATGTTTGAAGAGAATGTTCAAGAGAATGTTTCAAGAGAATGTTTGAAGAGAATGTTGAAGAGAATGTTTCAAGAGAATATTCGAAGAGAATGTTTGTCTATGCTAAGACAAATTCAAAAGTGTCCAAGATAGAGTCTCTTATTCAAAGTCCTACACGCCATTTTTGAATAAGGAAGATGGGATCACACGCCATTTTTTTGAAGCAAGGATGAGGATAGATCACAAATCAAATTTGAATCCAAGTTTGAATTCAAATTCAAACTCAATTTGAATTCAATCTTCAATCAACATTTGAATTCAAGTCCAGCCATCTTATCATCATCCAAATCAGATTTTCTACACTTCTTTATCCTTCCACACGCCCACTTGAAGATAAAAAAGGATGGGATCATAATTTGGAGTGATCTAAGACAATGGCCATTTGAAAGGCGGAATGGGGAATCCCATAAGATATAATGTTTGGATCAAGAAGTTATAAGCTGAGAATATCTAACACACTCCAGCAGAGACGTTACAACTTGGCATATCCTCATATGTATAGCATGATGTTCCAGATGTTTTATGAACACGCAAATAGTGATACGTACACGTTTTCAAGCATCAAAAGAGAAAACAAGAATTTATGATAAACAAGAAACATTTGAAATGTCATAAATAGGACATAAGTTTCAAAGGAGAAACCATAACTTCTAGTTCGATTTTATGAAATGATTGCGAAAGTAAAAGTTATTACGTAGTAAGGCGATCAGCGAGACAGATGAATGCGGCACATACTTTGTGAAGAGCTTGATATGTGTACTTTATGGGAATTATTCCAGATGTCGTTTGATGCTGTTTCATACGTAGGATGACCGTTATATGATTACAGAAAGGATGTTTACAGAAAAGAGCTAATGATCTATATCCCGGAGTTAATGATCTCTACCAAGTTTTATGAAAAAGGAAATTATAAGCATTTAATGATCATGCTATCCTGGAATGGATACCATTATCAGTACGTAGTAACAAGATCGAAAGTGCTTAAGATACGAGATGGGTTACAGTAACACCTCTAGAAAATTAAGAATAAGTTCTGGTGAGACCCCTAAGACGAATTGAACGAAGCAGTTCTGAGGGAACTAGATAGACGCTTTATTCTGTCTTATTTACTTAAGGGTAAGAAAGAAGCCCCTAAAGATAGTTGAGTCGAAAAGAAAGAAGTTGAGAAAGAGATCCATACCTATGGTAAAGGGTCAGTGGAAGTACCATCCTGGAGGAGAAGCCACATGGGAAACGGAAGGAGACATGAGGAGTAGACACTCCCATCTTTTTTACCTAAGTCTATGAAGTTTTGAGGACGAAACTTATGTTAAGGGGGGAATGTTGTACCCCAACGAAAAGACATATTGTACTTGAAAACTTGTATAAGTGAATTAATAAAGTTGCATCCTTCAAGTACATCTTACTAAGTTCTAATAGTGCTTCTTTACATTTTATGTTGCTGAAGCAAATAATATAATCATTCAAGCATGAGTTATGGACCATGGCCAATTCACTCTAAGGGCTTAAGAGATTTCGGCCATAAGGTTTAAAAAGGGCCTTAAAGGGGTTTTTCCAAATTATAAGGAGGTTAAGCTTAAGGGCCTTCTTAAAATAAGCCCAAATAGAAATTAAGGAGTTGTAAGTAGTGGGCAAATTTTTCCCCAACTCTTACAAAAATTTCGGCCCTTTAGCCCAAGAGGAATCAATATTTCCCTAATTTCATTTTAAAACAAGAAATAAGGGAAAATAATTAGTAAAAGGGGGCAACCACCCACATGGCTTTTCATTAAACTCACTTGGGAAGAAATTAAGCATGGTAATGGCTATCAAAGGCCATTACCACCGGTTTTCCTCTATGGTTAACCAAGGAGAATTTCAAACTCCTACCATGGTTACTTTATATTAACCACAAGGTTAAAGTAACTCAAGTTAACCCATAAAGTAACTCTAGTTGGATAAAGTAACCTAAGTTAGCCTTAAAGTAACTATAGTTGAATTAAAGTAACTCTAGTTGCATTAAAGTAACCTTGGTTAGAAGTAACTTAGGCTAATTAACTCTAACCAAGCCAAGGTTGATGAGCTACAGCCTAACCTTGTGGACGATGACACCTCAATGCCCCACACAGGTCCCATAACAAGGAGTATGGCTAAGAAGTTGTTACATTGTGTTGAATCATTTCTTTATAGGCATGAAGAGGATGAACCAAGCAAAGATGATGTCCATTGGGTTTATATGATACAAGCTATGATCTAGTTGTATCAAAAACGTGTTGTACATATCTTTAGTTGTTCTTTTTAATATTGTTGGTTGGTTAACCTTGTTTTAGGATAGTTTGTTGATGAGCCCACGATGGGGTCAACGCAACATATTTTCATGTATCATTTATTGTCACATGTTAGTTCTGTAAGACATGGCATATCACTGTTAACTCCGCACACACTAGTGCTACTTCTTATGTCTTATAGTCTTAACTAACCCTTAGGACATGTCATATATGTTGTGTATCTTGTGTTTGTTGCTTGGTGTCTTTGAAGATAGGTCAAAGAGAGCTTTACATTGAAAATGATGAGCTACAGCCTAACCTTGTGGATACAAACACTGATGATGACACCTCACTGCCCCGCACAGGTCCCATAACAAGGAGTATGGCTAAGAAGTTGTTACATTGTGTTGAATCATTTCTTTATAGGCATGAAGAGGATGAACCAAGCAAAGATGATGTCCATTGGGTTTATATGATACAAGCTTTGATCTAGTTGTATCAAAAACATGTTGTACATATCTTTAGTTGTTCTTTTAATATTGTTGGTTGGTTAACCTTGTTTTAGGATAGTTTGTGTTGTATTATTGCCTTGTCTTTCAGGTACACATACTTAGCTTGAAAATACAACTAGAACCTGAATTTTTGTCCAAGCAAGGAGGTGATAAGCAAGTAGCTTACAAGCAAGGAGGTGACAAGCACTCATGTCAAATTCAAGAATTGTTCTTCACGTTGGAATGGATGGACAAGCTGCTCATTTCATGAACCAATTGGAAGAAGTCTTGCAAATCTTCAAACCAATCAAAAACAAGCAAAGAGACAAGCAAGCAAGCTGTACAACAAATGAACCAATCAAATTGAGATTGTTTAAAGCCTAGCTCACGCAAGAAAGGGTTGAAAATTCAAAGACCAACTTGCAACCAATCAAAGCCTAATTCAAAGCAAGCTGCTCCAAGTATTATCCAATCAAATTAATCAAGAAAGAAGGCTGAAAACAAAGCATGGGAAGCACGGCAAGCAACCAGATTTCTTGGAACCAAAGTTGTTCAAAAGCAAGCATGTTATTTTAGACTTGTACCTTGTACTTTAAACCTTGTACTTAAGTCATTTTCGTTTGTTATAAGTAAGGCAGGAACCTGAATGTACAAAAAACACCATTCAAACATATTTCAATCAAAATTTCCTTTAAGGAATTCTCAACTCTTTCTAGTTGAAGTTTAAGACCACTAACGGTTTTCTTCCAAGTTCATAGCCTAGAACTTGTTAGTATTTACTTCATTTTTGGTTTACAGCATCTTAGGCTCTCAATGAGGTTTTAGATGTGTTGGAATGCCAAGGAGGAAGAGGTGTTGGTATAAATTGAGCCAAGAACAAACTGTTACAGTTCAAGGGGTGTCATTGTGATGTTCTTTGCCATAGCTGAGGTTCAAATCAATTTGGAATAGGAGACAAAGTCCTTGGAACGTTTTTCTAGACTTCGTTTGGCTCATCAATTGGTATCAGAGCTTTGGTTAGTCTTCTATTCAAGATTACATTGTTTAACTTGCATAAGATGATGCTGCCGTGTAGTAAACTGTTTTTTATGTCCCTTTAGAATCTGTTTATTTAGATAGTTAGTTCATGTTTTAAAGTGTTTATTAGTTGGTTTACAATAGTTTGGTAAATTAGTTTTAAGTAGCAAAACCGAAAACCATCACAAAAAGAACTTAGACTAGACTTAAGTGTGTTAGAATCTGTTTGTGTAGTCTAGTTAAAACCGTGTGTAACCTGATTGTTCTTGTTCAATCTAGCTTAGACAATGTTCATTAGGTCCAAATCTAGAAGTTTAAATGGTAGTTTAGATAAGTCTTTAAAACAGAAAACTTGAACACAAAATTAGAATAGTTGATAGTTTAGTTTGTAATCAAGTTGTTAAATTCTGTTTTTTTAGTAGTTGTGTGCAAACTGTTTAGGCGTTGTAGTTGCTGCCTTATTTAGCTTGGTTAGACTAGTTTACAACATAGTTTAAAAGGTTTAGTTGGTTGTTTAGTTTAGCACAAGAAAATCCGAAAACTAAGAACAAAAAAGGGTAGTTTTAGTTAGCTATGTATGCTGCCTAGTCTCTAGTTGATACACGTTTGTTGTGTTGAATACATAAACACTTGCATCTAGTATCATCTAGCTTAGAAACTGATAGCATCATACAAACGAAAACCAAAACAAAAACAAGTAGAATAGATAACATAAAAACAAAACAAAACAAGTTAGCTAGTTTGCATCAAAACTGATTTCCATTAGTTGTTAGAGTAATCAGCCCTTATAATTGCATTTAGAAACAACTAAGTTGCATTTAGCTATCTTAAGATTAGTCAGATCATTTGCATCAAAAAAACCGAAACAATTTAGTTTAAACTTGATTAAATCTTTGAATGCTATTTGTTTAAACTTGTTGAATTTGATTTCACCACCCCCGTTACACCTTAAGTCATTGTTTGGTACAAACTTGATTGAATCTTTTAATTGAAACATTATTGACTTGAGATTTGTTAAAAGTGAAGTAAATTTGTAAGAAACAAGATTTGATTTCAAATTTTAATGTTGGCTTTACGTTTATCTTTACTTGGGATTGATTCAATTGTTTAAAGACTTTATTGGACTTAAGTTCTTACTTAGGATCACTTTGTCTATATTTATCCCTACACTGTTAAATTGCCGACCCTGGTATCATCTTGTTGTCTTTACACTTCTTCAACTTGCATTGAACTTTCATCTATATTTGGTTGTTAAATTTGTGAAACAGTTTTCATATCATTAGTGTTCTTCCGTGTTGTTCAAAGAACGTTTCACAAAAGCCACACCAAAACTTGTGCAAGTAAAACCAAAGAAAAAGAAGCAGTGAGTAATGTCTCATAAAGGCAAGTGAGCAGTAGACTCACAAAACAGACAAAGCCAATCCAAAGGAAAATAATTAGGCTTGTTTGTGAAAGAAACTGAGAGAAAAGTCATTTTTAACGTCAAAAAGCAAGAGACAAGACGTATGAGTGATTTGCACAAGAAGTGAGATATACCCATCCAAAGTTCACTAAAGGTGAATTGTGCAAAACCAAAAGCAAATACCTACACCAAAAGTGTTGATTGTTGTAAAAGGTTCCTCGAACAAACCCTTGTTGAACACTTGTGTGTATGTACTATCTTTCACTTTATTTACAATTGAATGTGCATTAAAGTTTAAAGTAAGTTAAAGGATTGTTCTGTACAAACCCTTAGCTTTCTTTGATTCAGCCAAAAACATCACTTGACTTCTATTTTTCTTTGAATCTTAGATAGTCCAAGATTGTTGTTTATTCAATTGTCAATTTGAAGTAGAAATTTACGTTTTGTTAAAGTTATAGTTTGATCTTACTTGCTTGTATTCTGACTTATTTATCTCATTGTTTTACCATCTTGGTTGATTGTTTTGATTAAACATGATTCTAAAAACCATTTGGGGAGTTGAATGCCATAGGAGAGACTATGATGAACTGGAAAAACGTATGCACTTCTTTGGTCGTAAGAATGGTTTACGGGTTGGATATTGGGAATGTAAAACTCCTAGATATCAAACTCTTTCTCAGTGCAATAAAGACGTTAGTGCATATTACAATGAAATGCTTGATGATTTGTACTATGTTTATGTTGAAGAACATGATTAAGCATGATTAGGTTCTTTGCTGGATTAGATAAAGAGATCGCTGATTGCATGTTGTCTGAAAAATTCTCATCACTTTATGACATGTATAAAAAGGCAAAGATTGTTCAATCAAACCTAATCCCATGGCAAGTTAATCAAAACTATGGGTATGAACTGAACTCTTGTGATTCTGAAAATGACAAATCAAATCCAGTTAAGTTAAGCAATTTGAGTCAGCCTATGGATAATATTGAAAATGCATTGCTTCAACTTAGAGACATGGTGCAAGTATTGACAGAATCTGAAAAGAACAAAGACTTGCAATCTAGCATTTCTGTGAATGATGGTTTGTATTAAATCAGCCCCAACATGCCTGAAACTGGAACTCCTTTATCTGAATTGCATGTTCAACCTTGTGTACTGTCTGAAGAAGACCCTTCACTTGAATCTGTTGGTGATTTCCAAAGTGTTAGTCGTTTGCTTATAGATGATGTTAATTGTGATAACACTTTGTCTGAAAACGATTTACATTGTGACATGCATATAAATGAAATCCCTGTGCATGATCTGCATTCTGCTGAGATGCTTGTTTCTGGGTTACAATCTGAATTACATCCTGTACATTTCATTGATGACATTGATGTAAGTAATTCTGTTGAGAATGACATTGATAAACTAGATTCTTATGATTTGATGTTAGCTGAACTAGATTGTCTACTTGATGTAGATCTTGATCATGATGTCATTATTGAAATAGATTCAGCTACAAATGAACATAAATCCTTGGATGAACTAGTTAATGAATTGAATGACATATTTAGTATAGATGAAGATTCTATTTCTGAAATATCTATTTCATCTCATCTTGTTGAATGTCTGCCTGTTGTCATCTCAATTGATACATCTTGTCTAAATATTGCACATGTCTGTAAGATTTGTACATTTAGTGTTAACATGTTGCAATATGTTTTTTGGATTTTGTTTTATCTGTTAGGATGTATGTGTTCTAAAATTTTTGTTATCATATTGTTAATACATCCTAAACATTTTAGAAAACGTGTACACACCTTATTCTTTCTTCAAAGATAAGGATGCACCAAGGTATTTCACCTTCACCATTTGTATTATCACGTTCCTATTTGGTTATGGTGTAGTTGAGCATACGTGTACATCCTAAACCCCTATCCCTTATTCTATCCATGTTGAGATTCGAGGACGAATCATTTTCAAGAGGGAGGGAATGATGAGCCCACGATGGGGTCAACGCAACATATTTTCATGTATCATTTATTGTCACATGTTAGTTCTGTAAGACATGGCATATCACTGTTAACTCCGCACACACTAGTGCTACTTCTTATGTCTTATAGTCTTAACTAACCCTTAGGACATGTCATATATGTTGTGTATCTTGTGTTTGTTGCTTGGTGTCTTTGAAGATAGGTCAAAGAGAGCTTTACATTGAAAATGATGAGCTACAGCCTAACCTTGTGGATACAAACACTGATGATGACACCTCACTGCCCCGCACAGGTCCCATAACAAGGAGTATGGCTAAGAAGTTGTTACATTGTGTTGAATCATTTCTTTATAGGCATGAAGAGGATGAACCAAGCAAAGATGATGAGCTACAGCCTAACCTTGTGGATACAAACACTGACGTTGACACCTCGATGCCCCACACAGGTCCCATGACAAGGAGTATGGCTAAGAAATTGTTACAATGTGTTGAATCATTTCTTTAAAGGCATGAAGAGGATGAGCCAAGCAAAGATGATGTCCATTGGGTTTATATGATACAAGCTATGATTTAGTTGTATCCAAAACGTGTTGTACATATCTTTAGTTGTTCCTTTTATTATTGTTGGTTTGTTAACTTTGTTTTAGGATAGTTTGTGTTGTATTATTGCCTTATCTTTCAGGTACACGTACTTAGCTTGAAAATGCAATTCAAACCTGAATTTTTGTCCAAGCAAAGAGGTGACAAACAAGTAGCTTACAAGCAAGGAGGTGATAAGCAAGTAGGTTACAAACAAGGAGGTGATAAGCAAGTAGCTTACAAGCAAGGAGGTGACAAGCACTCATGTCAAATACAAGGCTTTGTCCTCCACGCAAATAGTGAGCAAGACAAGCTGCTCAAAGCTTTAACCAATGAGAAGAAGTCTTGCAAATGTTCAAACCAATCACACTCAAGTTGAAGACAAGAAAACAAGCTGCACAAAGATTCATCCAATCAAAATGCTTGAAGAAAACCGTTGGCTTAAGGAATGAAAAGGGTTGAAGATTCAAAGACAACTTGCAACCAATCAAAGGCCTTTCTCAAGCAAGCTGCTACATGTCTAAACCAATCAAATTGATCAAAGGAAGAAGGCTGGAAAACAGGTTGAAAAGCACGGCAAAAGCAACCAGCCTTTTTGGAACCAAAAGTAGCTCAAACAATTTCCAAGCAAAACATGTCATTTTAGTCTAGTATTTTGTATATTAAATCTTGTACTTCTTAGCATTTTCGTTGGTTATAAGTAGAGCTAGAACCAGATTGTAAATTCAACCATTATCAAACATATTTCAATCAAATTTCCTTCAAGGAGTTCACAACTATTTCTTAGTTGAAGTTTGAAACCACTAACGGTTTTCTCTCAAGTTCCTAGCCTAGAACTTGTTAGTATTTGCTTCATCTTTTGGTTTACAAGCATCTTAAGGTCTCTTGAGGTTTTAGATGTGTTGGAGTGCCAAAGAGGGAGAGGTGTTGGCATAGATCGAGCCAAGAACAACGGTTAAAGATCAAGGGGTATCTTGGAGATGTTCTTTGACATAGCTTGGGTTCAAATCAGTTTGGAATAGGAGACAAAGTCCTTGGCAAGGTTTTCTAGCCTTCGTTTGGCTCATCAAGTGGTATCAGAGCTTTGGTTAGTCTTCTATTCATGTTTACATTGCTTAAATTTGCAAATGAATGTTGCTGCCCAAACCGTTTATGTACTGATTTTTATTGCGTATTGTTGCTGTTTGTTTAGGTAGATAATTTATGTATTTAAAGTATTGTTAGATAGTATACTATAGTTTAGTAACTTAGTTAAGTAGGCAAAACGAAAACACCCCACAAAAAACAACTTAGACTAGACTTAAGTGTGTTAGGAGTTGATTGTGTAGCTTGAAACAAAAAAACCGTGTGTGACCAGTTTGTAATTGTTCAATCTAGCTTAGATATTGCTCATTAGGTCCTAATCTAGAAGTTTAAATGGTAGTTTAGATAAGTCCCTTAAATCAGAAAACCTTGAACACAAAAATAGACTAGTTGATAGATTATCAAATTGTAGTAGTTAAAATTCTGTTTTTAGTCACTTGTGTACAAACTGATTAAAACGTTTAGTGCTACCTTATTTAGCTTGGTTACGCTACTTTACATCATAGTTTAAGTGTTTTAGTTGGTTGATTAGTTTAGCTCAAGAAAACCGAAAACCAAAGAACCAAAACCAAGTAGTTTTAGCTAACTAAGTGTGCTGCCTAGTCCTAGTTCGTACACGTTTATTAGGAGCTTGCATCTAGTCTCATTTAGTTTAGAATCTGATTGCATCAAACAAGAAAACCAAACAAAAACTAAGTAGGTTAGATCACTTGAAAACAAAACAAAACAAGTTATCATACTTAGCATCAAAACTGCTTTTCCAATAGTTACTAGTAACCAGCCTTTGTAAACTTCATTTAGACACAACTAAGTTGCATTTAGCCATCTTAGAATTAGTTAGATCACTTGCATCAAAAACAGAAAATAGAAAAAGAACAAACTGCCCAAAAACCGTGTGGATTAAAACAACTTTTAAAGGCTCATTTGAAATCTTGGTACATGCTAATAGCTTTATCTTTTTGTTGATTTCAATTGTTTCAAACAACTTGTTGGACTTAGATATATTCTGAAAGTTAGGAATTGTTTAAGCCCCACATTGTTAAAGAGCTATCCAATTGTTGTTTTATATCAATCTCTGAACTTACATTGCATTGTATACAATTTGAACTTGTTGTAATTGTGATTTGAATTCTCACTACATAGTGTTTAGCTGTGTTGTGTACGAGGAACTTTCAAATTCCAAATACAACAAACCTTGTGCAATTAAAGGTCGTGGGCAATGTCTCATGTAGGCCGTGAGGAGTAGTCTCACAACAATCAAGCAAACCATCCAAACAAAGAAAATTAAGCTTGATTGAGAAATACGCGAGAGAAAAGACAATATTTGTCAACAAGTAAGAGGCAAGACAAGAGAGAATTGCACAAGAAAGCCAAGTGAGGAAAAAGCCCAAAGATAAACGTTGCATAAAGGGAAAATCCCGTGCAAAGCTCAAAAGAAAGAAAGTGCCCAAACCAAACCCCAAAGTGTTGTAGATTTGAAATATTGAAAGTTTCTAAAGCAAACCCTTGCTAGCACTTTGTTTGTGTGTCTTTACTTTCACTTTACTACAATTGATAATTGCATATGCTGTAAAGTAAATTGAGAGATTGTCTTAAAACAACCCCGTAGATTTCCTTCAGCCTGAACAACAACTTGACTTCTGTAATTTTACTTGGATCTTTAGGTAAAATAGTCCAAATTGCTGTTTTGAACAATTGTCAACATAAAGTAGAGTATTTGCATCTTGTCAATATTTTAAATTGGTTTTTGAGATTGTCTTTTGAATCATGGGTCCCCAACAGAAAGATAATGCACAATCCCCGTCCCCATCTACTCCTGTTCCATCACCAGTCCCTGTTACCCTAGAGAATATACAGCAAACACTCACTTTCCTTGTTAATCAGTTTGGTTTAATGAGAAGTGACATAGAGGATAACAAACAAAGGATAAACAACGTAGAAAAGCCAACCTCAGATCAAAAGGAACCTAGTATACCTTTTCAAGAAGGCACCTCTTATGCTAATGAGTCTTATGTTCAACCTAGAAGAGTCACATCACATAGAGGTAGAAGTCGAGGTCGAGGTAGTAATGGTGGTCGTAGGAACATTTCTTTTGAGGAGAGATTTGATTATCTCCCTGAGTACAATGAAGAACACTATCCGGAAGAACGGTATGATGAACGTCAACCTGATAGAAATGAACATCTTGAAGAAGAGTTCATTACTACTAAACTGACGATACCCTCCTTCCAAGGGAAAAGTGATCCTGAAGCTTATCTGCAATGGGAAACAAAAGTAGATCATATGTATTCTTGCACTAACTATTCTGAATTGGCCAAAGTGCGGTATGCAACTTTTGAATTTGTAGATTATGCTTTACTCTGGTGGGAGCAATTGCAGAACACCAGGAGAAGAACAAGACAGCCCCCTGTTGTTACTTGGTTCGAACTGAAACAAGAGATGAGGAAGAGATTCATATCTCCTTCCTATGAGAGAAGTATCTTCCAGAAATTACAACAACTTTCTCAAGGTAATAGATCTGTTGATGAATTTTATAAAGAATTAGAACATCTGCTTACCAGGGCTAACATAGAAGAAGCTGAGGAAGCCACAATGGCTAGATTTCTAGCTGGCTTGAACAAAGATATTGCATTCAAGGTGGAACTCACACCTTACTCTGATCTGGCTTCTATGGTTCACATTGCTGAGAAAGTGGAAAGACAATTGAAGGTAAAAACTTCTAACCCTTCTCTTCGGACTAATCCTTTGAGTTTTCCCAGAACACAGCCCAGGACGCCTTTCCGTCCACAACAAGGTCAAGGCCGTGGATTCCAAGGAAAATCAACCCAGAACATCCAAAATCGTCCAAAGTTTCCAATCCCTGATAAAGGCAAAGCCAAGGTGGAAGGTACGCCTAATGTTAAGACTCGTGATATTCAATGTTTTAAATGCTTAGGAAAAGGTCATTTTGCTAATCAATGTCCCAACCCTAAACGCATCATGTTTATTGAAGAGTCTAATGAGTATTATTCTGAGGAAGAATTGGAAGAGAATGAAGAAAACAAAGAAATTGAGCAAACGTGTGAGGAAGAAGAAGAAATTAGTGAAGAGATTGAAGAGTGTGAAACAAAAGAGTTCTTAGTTGTCCGTCGAGCCCTAAGTGCCCAAGTTAAAACTGAAGAACCTGAAATACAACGAGAGAACATATTCCACATTCACTGTATGGTTAAGAAGAAAGTCTGCACTTTAATCATTGACTCCGGTTCATGTACTAATGTTGCAAGTTTTGAACTTGTTAGGAAACTTGAGTTACCTTTAATTAACCACCCCCGTCCTTATAGACTTACGTGGCTTAATGAGTGTGGTGAAGTTAAAGTAACAAAGCAAGTCCTAGTTCCTTTGTCGATTGGTGGGTATTCTGCTGAGGTGTTATGTGACGTAGCCCCTATGCAATCGAGTCATATCTTATTAGGTAGACCGTGGCAATTTGACAACAAGGTTACATATGATGGTTATCTAAATAGATATTCCTTTAGGCATAACAACAAACTGTTCAAATTAAATGCCTTACCCCCGCACAAAGTCTTTGAGGATCAACAACGAATGTTAAAAAGCTACAATGATCCAAAAGAAAAGGAATTAGAAAGGATCTTTATCAAAGAACACCAACTGAGAAGCTCTCATCTCAAAGTTGAACCGAAAGAAAACAAAGTTTCTGCTGAACCATCTCTAAAGAAAAGTGCATTCTTTGCATCTCAAAGTGAGGTATTCCATGCTATCAATTCAAACAAAAATGTTTATATCTTGCTTTACAAAGAAGCTCTATTCTCTTCATCTGAGATACCATCTACTTTACCAAGTGAAGTTGCATCTTTACTTCAAGAATTTTCTAGCTTGTTTCCTGAAGGAGATCCCCCAGGTTTACCCCCTCTAAGAGGCATTGAGCATCAAATAGATTTCATTCCAGGAGCTGTTCTGCCAAACAGACCTGCCTATAGAGCCAATCCAGAGGAAACTAAGGAAATCCAAATGCAAGTTGAGGAATTATTGACTCAAGGTAAAGTAAGAGAGAGTATGAGTCCGTGTGCTGTTCCTGTAATCATTGTCCCTAAGAAAGATGGAACTTGGAGAATGTGTACTGATTGTAGAGCCATCATTAAGATCACTGTGAAGTATAGGTACCCTATTCCTAGGTTGGATGACATGTTGGATATGTTACATGGGTCTAGGTGCTTTAGCAAAGTAGATCTTAAGCAAGGATACTTCCAAGTGAGAATTAGGGAAGGTGATGAATGGAAAACTGCCTTTAAGACTAAGTTTGGATTGTACGAATGGTTAGTTATGCCCTTTGGTTTAACCAATGCCCCTAGTACTTTCATGAGGTTAATGAATGAGGTCTTAAGGAAATTCATAGGGAAATTTGTAGTAGTTTACTTTGATGACATTCTTATCTACTCCAAAACCCTAGGTGAACACCTGAACCATCTAAGAGCCGTTTTTGTCACCCTACAGAAAGAGAAGCTGTATGCTAATTTCAAGAAGTGTTCTTTCTGTCTGGAGAAGGTTACATTCTTAGGATTTGTGATTAGTGCTGAAGGAATTGAGGTGGATCAAGAGAAAGTTAAATCCATAACTGAGTGGCCAACCCCTAAGTCTGCTGGAGATATTAGGAGTTTTCATGGATTAGCTAGTTTCTATAGACGTTTTGTGAAGGATTTCTCTACCATAGCTGCACCCTTGAATGAATTAGTCAAGAAAGATGTAAGATTTGAATGGGGAGAAACACAACAACAAGCCTTTGAGGAACTTAAGAAACGTCTAACTTCTGCACCTATCCTGAGACTGCCCAATTTTGATGAAATGTTTGAAGTTGAATGTGATGCCAGTGGAGTTGGCATTGGAGCTGTATTGCATCAAGGTAACAAACCTGTTGCCTACTTTAGTGAGAAATTGAAAGGAGCTTCCATTAATTATTCAACCTATGACAAAGAATTGTATGCCCTTGTCCGTTCTTTACAAACTTGGCAACATTATCTGCAACCTAAGGAATTTGTGATTCATACTGATCATGAGAGCCTTAAGTATCTAAAAGGTCAAGGAAAATTGAACAAAAGACATGCCAAATGGGTTGAATTCATTGAACAATTTCCTTATGTGATCAAGTATAAGCAAGGAAAAGAAAATGTAGTAGCTGATGCCTTATCTCGTCGCTATACTTTGATTACTACTCTTTCATGTAACATGTTTGGTTTTGAGTCTATCAAAGAGATGTATCATTCTGATCATGACTTTAGTTCTATATATCAAGCATGCATTGATTCACCTTTTGCTAAATATTACTTGCATGATGGTTACTTGTTTAAAGAACATAAGTTATGTGTACCAATGTGTTCATTAAGAGAGTTGTTGATAAAAGAAGCTCATGGAGGAGGTTTAATGGGTCATTTTGGCTCGTTAAAAACTTTGGAAACACTTAAGGTGTTGGATCTGTATAGCACCACTAGAGGGGGGGGGTGAATAGTGGGTTAGCGGAAATTACACTACAATTACCTTCAAAAACTTGTTTGAAGACCCCTTTGCCTCTTTAGCCTCAGATTCTGGAATTTCCAGAAACAGTTCACTGTTTTGAGCGCTTTGGTTGAACCACTTATACACCTGTGCAAGCTCTCAAACTTGGCAGAGATCAAGTTTAGGATGTTTATAGTATGTCATAAAAAATTCAATCAATTCCAAGCAAGTTAGCACGATCAAACAAGCAAGATAAGTAAAGTGTGCAATTCTGGCAGTTTCAGGCAGAATGTTAGCTTAACTTCAAACGATGATATCTCAAAATCTACCCGTGCTATTTTGATGAATCTTATGTCAAATTAAACCTCAAGATGTCTAGTTTAATTTGATATAAGGCTCACTCCAAGATTCGAAGGATAGCCTATTCAAATTGCACAAGTTTGCACACTGGTCAGAACTGTTCACAGAATGTAGCAACAATTTTGTGAAGATGATTTGAATATGCTAAACACCTTAGAATTTAGTGATTCTTGCGGCTAATGAAAGCTAACACATTGAAGTATAATATATCCAAAATTCATGCAATTCTAAGACTGTTTGCTCGTTCAATTATGCGTGCCAAGTTAGTGTAATTCTCAGCCAGAAAACAGTAAGTGCAGGAAGTAAGTAAAGAACACAAGGAATTATCCTGGTTCGGTCAATGTGACCTACTCCAGTCCCAAGAGACACCTTCTCTTGGATTTCACTAAACACCAAACACCAAAGTCACCTTACAAAGCCAAAGGAAGAAGCTTTTCACCAACTTCTTCAAGTGACTTCACCAAAACAGCAACTAGTTTCACCTTTGCACCTTTGCACCTTTTGATCACCTCTAAGGAGTAAGCTTTATACACCAGCTTCTCCCTTACAATATGTCGTTTACAAGGTGTTGAAATGACAAGAAATGAAGAACTATACAATCATAAAGCTTGCTGCAAATGTGTTCTTCAATAGAGAAGAGAAGAAGAAAAGAATGGAGACAAAGAGCTAATTGTCTTGCTTGCTTTCTTTGTTGCTTTCGTTGGTTGCCATTTCTTCTTCATCCTTGGAGCTATTTATAGCCAAGAGGACAGCCTATAGGCTCCTCAAAGTAGCCGTTGCCATGGTTGAAGAATGAGGAAATTCAGCACCTTTTTAGCTATCCATTTGACTTTAAAAACAAATCTGAATTTTTGCTACTTTGAAATGGTCTTCCACCTGAATATTTATCCTCTTAAAGCCGTTGGAATGAGATGGAAAAAGACTCCATTTGTCCGTTTAAAAACTAGCTCCAATAAGCAATATCCATGTGTAAATAACTTGCCATGTGTATAGCTGAATTGGCATGTGTTTTGAACAAATTTTATCTCCTCATTTTGAACATCAAAGAGACGTTGGAATGCCTATAATCAAGGCATTGAATAGTAGTTCCAAGATAGAGATAAATCAGCCAAGGTTTTTTAAGTTTGAATTAGTCTTCAACTTTGAATCACATAGCCGTTTGCTATCTTCCTTGGTTGAGAGATTTTTGCTCCAACTTTGAACAAAAATGGCCGTTGGTATGTAGCTAAAAGATAGAGAAAATTCAGCTAAGCCTTTGAATTTGACTTGGTCTTCAATCATATAGCCGTTGCCTTTTGCTTGTATTTGCTACATTGTAGGACTTGCTTTTTGTCACTCATCATAATCTGAATTTTCACCATATAACATACGAAATGTTGCTCCAAATTTGAACCAATATAGCCGTTTGAATCATCACAAGAATAGCCAAGAATAATCATCTAAAATCAGCACCAAAATAGGATGTAATTCAACTTGCCTTGACTTGTTCAAAAGCTGAAAGTTTGAACATGATATATGCGCCAACATCCGTGTGTAACCATATAATATATAGTCATTTATGTCTTCAACATGTAGCATAGAAAACCATATGAAGAATACCAAGAATTCCAAGAAAACCATAGATGTGATAACCATAACATAAGAATTTCCAATTGAGATACCATGCTGCCCGTTTCCATAAAAATAGGGCACGTACCATATGTGACATAAACACATATAAACATCATATAAGCAATATATAACATGTTGGAAGACCCATTGGCAAGTGAAAAGACCAGAATACCCCTTAGCACAAAAATAGGAACTTTGTCCTAGGATGAACCTGGACATGGTGCTGCTCTAGATTCATCTTTGCCATGATGTGACATGACTTATAAATGTGTCATATGATCATATAAATCCGTTGGAAGAAGACCAAATAAGAATGAGAAGTCCAAATGGTGAAATTACCAAAATAGCCCTTATATAGGTCAATAAGCTTCCCACCGGGTCAATTCAGTTTTAACCCGTGCCAAGCATGCCTTTCCTCAGCCAATTAGATTCTAAATTGAATAAGGATCATGTGGGATTTTGAATGACTCAATTTGGAGTTCATTTGCCCAAGATATGAACCAAAACCTGCAATAGGATACTAAACCGAACAATTTGCCTTATATTGTAAGTCATGTGACTTCAAGGCTTGGTTAGATCATATTATCAACATGTATTGGCATATATATCTTCTAAGATCAGTTTGAACAACATGTATTGGCATATATAATCTAAGATCAGTTTGAACATGTCTTGATTAAGATATGTGATTGAATTGGCCAAGTTCAATCTCATGATCTTAATCAAACTTGTTCAATCTTGATTCATTCAAGCAATTTCACATTTAGCTCATAAGTTCATAAGTTCATGCCTTGCCAAAACAATTTCACATTTAAACGTTAAACATACATGCTCACATATGCATCTTCCAATCATTCAAACATGATATATCTATTTGCAATCATCATAACAATTACACATATGCACACATATACATTTTGCAATCACTCAAACATAATATATCACAACAATCTCCCCCTTTTGATGATTTGCAAAATTACCCCACATATGTGTATATTAAGCATCTAAATCAAGTGTGCATCTAAATCAAGTGTTGTAATCTGTGTAATCAAGTAAGCATCTAAATCAAGTGTTGTAATCTGTGTAATCAAGTAAGCATCTAAGTGTAAGCTGCTCCCCCTTAATGTGTTATCTCCCCCTTAACATGATATCTATCTTCCCCTTAACATGATATATATACACATTTATTTCTCCCCCTTAATTTTGTAAATTATGCAAAAGACTGAATGGTGTAATAGTCAGTTGTAAGCAATTAATCCAAGTCTTGCACGTAAAGTCTCAAAGATAGCTTGATTAAGGGGTTTAGTGAATATGTCAGCTACTTGTTGATCAGTTCTAACATGTTCAATGTGTATATGTCCAAGATTAACATGATCACGGAGAAAATGATAACGTACTTCTATATGCTTTGCCTTAGAGTGTAGTACAGGGTTTTTAGACAAATTTATAGCACTTGTACTATCACAATAGATGGGGATATTATTTACTTGTATTTCAAAGTCTGAAAGTTGTTGTTTAATCCACAATAGTTGAGTACAACATAGACTTAAAGCCATATATTCTGCTTCAGTAGTAGAAAGTGCAACACTAGATTGTTTCTTTGAAAACCAAGATATGAGTGAGTTTCCTAGGAATTGACATGTTCCACTAGTGCTCTTTCTATCTACTCTACATCCACCATAATCTGCATCTGAATATGCATGTAGACTTAGACTAGATTGTCTATCATACCATAAGCCTAATGTTGGTGTATGTTGAAGATATCTAAATATTCTTTTTACAGCTTTAAAGTGTGACAACTTAGGCATACTTTGAAATCTTGCACACATACATACTGCAAACATAATATCAGGTCTACTAGCAGTTAGATATAGCAATGAACCAATCATAGACCTATATAGTTTTTCATCAAATGCAACACCATTTTCATCTTTGTCTAATTTTGTTGAAGTACACATTGGTGTTGGAGATGGTTTCAAGTTTTCAAAGTTGAATTTCTTTATCATATCTCTTATGTATTTGGCTTGATTGATATGTATACCATTTGATGTTTGTTTTATTTGCAAGCCTAAGAAGTAATTTAATTCACCAACCATGGACATTTCAAACTCAGACTTCATACAATCTTCAAAGTCTTTTACTAAGTTAGGATTAGTTGAACCAAAGATTATGTCATCTACATATATTTGTATTACAAGCAAATCTTTGTCTTTCGTTTTCAAGAATAAGGTACTATCTATGGTTCCTCTTTGAAAGTTGTTACTTAGTAAAAAGTTGGCAAATCTTTCATACCATGCACGGGGGGCTTGTTTCAAACCATATAAGGCTTTCTTAAGTTTATATACATGATCAGGGTTCTTTGGATCTTCAAAGCCTGGTGGTTGTTTAACAAAAACTTCTTCTTGGATATAGCCATTTAAGAATGCACTCTTAACATCCATTTGGAATAGTTTGATGTTATTATAACATGCAAAAGCTAATAAGAGGCGTATGGATTCTAATCTTGCTACGGGGGCAAATGTTTCATCGTAATCAATACCCTCTTCTTGATTATATCCTTGAGCTACAAGTCTTGCCTTATTTCTTACTACAACCCCTTGCTCATTCATTTTGTTCCTAAACACCCATTTAGTTCCAATGATTGATTTATCCTCGGGTTTAGGTACTAAATCCCACACATTGTTTCTTTCAAATTGGTTTAACTCTTCATGCATTGCATCTATCCAATATGCATCGTTTAAGGCATCATTCACATTCTTAGGTTCAATTTGGGATATAAGTGCATGCCATTGATCATATTCATTAGGATCTATTTGTCTACGTGTTCTAACCCCTTGATTTACATCTCCTATGATAAGTTCTTGAGGATGCTTTTGTTTATCTCTTATTTGCCACCAATTACTTGGTTGTGCATCTTCAATAGGTTCATGATGTTCAATAGGTTGGTTAGGCACATTTTCTTCATTATGTTCTTGTGTAGGGGGAGTTTGAACTTCATGCATTTCAAGAGTTTGATTTGGTGTTTCAACTTGATCATGTGTAGGTGGTAGGATAAGTTCATCTTCATCATGAAGTATTTGATCATTTGGTACATAGGTTTCATGTTGATTACTTGTTTGGAGATATGCATTTTCATTGAACTTCACATGTATAGATTCAACTATCTTTCTTGTTTGTGCATTATAACATCTATATGCTTTAGAGTTCATTGAATATCCCACAAATATATGTTCATCAGACTTAGGATCAAACTTATCTAAGTTATCTTTTGTGTTCAATACAAAGCATTTACAACCAAAGACTTTTAGATAGTTTACTTTTGGGAGTCGTCCATTTAAGATTTCAAATGGTGTTTTGTTCAATTTCTTTCTTATTGATAGTCTGTTGATCATATAACTTGAAGTGTTTACTGCTTCAGCCCATAAGAATTTAGGTACTTTGTTTTCTACCATCATTGTTCTTGCTACTTCTTGAATAGTCCTATTCTTTCTTTCAACTACACCATTAAGTTGAGGAGTTCTTGGTGGGGAGAATTCATGTTTTATACCCTTTTCATTACAGAATTTGATTAATTCACTATTTTTAAACTCACCACCTCTATCACTCCTTATCTTAATAACATGTGATTCATGTTCATTTTCAAGTTGTCTAATAAGATTAGCTATAGATGATGCACTTTCATCTTTTGAAGCAAGAAACAATGTCCAAGTATATCTTGAGAAATCATCAACTATTACACATACATAATAACTTCCACCTAAGCTTCTTGTTCTACATGGACCAAATAAGTCTATATGCAAGAGTTCTAGTATTCTTGATGTTGTGACCTCGGTTTTAGGCTTAAGGGATTCTCTAACATGTTTGCCTTTGATACAAGATTCACATAGTTGAAAATCATTCAAGTTAAGTTTAGGCAATCCTTTAACAAGACTTTTAGCGTGTAGTTTTTCTAAGGTTGATATACCTATGTGTCCTAAACGTCTATGCCAAAGATTGGGATCAGATTCATGTGAAACAAGACATTTTGTGTTACTACATAGCATATCATCCATGTTAAGCACATATATGTTTCCTTCACGTTTTCCTTTTAACACAACTTGATTGTTTTTATCCATTATCTTACAAGAGGTGGAGGAGAAGAGAACATTCAAGTTGTTGTCACATAGTTGAGAAACACTTAAAAGCTCAAAGGTTAGGTTACTTACAAGTAGGACGTTTTTGATCTCAAACTTGTTTGGATCACCAACCTTGCCTTTGCCAATTATTTGGCCTTGGTTGTTGTCTCCAAAGGTAACTTTGCCACCTTTTGCAATGTTCTTAAGTGTGCTAAACAAATTTTTGTTGCCCGTCATATGTCTTGAGCAACCACTATCAACTATCCAATTGGTTTTGCTCTTTTCATCTTCTTTGTTGTTATAACCAGCAACTTGTCTTTCTTTGATGTTATGTACCTACAAA
The DNA here is from genome assembly GCA_036186865.1 of Eustoma russellianum. Taxonomy (NCBI): domain Eukaryota; kingdom Viridiplantae; phylum Streptophyta; class Magnoliopsida; order Gentianales; family Gentianaceae; genus Eustoma; species Eustoma russellianum. The sequence goes on along the minus strand of AP025070.1, from coordinate 13,326,735 downwards.
TGTAAATAACAACTTAGGTACCCTTTGATTTTGGGTCCTTTCAAGGTTAGACAAGTTAAGTTCATGTTAGTGTACCTTTAGGTACCCAAACTTGAACAACCTTTCTTGGTTTTGAAATGTTAAAATCATGTTGCATATAATGATCAAATAGTGGATTTTGATACATAGAATATGATGGAAAAGGGGCTGCATATTTATGTCTAGTTGTATAAGCATTGTAAGTTCTATATGCATTTGAATGTTGCCATGTATATGAGTTATATCTTGGCCGTGAGTTATCATAGTTTCTAGGCCGTGTATAAGCATTGGATTTAGGCAGTGTATACGCAAGATGTTGTGTGTGTCTAGGCCGTGTGTTGTAAACTGATTTAGGCCGAGAGTATGTCATGTTCTTCACATAAGCATGTTGTTGCATATAAGGCATAACTTGAGCAGATTGCATACTACTTTGTTTAGGCATTCTTGTATACATGTAAGCATGGTTTCTAGGTGTATTTACCTTCCTATATGTTGATGCATTTTGCAATCTTTGTGATGAAGGTGGTGTGGGCAGAATAGGTTCATTTCTAAATGCATTTGGCCTATATTTCATGTTGGTTGAAGATGATACAAATGTTGTTTCCTTAGGTGTGTATTCAGCTTCTTTAACATATCCAAGACCTTGTTTGTCATTTCCATGCTTTTGAGATGCAATAAGAGTGTCTAACATGTTGGAACCATTCTTAAATTGTTCTAAAGATTTGTTCAAGTCTAGGTTGCATGCTTTTAATGATTCAAATTCAGTTTGTATTTCATGTAATTTGGACTTTAAAACGTTGTAATCAACACATTGCACACATTGCACATTTTCATGTTTGTTCTTAAGTTCCTTAATCTGATTTTGCATTGAACTAATAGTGTTAGATGATTCAAGTTGAAGAACTTCTAGTTGAGAAGTTAGATTCAAGTTAGACGTCTCCAACTTGTTCTTCTCCTCAACTATTCTTTTCTTCTCCTTGGATAGCTTCTTATATCTATAATGCAACTTTTCTAATTCATCCAACAATTCATCTTGAGTAAAATCACATTCAGAGTCAGAATCGAATGTTACCTCATTTGTAGACTTTGAAGCCAAACATGTTTGTGCAACTTCAGGTTCCTCCTCGGATTCGGATGAAGATGTGTCATCCCAAGTGCTTGCCTTAAGAGCTTTCTTCCTCCTTTGCTTAGGTTCTACTCTAGTTTGTGTCTTTTCATCCATGTCACGGTTTTTGTTCTTGTTTGGACAATCATATGATATGTGTCCTTGTTTGCCACATTCATAACACTTAAGTTCTTTATCATACCATTTACCATCTTGTTTGTTAGATTTCACATTGATAGGGGCAGCTGATTTTGCTTGTCTTTTAGTTGGTCTTTGTGTGGACATGCCTTCTAAGTGTGTGAGAAAACGTTTAAAACACTTATAAGAAGGAAAGAAAGTGTCACCTTGTTGTAGATGAAGAATATAAGACAACCAGAAAATTTCCAGCAACTTTGCAACTTGGAGTGTAAACTGTTTTCAGCTCAAATAAGAATATGGTGCTCAACCTCTCTCTGATACCAATTGTTGGATCTGTATAGCACCACTAGAGGGGGGGTGAATAGTGGGTTAGCGGAAATTACACTACAATTACCTTCAAAAACTTGTTTGAAGACCCCTTTGCCTCTTTAGCCTCAGATTCTGGAATTTCCAGAAACAGTTCACTGTTTTGAGCGCTTTGGTTGAACCACTTATACACCTGTGCAAGCTCTCAAACTTGGCAGAGATCAAGTTTAGGATGTTTATAGTATGTCATAAAAAATTCAATCAATTCCAAGCAAGTTAGCACGATCAAACAAGCAAGATAAGTAAAGTGTGCAATTCTGGCAGTTTCAGGCAGAATGTTAGCTTAACTTCAAACGATGATATCTCAAAATCTACCCGTGCTATTTTGATGAATCTTATGTCAAATTAAACCTCAAGATTTCTAGTTTAATTTGATATAAGGCTCACTCCAAGATTCGAAGGATAGCCTATTCAAATTGCACAAGTTTGCACACTGGTCAGAACTGTTCACAGAATGTAGCAACAATTTTGTGAAGATGATTTGAATATGCTAAACACCTTAGAATTTAGTGATTCTTGCGGCTAATGAAAGCTAACACATTGAAGTATAATATATCCAAAATTCATGCAATTCTAAGACTGTTTGCTCGTTCAATTATGCGTGCCAAGTTAGTGTAATTCTCAGCCAGAAAACAGTAAGTGCAGGAAGTAAGTAAAGAACACAAGGAATTATCCTGGTTCGGTCAATGTGACCTACTCCAGTCCCAAGAGACACCTTCTCTTGGATTTCACTAAACACCAAACACCAAAGTCACCTTACAAAGCCAAAGGAAGAAGCTTTTCACCAACTTCTTCAAGTGACTTCACCAAAACAGCAACTAGTTTCACCTTTGCACCTTTGCACCTTTTGATCACCTCTAAGGAGTAAGCTTTATACACCAGCTTCTCCCTTACAATATGTCGTTTACAAGGTGTTGAAATGACAAGAAATGAAGAACTATACAATCATAAAGCTTGCTGCAAATGTGTTCTTCAATAGAGAAGAGAAGAAGAAAAGAATGGAGACAAAGAGCTAATTGTCTTGCTTGCTTTCTTTGTTGCTTTCGTTGGTTGCCATTTCTTCTTCATCCTTGGAGCTATTTATAGCCAAGAGGACAGCCTATAGGCTCCTCAAAGTAGCCGTTGCCATGGTTGAAGAATGAGGAAATTCAGCACCTTTTTAGCTATCCATTTGACTTTAAAAACAAATCTGAATTTTTGCTACTTTGAAATGGTCTTCCACCTGAATATTTATCCTCTTAAAGCCGTTGGAATGAGATGGAAAAAGACTCCATTTGTCCGTTTAAAAACTAGCTCCAATAAGCAATATCCATGTGTAAATAACTTGCCATGTGTATAGCTGAATTGGCATGTGTTTTGAACAAATTTTATCTCCTCATTTTGAACATCAAAGAGACGTTGGAATGCCTATAATCAAGGCATTGAATAGTAGTTCCAAGATAGAGATAAATCAGCCAAGGTTTTTTAAGTTTGAATTAGTCTTCAACTTTGAATCACATAGCCGTTTGCTATCTTCCTTGGTTGAGAGATTTTTGCTCCAACTTTGAACAAAAATGGCCGTTGGTATGTAGCTAAAAGATAGAGAAAATTCAGCTAAGCCTTTGAATTTGACTTGGTCTTCAATCATATAGCCGTTGCCTTTTGCTTGTATTTGCTACATTGTAGGACTTGCTTTTTGTCACTCATCATAATCTGAATTTTCACCATATAACATACGAAATGTTGCTCCAAATTTGAACCAATATAGCCGTTTGAATCATCACAAGAATAGCCAAGAATAATCATCTAAAATCAGCACCAAAATAGGATGTAATTCAACTTGCCTTGACTTGTTCAAAAGCTGAAAGTTTGAACATGATATATGCGCCAACATCCGTGTGTAACCATATAATATATAGTCATTTATGTCTTCAACATGTAGCATAGAAAACCATATGAAGAATTCCAAGAAAACCATAGATGTGATAACCATAACATAAGAATTTCCAATTGAGATACCATGCTGCCCGTTTCCATAAAAATAGGGCACGTACCATATGTGACATAAACACATATAAACATCATATAAGCAATATATAACATGTTGGAAGACCCATTGGCAAGTGAAAAGACCAGAATACCCCTTAGCACAAAAATAGGAACTTTGTCCTAGGATGAACCTGGACATGGTGCTGCTCTAGATTCATCTTTGCCATGATGTGACATGACTTATAAATGTGTCATATGATCATATAAATCCGTTGGAAGAAGACCAAATAAGAATGAGAAGTCCAAATGGTGAAATTACCAAAATAGCCCTTATATAGGTCAATAAGCTTCCCACCGGGTCAATTCAGTTTTAACCCGTGCCAAGCATGCCTTTCCTCAGCCAATTAGATTCTAAATTGAATAAGGATCATGTGGGATTTTGAATGACTCAATTTGGAGTTCATTTGCCCAAGATATGAACCAAAACCTGCAATAGGATACTAAACCGAACAATTTGCCTTATATTGTAAGTCATGTGACTTCAAGGCTTGGTTAGATCATATTATCAACATGTATTGGCATATATATCTTCTAAGATCAGTTTGAACAACATGTATTGGCATATATAATCTAAGATCAGTTTGAACATGTCTTGATTAAGATATGTGATTGAATTGGCCAAGTTCAATCTCATGATCTTAATCAAACTTGTTCAATCTTGATTCATTCAAGCAATTTCACATTTAGCTCATAAGTTCATAAGTTCATGCCTTGCCAAAACAATTTCACATTTAAACGTTAAACATACATGCTCACATATGCATCTTCCAATCATTCAAACATGATATATCTATTTGCAATCATCATAACAATTACACATATGCACACATATACATTTTGCAATCACTCAAACATAATATATCACAACATAAGGAACATTTCTTCTGGCCGCATATGAGAGCACATGTTGATAAGGTATGTGACCAATGTATTACTTGCAAGCAAGCAAAATCTAGAACACAACCACATGGATTGTACACTCCTTTATCTGTTCCAAACTCACCTTGGACTGATATTTCTATGGACTTTGTATTGGGATTGCCTCGTTCCAAAACTGGTAAAGATAGCATCTTTGTTGTTGTTGATAGATTTTCCAAAATGGCACATTTCATTGCATGTAAGAAAGTTGATGATGCTATTCATATTGCTGATTTGTTCTTTAAGGAGATTGTTAGATTGCATGGCATGCCACGTACGATTGTTAGTGATAGAGATACAAAGTTTCTAAGTCATTTCTGGCGAGTTTTGTGGAGTAAACTCGGTACTAAATTGTTATTTTCTACAACTGCTCACCCACAAACCGATGGTCAAACTGAAGTTGTTAATAGAACTTTGTCTCAACTGTTACGTGTTGTCATTCAAAAGAACTTAAAGAATTGGGAAGATTGCTTAGCTTATATTGAGTTTGCGTACAATGGAGTTGTTCATAGTGGAACATTGCATTCTCCTTTTGAAGTTGTTTATGGCTTTAACCCTTTGTCCCCGCTTGATCTTGTTCCCATACCTGTTCATGAACGTGTTAGTTTAGATGGTGAACGAAAAGCAAAACTTGTGAAAGAATTGCATGAAAAGGTTAAGTCACAACTTGAAGCTAAGAATAAAGTGTATGCCAATAGAGCCAACAGGAATCGTAAAGTTGTTATATTTGAACCTGGTGATCTTGTTTGGTTACACTTGAGGAAAGAAAGATTCCCTAAGGAAAGGGACTCAAAATTGAAGCCAAGAGGCGATGGACCGTTCAAAGTGTTGAAACGGCTTGGTGATAATGCCTATGTTCTCGATCTTCCTGAAGAAAGGTATGGTCCTATCTCTAAAACTTTTAATGTTGCTGACCTTTCTCCGTTTAGTATTGATTCAGATTCGAGGACGAATCCTTTTCAAGTGGGAGGGAATGATGAGCTACAGCCTAACCTTGTGGATACAAACACTGACGTTGACACCTCGATGCCCCACACAGGTCCCATGACAAGGAGTATGGCTAAGAAATTGTTACAATGTGTTGAATCATTTCTTTACAGGCATGAAGAGGATGAGCCAAACAAAGATGATGTCCATTGGGTTTATATGATACAAGCTATGATTTAGTTGTATCCAAAACGTGTTGTACATATCTTTAGTTGTTCCTTTTATTATTGTTGGTTTGTTAACTTTGTTTTAGGATAGTTTGTGTTGTATTATTGCCTTATCTTTCAGGTACACGTACTTAGCTTGAAAATGCAATTCAAACCTGAATTTTTGTCCAAGCAAAGAGGTGACAAACAAGTAGCTTACAAGCAAGGAGGTGATAAGCAAGTAGGTTACAAACAAGGAGGTGATAAGCAAGTAGCTTACAAGCAAGGAAGTGACAAGCACTCATGTCAAATACAAGGCTTTGTCCTCCACGCAAATAGTGAGCAAGACAAGCTGCTCAAAGCTTTAACCAATGAGAAGAAGTCTTGCAAATGTTCAAACCAATTACACTCAAGTTGAAGACAAGAAAACAAGCTGCACAAAGATTCATCCAATCAAAATGCTTGAAGAAAACCGTTGGCTTAAGGAATGAAAAGGGTTGAAGATTCAAAGACAACTTGCAACCAATCAAAGGCCTTTCTCAAGCAAGCTGCTACATGTCTAAACCAATCAAATTGATCAAAGGAAGAAGGCTGGAAAACAGGTTGAAAAGCACGGCAAAAGCAACCAGCCTTTTGGAACCAAAAGTTGCTCAAACAATTTCCAAGCAAAACATGTCATTTTAGTCTAGTATTTTGTATATTAAATCTTGTACTTCTTAGCATTTTCGTTGGTTATAAGTAGAGCTAGAACCAGATTGTAAATTCAACCATTATCAAACATATTTCAATCAAATTTCCTTCAAGGAGTTCACAACTATTTCTTAGTTGAAGTTTGAAACCACTAACGGTTTTCTCTCAAGTTCCTAGCCTAGAACTTGTTAGTATTTGCTTCATCTTTTGGTTTACAAGCATCTTAAGGTCTCTTGAGGTTTTAGATGTGTTGGAGTGCCAAAGAGGGAGAGGTGTTGGCATAGATTGAGCCAAGAACAACGGTTAAAGATCAAGGGGTATCTTGGAGATGTTCTTTGACATAGCTTGGGTTCAAATCAGTTTGGAATAGGAGACAAAGTCCTTGGCAAGGTTTTCTAGCCTTCGTTTGGCTCATCAAAAGATGATGTCCATTGGGTTTATATGATACAAGCTTTGATCTAGTTGTATCAAAAACATGTTGTACATATCTTTAGTTGTTCTTTTAATATTGTTGGTTGGTTAACCTTGTTTTAGGATAGTTTGTGTTGTATTATTGCCTTGTCTTTCAGGTACACGTACTTAGCTTGAAAATACAACTAGAACCTGAATTTTTGTCCAAGCAAGGAGGTGATAAGCAAGTAGCTTACAAGCAAGGAGGTGACAAGCACTCATTAATATTGTTCTTCACGTTGGAATGGATGGACAAGCTGCTCATTTCATGAACCAATTGGAAGAAGTCTTGCAAATCTTCAAACCAATCAAAAACAAGCAAAGAGACAACCAAGCAAGCTGTACAACAAATGAACCAATCAAATTGAGATTGTTTAAAGCCTAGCTCACGCAAGAAAGGGTTGAAAATTCAAAGACCAACTTGCAACCAATCAAAGCCTAATTCAAAGCAAGCTGCTCCAAGTATTATCCAATCAAATCAATCAAGAAAGAAGGCTGAAAACAAAGCATGGGAAGCACGGCAAGCAACCAGATTTCTTGGAACCAAAGTTGTTCAAAAGCAAGCATGTTATTTTAGACTTGTACCTTGTACTTATGTCATTTTCGTTTGTTATAAGTAAGGTAGGAACCTGAATGTACAAAAAACACCATTCAAACATATTTCAATCAAAATTTCCTTTAAGGAATTCTCAACTCTTTCTAGTTGAAGTTTAAGACCACTAACGGTTTTTTTCCAAGTTCATAGCCTAGAACTTGTTAGTATTTACTTCATTTTTGGTTTACAGCATCTTAGGGTCTCAAGGAGGTTTTAGATGTGTTGGAATGCCAAGGAGGAAGAGGTGTTGGTATAAATTGAGCCAAGAACAAACTGTTACAGTTCAAGGGGTGTCCTTGTGATGTTCTTTGCCATAGCTGAGGTTCAAATCAATTTGGAATAGGAGACAAAGTCCTTGGAACGTTTTTCTAGACTTCGTTTGGCTCATCATTTGTGCTGTATTATTACCTTGTCTTTCAGGTACACGTTTTTAGCTTGAAGATGCAATTAAAACCTGAAATTTTGTTCAAGCAAAGAGGTGATATGCAAGTAGCTTACAAGCAAGGTGGTGACAAGCACCCATGTCAAATCTGAATTCTTCTTCACATTGAAACAAGGAAGGACAAGCTGCTCAACTCATTAACCAATAGGAAGAAGTCTTGTAAATGTTCAAACCAATCACAATCAAGTTGAAGTCAAGAATGCAAGCTGCACAACAATTGATCCAATAAAATTCCTTGAAGAAATCGTTGGTTTAAGGCCTAAATGGTTTGAAAATTCAAAGACCAACTTGCAACCAATCAAATGCAATCCAAAGCAAGCTGCTCAATGTATTGTCCAATCAAAATGGCTGAAATCAAGCAAGGAATACACGGCAAAGCAACCAGAATATTGGAACCAAAGTTATCAAAAGCAAGCATGTTATTTTAGACTTGTACTTTGTACTTTAAACCTTGCACTCTTGTAATTTTCGTTTTGTATAAATAGCATAGGAATCAGATTGTAAAAGGAACCACAATTCATATATACATTTCAATCAAAACTTCCTTTAAGGAAATCTCAACTTTCTAGTTGAAGTTCAAGACCACTTAACGGTTTTCTTCCAAGTTCATAGCCTAGAACTTGTTAGTATTTACTTCATTTTTGGTTTACAGCGTCTTAGGGTCTCAATGAGGTTTTAGATGTGTTGGAATACCAAAGAGGAAGAGGTGTTGGTATAAATTGAGCCAAAAACAAACGGTTACAGTTCAAGGGGTGTCATTGTGATGTTCTTTGCCATAGCTGAAGTTCAAATCAATTTGGAATAGGAGACAAAGTCCTTGGAACGTTTATCTAGCCTTCGTTTGGCTCATCAATTGGTATCAGAGCCTTGGTTAGTCTTCTATTCATGTTTACATTGCTTAAACTTGCATATGCATGATGCTGCCCAAAAACCGTTTAGTAAACTGTTTTGTTGTCCAATTAGATTCTGTTTGTTTACGTAGTTAGTTTATGTTTTGAAGTGTTTATTAGATAGTTTACAATAGTTTGGTAACTTAGTTTTTAGTAGCAAAAACCGAAACACCACAAAAAGAACAAAGACTAGACTTAAGTATTGTTAGAATCCCTTTGTGTAGTTTAGATTAAACCGTGTGTGAATCTTGTTGTTCTAGTTCAATCTAGCTTAGATAATGTTCATTAGGTCCTACTCTAGAAGTTTAAACGGTAGTTTAGTGATTCCTTAAAACAGAAAACTTGAACACCAAAATAGATTAGTTGATAGTTTAGTTTGTAATCAAGTTGTTAAAATTCTGTTTTAGTAGTTGTGTGCAATCTGTTTTACACGTTTTATTTGCTGCCCTATTTAGCTTAGTTAGACTAGTTTACAACATAGTTTTAAAGGTTTTGTTGGTTGTCTAGCTTAAAACAAGAAAACCGAAAACTAAAGAACAAAACAAGTAGTTTTAGTTAACTAAGTGTGCTGCCTAGTTTCTAGTGTTACACGTTTGACAAGTAGAATATAAAGACTTGCATCTAGTAACACCTAGTTTAGAAACTGATTGCATCATACAAACAAAAACCAAACAAAAACAAAGTAGGATAGATCACCTAAAAACTAAACAAAACAAGTTAGCTAGTTTGCATCAAAGCTGATTTCCATTAGTTGATATAGTAATCAGCCTTATAAATTGCATTTAGAAACAACTAAGTTGCATTTAGCTATCTTAAGATTAGTTAGATCATTTGCATCAAAAACAGAAAAGAAAAAAAAAGGACAAACTGCCCAAAACCGTGTGGTTTAGAACAAGCTTTTGAAGCTCATTTGAAATCTTGGTGAATGCTAATAGCTTTATCTTTTGTTGATTTCAATTGTTTCAAACAACTTGTTGGACTTAGATAAATTCTGAAAGTTAGGAATTGTTTAAGCCCCACACTGTTAAAAAAGAGCTATCCAATTGTTGTTTTAGATCAATTTCTGAACTTACCTTGCACTATATTCAATTTGAACTTGTTGTAATTGTGAATTGAACTCTCACTACATAGTGTTTAGCCGTGTTGTGTACGAGGAACTTTCAAATTCCAAATACAACAAACCTTGTGCAATTAAAGGCCGTGAGCAATGTCTCATGTAGGCCGTGAGAAGTAGTCTCACAACAATCAAGCAAACCCCTCCAAAGAAAGAAAATTAAGCTTGATTGAGAAATACGCGAGAGAAAAGCCAATATTTGTCAACAAGTAAGAGGCAAGACAAGAGAGAATTGCACAAGAAAACCGAGTGAGGAAAAGCCCAAAATTAAACATTGCAAAAAGGGGAAATTCCCGTGCAAAGCTCAAAAGAAAGAAGTGCCCAAACCAAACCCCAAAGTGTTGTAGTTTTGAAATATTGAAAGTTTCTAAAGCAAACCCTTGCTGACACTTTGTTTGTGTGCTTTTACTTTCACTTTACTTCAATTGATAATTGCATATGCTGTAAAGTAATTGAGGGATTGTCTTAAACAACCCCGTAGATTTCATTCTGCCCGAACAACAATTTGACTTCTGTGATTTTCTTGAATCTTTAGGAGAAATAGTCCAAATTGCTGTTTTGAACAATTGTCAACATAAAGTAGAGTATTTGCATCTTGCCAATATTTTAAATTGGTTTTTGAGATTGTCTTTTGAATCATGGGTCCCCAACAGAAAGATAATGCACCATCCCCGTCCCCATCTACTCCTGTTCCATCCCCAGTCCCTGTTACCCTAGAAAATATGCAGCAAACACTCACTTTCCTTGTTAATCAGTTTGGTTTAATGAGAAGTGACATAGAGGATAACAAACAGAGGATAAGCAAAGTAGAAAAGCCAACCTCAGATCAAAAGGAACCTAGTATACCTTTTCAAGAAGGCACCTCTTATGGTAATGAGTCTCATGTTGAACGTAGAAAAGTCACATCACTTAGAGGTAGAGGTAAAGGTCGAGGTAGTAATGGTGGTCGTAGGAACATTTCTTTTGAGGAAAGATTTGAATATCTCCCTGAGTACAATGAAGAACACTATCCGGAAGAACGGTATGATGAACGTCAACCTGATAGAGATGAACATCTTGAAGAAGAGTTCATTACTACTAAACTGACAATACCCTCCTTCCAAGGGAAAAGTGATCCTGAAACATATCTGCAATGGGAAACAAAAGTAGAACATATGTATTCTTGCACTAACTATTCTTAATTGGCCAAAGTGCAGTATGCAACTTTTGAATTTGTAGATTATGCTTTACTCTGGTGGGAACAATTGAAGAACACCAGGAGAAGAACAAGACAGCCCCCTGTTGTTACTTGGTCCGAGCTAAAACAAGAGATGAGGAAGAGATTCATATCCCCTTCCTATGAAAGAAGCGTTTTCCAGAAATTGCAACAACTTTCTCAAGGTAATAGATCTGTTGATGAATTTTATAAAGAATTAGAACATCTGCTTATCAGGGCTATCATAGAAGAAGCTGAGGAAGCCACAATGGCTAGATTTCTAGCTGGTTTGAACAAAGAGATTGCATTTAAGGTGGAGCTTACACCTTACTCTGATCTGGCTTCTATGGTTCACATTGCTGAGAAAGTGGAAAGACAATTGAAGGTAAAAACTTCTAATCCTTCTTTTCGGACCAATCCTTTGAGTTTTCCTAGAACACAGCCCAGGACGCCTTTCCGTCCACAACAAGGTCAAGGCCGTGGATTCCAAGGAAAATCAACCCAGAACATCCAAAATCGTCCAAAGTTTCCAATCGCTGATAAAGGCAAAACCAAGGTGGAAGGTACGCCTAATGTTAAGACTCGTGATATTCAATATTTTAAATACTTAGGAAAAGGTCATTTTGCTAATCAATGTCCCAACCCTAAACGCATCATGTTTATTGAAGAGTCTAATGAATATTATTCTGAGGAAGAATTGGAAGAGAGTGAGGAAAACAATGAAAATGAACAAACATGTGAGGAAGAAGAAGAGATTAGTGAAGAGACTAATGAGTGTGAAACAAAAGAGTTCTTAGTTGTCCATCGAGCTCTAAGTGCCCAAATTAAAACTGAAGAACCTGACATACAAAGAGAGAACATATTCCACATTCACTGTATAGTTAAAAAGAAAGTCTGCACTTTAATCATTGACTCCGGTTCATGTACCAATGTTGCAAGTTTTGAACTTGTTAGGAAACTTGAGTTACCTTTAATTAATCACCCCCATCCTTATAGACTTACGTGGCTTAATGAGTGTGGTGAAGTTAAAGTAACAAAGCAAGTCCTAGTTTCTTTATCAATTGGTGGGTATATTGCTGAGGTGTTATGTGAGCCCCTATGCAATCAAGTCATATATTATTAGGTAGACCGTGGCAATTTGACAACAAGGTTACTTATGATGGTTACCTAAATAGATATTCCTTTAGGCATAACAACAAGCTGTTCAAATTAAATGCCTTGCCCCCACACAAAGTCTTTGAGGATCAACAACGAATGTTAAAAAGCCATAATGATCCAAAAGAAAAGGAATTGGAAAGGATTTTCATCAAGGAAAACCAACTGAAAAGTTCACATCTTAAAATTGAACCGAAAGAAATCAAAGTTTCTGCCGAACCATCTCTAAAGAAAAGCGCATTCTTTGCATCTCAAAGTGAGGTATTCCATGCTATCAATTCAAAGAAAACTGTTTATATCTTGCTTTACAAAGAAACTCTGTTCTCTTCATCTGAAATACCATCTACTTTACCAAGTGAAGTTGCATCTTTACTTCAAGAATTTTCTAGCTTGTTTCCTGAAGGAGATCCCCCAGGTTTACCACCTCTAAGAGGCATTGAGCATCAAATAGATTTCGTTCCAGGAGCTATTCTGCTAAACAGACCTGCCTATAGAGCCAATCCAGAGGAAACTAAGGAAATCCAAAAACAAGTTGAGGAATTATTGACCCAAGGTAAAGTAAAAGAGAGTACGAGTCCTTGTGCTGTTCCTGTTATCATTTTCCCTAAGAAAGTGATGAGGATCAAGGGTCCGATGAGGATCAAGGGCACCATCAAGAGGTCAAAGGTCCTATGACAAGAAGGAGGACAAAGGAACTTTGTCATCAAGTTGCCACCTTCTTGTACAAGCATGTTCAAGATGAACCTAAGACTCCTTGGGTTCATTTCATTGAACCTTCAACTTGAGCATGTTGTTGTGATATATCATGTTTGAATGATTGCAAAATACATATGTAAGCATGTAGATTGTTGTGATATATTGCAAAATGCATATGTGAGCATGTATGTGTGTATAACGTTTAAAGTATATGTGTGCATGAGATTGAATTTATGAGCTAGAACTTATGAGCTAAATGTGAAATTGATTGAATGAATCAAGATTGAACAAGTTTGATTAAGATCATGAGATTGAACTTGGCCAATTCAATCACATGTCTAAATCAAGATATGTTCAAACTGATCTTAGATGATATATATGCCAATACATGTTAATTATATGATCTAACCAAGCCTTGAAGTCACATGACTTACAATATAAGGCAAATTGCTCGGTTTAGTATCCTATTGCAGGTTTTGGTTCATATCTTGAGCAAATGAACTCCAAATTGAGTCATTCAAAAGCCCACATGATCCTTATTCAATTTAGAATCTAATTGGCTGAGGAAAAGCATGCTTGACACGGATAAAAACTGACTTGACACGGTGGTGAAGCTTATTGATCTTTATAAGGGTTATTTTGGTAATTTCACCATTTGGACTTCTCATTCTTATTTGGTCTTCTTCCAACGGATTTATATGATCATATGACACATTTATAAGTCATGTCACATCATGGCAAAAATGAATCTGGAGCAGCACCATGTCTAGGTTCATCCTAGGACAAAATTCCTATTTTTGTGCTAAGGGGTATTCTGGTCTCTTCACTTGCCAATGGATCTTCTAACGTGTTATATATTGTTTATATGATGTTTATATGTGTTTATGTCACATATAGTACATGCCCTATATTTATGGAAACGGGCAGCATGGGCAGCATGGTATCTCAATTGGAATTCTTGTGTTATGGTTATCACATCTATGGTTTTCTTGGAATTCTTGGCATTCTTCATATGGTATTCTATGCTACATGTTGAAGACATAAATGGCTATATATTATATGTGTGCACACGGATATTGACGGATATTGGCACACAAATCATGTTCAAATTTTCAGATTTTGAACAAGTCAAGGCAAAGTTGAAATAAATCCTATTTTGGTGCTGATTTCAAATGGCTATTCTTGCATATATTACAACGGCTATTTTGGCTCAAAAATGGAGCAACATTTCGTATGCTATATGGTCAAAATTCAGATTATGATGAGTGACAAAAAAGCAAGTCCTACAATGTAGCAAAGTTGGAGCGAAAATCTCTCAACCAAGAAAGCAAAACCAAACGTCTATATGTTCAAAGTTGAAGACTAATTCAAATTCAAAGGCTTGGCTGGTTTCTATCTATCTTTGAACTATTCTCCAATGCCTTGATTCTAGGCATTCCAACGTCCATTTATTATTCAAAATGAGGAGCAAAAATCTGTTCAAAATACACGCCAATTCAGCTGCATACATGGCAAGTTATTTACACATGGATATTGCTGATTGGAGCTGCCTCTTAAACGTTCAAATGAAGCTATTTTCCACCTCATTCCAACGTTTATAATGGGATAAGATGGAGGATAAAAGTTCAGTTGGAGACCAATTCAAAGCAACAAAAGATGAGCTTCATTTGAATAGCTAGAAAGGTGCTGAAATCTCTCCATCTTCTCAACCATTCCAACGTCTCTTTGAGGAGCCTTTAGGCTGTCCTCTTGGCTATAAATAGCTCCAAAGGTGAAGAGTAAAAGGGCACCAACGAAAGACAAAAGAAAAGCAAGCAAGACATTCAGCTCTTTGTCTCCATTCTTCTCTTCTACTCTTCTATATTGAAGAACACATTTGCAGCAAGCTTTATGATTGTATAGTTCTTCATTTCTTGTCATTTCAACACCTTTTAAACGACATATTGTAAGGGAGAAGCTGGTGTATAAAGCTTACTCCTTAGAGGTGAGCAAAAGGTGCAAAGGTGCAAAGGTGAAACAAACTAGTTGCTGTTTGTTTTGGTGAAGTCTCTTGAAGAAGTTGGTGAAAAGCTTCTTCCTTTGGCTTTGTAAGGTGACTTTGGTGTTTGGTGTTTAGTGAAATCCAAGAGAAGGTGTCTCTTGGGACTGGAGTAGGTCACATTGACCGAACCAGGATAATTCCTTGTGTTCTTTACTTATTTCCTGCACTTACTGTTTTCTGCCTGAGAATTACACTAACTTGGCACGCATAATTGAACAAGCAAACAGTCTTAGAATTGCATGAATTTTGGATATATTATACTTCAATGTGTTAGCTTTCATTAGCCGCAAGAATCACTAAATTCTAAGGAGTTTAGCATATTCAAATCGTCTTCACAAAATTGTTGCTACATTCTGTGAACAATTCTGACCAGTGTGCAAATTTTGTTCAATTTGAATAGGTTATCCTGCGAATCTTGAAGTGAGCCTTATATCAAATTAAACTAGACATCATAAGGTTTAATTTGACATAAGATTCATCAAAATAGCACGGGTAGATTTTGAGATATCATCGTTTGAAGTTAAGCTAACATTCTGCCTGAAACTGCCAGAATTGCACACTTTACTTATCTTGCTTATTTGAACGTGCAAACTTGCTTGGAATTGACTGAAATTTTTATGACATACTATAAACATTCTAAACTTGATCTCTGCCAAGTTTGAGAGCTTGCACAGGTGTATAAGTGGTTCAACCAAAGCGCTCAAAACAGTGAACTGTTTCTGGAAATTCCAGAATCTGAGGCTAAAAAGGCAAAGGGGTCTTCAAACAAGTTTTTGAAGGTAATTGTAGTGTAATTTCCGCTAACCCACTATTCACCCCCCCCTCTAGTGGTGCTATACAGGTCCAACACATGTATCACATGCACGTCTACACTCTTTGTTTGTTTGGATTTTATTTTGTGTCGTGTGATCTTAGTTTTATGTATTTGCTTTGTAGGTAAATTAGGTACAAGAGAATGTTTGAAAAGAATGTTTCTAGAGAATGTTTCAAGAGAATGTTTCAAGAGAATATTCGAAGAGAATGTTTGTCTATGCTAAGACAAATTCAAAGGTGTTCAAGATAGAATCTCTTGATCAAGTTGAAATCAAAATCATCTCCATTATCCACAAGAGGGGGGCCGGCCATGATTGAAGCAAATGGATAATGATCAATTGAGTTTAAATTCAAAGCTAGGCTTGAATTTAAAATTCAACCTTAATTTGAATTCAATCTCAATCAATTGGAGACTTAAAGTTCAAGAAGATTTCAGCCTAATCTACATCCACTCCAACGCCAACATGAAGTCAAATTTGAAGGATAACAAAGATGAGATGACAATTCAAATTTGAATCCAAGTTTAAATTCAAGTTCAAGTTAAACTCAATCTCCAACCAGCATTTGAATCCAACATCTCAACCCCTTGTAGACCTTATCACACGCCATCTTCTATAGTTACATGCCAATTTGGAGAGCAAAAGAGGAGAGATCAAAATTCAAAGATTAGGTTCAAGATTGAAGTCAAGTTCAAATTCAAATTGAATTCAATCTTCAACCAGCCTTTGAAGTCAAACACAACCATCTCATCTATGTCAAGATTAAGCCTCCAACGCCATTTCATCACCAAACATGACCAGATTCATTGAGGATAATGTCTTGCAAGATTTGAAGTTTCTAGCTAGGATTTGTTTTAGTTTTGAATTCAAATAGTTTTCAATTTTCACAGATTGTTAGCTAGCTTTATTTTGAATTAGTTCTAGACATTTTAAGGCTCAATCTCAGCCTATAAATAGAGCCTTTGGGGCGCCTAGGAAGAGCACCTTTTGATGAATAACAATTCTTGATTTTTCATTCACTTTGTGTGATACTTTGTTTTCTTGGTTTTGCGTTAAAAACCTAGGTTAAGATCCTTCAAAGTTGAGCATATTGAAGGTGTTGCCATTGCTTAGAGGTGCCGTCCAGGAGGGCCGTTTTGGTTTGCCTAATCAACGACCATCTTGAAGTGTTGGTCTTGCTCATCCTTAATCCATACGTTTTTATTCATTAAGGAAGCAAGGGGAAGTCTTCTTCCTTGTGCCTAACCCTTGTGAAGGACGTTTGGAAGGTGGAATTGTTGGAGCCCACGAGTTGCACGCATCAAATTGGTATCAGAGACAGGTTACTCTATTCCACCATCTATCATTTCCTTTTCGTTTGAGTCTAGTCATTTCAATTCCAGTTGAGTCCTTCTTCTACTCCTCACTCTGCACGTCTTGCATTTCATACAAAAAACAAACAAACAAAAAACGTCCATATTAGCTTTGAGTCCTTGCACGTTGCTGCATTTTGCTTTTCATCATTCAAGTGTCATTTCCTTTATTTCCTTTCGCATCACAATCTGATTTTGAGTCGTTCAAAATTGAACAAATTAGGGTTCGTTGCATTTTAGGGTACATTCAGCCTTCTTTTAAATATTCCAACCATCAGCCTAAAAAGCTACCTCGGTTTCAAATCATCTCGTTGCTACCGAAGCTTTTAGTTGGTGATGATTGTATGCATCTTATGATTCGCATTGTGATTGATTTCATGCTATAAATCTGGTAGTCCTACGTGTGCTTGTCTTCAGAACCTACTTGCAACACCAATCAAACCCTAAAACCAGCCCCACACCCCACGGCCCAACCAACTCCACCCCCCAACCCAACCCTAAAACTCACCAACCTGATCCCAAATAACCATACTCACACCCCACACAAAAAGCCCCAAACCAATTTTACCAAATGGAAACAGATTCTAAAGATCCCAAATCATTCAAATAAACCCTAACCCTAGAATTTGAATTTTGTTCAAATTCTGTCCTAAACCAACCAATATCCAAATTGACCACACCAATCATCAATTACCAACCCAAATAATCCATCTACAACGCTCATTCCGTTCCTATAACCCCATTCCGCAAATTCCCAAAACGTTCAAAAAAAACCCTAAATCAAAAAAAAAAACCCTAACCCTAACCCCCATTCGGTCCTACCCCAATTTCCTTCACTTTCCAAGGTTATTTTTTGTTGCAAGTCCAAGATACAAATTGCATTTTAAATACATTGCACTATTCTGTCCAAAAACGCAAGTGCTAAGTGCAAAATAAGCAAAATTCCAATTCTGCCCTTAGTCAAAAAAAAGGAGAATCTGAACCTTGCTCAATTGAAATAGCAAGGAAGAAAAAGAAAAACAAAAGAACAAGAGCAAAAAAAGGGCAAAACGTTTGTGCATTGCGTAGAAAATTTTTTGGTACGACTTGCAAACCTTGGATACTATATTACCCCACATTGCCTTCCCTTATACCTAATTATCCATTTCTTCATCTTCTTAAACCAATCACACACTTGGTTGCTCGATTGTTGCATGACTTGAACCATTTTGTGGATAGTAAGTGCATAGAATCAAAATTAACTAAAGATTGCCTACGGCAACCCTTAGTTTATCTTTGGTTCAACCTTATACATCAACTTTGGTTGCTTATTTTCTTTGAATCTTAGTATAAAGTTCAAGTTTGTGTTCATTTCCATTGATTCTACTTTGATACTAATTGGTGCAACTTGAAAGCAAAAAAGGAAGAAACAAGCGGAGAACATTTTGATTTGAAGAAGCCTTGGCAATACACTTCTTTATTGATCACTTTGAGACTTCTTAATTTCAGGTTATCCAAGAACCAAAGTGGTAAGAGAGTGGAAAGAATAGAAAGCGTAGTGTTCATAGTTTATTTTTTTACTAATCCCTTAACGTTTGTTTGTCTTTGTGTTAGTTTGCTTCTTTCTTTTTCCCTTTGTTTTCGTTCAAATCCTTAGGAACAATGGCCAGCAGCAATCATTCCGCATCTAGCAAGTCTAAAGAAGCCGAAACTGTTGACAATACTCAACAACAAATGCTGGAGATGCTTAAGAAACTCATGCACGACAATAAGATAATCAAGCATCGCTTGGAAGACGTGGAGCGAAGATACAAAACAAGTGATGGCCAAGGAACAAGCAGGGCCGTTCCACCACCACAACCAAGGCGCCATCCTCCAGAAGAAGTTGAGGACGATAACATTCGACTCCCACACACCTAAGCGAGACGGTTTGCTCCTCCTACACAAGCAAGAAGGTACGCTCCAAGAAGGTACAATGATGATTACATTCCCTTTGAGCATGATGATTATGACTTTGATGACCACCATCCCCGTGGTTACCAAAGACGCCAAAATCCTCTTTTCCCGCAAGATGACGATTTTCTTAAAACCAAAATAAGTATTCTCACGTTTTATGGTAAAAGTAATGCGGAGGAATATTTAGAATGGGAAACGAAAGTGGATTTGATCTTTTCTTGTACCAATTATAGTGAATTGCAAAAAGTGAGGTATGCTTCCATTGAATTTTCTGGTTATGTACTTAATTGGTGGACGAATTTGTGTCGAAATAGAACTATGACGAGACAACCCCCAATCGCCACTTGGGAAGAAATGAAGTTTGAAATGCGACAACGTTTTATTCCAAACAATTATGAGAGTTCTATTTTCACGAGTTTGCATAACTTACGACAAGGTTCCAAAAGTGTAGACGAGTATTATAAAGAGTTAGAAATTTTGTTGGAGAGGTCTAACTTGCAGGAACCTGAAGAAGCCACCAAGGCTCGATTCTTACATGGTTTAAACAGGGAGATTGCGCAAAGGGTTGACCTTCAACCTTACCTCGACCTCACAACCATGGTCCATATGGCTGAAAAGATTGAAGCACAACTAAAGGTACGTAACTCCTCCAATTTCAATTCCAATTATCGTACTAATCCATCTTCATCAAGATTTCACAGCAAGCCTTCAGGAACAAGAAGTTCACGGCCTACAGGAGGCCAAACGCGTGACCAAGGAGCGTCGCAAAGGATGGACAATCGTGTGCAATCCACACAAAGGAGAGATGAACGCACCCAACAAAAGGCTCCTACCGGCAATTCTTCGGATCCCTCAAACAGGTTTAGAGACATTAAATGTTATAAATGTCAAGGACGTTGATAAGCCAAACGAAGGCTAGAAAACTTTGCCAAGGACTTTGTCTCCTATTCCAAACTGATTTGAACACAAGCTATGTCAAAGAACATCTCCAAGATACCCCTTGATCTTTAACCGTTGTTCTTGGCTCAATCTATGCCAACACCTCTCCCTCTTTGGCACTCCAACACATCTAAAACCTCAAGAGACCTTAAGATGCTTGTAAACCAAAAGATGAAGCAAATACTAACAAGTTCTAGGCTAGGAACTTGAGAGAAAACCGTAAGTGGCTTTAGACTTCAACTTGAAATGTTGATAACTCCTTGAAGGAAATTCTGGTTGAAATGTATATTGATAATGGTTCCATTTACAATCTGGTTCTAGCTCTACTTATAACCAACGAAAATGCTAAGAAGTACAAGATTTAATATACAAAATACTAGACTAAAATGACATGCTTTGCTTGGAAATTGTTTGAGCAACTTTTGGTTCCAAAAGGCTGGTTGCCTTGTCGTGTGTTTAACCTCTTTTCCAGCCTTCCTCCTTTGATCAATTTGATTGGCTTAGATAGGTAGCAGCTTGCTTGAGAAAGGCCTTTGATTGGTTGCAAGTTGTCTTTGAATATTCAAACCTTCTCATTCCTTAGCCCAACGGTTTCCCTCAAGCATTTTGATTGGATGAATCTTTGTGCAGCTTGTTTTCTTGTCTTCAACTTGAGTGTGATTGGCTTGAACATTTGCAAGACTTCTTCTCATTGGTTAAAGCTTTGAGCAGCTTGTTTTGCTCACTATTTGCGTGGAGGACAAGCCTTGAGTTTGACATGAGTGCTTGTCACCTCCTTGCTTGTAAGCTACTTGTTTGTCACCTCTTTGCTTGGACAAAATTTCAGGTTTGAATTGCATCTTCAAGCTAAAACGTGTACCTGAAAGATAAGGCAAGAATACAACACAAACTATCCTAAAACAAAGTTAACAAACCAACAATAATAAAAGGAACAACTAAAGATATGTACAACACGTTTTGGATACAACTAAATCATAGCTTGTATCATATAAACCCAATGGACATCATCTTTGCTTGGCTCATCCTCTTCATGCCTGTAAAGAAATGATTCAACACATTGTAACAATTTCTTAGCCATACTCCTTGTCATGGGACCTGTGTGGGGCATCGAGGTGTCAACGTCAGTGTTTGTATCCACAAGGTTAGGCTGTAGCTCATCATTCCCTCCCACTTGAAAAGGATTCGTCCTCGAATCTGAATCAATACTAAACGGAGAAAGGTCAGCAACATTAAAAGTTTTAGAGATAGGACCATACCTTTCTTCAGGAAGATCGAGAACATAGGCATTATCACCAAGCCGTTTCAACACTTTGAACGGTCCATCGCCTCTTGGCTTCAATTTTGAGTCCCTTTCCTTAGGGAATCTTTCTTTCCTCAAGTGTAACCAAACAAGATCACCAGGTTCAAATATAACAACTTTACGATTCCTGTTGGCTCTATTGGCATACACTTTATTCTTAGCTTCAAGTTATGACTTAACCTTTTCATGCAATTCTTTCA
Organism: Eustoma russellianum; assembly: GCA_036186865.1. NCBI lineage: Eukaryota > Viridiplantae > Streptophyta > Magnoliopsida > Gentianales > Gentianaceae > Eustoma > Eustoma russellianum. Next base: position 13,305,223 of record AP025070.1, on the reverse strand, counting down.
CAAGTTTTGCTTTTCGTTCACCATCTAAACTAACACGTTCATGAACAGGTATGGGAACAAGATCAAGCAGGGACAAAGGGTTAAAGCCATAAACGACTTTAAAAGGAGAATGCAATGTTCCACTATGAACAACTCTATTGTATGCAAACTCAATATAAGCTAAGCAATCTTCCTAATTCTTCAAGTTCTTTTGAATGACAACACGTAACAGTTGAGACAAAGTTCTATTAACAACTTCAGTTTGACCATCGGTTTGTGGGTGAGCAGTTGTAGAAAATAACAATTTAGTACCAAGTTTACTCCGCAAAACACGCCAGAAATGACTTAGAAACTTTGTATCTCTATCACTAACAATTGTACGTGGCATGCCATGCAATCTAACAATCTCCTTAAAGAACAAATCAGCAATATGAATAGCATCATCAACTTTCTTACATGCAATGAAATGTGCCATTTTGGAAAATCTATCAACAACAACAAAGATGCTATCTTTACCAGTTTTGGATCGAGGCAATCCCAATACAAAGTCCATAGAAATATCAGTCCAAGGTGAGCTTGGGACAGATAAAGGAGTGTACAATCCATGTGGTTGTGTTCTAGATTTTGCTTGCTTGCAAGTAATACATTGGTCACATACCTTATCAACATGTGCTCTCATATGCGGCCAGAAGAAATATTCCTTAAGTGTTTCCAAAGTTTTTAACGAGCCAAAATGACCCATTAAACCTCCTCCATGAGCTTCTTTTATCAACAATTCTCTTAATGAACATATTGGTACACATAACTTATGTTCTTAAACAAGTAACCATCATGCAAGTAATATTTAGCAAAAGGTGAATCAATGCATGCTTGATATATAGAACTAAAGTCATGATCAGAATGATACATCTCTTTGATAGACTCAAAACCAAACATGTTACATGAAAGAGTAGTAATCAAAGTATAGCGACGAGATAAGGCATCTGCTACTACATTTTCTTTTACTTGCTTATACTTGATCACATAAGGGAATTGTTCAATGAATTCAACCCATTTGGCATGTCTTTTGTTCAATTTTCCTTGACCTTTTAGATACTTAAGGCTTTCATGATCAGTGTGAATCACAAATTCCTTAGGTTGCAGATAATGTTGCCAAGTTTGCAAAGAACGGACAAGGGCATACAATTCTTTATCATAGGTTGAATAATTGATGGAAGCTCCTTTCAATTTCTCACTAAAGTAGGCAACATGTTTGTTACCTTGATGCAATACAGCTCCAATGCCAACTCCACTGGCATCACATTCAACTTCAAACATTTCATCAAAATTGGGCGGTCTCAGGATAGGTGCAGAAGTTAGACGTTTCTTAAGTTCCTCAAAGGCTTGTTGTTGTGTTTCTCCCCATTCAAATCTTACATCTTTCTTGACTAATTCATTCAAGGGTGCAGCTATGGTAGAGAAATCCTTCACAAAACGTCTATAGAAACTAGCTAATCCATGAAAACTCCTAATATCTCCAGCAGATTTAGGGGTTGGCCACTCAGTTATGGATTTAACTTTCTCTTGGTCCATTTCAATTCCTTCAGCACTAATCACAAATCCTAAGAATGTAACCTTCTCCAGACAGAAAGAACACTTCTTGAAATTAGCATATAACTCTTCTTTCTGTAGGGTGGCAAAAACAGCTCTTAGATGGTTCAGGTGTTCACTTAGGGTTTTGGAGTAGATAAGAATGTCATCAAAGTAAACTACTACAAATTTCCCTATGAATTTCCTTAAGACCTCATTCATTAACCTCATGAAAGTACTAGGGGCGTTGGTTAAACCAAAGGGCATAACTAACCATTCGTACAATCCAAATTTAGTCTTAAAGGCGGTTTTCCATTCATCACCTTCCCTAATCCTCACTTGGAAATAGCCTTGCTTAAGATCTATTTTGCTAAAACACCTAGACCCATACAACATATCCAACATGTCATCCAACCTAGGAATAGGGTATCTATACTTCACAGTGATCTTATTGATGGCTCTACAGTCAGTACACATTCTCCAAGTTCCATCTTTCTTAGGGACAATGATAACAGGAACAGCACAAGGACTCATACTCTCTTTTACTTACCCTGGGTCAATAGTTCCTCAACTTGCTTTTGGATTTCCTTAGTTTCCTCTGGATTGGCTCTATAGGCAGGTCTGTTTGGCAGAACAGCTCCTGGAACGAAATCTATTTGATGTTCAATGCCTCTTAGAGGTGGTAAACCTGGGGGATCTCCTTCAGGAAACAAGCTAGAAAATTCTTGAAGTAAAGATGCAACTTCACTTGGTAAAGTAGATGGTATGTCAGATGAAGAGAATAGAGTTTCTTTGTAAAGCAAGATATAAACAGTTTTCTTTGAGTTGATAGCATGGAATACCTCACTTTGAGATGCAAAGAATGCGCTTTTCTTTATAGATGGTTCAGCAGAAACCTTGTTTTCTTTTGGTTCAACTCTAAGATGAGAACTTCTTAATTGGTTTTCTTTGGTGAAAATCCTCTCCAATTCCTTTTCTTTTGGATCATTATGACTTTTTAAGATGCGTTGTTGATCCTCAAAAACTTTGTGCGGGGGCAAGGCATTTAATTTGAACAGCTTGTTGTTATGCCTAAAGGAATATCTATTTAGGTAACCATCATAAGTAACCTTGTTGTCAGATTGCCACGGTCTACCTAATAAGATATGACTTGATTGCATAGGGGCTACATCACATAACACCTCAGCAAAATACCCACCGATTGATAAAGAAATTAGGACTTGCTTTGTTACTTTAACTTCACCACACTCGTTAAGCCACGTAAGTCTATAAGGATGGGGGTGGTTCAATAAAGGTAACTCAAGTTTCCTAACAAGTTCAAAACTTGCCACATTGGTACATGAACCGGAGTCAATGATTAAAGTGCAGACTTTCTTTTTAACCATACAGTGAATGTGGAATGTGTTCTCTCTTTGTATGTCAGGTTCTTCAGTTTTAATTTGGGCACTTAGGACTCGACGGACAACTAAGAACTCTTTTGTTTCACACTCATTAGTCTCTTCACTAATCTCTTCTTCTTCCTCACACGTTTGCTCAATTTCTTTGTTTTCTTCATTCTCTTCCAATTCTTCCTCAGAATAACACTCATTAGACTCTTCAATAAACATGATGCGTTTAGGGTTGGGACATTGATTAGCAAAATGACCTTTTCCTAAGCATTTAAAACATTGAATATCACGAGTCTTAACATTAGGCGTACCTTCCACCTTGGCTTTGCCTTTATCAGGGATTGGAAACTTTGGACGATTTTGGATGTTCTGGGTTGATTTTCCTTGGAATCCACGGCCTTGACCTTGTTGTGGACGGAAAGGCGTCCTGGGCTGTGTTCTGGGAAAACTCAAAGGATTAGTCCGAAAAGAAGGGTTAGAAGTTTTGACCTTCAATTGTCTTTCCACTTTCTCAGCAATGTGAACCATAGAAGCCAGATCAGAGTAAGGTGTGAGTTCCACCTTGAATGCAATCTCTTTGTTCAAGCCAGCTAGAAATCTAGCCATTGTGGCTTCCTCAGCTTCTTCTATGTTAGCCCTGGTAAGCAGATGTTCTAATTCTTTATAAAATTCATCAACAGATCTATTACCTTGAGAAAGTTGTTGTAATTTCTGGAAGATACTTCTCTCATAGGAAGGAGATATGAATCTCTTCCTCATCTCTTGTTTCAGTTCGGACCAAGTAACAACAGGGGGCTGTCTTGTTCTTCTCCTGGTGTTCTGCAATTGCTCCCACCAGAGTAAAGCATAATCTACAAATTCAAAAGTTGCATACCGCACTTTGGACAATTCAGAATAGTTAGTGCAAGAATACATATGATCTACTTTTGTTTCCCATTGCAGATAAGCTTCAGGATCACTTTTCCCTTGGAAGGAGGGTATCGTCAGTTTAGTAGTAATGAACTCTTCTTCAAGATGTTCATTTCTATCAGGTTGACGTTCATCATACCGTTCTTCCGGATAGTGTTCTCCATTGTACTCAGGGAGATAATCAAATCTCTCCTCAAAAGAAATGTTCCTACGACCACCATTACTACCTCGACCTCGACCTCTACCTCTATGTGATGTGACTCTTCTAGGTTGAACATGAGACTCATTACCATAAGAGGTGCCTTCTTGAAAAGGTATACTAGGTTCCTTTTGATCTGAGGTTGGCTTTTCTACGTTGTTTATCCTTTGTTTGTTATCCTCTATGTCACTTCTCATTAAACCAAACTGATTAACAAGGAAAGTGAGTGTTTGCTGTATATTCTCTAGGGTAACAGGGACTGGGGATGGAACAGGAGTAGATGGGGACGGGGATGGTGTATTATCTTTCTGTTGGGGACCCATGATTCAGAAGACAATCTCAAAAACCAATTTAAAATATTGACAAGATGCAAATACTCTATTTTATGTTGACAATTGTTCAAAACAGCAATTTGGACTATTTCTCCTAAAGATTCAAGTAAATCACAGAAGTCAAATTGTTGTTCGGGCTGAATGAAATCTACGGGGTTGTTTTAAGTCAATCCCTCAATTTACTTTACAGCATATGCAATTATCAATTGTAGTAAAGTGAAAGTAAAGACACACAAACAAAGTGCTAGCAAGGGTTTGCTTTAGAAACTTTCAATTATTTCAAAACTACAACACTTTGGGGTTTGGTTTGGGCACTTTCTTTCTTTTGAGCTTTGCACGGGATTTTCCTTTTATGCAACGTTGATCTTTGGGCTTTTTCCTCACTAGGCTTTCTTGTGCAATTCTCTCTTGTCTTGCCTCTTACTTGTTGACAAATATTGGCTTTTCTCTCGCGTATTTCTCAATCAAGCTTAATTTTCTTTCTTTGGATGGTTTGCTTGATTGTTGTGAGACTACTCCTCACGGCCTACATGAGACATTGCCCACGGCCTTTAATTGCACAAGGTTTGTTGTATTTGGAATTTGAAAGTTCCTCGTACACAACATGGCTAAACACTATGTAGTGAGAATTCAAATCACAATTACAACAAGTTCAAATTGTATACAGTGCAATGTAAGTTCAGAGATTGATATAAAACAACAATTGGATAGCTCTTTAACAATGTGGGGCTTAAACAATTCCTAACTTCCAGAATATATCTAAGTCCAACAAGTTGTTTGAAACAATTGAAATCAACAAAAAGATAAAGCTATTAGCATGTACCAAGATTTCAAATGAGCTTTAAAAGTTGTTTTAATCCACACGGTTTTTGGGCAGGTTGTTCTTTTTCCTTTTTTTGTTTTTGATGCAAGTGATCTAACTAATTCTAAGATGGCTAAATGCAACTTAGTTGTGCCTAAATGAAGTCTACAAAAGCTGGTTACTAACAACTAATGGAAAATCATTTTTGATGCAACTAGGCTATCTTGTTTTGTTTGGGTTTTAAGTGATCTATCCTACTTGTTTTTTTTGTTTGGTTTTTGTTTGTATGATGCAATCAGATTCTAAACTAAATGACACTAGATGCAAGGGTTGATGTTCAAACGTATGTCTCTTGAAGTAGGTAGCACACTTACTAGCTAAAACTACTTTGTTTTGGTTCTTTGGTTTTCGGTTTTCTTGAGCTAAACTAAACAAACATCTAAACACTTAAACTATGTTGTAATCTAGTCTAACTAAGCTAAACAAGGCAGCACTAAAACGTTTTGGACAGTTTGCACAAAAGTTACTAAAACAGAATTTTAACTACTTGATTACAAACTAACTACCAACTAATCTATTTTGTGTTCAAGTTTTCTCTTTTAAGGATACAACTAAACTAAATTAAACAAGAACAATCAGCTTCACACACGGTTTTGTTCCAAACTATGCAAACAGCTCCTAACAACACTAAGTCTAGTCTAAGTTGTTTTTTTGTGGGGTGTTTTCGTTTTGCCACTTAACTAATTTACCATACTATAGTATACTATCTAACAAGCACTTTAAAACAAAAGCTAACTACCTAAACAAACAGCAACTAACGCAATAGAAATCAGTTTAACACACGGTTGGGCAGCAACATTCATATGCAAATTTAATCAATGTAAACATGAATAGAAGACTAACCAAAGCTCTGATACCACTTGATAAGCCAAACGAAGGCTAGAAAACTTTGCCAAGGACTTTGTCTCCTATTCCAAACTGATTTGAACACAAGCTATGTCAAAGAACATCTCCAAGATACCCCTTGATCTTTAACCGTTGTTCTTGGCTCAATCTATGCCAACACCTCTCCCTCTTTGGCACTCCAACACATCTAAAACCTCAAGAGACCTTAAGATGCTTGTAAACCAAAAGATGAAGCAAATACTAACAAGTTCTAGGCTAGGAACTTGAGAGAAAACCGTAAGTGGCTTTAGACTTCTACTTGAAATGTTGATAACTCCTTGAAGGAAATTCTGGTTGAAATGTATATTGATAATGGTTCCATTTACAATCTGGTTCTAGCTCTACTTATAACCAACGAAAATGCTAAGAAGTACAAGATTTAATATACAAAATACTAGACTAAAATGACATGCTTTGCTTGGAAATTGTTTGAGCAACTTTTGGTTCCAAAAGGCTGGTTGCCTTGTCGTGTGTTTAACCTCTTTTCCAGCCTTCCTCCTTTGATCAATTTGATTGGCTTAGATAGGTAGCAGCTTGCTTGAGAAAGGCCTTTGATTGGTTGCAAGTTGTCTTTGAATATTCAAACCTTCTCATTCCTTAGCCCAACGGTTTCCCTCAAGCATTTTGATTGGATGAATCTTTGTGCAGCTTGTTTTCTTGTCTTCAACTTGAGTGTGATTGGCTTGAACATTTGCAAGACTTCTTCTCATTGGTTAAAGCTTTGAGCAGCTTGTTTTGCTCACTATTTGCGTGGAGGACAAGCCTTGAGTTTGACATGAGTGCTTGTCACCTCCTTGCTTGTAAGCTACTTGTTTGTCACCTCTTTGCTTGGACAAAATTTCAGGTTTGAATTGCATCTTCAAGCTAAAACGTGTACCTGAAAGATAAGGCAAGAATACAACACAAACTATCCTAAAACAAAGTTAACAAACCAACAATAATAAAAGGAACAACTAAAGATATGTACAACACGTTTTGGATACAACTAAATCATAGCTTGTATCATATAAACCCAATGGACATCATCTTTGCTTGGCTCATCCTCTTCATGCCTGTAAAGAAATGATTCAACACATTGTAACAATTTCTTAGCCATACTCCTTGTCATGGGACCTGTGTGGGGCATCGAGGTGTCAACGTCAGTGTTTGTATCCACAAGGTTAGGCTGTAGCTCATCAGACGTGGTGACATAGGAAAAGAATGTCCTAATGCAAAAAGAATCATGTTAATTGAAGAGACAAACGAATATGTGTCCGAGTCCGAGCATGAAAACGAGTCTGAGCATGATAATGAAATTGAACCTGAAGAGGATCTAGGCGCATTAGATGATTTTGATACCAAGGAATTTCTTGTTGTGCGTAGAGCTTTAAATGCATATCCGAAATTAGATGATCACGAACAACATAGTGAAAACATTTTCCATATTCATTGCATGATAAATGGTAAAGTGCGCACCATGATCAATGATTCCAGTTCTTGTGCGAATGTGGCTAGCATCGAATTAGTAAAAAAACTGAATTTGCCTATGACTAATCATCCGCACCCTTACAAACTTGCATGGCTAAATGACTGCGGTGAAGTTAGCGTAAGTAAACAAGTTTTGATTTCTCTTAGCATTGGTAGTTACAAAGATGATGTTTTATGTGATGTCGCACCAATGCATGCTAGTCATATCTTACTTGGTAGGCCATGGCAATTTGATCGACATGTGACATATGATGGTTATTTGAATCTTTATTCTTTCAAATTGAATGACAAATTGTACAAACTGCATGCACTTCCACCACACAAAGTCCACGAGGATCACCAACGCATGTCCAAGTCTAGAGCCGATCCTAAGGAAAAAGAAGCCGAGAGAAAATTCGTGGAGTGTATGAAAAGTGAGAACAAAAAACACGAGAGCAAGGGAAAAGAGGTAGTGCCCCTAAGTGTCAACGAGTCCAAAAAGAAGTGTGGGTATTTCGTAAAGAAAAGAGAGGTTACACGTGCACTTTATAACAACCAAATTGTCCTCATCATCATCCCAAATTTGTGTCAACTTGCCCTTGAAGAACTCCCACTAAACTTACCTACCTCAGTTGCGTCCCTTATCCAAGAATATGAAGTTCTATTTCCCTCCGAAGCACCATCAGGATTACCACCCATTAGAGGAATAGAACACCAAATCGACTTTGTCCCAGGAGCAGTGTTACCCAATCGCCCAGCCTATCGAGCCAACCCCGAAGAAACCAAAGAAATCCAAAGGCAAGTAGAGGAGCTCCTAGCTAGTGGACAAATTCGAGAGAGTCTAAGCCCATCTGCCGTCCCAGTCATTTTAGTACCCAAAAAGGATGGAACGTGGAGAATGTGTACCGATTGCCGAGCCATAAACAAGATTACCGTCAAGTTTAGGTACCCCATACCTAGGCTAGACGATATGCTAGACATGTTGCACGGATCCAAATTCTTCACCAAAATCGACCTTAAGCAAGGGTACTTCCAGGTACGCATTAGAGAAGGGGACGAATGGAAGACTGCATTCAAAACCAAGTTTGGGCTCTATGAGTTGTTAGTGATGCCCTTCGGGCTCACCAACGCCCCTAGTACCTTTATGAGGCTAATGAATGAAGTCTTACGTGCGTTCATAGGACGCTTTGTCGTTGTCTATTTCGATGATATCCTAATCTATTCCCACACCATAGAAGATCATCTTGACCACATTAGAGCCGTTTTTGAAAAGCTTAAGCAAGAACAACTTTACGCCAACTTTAAAAAGTGCTCCTTTTGTTTAGAACGCGTGGTTTTTCTAGGCTTTGTCATTTCGGCTGAGGGATTAGAGATGGATAAGGAAAAGGTTAGGTCAATTGTGGAGTGGCCTATACCTAAGAATGTAGGGGAAGTTCGCAGTTTTCATGGACTAGCAAGCTTTTATAGACGCTTTGTCAAAGATTTTTCTTCCATAGCTGCACCCCTAAATGAAATTGTGAAAAAAGATGTGCCTTTTAGGTGGGAAGAGCCACAACAACAGGCATTTGACGAACTTAAACGTAGGCTGACCACTGCACCCATACTTAGGCTACCAAATTTTGACGAGACCTTTGAGATCGAGTGTGATGCAAGTGGAGTGGGTATAGGCGCAGTTTTGACCCAAAATAAGAAACCCATCGCCTACTTTAGTGAAAAATTGAAAGGAGCAGCACTGAATTACTCAACATATGACAAGGAACTTTATGCCCTTGTGCGATCCCTACAAACTTGGCAACACTACCTTCAACCTAAAGAGTTTGTGATCCACACTGACCACGAAAGCCTTAAGTATCTGAAAGGGCAAGGAAAGTTGAACAAAAGACATGCCAAATGGGTAGAGTTCATAGAACAATTCCCTTACGTGATTAAGTACAAACAAGGAAAAGATAATATAGTTGCCGATGCCCTCTCTAGGAGATACACGTTAGTGACTACATTATCTTCACGCTTCTTAGGATTCGAATCACTTAAGGACTTGTACCCCAATGACCATGACTTTGGCACCATTTTCGAGGCATGTCAAGGAGCACCATTTGGGAAATTTTACATACATGAGGGTTATCTTTTCAAAGAACAAAAATTGTGCGTTTCCCAATCATCCCTACGAGAAGCATTGACCAGAGAAGCCCATGGGGGAGGTTTAATGGGTCATTTCGGAGTGTTCAAAACCCTTGAGACTCTTAAAGAACATTTCTATTGGCCCCACATGAGAGTAGACGTCGAGAGGTTGTGTGGTAATTGCATCACTTGCAAACAAGCCAAATCCAAGTCCCAACCACATGGCCTTTACATGCCTTTACCCGTCCCTGATTCCCCTTGGATTGACATTTCTATGGACTTTGTTTTAGGACTTCCTAGGTCTCGGGGAGGACGCGATAGCATTTATGTTGTGGTTGATCGATTTTCAAAAATGGCACATTTCATTGAATGTAGGAAAGTTGATGATGCCACACATGTTGCTGATTTGTTCTTCAAAGAAATTGTCAGATTGCATGGCATGCCACGTACAATTGTAAGCGATAGAGATACGAAATTTTTGAGTCATTTTTGGCGTGTTTTGTGGGCTAAACCTGGTACACAATTGTTGTTTTCCACCACCGCACACCCACAAACTAATGGACAAACTGAAGTCGTTAATCGTACTCTTTCTCAACTTTTGCGTGCCATTTTGCAAAAACACATTAAACATTGGGAAGATTGTTTGCCATATATCGAATTTGCATATAATAGGAGTGTCCATCACGGTACTTTGCATAGTCCATTTGAAATTGTGTATGGCTTTAATCCCTTGTCTCCATCGATTTGATTCCTATTCCCGTGCATGAACGTTCTAGTCTTGATGGTAAACAAAAAGCGGACAACATAAAGAAACTGCATGAACAAGTTAAAAACAAAGCTTATGAAAGATGAGCTAACAAACATCGGAAAAGAGTTGTGTTCAAACCTGGAGATTTAGTGTGGTTACATTTGCGCAAAGAAAGATTTCCCAATGAAAGAAAGTCAAAATTGTTGCCTCGAGGAGATGGACCCTTTAAAGTATTGAAACACATAGGTGACAATGCATACATCCTCGATCTTCCCAACAGGTATGGTTCAGTTTCCCCTACTTTTAATGTTGCTGATCTCACCCCTTTCAACGATGACCTTTTTGATTCGAGGATGAATCCTTTTGAGGAAGGGGGGGGTTGATGAGGATCAAGGGCCCCATCAAGAGGTCAAAGGTCCTATGACAAGAAGGAGGGCAAAGGAACTTTGTCATCAAGTTGTGAGTACAAGCATGTTCAAGATGAACCTAAGACTCCTTGGGTTCATTCCATTGAACCTTCAACTTGAACATGTATCACATGCACGTCTACACTCTTTGTTTGTTTGGATTTTATTTTGTGTCGTGTGATCTTAGTTTTATGTATTTGCTTTGTAGGTAAATTAGGTACAAGAGAATGTTTGAAGAGAATGTTTCTAGAGAATGTTTCAAGAGAATGTTTTAAGAGAATGTTTCAAGAGAATGTTGAAGAGAATGTTTCAAGAGAATGTTTCAAGAGAATATTCGAAGAGAATGTTTGTCTATGCTAAGACAAATTCAAAGGTGTCCAAGATAGAATCTCTTGATCAAGTTGAAATCAAAATCATCTCCATTATCCACAAGAGGGGGGCCGGCCATGATTGAAGCAAATGGATAATGATCAATTGAGTTTAAATTCAAAGCTAGGCTTGAATTTAAAATTCAACCTTAATTTGAATTCAATCTCAATCAATTGGAGACTTAAAGTTCAAGAAGATTTCAGCCTAATCTACATCCACTCCAACGCCAACATGAAGTCAAATTTGAAGGATAACAAAGATGAGATGACAATTCAAATTTGAATCCAAGTTTAAATTCAAGTTCAAGTTAAACTCAATCTCCAATCAGCATTTGAATCCAACATCTCAACCCCTTGTAGACCTTATCACATGCCATCTTCTATAGTTACACGCCAATTTGGAGAGCAAAAGAGGAGAGATCAAAATTCAAAGATTAGATTCAAGATTGAAGTCAAGTTCAAATTCAAATTGAATTCAATCTTCAACCAGCCTTTGAAGTTAAACACAACCATCTCATCTATGTTAAGATCAAGCCTCCAACGCCATTTCATCACCAAACATGACCAGATTCATTGAGGATAATGTCTTGCAAGATTTGAAGTTTCTAGCTAGGATTTGTTTTAGTTTTGAATTCAAATAGTTTTCAATTTTCAAAGATTGTTAGCTAGCTTTATTTTGAATTAGTTCTAGACATTTTAAGGCTCAATCTCAGCCTATAAATAGAGCCTTTGGGGCGCCTAGGAAGAGCACCTTTTGATGAATAACAATTCGTGATATTTCATTCACTTTGTGTGATACTTTGTTTTCTTGGTTTTGCATTAAAAACCTAGGTTAAGATCCTTCAAACCAGGAGGGTCGTTTTGGTTTGCCTGATCAACGACCATCTTGAAGTGTTGGTCTTGCTCATCCTTAATCCATACGTTTTTATTCCTTAAGGAAGCAAGGGGAATTCTTCCTGTGCCTAACCCTTGTGAAGGACGTTTGGAAGGTGGAATTGTTGGAGCCCACGAGTTGCACGCATCAGAAAGATGGAACTTGGAGAATGTGTACTGATTGTAGAGCCATCAATAAGATCACTGTAAAGTATAGATACCCTATTCCTAGGTTGGATGACATGTTGGATATGTTGTATGGGTCTAGGTGCTTTAGCAAAGTAGATCTTAAACCAGGATATTTCCAAGTGAGAACTAGGGAAGGTGATGAATGGAAAACTGCCTTTAAGACTAAATTTGGATTGTACGAATGGTTAGTTATGCCCTTTGGTTTAACCAACGCCCCTAGTACTTTCATGAGGTTAATGAATGAGGTCTTAAGGAAATTCATAGGGAAATTTGTAGTAGTCTACTTTGATGACATTCTTATCTACTCCAAAACCCTAAGTGAACATCTGATCCATCTTCGAGCTGTTTTTGTCACCCTACAGAAAGAAGAGTTGTATGCAAATTTCAAGAAGTGTTCTTTCTGTATGGAGAAGGTTACATTCTTAGGATTTGTGATTAGTGCTGAAGGAATTGAAATGGACCAAGAGAGAGTTAAATCCATAACTGAGTGGCCAACCCCTAAGTCTGCTGGAGATATTAGGAGTTTTCATGGATTAGCTAGCTTCTATAGACGTTTTATGAAGGATTTCTCTACCATAGCTGCACCCTTGAATGAGTTAGTCAAGAAAGATGTAAGATTTGAATGGGGAGAATCACAACAACAAGCCTTTGAGGAACTTAAGAAACGTCTAACTTCTGCACCTATCCTGAGATTGCCCAACTTTGATGAAATGTTTGAAGTTGAATGTGATGCCAGTGGAGTTGGCATTGGAGCTGTATTGCATCAAGGTAACAAACCTGTTGCCTACTTTAGTGAGAAATTGAAAGGAGCTTCCATAAATTATTCAACCTATGACAAAGAATTGTATGCCCTTGTCCGTTGTTTACAAACTTGGCAACATTATCTGCAACCTAAGGAATTTGTGATTCATACTGATCATGAGAGCCTTAAGTATCTAAAAGGTCAAGGAAAATTGAACAAAAGACATGCCAAATGGGTTGAATTCATTGAACAATTCCCTTATGTGATCAAGTATAAGCAAGGAAAAGAAAATGTGGTTGCTGATGCATTATCTCGTCGCTATACTTTGATTACTACTCTTTCATGTAACATGTTTGGTTTTGAGTCTATCAAAGAGATGTATCATTCTGATCATGACTTTAGTTCTATCTATCAAGCATGCATTGATTGACCTTTTTCTAAATATTACTTGCATGATGGTTATTTGTTTAAAGAACATAAGTTATGTGTACCAATGTGTTCATTAAGAGAGTTGTTAATAAAAGAAGCTCATGGAGGAGGTTTAATGGGTCATTTTGGCTCGTTAAAAACTTTGGAGACACTTAAGGAACATTTCTTCTGGCCGCATATGAGAGCACATGTTGATAAGGTATGTGACCAATGTATTACTTGCAAACAAGCAAAATCTAGAACACAACCACATGGATTGTACACTCCCTTATCTGTTCCAAGCTCACCTTGGACTGATATTTCTATGGACTTTGTATTGGGATTGCCTCGATCCAAAACTGGTAAAGATAGCATCTTTGTTGTTGTTGATAGATTTTCCAAAATGGCACATTTCATTGCATGTAAGAAAGTTGATGATGCTATTCATATTGCTGATTTGTTCTTTAAGGAGATTGTTAGATTGCATGGCATGCCACGTACAATTGTTAGTGATAGAGATACAAAGTTTTTAAGTCATTTCTGGCGTGTTTTGTGGAGTAAACTTGGTACTAAATTGTTATTTTCTACAACTGCTCACCCACAAACTGATGCGTGCAACTCGTGGGCTCCAACAATTCCACCTTCCAAACGTCCTTCACAAAGGGTTAGGCACAAAGAAGTAAACTTCCCCTTGCTTCCTTAGTGATCAAACGTGTGGACAACGAGCAAGACCAATACTATAAGATGGTCGTTGATCAGGCAAACCAAAATGGCCCTCCTGGACGGCACCTTTTAGCAATGGCAATACCTTCAAAATGCTCAACTTTGAAGGATCTTAACTTGGGTTTTTTAATGCAAAACCAAGAAAACAAAGTATCACTCAAGTGAACAAAATATCAAGAATTGTTATTCATCGAAAGGTGAGTTTACAACCAGCCAAAGGGGTCCTATTTATAGGCCTAGAAGACGCCCCCTTTAGCTTGAGATGGCTAGAGATAATTCAAATAAAGCTATCTAACAAATGTTTGAATTTGAACTTTGCTTGAAAATTTAAACTAAGATAATTCTAGCTAAAACTTGAAATGCTTGCAAGATGTTATCTTCAATGAATCTAGTCATGTTTGGTGATGAAATTGGCGTTGGAGATGTTGAAATTGGCGTTGGAGATGTGGTTGAATTTGAATTCAAAGGCTAGTTGAAGATTGGATTCAATTTGACTTCAAACTTGAATTCAATCTTTGAATTATGATCCCATCCTTTTTGATCTTCAAGTGGCGTGTGGATGGATATCTAGGCGTGTGAGATGTCTTCAAATGGTTGAGATGTTGAATTCAAATGCTGGTTGGAGATTGAGTTTAACTTGAACTTGAATTTTAAACTTGGATTCAAATTTGAATTGCCATCTCATCTTTGCTTCAAAAATGGCGTGTGATCCTTATCCTTCAAAATGGCCGCCCCTTGTGATATGTTGTAGATGATGTTTGATTTCAATTTGAACAAGCGATTCTATCTTGGACACCTTTGAATTTGTCTTAGCGTAGACAAACATTCTCTTGTAACATTCTCTTGAAACATTCTCTTCAACATTCTCTTGAAACATTCTATTGAAACATTCTTTTGAAACATTCTCTTCAAACATTCTCTTGAACCTAATTTACCTACAAAGCAAATACATAAAACTAAGATCATACGACACAAAATAAATTCAAAAACAAGGAATGTAGACGTGCATGCTGAGACATGCTCAAGTTGAATGTTCAATGAAATGAACCTAAGGAGTCTTAGGTTCATCTTGAACATGTTTGTACAAGAAGGTGGCAACTTGATGACAAAGTTCCTTTGCCCTCCTTCTTGTCATAGGACCTTTGACCTCTTGATGGGGCCCTTGATCCTCATCGGACCCTTGATCCTCATCAATCCCCCCTCCTCAAAAGGATTCGTCCTCGAATCAAAAAGGTCATCGTTGAAAGGGGTGAGATCAGCAACATTAAAAGTAGGTGAAACTGAACCATACCTGTCGAGAAGATAGAGGATGTATGCATTGTCACCTATGCGTTTCAATTCTTTAAAGGGTCCATCTCCGCGAGGCAACAATTTTGACTTTCTTTCATTGGGAAATCTTTCTTTACGCAAATGTAACCACACTAAATCTCCAGGTTTGAACACAACTCTTTTCCGATGTTTGTTAGCTCGTCTTTCATAAGCTTTGTTTTTCTTTTCTAGTTGTGTTTTAACTTGTTCATGCAGTTTCTTTATGTTGTCCGCTTTTTGTTTACCATCAATACTAGTAACGTTCATGCACGGGAATAGGAATCAAATCAATGGGAGACAAGGGATTAAAGCCATACACGATTTCAAATGGACTATGCAAAGTACCGTGTTGGACACTCCTATTATATGCAAATTCGATATATGGTAAACAATCTTCCCAATGTTTAATGTGTTTTTGCAAAATGGCACGCAAAAGTTGAGAGAGAGTACAATTAACGACTTCAGTTTGTCCATCAGTTTGTGGGTGTGCGGTGGTGGAAAACAACAATTGTGTACCAAGTTTAGCCCACAAAACACGCCAAAAATGACTCAAGAATTTTGTATCTCTGTCACTTACAATTGTACGTGGCATGCCATGCAATCTAACAATTTCTTTGAAGAACAAATCAGCAACATGTGTGGCATCATCAACTTTTCTACATGCAATGAAATATGCCATTTTTGAAAATCGATCAACCACAACATAAATGCTATCGCGTCCTCCCCGAGACCTAGGAAGTCCTAGCACAAAGTCCATGGAAATGTCAATCCAAGGGGCATCAGGGACGGGTAAAGGTGTGTAAAGGCCATGTGGTTGGGACTTGGATTTGGCTTGTTTACAAGTGATGCAACTACCACACAACCTCTCGACGTCTGCTCGCATGTGGGGCCAATAGAAATGTTCCTTAAGAGTCTCAAGGGTTTTGAACACTCTGAAATGTCCCATTAAACCTCCCCCATGGGCTTCTCTAGTTAATGCTTCTCGTAGGGATGATTGGGGAACGCACAATTTTTGTTCTTTGAAAAGATAACCCTCGTGTATGTAAAATTTCCCAAATGGTGCTCCTTTACATGCCTCGAAGATGGTGCCAAAGTCATGGTCATTGGGGTACAAGTCCTTAAGTGATTCGAATCCTAAGAAGCGTGAAGATAATGTAGTCACTAACGTGTATCTCCTAGAGAGGGCATCGGCAACTATATTATCCTTTCCTTGTTTGCACTTAATCACGTAAGGGAATTGTTCTATGAACTCTACCCATTTGGCATGTCTTTTGTTCAACTTTCCTTGCCCTTTAAGATACTTAAGGCTTTCGTGGTCAGTGTGGATCACAAACTCTTTAGGTTGAAGATAGTGTTGCCAAGTTTGTAGGGATCTCACAAGGGCATAAAGTTCCTTATCATAGGTAGAGTAATTCAATGATGCTCCTTTCAACTTTTCACTAAAGTAGGCTATGGGTTTCTTACTTTGGGTCAAAACTGCGCCTATACCCACTCCACTTGCATCACACTCGATCTCAAAGGTCTCGTCAAAATTTGGTAGTCTAAGTATGGGTGCAGTGGTCAGCCTACGTTTGAGTTCATCAAATGCCTGTTGTTGTGGCTCTTCCCACCTAAAAGGCACATCTTTTTTCACAATTTCGTTTAGGGGTGCAGCTATGGAAGAAAAATCTTTGACAAAGCGTCTATAAAAGCTTGCTAGTCCATGAAAACTGCGAACTTCCCCTACATTCTTAGGTATAGGCCACTCCACAATTGACCTAACCTTTTCCTCATCCATCTCTACTCCCTCAGCTGAAATGACAAAGCCTAGAAAAACTACGCGTTCTAAACAGAAAGAGCACTTCTTAAAGTTGGCGTAAAGTTGTTCTTGCTTAAGCTTTTCAAAAACGGCTCTAATGTGGTCAAGATGATCTTCTATGGTGTGGGAATAGATTAGGATATCATCGAAATAGACAACAACAAAGCGTCCTATGAACGCACGTAAGACTTCATTCATTAGCCTCATAAAGGTACTAGGGGCGTTGGTGAGCCCGAAGGGCATCACTAACCACTCATAGAGCCCAAACTTGGTTTTGAATGCAGTCTTCCATTCGTCCCCTTCTCGAATGCGTACCTGGAAGTACCCTTGCTTAAGGTCGATTTTGTTGAAGAATTTGGATCCGTGCAACATGTCTAACATATCGTCTAGCCTAGGTATGGGGTACCTATACTTGACGGTAATCTTGTTTATGGCTCGGCAATCGGTACACATTCTCCACGTTCCATCCTTTTTGGGTACTAAAATGACGGGGACGGTAGATGGGCTCAGACTCTCTCGGATTGGTCCACTAGCTAGGAGCTCTTCTACTTGCCTTTGGATTTCTTTGGTTTCTTCGGGGTTGGCTCTGTAGGCTGGGCGATTGGGTAACACGGCTCCTGTAACAAAGTCGATTTGGTGTTCTATT